>OU343222.1:258855846-258908162 GCA_910596185.1 Chrysanthemum makinoi | reverse complement strand
GGATGGATGTTGATTGGAAGCGTTTGTGTAAGGTTGTATTTGAAGACTAGGTGGTGGTTGAACCATTTGTGTTTGAATTTCTCCTTGTTGTGGATAGTGTTGTTGATTAAATTGTTGTTGATAAATTTGTTGTTGTTAATTGAATTGTTGATGTTGTGGACTAAGTTGTTGTTGTTGAGTATAATATAAGGAAAGTAGTTAGAGTATGGAGGTTGAGACATGTTGAAAACTTGTGTTGTTAAATGGATCTTTGTAGTCAGAATGAAGCGTTGTTGATGAAGTGTCCTTAGGTAGAAACCAAGTTTAGGCAAAGTAATGCTTAGGCGTAAAACACCAAACTTAGCGTAAAGCAATAGTTACGCGTAGGATTAGCTTCGCGTAAGATTGAGAAACACTAAGATTGGCGTAAAGCGAAAGTTAGGCGTAGAAAACTTATGCGTAGGATTAGCTTATGCGTAAGACAAGGCTTAGACGTAAGAAAAATCTTAGGCGTAAAGAGTTCTACGCATAAGTTTGAGCTTATCCGTAAAATTAGGGTTTTGCCCAAAAATCCTTTACACTATCAAGTGTAAATGATATCCAAAGTCGAAGTGTTTTCGAGGCTTATCCAAGCAAAAACGAGTAAACCAAAAGCGAAGAAGATCAAGCCACAATTTCTTCGCGTAACTCTAGGGTTTTGTTATGCCTAAAACTTAACCAAAACGGATTTTTTCTCCAAAGTCATTCTAAACCAGATTTTTGTGATGAAACGGCTTCAATATCACCAAAATAACACAAAAGTGTGAAACTTGATGATCCAAAACTTATACACCGCTTACGTAGAAGTTAACACACGTTTGAAATCAAGCTTAAAACCAATGAAATACACGTAAAGTTTGAAACTTTTTGCCAAAATCTAAAATTTTAACACCTAAAAACCTTGAAAGTACAAGAATCTTGGATTGAAAAGTGTAAAAAATGAGTTTTTATGCGTGACAAAGTTTGTAAACCGTAACTTGCAGCGTAAAACCAAAAACTTCAAAAACAAAAAACCTTTTCACCCAACTATTTGGCGATTGATAACATTAGGTCACCATGTTTGTAACACAAGCCTCAATATATAAGAAAAAAAGATAAGATGATCGGTTGAACAAGACAAGACACTATGCGTATGAGTGTGACACGTTTATGCGTAGAAAATGAAATGAATTGAACAACCAACCCTCAAGTGAGGTTTTACAAGGATTATTTATAGGGCAAGGAGCTAGGGCAACACTACTAGCATCCTTCCTTTCTTATGGGCTTGGACCAAGGCTCATGGGCCTTACACACAAGCTTAGCAATAACAAACATAAAGGCCTAATTAAGCTAACTATTACATATTAATCACTAACACTTGTAATCTAGTTTAGGAGTGTTCCAACACCAATAGACTCAAAGAAGTCTATGTGGTTGCGCGTGTGAAATCAACCCGCGAGGTTTGTATGAGTTCATGGTTTTTGGGCCTCAACGGAAGGCCCCAGGTGTGCAAGGCGCTTGTTACACTTAAAGTCCATGAAACTATAGACGTAAATCCTATGCGTAAATTTTGAACTTGTTCGTAATGTGTTTTGATTCATACTCCTTGCGTCAAAACGCACTTTACACCAGTATTTTTCAAAGCTACATTTTGTGTTAAATCCTCGTAGGCCTTAAGCATATATTTCAAGGAGTGTTAGTGTGTGCTCACTGGGCTGCGAAGCCCATAAGCTTCAAAAGGGTGTAATTGTTGATTGGGCTGCGGAGCCCATTCAATTTCCAAAGGGTCTGTTCGGTTTGAAAAGCCCACCAGGGCATTCATTCTTAGCGTCTCACATATAACAATACGGGTTAACCATTTCAACAATATATACTAAAATGAATTAACAACCAACAAGCATATATAAATTAGAGCAAGTAATCGATATATACCGCAACAATTTTAAAAAGGAAGTCACGTTTTCCTATGTTAATAAAACATAAACCTTCCAACTATAGAAAACCGAGTTATAAATTATACGGCTCTTGTCAATTAATCAAACCAGATATATAGAAAATCTAACTTCGGGTTATATCAAAATTTATAAACATATAATGTATACACAAATGAAATATATTTCATGAAAACCTAAATTGTATTTTATAAGACGAATTATATACAATTCTTCAAAATATATTAGTATTCGAAATATATTTCGGTGATCCATCCCATTGTCTATAACAATTGGAATTATTTTGTCGACACATATATAGTTTCTTTTTAGTACAAGATTGATTTTTAATGCTTAACCATTCTTTTAAAATGAATACACTTATTTCAAAAGAATGCTAGTGACTTATAATATATATCTTGAAACTTACGGAGATTTTAATATTTCAAATATATACAAGATAGGTTATACTTAAGTTTTTCTAGATACATTTATCCTAAGATACTAAATGACATGAAAATATATATATGTACACGTAATATATATATATATATATATATATATATATATATATATATATATATATATATATATATATATATATATATACAAATCTCCTTCATTCACATTATCGTCTCATAATATGTGTACTTTTCTTTTCGGATGTCATCATTCGGACTCATTCGCTCTTAACATTCTTCCGTATATTATCATTTGGTCATTATGGAACCAAAGTCGCAATTCCTTCTTCGAGTTTCCTTCCATGTCATACCCTCATAAGCCGAGATCCACCCAAATCTTTGTAAATTGTTCTAAGATAAATGATGCCACATAAGCAACAACAACAACAACACAAACATTTTAAAATTTATAAAGTTAGTTAAACTTTATCGAGTCTTAATCATGAATAAAGACTAAATTGCCGTACTAAATTAGTTTGCGTGTCGGAGCCGTGCACTACACTAATTAAATTGTTCACTTCAGATTACTATTGGCTAAGGTGAGTTTCATAGCCCCTTTTTTAAACTATTTTATACTTGTTTTGGGGGAAGATACATGCTCATTTTACTTATATGATTTTTTTTGAAATTAATGCATTCCCATGCATATTATGCTTTATGATTGATATGTTTACCTACTATACTATTGAATGTTTTCTTGTTTAAAGTTACATCACACATAGATGTTTTATGGACCATTCCAAAATGTTTGACTTAGAATTTTACTGAGATTAGCCTAAGTCCTAAGATCCCAAGATGCCCTTTCATGAACCGTCAATTCCTGGCTGGGAAGCTTGAATGTTATAAATAGATCTATTGGGGTGACTCCTGTTCGTTTGGCCCCGCAGGTCCAGGCAAACATATAGCATGTCGGAATCGAGTGTATTGGGATAAACACTCGCCATGGGCCCTTTATTTGTATGACTACATTTATCTGAGAAATTGTCGTAGCTTCGGTTGCATGAACTTAGTGCTAGCGTAATAGATATAATATATGACATTATATTCGTTGTAATGTACATATGCCCTACTTTCGGTCCACAAATAAAATTCTTTTATCTAAGGTAAACACAAATTTTTAAGACATTATGCAAGACGTAATGATCATCAAAACTAAATGTTAAATGGTATATTGAAGTGCCATTGAAATAAACCTATGAACTCACCAACCTCGTGTTGACCCTTTTTAGCATGTATTTTGAGGTTTTGAGGTGATAGTTTATCTTTGGAGGCGGATGTAGACGACTCGATTTATGTATTGGGACCACATTTTATTAAATGGGCCATTTTCCTCACTAATCAATAATGTAAACATTGTTTTCAAGAATGAATAAAAGTTTATTTATGAAAATCAGTTATTCTATGCTTATGTTGTGATAACAATTTAGTAGCACCCCAATACTTGTGTGCTTCCGCTGAGCCATTTTGAGGGTGTTACACTAATTCACCGAAACTATGACAACCGAGTATCGTATCAAATGGGAAACCGCCAAGCGGCGTATCGGGCGGCCCAAGTAAAAGATGAAACGATCACAAGGATGGAAGAGATGAAATTTTTTATGATTGACATGAAGGCAAATCCAAACGCTGTGGCTTGGATCAATGAAGAAAAGACGGATCATCAAAAATATAACTTGCAACCTCGTCACTAGATTGTATTTTCGTTATTTCCTTTATGTTGTAGTTTACTTTGAAGTGTGTTTTATTTTAGTATTTTTTTTTAGTTGTAACATTTTTTTAATTTCGTTATTATAATATGTTTACAATTAATGATATGTTTTTTAATAAATGAAGTGTTTGGTTTATTTTAGGTGTTGAATTTGAAAATATTTGAGTTAAGGTTTAACTTTGATAAGTTATGATAAGGAGTGTTTTTTTGTTAAGTTAAGATGAAATGTTAAAGCTGATATGGCGCTGACGTGGCAAATGTTAAACCTTAACCTAAGGTTAACATACCTTACGCTCTTATGATCTTATCTTGCAATCTATAATATTTGACTTATCTCAAGCTGGACAACAATCTGTCTAAAACTGCATACACAATTGAGGGCAAAAAAATTAAGTTACTACCATATGACTTCGGCTTCAAATAACCAAAAATTGAAATCTTGAACATGGTGATTTCAACTGTTAAAATATACAATAGGTATACAATAGATCCGATTTCCTATTTCACTTTTCATTAAACTTAAAGAAATTCATTATCCACAATTATCAATACTAAAACGAACAACAATATATCATAATATGTACAAATCTAAGTCCAACAATCCGTTACCTATTTCTCTTTCTAAAACAAATGCGTAACTAACAACAATATCATCAATCCACCATACACAAATTATAGTTCTAAACCTAATAAGCACATATTAACACATTTTCATAAACACATTGTCAATCAATTATCTATATCTATACTATATTATAATGAATGTAAAAGTCATTAAGCCTAGCTTCATAGCAATTTAACAAAGTAAGATAAGGAGCTCCATTATAAAGAGTGACATGTGTCACTTCTCAACTAAAAATTATATTTATTTTTAAATTGAAATATCTTTTTATCTACTTATTTTTTTTATAATCTAATTTCACCATATTTTCTAAAAATTTAAGCTCTTTAATTCAATATACATTTTGATATATTTTTATGAGTTTTAGTTTTTATATTTTTAGTGGGTTTATTTTATTTTAATTCAAATTTTACAACTTTAACCTTTATTTCAATCAATACAATCTTGATTCATCAAAATCATATACTTTTGGGGAGAGTTTGTGGGTAAGAGATTGTGAGGGTCTTTATATATGCGGGAATAATGATGTCACGGGAAAGCTACGGGTAACTCAAACAAATACATACAACTAACACATATACATTCGAAGTGTTGTGAAACGAATTCACTAAACGTGTAACCAAACACATGTAAGTATACTTATCGTTGCCATTGTGCGCGAGTATCCGACTAGTTTGGTAAAATGCGTACAAATTTTGCAGCACTCGTGCAATCAATTTTTATTTTAAATTATATAACTATGCATTACCTAACTTAAAAATGATGAAATGAACAAGCGATTTACACATAAATATAATAGAAAATTCAACAAGCACAAAAATTCATGAATGACGAGAGTATTAGGTGACCTAGGATGGTGGCGATGGCGATGCTTGCGTGAAATGATGATTGACGACGGTGCGTCTATTGCTCGGTGATCCGAGATGGTGTGGAGGGTGGGAGTATTACTGATGTGTGTGGGAGTGTGGTGAGTGTGTGAAATTTGGGATCGAGAGAATGAGATGTATGTATTTCTTTTCAGTTTTCACTTTGATAGTAATATATACTTTCTGTTTTAATTTTTGCTGTATTACTTTAATTTGGTGACTTTTGTATTCTTTTAGGGGGCAAATGTTTTAGTCACTGTAAGTCATAAATTTTGTAGTGACCATACATTTGAAATTATATATATTTTTTTAGGAAAATGATTGTTGTGTATACTAATGAAGCTTACAAATATACATAAGGATTTGATTGGTTGATTTAAAAAAATGATTTGTGAAAATTTAGAGAGAGAAAGTACATAATATAATTGTACAAGTAATTTATGCATCAAGCATGTATTTAAGCTTGATTAGTAGGTCTAAATAGCATTACTCTATACATTTATACTACTTACTCATAACAGTACAAATGTCTCTGAATAGACTTGAACATACAATCTCTTTGTTAATATCTTACTCATATAGCACTAGACCAAAGGCTTGAGGTTTCGATTTCTATTACTTATAATGCTTTCTGTAGTTTTTATAAATTAACCTGTTTTCATTTTCACCGCTTATTGAGACTTCATATTTGCCGACTTACTTGGTAATTATAGCATACTAACATTAAAACGAGATGCTATGTTAAAGATCCACTTTGTTAATATGGCAAAAGGTGGCGGATCGAGGATTTTAGAAAACTGTAGGAAAAAAAAATTTAATAAAATTCGTGATGCATTTTAATAAGAATGTCATAAAAGAAAATTACATTAAAAGCATATTTTTAAGATTAAGATAGTGATATAAGATTTTTAGATTGTTTGACTCTAAGATAGAAGGCAATTTTCCAAAAAATAATAATAATAAAAAATTACGCTAAAATTGATATTTTTTGGCAAGAATGAGACACCTTGATGCTTCCACGCGCCCACAGGCATAGGGCCTCAAAATCTTCGAGTGCAAATATGCATTATTGGACTTTAACAAATGGAAAAAGTATTTTCAATAGATAGTATCCATGCTACCAAAAAAGTTAAAGATGAAAACATGATTGGAATTGCATCGAAATTCTCAAATTTAAAAAGAAAAAAAAAAATTACATAACAAACCTAACACCATAAAACCTTAATTTCATGGCACTAGTGAAGTCCCAACCACAGACTTCACCTGGAGAGCATGTAGCGGCATAGGGCTAGCTGTGGCGCGTCATAGGCAACTCATTAAGGAGATTCCCATCTTTATCATAATAAATCACACCAGAAAAATCTAAAGGCTGACACTTATCTCCCATGAGAATCTCCTTACGCCACACACCATCATCTCCTTCTCCGTTTCTCTTCTTTCGTTGGCCCAACTTGATAGTTTTGCTACTTATCGACGTGATGAGCTTTTTTGGTGAACCCTTTGAGAGTTTTGAACTCCTTAACTTTTTTGAGGCTATGATTACTTGTTTTGCACATAGGATTAAAAGGGTTTTTATTGATTGTATAAAAGCGGTAGAGTTGTGGCTGGACATGGTGATCAAGTTGGTGGGAGTGTTGGTTGTAATATGATGAGGATGTGAGTATATATAGGACGAAAATACGATGACTGTGCAAGAGTAAATATTGTTTTCGCAATAATAATGGATATTAACTAAATACGGAGTAAATTGTTTATTATATGGACAAGACAATATATATATTTTCTATTGTATCTAAGGTATGTATCTGCCTTTATATAGATAATCGCTCGTTACAAAGTATTAATTCCAGTGTTCTCTATTTTTAGGTATTATGATTTATTTCCCTTATAAATAATCTTTTGCCATAAAAGTACAAATTTTTAATGTAATGCTACTAATTATCATTTAGTAAATAACTTAGATTGTCAGCAAAAGAAAAAGGATTATTAATTGCTAAGAGTAATTTTTTCAAAAGAATGAAAGTTTTGTAGATCGAATGATTCAAGAAGATCGGAAAATGAAAAAGGGTAGAAACTAGAAACTAGAAAGGTTGGGAATTTTATTTTATAAAATCGTTGTTGCAAAAAAGGTATAAAAAATCGCAATGAGTTCGCAATTGGTATGGCTAGTTTGGTTAAAACGAAAAGCTTTTGGCAAAAAAATAAAATAAAATAAAAATTAGTGAAATACTAGAATTGTCATTTTTTCTGATTAAAAACACTACTATTTATTAACCATGCATTAAATATTAGTTGTGTGAGTAATGATATATCCTAGAGGAGATGTCTTACACTATTTTGGTTAAGAAACATACATTCTTAAGGCAAAACTTCTTTATAGATCTAAAAAAATATCATAGATCCCATCATCTAGTCTCATCTCTTCATTTATATCATTTTATCCGTCCATTTTTTTTCTTTTTTTTTTCTTTCTTTATCTTATACAAAGGTATTTTAGACAATTTACCGTCACCCCCAAAACCTCTCAATCACGTTCTTTCCTTCTCATTTGATAGTCACCAGTCACCCCCCAAAACCTCTCAAAACCGTCACCCACAAAACCTCTTAAAACCGTCACCATCAATCACTCACCATTAAACACGATCAATCATCATCACCATTAAACATCATCAATCATGATTAAACACCATCAATCTCTCAATACCATCACTCACCGTCGCCGCCGCCGCCGTGAACCGTCACCATCAATCTCATCAGAATCATATATGGTGGAGATGGGGCTGATGAAGGTGGTGTTGGGGTTGATGAAGGTGGTGTTGGGGTTGAAGATGGTGGTGATGGTGTGGGTGTGAAAGGGTGTATTGCTTGTGTGATTCTGGTATTGTTGATCTAAAAATCGTGTTGTGGATCTGAAAATCGTGATGAAGATGTTGATGATTTAGATGCACACCATGTGTTTGATGAAATGCGTCTGTGAAGAATCATATATAATTCTGAAATGCGCCTGTTTCTATAATAAAGAAGAAAAGAATCACATATGAATCTAGTAGAATCATATATGATTCTAGTAGAATCATATTATGATTTTACTAGAATCATATATGATTGCAGTAGAATATTTTAGTTTTTTTGTATTATCTGTTTTTATAATAAAGAAGAAAAGAATCATATATGATTATGAAATGCGTCTGTTTCTGTAGTAAAAAAGAAAAGAATCACATATGATTCTAGTAGAATCATATATGATTGTAGTAGAATCATTTTTTATTTTTATAAAATCAGATGTGATTTTGTTATAAAATAAATATTGTTTGGTCCTTGTAATGTAAATCATATATGATTATGTTATTTTTTTAGTTGATTATGATTAAAAGCATTAGATATTGAATAAAATTGCTTATTTTGTTGGATATTAGCAATAGCCTTTGCTTATTTTAGGTTTTTAGTTTTGTTGCTTATTGTGTTTACTGTAGATGTTTACTGCTTATTTGTAGGTTTTCAAGTGTGTTTGTTGCTTATTGTGTTTGTTTGATGCTTCTAGAAGGGTAATTTCTATTTCCTTATCGACTTTTGGTATCAAAAACTGAATTCTCACATGCTACTTCAAGGTGTTTGTTTCCAAAATCTAACACCAGTTCTATCATAGTGCTATGCATCGATTGTAAATTCAGTATAGTTAAAACAAATTGTTCAAAATGGTTTACAGATTGCGTCAATTTTAAAATCTAAATCTGACCCGTTTGACTAACATACTGCATTATTTGTGTCAGCTAAATAATCTTCAAAAACAGCAACTAGAGGAATCTATTAAGCTTAAGGAGTTAAAAGTTAAGGAAGAGGAATCAAAAGTATTAGCTGAACAACAGAAGAAGGAACACGAGGATGCTAAGAGACAATCTGTATACGTAAAAGAATGTGTTAGCAGAGAGGCTGTTGTAAGATTAGACGTAGAAGAAAGAGCATTACAAGAGTTATAGTAGAATCATATATGATTGTAGTAGAATCATATGTGATTCTAGTAAAATCCTATATGATTCTTACTGAAATCATATATGATTATAGTAGACCTCTTTGATGATGATTTTGTGAAGCTGTGGTTTAATTTATTTTCTCCAAAGAAGTTGGTCCTTTAGCACCATCGTTGTTATATGTTGTCTCAAAGAGGGGTCTTTATTTTTTATCATTATAATATGTGATTGTGTTAAAATAAATTGCTAAGAACTTTCTTTCTAGTGGACATTGTATTCATTAACCAATTTTTCTTATCTTAGAGCTAAAGTTGCAATTATATATGTAAAAAATTATTCTTTATAGGCTCTATGTATCTACGTTGCTTTGAAAATAATAATGGTGCAGAAGCAGCAAAGTCAAAGGTGAGGATCTAGTTGGTCATTGTAACATATTGAATTTCACAAACACTGATTCCTCCCGAACTACCTTCTTTTATTTCTCCGTCACACCAATCAACCGCTTGTGAACGGTCAACGGTAACAGATGATAAAAGGCTGGGAGAGGTGAGTTTACCAAGGATTAAAATATCCTTGGATCGTTTATGTCCTGCGGCGTGATATCCCAATACAATGACTTGTGAATAGTTGAAAATAATATTAGTATAGGAAAACAGGAATCTGATTGACTAACACTAGGAATATGAATAGTAATAGCTCATGCAACTAGTTCAATTAAAGCGTACAATCGAGAAACCTAAAAATCTAAAAGATATACAAACGTCGTTTAACTAAAAGCGTAAACGTATAAAAAAAAAAGCGAATATAACTATAGTAGGGATTTGCATGTCTTAGCGACTTAAATGCAAATTAAAGGAAATAAAAGATAAAAGATATTAAATAAACGCTATCACTATATTTAAAGTGATGAACGTTTAAAACTTAAAACTTACGTTTAAATTAAAAACTACGTAAACGTACAAAAATAAAAGCGTGAAAATAAAGAAGGAAAATACATACGGATATGAAAAATACATTTTTACAATCCTAATTATATAAGAAAATTATTAGAAAGAGAAAATTATTTTTTAAAACTATTTAATTAATTATTATTAATTAAAAACTATTTTAAAATATTTAATAATACTCTAAAATAAAAGAAAATATGAAATAAGACTAGAAAAATAAAATTAAGACTTAGAAAAGTCTAAAATATGATAAAACTAATTTTAAAACTGAAAATATATTTTTTAGACTTTTTATATATTTATTATTAATTATTTACTATTATTAATTACTAAAACTATTATAGATTTATTAAAAATATTAAATGAATAAAGAAAAATCTGAAACTTTTTACAAAATTCTAAAATAAATAAAAGAAGCAATGAAAAATATAAAAACTATATGCTATTAACAAAAATAAGCTAATAAGCAAATAAGCTTCTAACTAGAAGCTATCACTTAGCTTAAAATGAGCTTTTGGTTTTTCTTTTTAGGAACTAAATATATACTAATATTATACATGTTTGAAGAAAATGGGCTGTGCAAACATAGAAATAAGCAAATGGAGCTTATTAGCTTAAAACAGTTAAGCATTTGCTTAACTGTTGGATTTTAAAGCATGAATGAGCTTTTAATAAGCCACACAATTTGAAACAAAAGGAAGATAAAGGTTTATACATGTAATATTAACAGGTTTATAGAAAATGAAACTTTATAAACATGGGGGATAAGTTGTTTCGACTTATGACCACTTGATTAAGCATTGAGCTTACAGTTGGATCATAAGCTTGAAACAAGCTAGAAAAAGGCTTATAAAAGGAAAAATAAGAAAAAGATGTGTGTACAAGTTATATAGACAAGTATTACAAGTTTGGTGCACTGGAATAAGCCAATAAGCTCACAAAAGCAAATAAGCAATTCCAAACACCAAAATTCAAACACCCCGCAACTTATTTGATGGACGATTCAATTTAACAAATAAGTGAATAAGCCATATAAAGAGTTGGAGTAGCAAGGCATCTTTGGTTGGCTTTCCAAAAAGCCAAAGCTCTCCCTATGGGGATTACAAATGGGCTTATAAGGAGCTTATGAAGTTGCTTGTATTTCACGATTTCTCGTGAACACTAAGAATTGGGACAAACAAAAGCTCAATGCTTCTTATTAACAAGCTACAAAATGGAATTTAAGCACTTTGGACCTATATTCTAGTGAATTAGCTTCCAAAAGAAACTAATATCACAAACTCTAGATTACTAATGAGCCTTTTATTGGCTTATGAAGAGCTGTAGGTAATGGTTTAAGTTCAAAGATTGAACTGTTGTGAGTGAGCAAACAACAAGCTCTTAAAGACTTATCAATTAAGCTCATGAGAGCTCAACCAACACTAGGACATTGAGTATGACTGAATAGCCTCACAAGAAGCCATAAATCATAAGCTCAAGCTTGGTGGGGAACTTTTCATTAGCTATTGAAAGAACTCCTTCCTTGTTTGCTTCGATGGAAGGAGTGAGATGGGCCAAAAAGGAAGGAATGATTAAGCTATGCAATTAAGCTAACAACTAAAAAATAATCATACACATAATAAAAAGGCCACAAAGGCTATACAAAGAAGCTAAATACACCAGCTAGGGTCAAGTAATGAAGCTTATGCAAGCTTATTAACTTGACACCAAAAGCTATGGTGCGGGGCATGCTAGAACAGGGACTAAAAATAAGCTAGGAAATAAGCACTTTAAAAGCTAAGTTAATGTAAACTATTATTTTTATAATTTAATTAAGCAACTAAACATTAATATCCCAAAAGGATTTAAGCTAAAACTTAGTATTATGCACACAATGAAATTATGAAGTTTATTTAAAAGCGGTGAAGGGAAAATTGACTTTTTATTAAAAAAGGTTGACTAAAGTGAATTTAAATATTAAACTACTGATTATATATGTTATATTATGCTATAAAAACATGAAATAAAGCTAGATAAACAACACATGCATCACTGTGATGAGATTTGTATTTCAAAATCCAAACAGTTATGAATTTAAGACAAATTAAAAGTGAATTTGACTATTTAACAAATAAGGACAGTATTTAATGACTAAATTAGGCTATTAGGTACTAGTATGATATAAAACAATAACAAATAACAACAAACCAACACATGATCGCTACTATATCAACAAATTCAAGCAGTCCTTAAATGAGATTGTTTTGAGTTTTACAAAGCATAAGATTTATAAGCTAATTCCATCCAATCCAGAGAAACCAAAGTGTCAAAGTGGATCTTTTCAACCTAAACGGATGTCAAACCGAGTCTAAGTCTAGGATTTTCAAGAATTGACATTTTAACAGTTAACATACCATATCAAACCACAATCCAAGCCAAGGCAATACAACTTCTTTGTAAAGCTATAATATATACTACATAACAACAAAAAACAGAATCATAAAAATCATAGCATAAAAAGGATTAAAACATGAAATGCAAAAATATGGTAAAATGGAACTCACATGTGATCATACTTGAAAGCGGTACCAAGGCTAAGAGGCCACTCCTAGCTTATTGTCGATAAGCTAGGAACCGAAAAATCCATCCACTTGACTCCTATCCCCAAAGCTGCTATTGAGATTACAAGTTGATTTCCATTGACTTATTTTGATTTTTTAGTACTTTTAAATTTAAAGACTAAAACTGTTTTAATGAATCTAAAAGCCTTAAAACTTTTGTCAAGAGCTTCTGAAAGCTTATAGAACCCAATAAACAACTAATTAACTTGAAACAAGAGAACATGAAAAATTAAAGTAAATTAAGCAAATCATGAAACTTGAAAATAACTTGAAATTAAACTGTAAATAACATTTCATTACACTAGTTTAAGAAATAAAACAGACATTAAAACATTAAAAGACATGAAATTTAAAGAAAGCTTTAAAAAATTATCTTGACGACCAATGGCTAGTCCAAAGGTAGTATATCCTTCTCCTTCTCTCTTTTATAATGTTCTAGTTCCACTTGAGTTGTCATCAAATCCCATCAATAATCTTGGTCATTGGATCACTGCAGACTCATCTCACCACATCAAAATTGCTTTTGGCCAAAAAGTCCTAAAGGTTGCTTGGGAGTTTGATTACAATTAATGCACTTTGGGAGGTTGTGGGGTGGAGGGTTGGTATACAAGTGGTGGTGAGGTGGAAAGTGGTGAAACCATGGTGGTTTTGGGTATCTGAGGGTGAGAAGATTGCTACAGTGGTGGCGGTATTCTATTTTTTAAAATATGGGCAGGTTGTGGTTTTGGATTATAAGGATTTGGATTTTGGGTATTAAGTGGATCCGTTTGGTTTGTAATATTAATAAGCCCAAGGACCAATCTTGTAACTTCCGAATTTTTGAGGGATGAACTGCAATATTTCCAAAGTATTCACAAGGACTAAAATTGTTAAGTTAGATAAACCAAAGGACTTATTTTGCATTTTATTACAATTTAAAATATCCCGAGGACCATTTATGTAATTTTCCAAAGTTTAGGGGGTTAAATTGTAATTTCCTCAAAGTTATCAAAATAGTTCCAAATTGTAAATTCATGAATAGTACAAGGGTATATTTTGTAAAATTTCTATTTTTGAATACCCAGGGACCATTTTGCCAATTTTGTAACTTTGAAGGGTAAAAGTTGCCATTTTGTGTAAACTTTCATCCAGGGATCATTTGTGAATATTTTTGGTTTCCCAAGGACTTAAGTTGACTTTTCATTTATTTAAAACATTTAGGGACTAGTTTTGACAATTTGAGTAACCGGTGAAAATGACAATTGTTGTGAAATTGATCATTTTCACTTGTTTTTCAATCTTTTGTACACAGATCACATAAAAACACATTTTTATGAATTTGTATCATTTTGAGAGTCATTTGTGTGTTTTTGGTTGTTTTGTGGGTTTAAATAGTATAAAATATATGTGTAATTAGACACATATCAAATCCCCCACACTAAACTATTGCTAGTCCCTAGCAATCTTTTATTTAAAACTTAATGGATTTTGAAAAACTCTTTACAAAAGCCATCACTACGGAGTAGCCAAATGTTTCGGTTCAAGTAAGAACCTTGGTACACTGATAACCAAGTGATTTTGAGCAAATCATAAGTCATGGCAGTTTGATTTGTCTTTACGAAAGCCGTTTATACGGACTAGCCAACTCTTAGATAAATTATCAGAATTATCTTTGGTGAGCTGAATACCAATTATGGATTTTCCATTGCCTTTACCACAAGCCATAACCTTGCGGGCTAGCCAACTCTTCACTAATTAAAGATATGGTGAGTTGAACACCATATAATTTTAGGCAAATTGCAAGCCATAAACGGGTTTGAGATATCTTTACCAAGAGCCGTTTGCTCCTGGATTAGCCAATCCTTATGTGGGTTAGACATGGTGGAGTGATTACCATTTGTTGTGTTTAGTACATAGTACTTCCACTAAAAAAAATTTTAAAATTTTGCCATTTTGGGTGAAAAAGGGACTAAAAGGGTACATTTATGATCAAATTAGAATTTCCCTTACACTTAGAAATGAATATTGTCCTCAATATTCAAAGTCTGCCGGTTATCCGAAACTTAGAACGTAAAAAGATAACATTATTAACTAAGTGTAGAAACACAACAATTATTCTCTTTTTTAATATTGATAATTTTTTTTTTTTTTTTTTGTTTAATATATATGTACAACGGTGGGGTATTACCCCCTTAAGTGGTAGAAAGGGATAAGAGTCGGAAATATGGGTGAAAACCCATATGGTGTGTGCTAATGTTTTTGATTACCGAGTCATTAGCTTTCGACCCACGAATAAATTGGTTCATGGGGAAGGTGGGATTGCCTCCGGGGATTTAGTGAAAATGGAGTGGGATTGCCACTCACAGAATTATGAATAATCATCACTAAGATGAGTCTAGGAATCTTTAGAAAGAAACTTCGAGAAAAGCGAGAAGAATGTTTTTGATTTATGATTTTATAAAAAGAAATGGAAAATATTTTTGTATTTTTAGATTTATATATATATACAGAAGAAAGAAAATTCCTAACAAGCCCTCGAAGAGGAATCAGATGCAATGAGCTTCGGCAAGCTGTAAATGACCAACAACCAAATGTTGTGGCGAGGGACTTATCAAAGCTGGGCAAGTTGTGTGCAAAGGAAAAATGTTTTTGTATTTTATATTGTTTATTGAAAAGAAAATATGATACTGATATAAGTAATCACTACTTCCGGCTTGTGTTAGGTTTACCGCGCTAGTTAATCACTTGTGAATGATTAACGTAATAAATATGTCTACGGCAGCCGGTAGTTGAATGATAAAGTTTAATATACAAACAAGGATAGATATTTCAACAAAATACAAAATACAAGTCATAATACGTACCGGCCTCCTCGTGTGGCGCCAAAATTTGATTCCTCGAACTACCTTCTTTTATTTCTCCGTCACACCAATCAACAGCTTGTGAGCGGTCAACAACAGAGATGATAAAAGGCGACGGCCCGGGGAGAATTTGAGTTTACCAAGGATTAAAATATCCTTGGATCGTTTATGTCTGGCGGTGATATCCCGAATACAATGACTTGTGGTTGAAAATAATATTAGTATAGGAAGCAGGGAATCGATTGACTAACACTAGGAATGTGAATAGTAATAGCTCATCACAGCTAGTTCAATTAAGAAGCGTACAATCGAAAACCTAAAAATCTAAAAGATATACAAGCGTCACGTTTAACTAAAAGCGTAAGCATAAACAAAACGATTATAACGATAGTAGGGATTTGCATGTCTTAGCGACTTAAATGCAAATTAAAGGAAATAAAAGATAAAAGATATTAAATAAACGCTATCACTATATTTAAAGTGATGAACGTTTAAAACTTAAAACTTACGTTTGAATTAAAAACTACGTAGCATTACAAATAAACGTGAAAATAAAGAAGGAAAATACCTACGGATATGAAAAATACATTTTTACAATCCTAATTATATAAGAAAATTATTAGAAAGATAAAATTATTTTTTTAAAACTATTTAATTAATTATTATTAATTAAAAACTATTTTAAAATATTTAATAATACTCTAAAATAAAAGAAAATATGAAATAAGACTAGAAAAATGAAATTAAGACTTAGAAAAATCTAAAATATGATAAAACTAATTTTAAAACTGAAAATATATTTTTTAGACTTTTTATGTATTTATTATTAATTATTTACTATTATTAATTACTAAAAACTATTATAGATTTATTAAAAATATTAAATGAATAAAGAAAAATCTGAAACTTTTACAAAATTCTAAAATAAATAAAAGAAGCAATGAAAAATATAAAAACTATATGCTATTAACAAAAATAAGCTAATAAGCAAATAAGCTTCTAACTAGAAGCTATCACTTAACTTAAAATGAGCTTTTGGTTTTTCTTTTTCGGAACTAAATATATACTAATATTATACATGTTTGAAGAAAATGGGCTGTAAAACATAGAAATAAGCGGTGTAGGCTTATTAGCTTAAAACAGTTAAGCATTTGCTTAACTGTTGGATTTTAAAGCATGAATGAGCTTTTAATAAGCCACACAATTTGAAACAAAAGGAAGATAAAGGTTTATACATGTAATATTAACAGGTTTATAGAAAATGAAACTTTATAAACATGGGGATAGTCATTTCACTGACATGACCACTGATTAAGCATTGAGCTTACAGTTGGATCATAAGCTTGAAACAAGCTAGAAAAAAGCTTATAAAAGGAAAAATAAAGAAAAGATGTGTGTACAAGTTATATAGACAAGTATTACAAGTTTGGTGCCTTTGGAATAAGCCAATAAGCTCACAAAAGCAAATAAGCAATTCGGCACACCAAAATTCAAACACCAACTTATTTGATGGGACATTCACAACAAATAAAATTTGAATAAGCCATATAAAGAGTTGGAGTAGCAAGGCATCTTGGTTGGCTTTCCAAAAGCCAAAGCTCTCCCTATGGGGATTACAAATGGGCTTATAAGGAGCTTATGAAGTTGCTTGTATTTCAGCGATTTCTCAGTGAACACTAAGATTGGGACAAACAAAAAGCTCAATGCATTTATTAACAAGCTACAAAATGGAATTTAAACCTGGAACCTATATTCTAGTGAATTAGCTTCCAAAAGAAACTAATATCACAAACTCTAGATTACTAATGAGCCTTTTATTGGCTTATGAAGAGCTGTAGGTAATGGTTTAAGTTCAAAGATTGAACTGTTGTGAGTGAGCAAACAACAAGCTCTTAAAGACTTATCAATTAAGCTCATGAGAGCTCAACCAACACTAGGACATTGAGTATGACTGAATAGCCTCACAAGAAGCCATAAATCATAAGCTCAAGCTTGGTGGGGAACTTTTCATTAGCTATTGAAACAACTCCACTTCTTGTTTGCTTGATTGGAAGGAGTGAGATGGGCCAAAAAGGAAGGAATGATTAAGCTATGCAATTAAGCTAACAACTAAAAAATAATCATACACATAATAAAAAGGCCACAAAGGCTATACAAAGAAGCTAAATACACCAGCTAGGGTCAAGTAATGAAGCTTAAAAGCTTATTAACTTGACACCTAAAACGTGGTGCAGGGAGCATTACAGAACCACGAGGACTAAAAATAAGCTAGGAAATAAGCACTTTAAAAGCTAAGTTAATGTAAACTATTATTTTTATAATTTAATTAAGCAACTAAACATTAATATCCCAAAAGGATTTAAGCTAAAACTTAGTATTATGCACACAATGAAATTATGAAGTTTATTTAAAAACTGGTGAAGGGAAAATTGACTTTTTATTAAAAGCGAAAAGGTTGACTAAAGTGAATTTAAATATTAAACTACTGATTATATATGTTATATTATGCTATAAAAACATGAAATAAAGCTAGATAAACAACACATGCATCACTGTGATGAGATTTGTATTTCAAAATCCAAAAAGTTATGAATTTAAGACAAATTAAAAGTGAATTTGACTATTTAACAAATAAGGACATATTAATGACTAAATTGGGCTATTAGGTACTAGTATGATATAAAACAATAACAAATAACAACAAACCAACACATGACTGCTACTATATCAGCAAATTCAAACAGTCCTTAAATGAGATTGTTTTGAGTTTTACAAAGCATAAGGCGCATAAGCTAATTCCATCCAATCCAGAGAAACCAAAGTGTCAAAGTGGATCTTTTTCAACCTAAACCGGATGTCAAACCGGTCTAGGTCTAGGATTTTCAAGAATTGACATTTTAACAGTTAACATACCATATCAAACCACAATCCAAGCCAAGGCAATACAACTTCTTTGTAAAGCTATAATATTACTACATAACAACAAAGAAACACAGAATCATAAAAATCATAGCATAAAAAGGATTAAAACAGTAAATGCAAAAATATGGTAAAAATGGAACTTACATGTGATCATACTTGGCTGAGTACCAAGGCTAGAGGCCACTCCTAGCTTTATTGTCAGTAAGCTAGGAACCGAGAAAATCCATCGGCTTGACTCCTATCCCCAAAACTGCTTATTGAGATTACAAGTTGATTTCCATTGACTTATTTTGATTTTTTTGTACTTTTCGATTTAAAGAGCTAATGAATGAAAACTTAAAAAAATTTAAAAATAGAATTAAAGTAAATCAAATCATGAAACTTGAAAATAACTTGAAATTAAACTGTAAATAACATTTCATTACACTAGTTTAAGAAATAAAACAGCATTAAAACATTAAAAGACATGAAATTTAAAGAAAGCTTTAAAAATTATCTTGACGACCAATGGCTAGTCAAAAGGTAGTCTGTATCCTTCTCCTTCTTCTCTCTTTTATAATGTTCGGTTCCACTTGAGTTGTCAGTCAAATCCCAATAATCTTGGTCATTGGATCACGCGACTCATCATTATCAAAATTGCTTTTGGCCAAAAAGTCCTAAAGGTTGCTTGGGGCGGTTTGATTACATTAATGCACTTTGGGAGGTTGTGGAGGTGGAGGGGGTTGGTATACAAGTGGTGGTGAGGTGGAAAGTGGTGAAACCATGGTGGTTTTGGGTATGCAGGGGTGAGGGAGAAGGTGCTACAGTGGTGGCGGTATTCTATTTTTTAAAATATGGGCCGGGTTGTGGTTTTGGATTATAAGGATTTGGATTTTGGGTATTAAGTGGATCCGTTTGGTTTGTAATATTAATAAGCCCAAGGACCAATCTTGTAACTTCCGAATTTTTGAGGGTGAACTTGCAATATTTCCAAAGTATTCACAAGGACTAAAATTGTTAAGTTAGATAAACCAAAGGACTTATTTTGCATTTTATTACAATTTAAAATACCCCGAGGACCATTTATGTAATTTTCCAAAGTTTAGGGGGTTAAATTGTAATTTCCTCAAAGTTATCAAAATAGTTCCAAATTGTAAATTCATGAATAGTACAAGGGTATATTTTGTAAAATTTCCATTTTTGAATACCGGGGACCATTTTGCCAATTTTGTAACTTTGAAGGGTAAAAGTTGCCATTTTGTGTAAACTTTCATCAGGGGATCATTTGTGAATATTTTTGGTTTCCCAAGGACTTAAGTTGACTTTTCATTTATTTAAAACATTTAGGGACTAGTTTTGACAATTTGAGTAACCGGGGACTGAAAATGACAATTGTTGTGAAATTGATCATTTTTCACTTGTTTTTCAATCTTTTGTACCTGAATCACATAAAACACATTTTTATGAATTTGTATCATTTTGAGAGTCATTTGTGTGTTTTTGGTTGTTTTGTGGGTTTAAATAGTATAAAGTATATGTGTAATTAGACACATATCAAATCCCCCACACTAAACTATTGCTAGTCCCTAGCAATCTTTTATTAAAACTTAATGGATTTGAAAAACTCTTTACCAAAAGCCATCACTTACGGGTAGCCAAATGTTTCAGTTCAAGTAAGAACCTTTTATGATAACCAAATGATTTTGAGCAAATCATAAAATGTTATGGATTTGATTTACCTTTAGAATTCTTCGGGTAGCCAACTCTTAGATAAATTATCAATATTATCTTTGGTGAATACCAATTATGGATTTTCCCTTTGCCTTTACCACAAGCCATAACCTTGCGGGCTAGCCAACTCTTCACTAATTAAAGATATGGTGAGTTGAACACCATACAATTTTAGGCAAATTGCAAGCCATAAACGGATTTGATAAATCTTTACCAAGAGCGTTTGCTCTGGATTAGCCAATCCTTATGTGGGTTAGACATGGTGGATTGATTACCATTTGTTGTGTTTAGTACATAGTACTTCCACTAAAAAATTTTAAAATTTTGCCATTTTGGGGGAAAAAGGGACTAAAAGGGTACATTTATGATCAAATTCCAGAATTTCCCCTACACTTAGAAATGAATATTGTCCTCAATATTCAAAGTACCGGCGTTATGCAAAACTTAGAACGTAAAAGATAACATTATTAACTAAGTGTAAACACAACAATTATTCTCTTTTTAATATTGATAATTTTTTTTTTTTTTGTTTTTGTTTAATATATATACAGCAATGGGGTATTACCCACTTAAGTGGTAGAAAGGGATAAGTGAGAAATATGGGTGAAAACCCATATGGTGTGTGCTAATGTTTTTGATTACCGAGTCATTAGCTTGACTCGACCCGAATTAAATTGGTTCATGGGGGTGAGGTGGGATTGCCACTTTCGAGGATTTGAGTGAAATTGGAGTGGGATTGCCACTCTGAAATTATGAATAATCATCACTAAGATGAGTCTAAGAATCTTTAGAAAGAAACTCAGAAAAGGCGAGAAGAATGTTTTTGATTTATGATTTTATAAAAGAAATGGAAAATATTTTGTATTTTTAGATTTATATATATATATAAGAAAGAAAATTCTAACAGCCCTCGAAAGGGAATCAGTTCGACAGAGCTCAACAATTGTAAGCGACCAACAACCAAATGTGTATGGCGAGGGACTTATCAAGCTGGGCAAGTTGTGTGCAAAGGAAAAATGTTTTTGTATTTTATATTGTTTATTGAAAAGAAAATATGATACTGATATAAGTAATCACTACTTCAGGGCTTGTGTTAGGTTTACCAGCTAGTTAATCACTTGTGAATGATTAAGCTGTAATAAATATGTCCAACTGACCGGTAGTTGAATGATAAAGTTTAATATACAAACAAGGATAGATATTTCAACAAAATACAAAATACAAGTCATATCATGTTAGGCCTCGGCGTGGCGTAAAATTTGATTCCTCGAACTACCTTCTTTTATTTCTCCGTCACACCAATCAACCGCTTGTGAGCGGTCAACCGTAACAGGATAAAATGGCGGCCGGGAGAATTTGAGTTTACCAAGGATTAAAATATCCTTGGATCGTTTATCTGGCGTGATATCCACGAATACAATGACTTGTGAATAGTTGAAAATAATATTAGTATAGGAAAACAGAATCGATTGACTAACACTAGGAATGTGAATAGTAATAGCTCTGTCCGCGGCTAGTTCAATTAAACGTACAATCGAAACCTAAAAATCTAAAAGATATACAAAGGTACGTTTAACTAAGCGTAGCGTATAAAAACAAAAGCGATTATAACTATAGTAGGGATTTGCATGTCTTAGCGACTTAAATGCAAATTAAAGGAAATAAAAGATAAAAGATATTAAATAAACGCTATCACTATATTTAAAGTGATGAACGTTTAAAACTTAAAACTTACGTTTAAATTAAAACTACGTAGCATACAAAATAAAGCGTGAAATAAAAGAAGGAAAATACCTACGGATATGAAAAATACATTTTTACAATCCTAATTATATAAGAAAATTATTAGAAAGATAAAATTATTTTTTAAAACTATTTAATTAATTATTATTAATTAAAAACTATTTTAAAATATTTAATAATACTCTAAAATAAAAGAAAATATGAAATAAGACTAGAAAAATAAAATTAAGACTTAGAAAAATCTAAAATATGATAAAACTAATTTTAAAACTGAAAATATATTTTTTAGACTTTTTATGTATTTATTATTAATTATTTACTATTATTAATTACTAAAAACTATTATAGATTTATTAAAAATATTAAATGAATAAAGAAAAATAAAACTTTTACAAAATTCTAAAATAAATAAAAGAAGCAATGAAAATATAAAAAACTATATGCTATTAACAAAAAATAAGCTAATAAGCAAATAAGCTTCTAACTAGAAGCTATCACTAACAAAATGAGCTTTTGGTTTTTTCTTCGGAACTAAATATATACTAATATTATATATGTTTGAAGAAAATGGAACTGTGCAAACATAGAAATAAGCGGTGGAGCTTATTAGCTTAAAAGCAGTTAAGCATTTGCTAAGCTGTTGGATTTTAAAGCATGAATGAGCTTTTAATAAGCCACAATTTGAAACAAAAGGAAGATAAAGGTTTATACATGTAATATTAACAGGTTTATAGAAAATGAAACTTTATAAACATGGGGATAAAACATTTCCGCGACTTATGACCATCAGTTAAGCATTGAGCACAGTTGGATCATAAGCTTGAAAAAAGCTAGAAAAGGCTTATAAAAGGAAAAATAAGAAAAAGATGTGTGTACAAGTTATATAGACAAGTATTACAAGTTTGGTGCACTGGAATAAGCCAATAAGCTCACAAAAGCAAATAAGCAATTCCAGCACACCAAAAATTCAAACACCCACAACTTATTTGATGGGCAGATTGACAACAAATAAAATTTGAATAAGCCATATAAAGAGTTTGAGTAGCAAGGCATGCTGGTTGGCTTTCCAAAAAGCCAAAGCTCTCCCTATGGGGATCACAAATGGGCTTATAAGGAGCTTATGAAGTTGCTTGTATTTCGATTTCTCATGAACACTAAGAATGGGACAAACAAAAGCTCAATGCGGCCCTTATTAACAAGCTACAAAATGGAATTTAAGCACTGGAACCTATATTCTAGTGAATTAGCTTCCAAAAGAAACTAATATCACAAACTCTAGATTACTAATGAGCCTTTTATTGGCTTATGAAGAGCTATAGGTAATGGTTTAAGTTCAAAGATTGAACTGTTGTGAGTGAGCAAACAACAAGCTCTTAAAGACTTATCAATTAAGCTCATGAGAGCTCAACCAACACTAGGACATTGAGTATGACTGAATAGCCTCACAAGAAGCCATAAATCAAAAGCTCAAGCTTGGTGGGGAACTTTTCATTAGCTATTGAACAACTCCAGCTTCCATTTTTGCTTGGTGGAAGGAGGAATGGGCCAAAAGGAAGGAATGATTAAGCTATGCAATTAAGCTAACAACTAAAAAATAATCATACACATAATAAAAAGGCCACAAAGGCTATACAAAGAAGCTAAATACACCAGTTAGGGTCAAGTAATGAAGCTTATGCAAGCTTATTAACTTGACACCTAAAAAGCTGTGGTCGAGGGCATGCTACGGACACAGGACTAAAATAAAAGCTAGGAAATAAGCACTTTAAAAGCTAAGTTAATGTAAACTATTATTTTTATAATTTAATTAAGCAACTAAACATTAATATCCCAAAAGGATTTAAGCTAAAACTTAGTATTATGCACACAATGAAATTATGAAGTTTATTTAAAAGCGGTGAAGGGAAAATTGACTTTTATTAAAAGCGAAAAGGTTGACTAAAGTGAATTTAAATATTAAACTACTGATTATATATGTTATATTATGCTATAAAAACATGAAATAAAGCTAGAGAAACAACACATGCATCCTTTGTGATGATTTGTATTTCAAAATCCAAACAGTTATGAATTTAAGACAAATTAAAAGTGAATTTGACTATTTAACAAATAAGGACAGTATTTAATGACTAAATTGGGCTATTAGGTACTAGTATGATATAAAACAATAACAAATAACAACAAACCAACACATGACTGCTACTATATCAGCAAATTCAAACAGTCCTTAAATGAGATTGTTTTGAGTTTTACAAAGCATAAGACTGCATAAGCTAATTCCATCCAATCCAGAGAAACCAAAGTGTCAAAGTGGATCTTTTTCAACCTAAACCAGATGTCAAACCAGTCTAGGTCTAGGATTTTCAAGAATTGACATTTTAACAGTTAACATACCATATCAAACCACAATCCAACCCAAGGCAATACAACTTCTTGTAAAGCTATAATACTACATAACAACAAAGACGAGAATCATAAAATCATAGCATAAAAAGGATTAAAACGATAAATGCAAAATATGGTAAAAATGGAACTCACATGTGATCATACTTGGCCCGAGTACCAAGGCTAAGAGGCACTCCTAGCTTATTGTCGATAAGCTAGGAACCGAGAAAATCCATCCACTTGACTCATCCCCAAAGCGCTTATTGAGATTACAAGTTGATTTCCATTGACTTATTTTGATTTTTAGTACTTTTAAGATTTAAAGACTAAAACTGTTTTAATGAATCTAAAAGCCTTAAAACTTTTGTCAAGAGCTTACGAAGCTTATAGAACAATAAACAACTAATTAACTTGAAACAAGAGAACATGAAAAATTAAAGTAAATTAATCAAATCATGAAACTTGAAAATAACTTGAAATTAAACTGTAAATAACATTTCATTACACTAGTTTAAGAAATAAACGACATTAAAACATTAAAAGACATGAAATTTAAAGAAAGCTTTAAAAAATTATCGGCGACCAATGGCTAGTCCAAGGTAGCATATCCTTCTCCTTCTTCTCTCTTTTATAATGTTCTGAGTTCCACTTGAGTTATCAGTCAAATCCCATCAATAATCTTGGTCATTGGATCACGCAACTCATCTCGACCATCAAAATTGCTTTTGGCGCCAAAAAGTCCTAAAGGTTGCTTGGGGCGATTTGATTACAATTACACTTTAGGGCGTTGTGGAGGTGAAGGGGGGTTGGTATACAAGTGGTGGTGAGGTGGAAAGTGGTGAAACCATGGTGGTTTTGGGTATGCAGGGGTGAGGGAGAAGGTGCTACAGTGGTGGCGGTATTCTATTTTTTAAAAATATGGGCGGGTTGTGGTTTTGGATTATAAGGATTTGGATTTTGGGTATTAAGTGGATCCGTTTGGTTTGTAATATTAATAAGCCCAAGGACCAATCTTGTAACCACGAATTTTTGAGGGTGGAACACGCAATATTTCCAAAGTATTCACAAGGACTAAAATTGTTAAGTTAGATAAACCAAAGGACTTATTTTGCATTTTATTACAATTTAAAATACCCCGAGGACCATTTATGTAATTTTCAAAGTTTAGGGGTTAAATTGTAATTTCCTCAAAGTATTCAAAATAGTTCCAAATTGTAAATTCATGAATAGTACAAGGGTATATTTTGTAAAATTTCCATTTTTTGAATACCCAGGACCATTTGCCAATTTTGTAACTTTGAAGGGTAAAAGTTGCCATTTTGTGTAAACTTTCATCCAGGGATCATTTGTGAATATTTTTGGTTTCCCAAGGACTTAAGTTGACTTTTCATTTATTTAAAACATTTAGGGACTAGTTTTGACAATTTGAGTAACCGAGGGATTTGAAAATGACAATTGTTGTGAAATTGATCATTTTCACTTGTTTTCAATCTTTTGTACTGAATCACATAAAAACACATTTTTATGAATTTGTATCATTTTGAGAGTCATTTGTGTGGTTTTGGTTGTTTTGTGGGTTTAAATAGTATAAAATATATGTGTAATTAGACACATATCAAACACACTAAACCATAATCACAAGTAGTACAAGATGGTTTTAGAGAGAGAGTTAGAGTTTAGGGAACTTAGTGAGAGAAAGAAAAATCTTATTATGAGCTCCAACTCTCTACCTTGGGAGGTAGAGAATATATATAGTCTTACAATAAGCACACAACTTGGGCGTGGATCGGCATACAGTGGGTAAAGCAGTCCAGTCCTCCCGGTGTTACTTAACTAAACTACTTAACATTAAAAACTACGACTACGAAGTTTTTCTAACGAATATATATACTTGAAGCGAGCTCTTTTTTATACACGGAATTCCTAATTCCTAACAATCCCCCTAGGGAGGTACCTCAAACACCCATTAAAATACATAGAAAACAAGCGGATATAACATTGAGATGGTTCTTGAGTTCTTGTTCATGTTCATTGTTCGGTAGCTTAGTAGTCATTGATTCATCACATTGCATGTTTGGTTAATCCAGGGAGGTCTACTGCGATCCACGTGTTAGCCTTAATAGTTTTTATTAGAAGTGATGGTCATTCACATTTAGGAACTTTGTAGCGTGTGTTAGATATCGTGATAGAATAGTCATCGGGCTCGTGGATTGGGCTAAGCTAATTGGTTAAGAGTTAAGCTATTCTAATGTTTATAAGCTTAAGAATCCCAAGCCCAATCCAAGTCCAAACCGAGCCCATGGAAAGCCTTTGGGCATCAAGTCCCTTGGACTATAAATACCCCTCAAATGGTCATTTGAGGGTGTGTAAAGTGTGTGTGTGTGTGTGTTTTCTTTGGAGCAATACTACTTATTGTGTTTATCTTTATCCTCTCACATACACGGATTTCATATCATTCAAGTCACCATCTATCTTAATCTTTCCTTCTTTTTGTAAGCTTTATGTTTTGTTTGGGTTGAGCGTTTTCTACTATTGTGTGGTAAACGTGGAGATACTTGTGTTTGTTAAGTGGGTTTGTGATAAGGTTGATAAAAGTAAGGTCTTACAATTGGTATCAATAAGCCTAAAAATGGTTTAGGAGTGTTTGTGTTTGTTTTAAAGGGTTGCGTAAGGCTCTCGGTTATTCATATTTGAAATGCTTAAAGCTTTAATTTTTGCACTCAAAAATTCAAGATTCTTGTGGTTTAAGGTTTATTTAGTGCTAAAGTTTAAGTTTTTGCAAAAGTTGACTTTACGTGTTTAATCATTTTAAGCTCGCTTGGTTCATTGGTCATTTACTGTAACTTTTCTAAGCTTTGGGTGAAAAAGGTCAACATTTTGGGTTATGAGTGTTTTAAGGCTATCTGGCGCAAAAAATCATTTGAATCGTTGGAAATTTTTTACGAGTAGAAGTCAAAAAGTCAAAACCCTAGTTTTCTCACATTAACTTTTAGTGAAGAATCTTAGTTGCAACACGGTGACTCAGTCTTTCCCTCACGGATAAGTGTGTGGAACCTTCGACTTTGGATATCTTTTAAGCTTTGGCGGTGTAAAGTTTTTGGTTTTAAACCAACTCTTACGCATAAGCGAAAGCTTCGAGTAAGCACTCGCATAAGTTCTTACGGCGTAAGGTACTCTACTTCTCGCTTAAGTTTACGCGTAAGACTTACGTTTAACCTTAAGTTTCTGGCGTAGAGTTTCTCGCGCATAAGGATTTCTACGCCTAAGCTCATTACGCATAAGGACTCCTACGCATAGAACCTCGCGCCAAGCATCCTACGCATAAGCACTCATTTTCTACGCATTAGAGGCGGTTTACGGTAAGATTTTGAGCATAACTTCAAACGGCTATAACTTTTGAACCGTAACTCCGTTTTTAGCGTTCTACCTATCAAAGCGACCGTGAGCGAGGAGATTGTACGCTTGAATAAACAACCTTCAAGTCAAAAAGCGGCGGAATAGAAGTTATTGGGTTTTAAGTTTTTTAAGCATACTTTCACTACAACAACCGAGCTTAATCTTCATCAACCACAACTCCTCTATCGTTGAATCGATCCTACATCAACTTTATCATATCATAACTTCATCAATGGCAACTCAACAAGACATTCATGCAGCGGTGAAAACCGTCCTCCTATGTTGGAAAAAGGTGGTTATCTTCAATGGACAAGTCGTTATGCCGTTACATCAAGACAAAACCTAATGGAAAATTGATGATCAAATCCATTGAGGATGGACCCTTCATACCTCGACAAGTCCAAGACCAGGAAATGCGATGCAACACCTCCCGTCCCACCATTTTCGTCCTAAAAGCGGAATACTCAAAGAGGATCGAAAACAAGTGAAGCGGATGACATGGCAATTCATATTGTCCAAAATGGGTTTACCAAGAGACATCTTTTCTTTGTGAAGCGATTTGTGAAAGCTGCTTCGATATGTGGGAGCGAGTTAGAAGACTTTGTCATGGAACTAAAATTGGTCAACAAGATACAGAGAGAACAAAATTGCTAACGCTGGGAAGTTTACATCCACTCGGAGAATCCATTGAATCCTACTATGGAAGGTTACGCACAATGAATGAATCGCAAACAAGTTGACACCAGAACTATGCGTGAGCAACATCAAGTTCTGAACAATCTACAGAAGAATGGGGATGATATGTCACTATTGTCAACCAAACAAAAGACTTACATCAAGTGAACTTTGATCAACTCAACGATTTTATGAAACAAAACCAGAATGAAGTGAATGAAGTGAGCAAAAAGATTAGCAAGAATCATGATCCATTGGCACTCATTGCAAAGACTCAAACTTCGGTGAATACACAACAACAAGCTTCATCATCTTCCACTAACAACAACTTGCGGCAATACATCCCTCAACAACAAAACTATCCACATGAACAACAACATTACTAGGAACAAGGAATCAGCGATCTTGAAATGGAACCAGAAGAAGCTTTGTCACAAGCATTTGTATTCTTGGGTAAAGCATTCAGAAGTCGCTATTCCACACCAACTAACAACGACCAAAAGTTTCATCAAACACTTTCATAGCGAAATTGCACGGCGGGTGTGAACATGGGTAATCAAGGACAAATGGTTGGAGTTATTGGGAATGTGAGGATATGCTACTTGGATTTCGCATGGGTAATCGAGGCGGTTCGAATCGGGTATCGGATGGTGAAATGTTGGGAAAGAAGCGATGGGTAATCGGGATGGAATGTTGCGGACTCAGTCGTTGGGAATTATGGAAATGTGAATCGGTGTCAGGTTAAGTGTTATAACGTCAAGTTGTGTACATAGCACGGAATTGTCCTACTAAACGAAAAAGAAGGATCTTGCATTATCTTGACTATTCATTGGTACAAAGGAACAATCGGACTTCAATTGAGTCGAGGAACATGACTTTATGGCTATTCGGATGATTTGGAAGACCTCGAGGAACTCAATGCAATTTGCATCTTCATGGCAAATCTTGAGGAGACTAAGTCGACCTTGATTACGGCGTACCTCACGTCTATAGCATGCTTAGCGATATCGAGGTACCAATCACAGATCCATGCTATAACAATGTCATATTTGATGTGTTTACTCATGACGAACAATTACGTGACATCAGCACCTCATGATACATACTGGACAATCAGGAGTTGTAGCATACTAACTCACGAAAATCAGGATGTGGATCTAGTGGAGGTACGTGTTGGCACAAAATCTTGGAGCTGATGAGGAAACTCGTGCTTACTTTGAATCATTAATCAATAGCTGTGGCATTGAAATTGAGAAAGTTAAAAAGGTCAATCGCGATGTTAAGGCCGCGAATGCCAAATTGACGGCTGAGCTTGAGAGTTACAAGGAAACATAAAAGCCTTTGAATTTCGGAAAAAAAGAATCGAATTAGAAATTGGTTATCAAAATTTGGTTTCTAAAGAAAAAGAATTGCAAATCAAGTATAACACACTTGATGTGAAATTGAACTTGAAAATTAAATCTTTAAACAAGGAAATTTCAGATCTAAATGACCAACTTTCAAAACAAAATCATTGTTTCGATCTTGAAAAAGAAAAGCGGTTGATTCTTGATTTTCAAAGCGAGAAGATTCTCTTCTTGATGAAATTCTTGATAAAAATGAAAAAATCCAAACTTAGGAAAATTTGCTTCTAAGCGGGTCATTCGCTCAAACAATCAAGATGCTTTCTAATCAAGTAAATCGGCGTTTTCATACTAATAATAGAATGAAGCTTAGTAGCGACCCTTCTTCGTTCCTGAAAGCTCGGAAATCTCGAGATGTGTTAAACAATAGAAATGTTTTGCATGAACCCATAATGTTGAAAACGTTTCTCTTGAGAGTTAGAACTATAGGAGAATGAAATGAAACAAAACATCGGAAATCAAACCAATTGATTATAACAAATGGAACAAAATTAACGGAATTACTTTTGTCAATCAAAAGAAAAGTCAAAGTTCTCCATCACACAAAATGTTTCAAACAAAGAGTCAATAAACGTTTCAAAAAGGGTCGGTTGTAAAATCTCTTTCAACATTGAACAAATGTCTTCAAACAATCCTTTTAACTCAAGTGATGCGAGAAGTATTTTAGACAATGTGAAATCGAGAATTGCGGATCTTAAAAAAAACTAAAACCACTATTACACCTAATAACTGGTTCTCTAGTTTTGATATTGAACAGAGAAAGTATTTTGAAACTCAAATGCCCCTCAACCAAATGCCATCGATTAAAGGGTAATTCATTTGAACAAGCATTTTGAAAGAAGCAGTGACTTTGTCAAGGACCACAAAACACAGTAAAAGAAAGTTAAACGTGTTGAACAAATCAAAGTTTTGGAAACTTTAAATGACTCTCTCTTTGAAGATGTTCGACTCTTGATATTATGTCCATTATTTTGCAAACATATTACATTGAAGATCATGAAAGACTCGATCTGAGACCTCAAATTGTTTCAAAATATGAAAAGCTCTTGAAAACTTGAAAAGAAAATGTGTCATATTTTAAACAACTTGATCGAAAAAGCTGAGAATGCAAATATGACAAATTATTCATTGTAGGCGTGCCTACAATGACATGGCGAAAAATGATCTTTTGAGGGCTCAATTTGGAAAGTCAAAAGGAAAAGCGTGGATCTTGTGATTAAAAACCATTGGCTAACGGAGAAAGCAAATGTTCCCAAACCGGTTTCCAACAAAAATATTTACGTTCTATGCCTCCTCAAAAGTCAATGAGAAAATGTTTCATCAAAACCATCCACTCCACACCTTACTACCTAAACAAAATGTTGATAAGGGAAAAGCGGTTATCGAGAAACCAAAAGTTTTAGCACTTGGCCTTTTCAAGATGAGTACCACTAATCGTGCCTCCACATAAACCATATGGAACAGCGACATAAGTTTAGAAAAGCACTCTAAAGAGACTAGGAAAGGTGAAACCACCTCCATTCATAAAAATGTGAATCCTAATGCGTGTGCCTTACCTTCTCACGGGACTGAAAGCACCTCTAGGAGCTTGCAGACTAAAGCCTAGAAGCAATACAAGGAACTATAGAGTCTATTTGCATCAGGTAGTAGCTTGAATGAGAAGAAAGTAAAAAGAACACCCTAGGCATTTACGCTTTTGAATAAGAAAAGACATTTCATCTGATATCTTACGACCTATATGAAATCTGCTAAGTTTAATGAATCTGTTGAATCTGTTTGTTTAACTTGCAAGAAATCTTTATCTAATGTTCATGATGATCGTGTTTCTAAGAATGAGATTGTTAAGCACATTCGGAAGAATGTTCCTAAAATAACTTATGCTAGCGGTAGGAAGACTAGTTGCAAGACTTAGGCTTTACACTCTTGATAGGAGCACATCGTTTACTATAGGGAAGACATTTGGAAACCCACGGGTAGAACTTTCACACTCCAGAATGGTAGAATGAGTAATGAGCCTACTCTCCCGATGAGAACTTCTTTGAGTGTGATCAGTTTTACCTCTAACCGCGGAACCAAAATCAAAAGCGGTTTCCAAAATCTTCTTCTTACATTTATTGGCGGGTTATGAAATATGTCTTTGGATAAAATGACTTCGGGTTGCTCGATATGTGCTAAACACATACCTTTTCTTTATCAATATAGACCCAAAACAACCAAGGAAAAGCCGTTTATTGCTTATATTTGTGGTTTTTTTGAGTTTGTGCTTGTCGCAGTACGGATATGCAAAAACACGCAAAAGGATCCAAATGAGATGTAAATCCGAGCACGAGAGATCAAGAGAGTTTTAGAAAGGGAAGGTCAAGATTGTGTATTTTGGAAGATTTTATTCTCAAAGATGATTTGAAGTTTCAACAAAGTTTGAAGAAAAGTCAAGAATGGCCACGCACTTTGAGCTTTTGTGATTTGGTCCCTCAAGATTGAAAATTACAAAGTCACCCTTGGATTATTAGAGCTTTACATGATTGGTCCTTGATGAGATTGTCAATTACATTTTAGTCCTTGGAAAATTCAAGTTGTACAAGATTGGTCCTTAAATATCACTTGGGTACAAGTTACATCCCAAGTCAATCCAATAGCAAAACTATTCGGCCCAAAAATGTGACCCGAGCCCAACCTTAACTAATACAGCTACCGGTTTTAATAATCTAAACCGAAACTCCACCATACCGCTCTTTTAAACCCAGTCAACCCCCTTTACCGAACACACGAATACATTAAAAAATCCTCCCGCAAATCCATTTACCCCTTTTACCTAAACCCAGTTAACATAACCCTAATTAACCCACCCCGGGTAATTGATCAAATTGACTGCAATTAAGGGTAGTATAGTACATTCCCCTGACACACCTGACTCATGGGACTGACACTTCATCAATCCGTGTGCCATTAGCCACTTGTCACTCTCTATTGGCGAGACTTGTCACTAGATTAAATCCAAGGGTTGTGATGAGAGGGGAAGCGGTTATTATGTCCAAGGGTGGCAAATGAGCTAAAAGAAGCACAAAGGGAAGAATTTCGAGAAGCTTCCAACCTCAAGCTTAGTTATAAATAGGGCTCTAATTCGTTCACATATTTATCTTACTTTCTGAATTTTTCATCTCTCTAGCTTTAGTTGTAGTAGTTATTTGCATTTCAAATGTTTTAAATTTTTGTAATTCGTATTTGTACTCAAAATTCCTTTATTAATAGAATTTGAATTTCACTTTCAATTGTTATTGATTAAGTTTTTATGTTCTACATCTACTTATTACCTTATTCTAATGCTTATCTCAGTTTTATAAACAATGTTTTAGCTTAATTCTTCAAAATCTCAAAAATACAAAAAAATCAAATAAATCATTGAAAAAATAAAAAAAATCACTTTAGATCATTTATTGGATTGATCCAGGCTGATCTATTGTCTTATAGTTCATTTAAGCTTGTAGTAGCTTATTGTGAGCTTGTATTTGTTTTCTCACTAAAAATCACCAAAATCTCAAGTTAGTTCGGATCTGATTCTTTTGTTGATGTCTGTTGTTACGGTTTTGGATCTGGATTTGATTGGTATTGATCTTTGCTATTGGGTTGATCATTTTGGTATTGGGTAGGATTAGTGGTTAAATAGGTTAGTGGTTCTAGATCATCAGTTTGGCAAGCCATAGTGGCTAAGGCATCTTGTAAGTTCATAATCTGTTTTGATTCTTTAATCTGTGTTTGAATCTGTTCTATAGTTGCCATTGATATTGTTTGATTGGTGTTTGATGGTTGATTAGCTTAATTAGGTCATAATCATTGGTTGCTTCATTAAGCAGTGCATAACTAGTGTTTGGTTCATTTGAGAAAGCGTGCTATAGAGTAGCTTATTAGTTCTAAGTGATTGATACTTGTTTGAGTAGTTATTGGATAGTTAATTGAGGTCTTGTTGATTGCGAGTTTAGTTCTAAAGTCAAAATCATAGTGTAGCTGATCTTGTATCCTCTTTGTTAAAATCGGTTGGTGTCATAGATTGCATATTGATTTGAATCTGATATATCTAGCTTTTAGTAATCATAGTTAGTCTTATAACACCATAATCAGTTCATTAGATTGGATTAAAATTGAGTTTGGTCAAACTTTCATGAGATTTCTTTAATAGTCAAATCATCAAAGTTGCTAAAACAGGTTTTCACAAAACTTGTGAATCAAATCATTGCTTCATTTCTAAGATTGATGTTTGAAACTTTGGTATTTACAAGTTGGCTGGTCTAAATTTGAGAATAACTTTTTGAGAAATCTGGTTTGGTCATTTTAAGCTTCAAATAAGCTCTTCATTAGCTACCATCTGCCTGTTCACACTTGGTGTAATCGGCAGTTGCATCTGTTGCATAGGCTTCAATTCGTGAGTTAGGACTTGAAATTTGGTGGAATTGTAGGCTGGCGAGGTGGTCTATAGGGTACGCACAAGTTTTTGTTTAAGCTTTTCAATAAGTGGTTGTATAAAAACTAAGCAGTGGTCCTAAACCCTTTGTTTGGATAGTCATAGCAGCTTGCTTATTTCTTTGATCTGAGGTTAGATCTTGTTAGGAGTAGTTAGAATCTGTTGCTTCTAGCTTATTTTGATAGATTTAAGCTTTTTTCCTTTGTTTGGTTAGCTTAGTAGATCATTAGCTTATTCTAGTAGCTTATTTGAGTAGCAGTTACACTATAGCTTCCATATTTTACACAGCCTTTGATTTTTCATTTTCATAGATTCTTAATATCATTTTAGATTTTTCCTGAAATTCTCATTATTTTTGGTCTTCATTTGCTATTTTTCTCTATTTAAATAGATTTTAATCAATTTTTAATTAGTTTTAATAGCAATTAATTGAAAAAGTTCAAAAAATAATTTTTCAATTTTATTAGTTTAAGAAAAATATAAAAAGCAAAAATATTTTCCATATTTTTCCCCTTTATTTGATATTTTTCACTATTTTAATTAGTTTAAATTAGTTTAAATTAGTTTTTAATTTTTATTAAAACAAGAAAAATCCAAAAAATTAGTTTTAATTCTAAAATAGTTTTCTAATCATTTTTAGAGTAAAAGTAAATTTAGGCATTTTTAGGGTAACGTTTAGACGTAGTTGCATTTTTATTTAGTTTGTTAATTACGTTTTAGTTTAATTCGCGTTTAGGATTTCCTGTAGGATAGATTTCCTTAATTACTTTCCTCCGTAGTTTATAATCAAAATCTATAATCCAATCATCAAGCATAAAATCCAAACCAAGACGGCGTTGGCAATTCCGCCTCGTTGGGAAAGCGATCGGGTTGACTAATCCGTACTACCGCGATCACACCGCGGGATTTGATTTATTATTCTTTTTCCTAAGAGAATTTTGAATCTATCTTCGTGATTATTTTTGATATTGATATTAAGGATTTATCCCACATAACCCTAACCACCTATATATCAAATTTTGGCGTGAGTTGTGTCCGCGACAATATCGTTTGAAGTTTGTCGATTAGTGACTTGAGATCCTTCATTCGTGAAGTTACTATTTTTATATAAAAAAGTAAAAATATTTTCCTTTTTCTTTTGTATATATATATATCATTAAAATACAAAAATATTTTCTCTTTGTTTTGATAATAAATAGAAGACACCAATTATATAACATTCTCAACGGAGGTGTTATCATTATAAGTTCCTGAACAAAAGATCAAAAACTTGCCTTTGTGTAAACTTGTGGATTTATTTACTTCTATTGGATAAACAAAGCGTGTGGTGGGTATAAGGGCGATACATTAAATTGCATTTGTAAAGAAGGGTTTTAATAAGCTTGTGACCTACAAAGCTTCTCCTTTCGCTTGCGTTTGTCTTGTAGAGGTGATTTATTCACTTGGGATTATTGGTTTAAGTTCACTTGTGTTTTGAATATCGGTTTCTTTTAATTGACTTGGTTTTAAGTGCATGCGCTTTCGATCTCGATCTAGGCGACTTGAGCGAATCCGAGCGTGCAGGATCGTAATATGGCTCCCAGCGGACCACCAATACCGGTCCTAATCCTCCGGATTAATCAAAATGTAGCTCCCGATCTCCGAGCGATGGAGGAGTTATGTCAACCTACCATATGCGGGAGGGAGGACCATTGCACCGACTAATTTTCAAGCTACCGATTTTAGCTTAAAACACCATATGATAGAACAAGTAGGTTGTCAATTTCACGGTTTACCCGATGGCGATGCAAACAAGCATCTTGATAAGTTTCTACGGTTACTTTCAGTATGAAGCGAATGGGGTCTCCGATGGCGCCGTCTCTATCTTTTCCCATACTCTTTGACTCATCATGCCGTCTTGGTTTGATCGACTCGAAAGAATTCGATTCATACCTTAGGAAATGGTTCGAAGTTTACGGCGTACTTTCCACCGTCGATGGTGCGAAATTGAGAGCGATATCGTAATTTCGGCAATATCGGCGAATCTTTGTTTGAAGCTTGGGAGCGATATAAACTGCGATTGATCGATGTCGAATCATAACATGTTGCTTGTCACTCAAATTGATCACGTTTTATAATGGTTTAACGTTGAGACAGTGAAGCGATTAATCTTGCTTCTTTGGTGGAACTTTCATGAAAAGACGTCCCGAGGAATGTTACGATCTTATTGAGAACATGACCGCTCATTATAGCTATTGGGATTCTACGGCGAAAGGGGTGCATCATCTCGATCAAATCGTCTTCTTCTCTTGAAATAGCGCCTTGAACAAAAGATGGATGATATCTTACGGATTACTCGGATGAACAATCGGAATCATCAACAACAAGTGTCGGTACACAGTTTGTGAGACTTGTGGAGGTCCACATTCTTATTAGAGTGCGGCCGTCGGGTGGCCGCACATGAGAATGTTTATCTTTGCTCTGAGGAAACTACAATCAACCCGGAGATCGAAATCTTCTTAGCTACCGTTCAAATAACTATCTCGGACCTCCCGGTTTCAACCAACCTCAACAACAAAACCAGAATCAAAACCGTTTCAATAGCAACAATCAAAGCGGAGGAGTTAACCATGGAAATCAACATTATCAAGCTCCTCCACCTCAAGTTTACCAACAACTCCTCACCAACAACAATACCAACAACGAACAACGAATTTCTATCTTACATGAAAGCTCGGACAACACCATCAGAGTTTGCACGAATCAAATCAATGGCATGAGGTCGATTTCAAGAGGAAATTGAAGCTACGAGTAACAAACAAATGGGAAATCAGGAATATGATGGCTAGTTTCTTTCAGGCCAATCAACCGTCTACTTCTTATTCTCAACCCTCGGGTTCCGGTTCTCTTCCTAGTAACACGATTCCCAACGAGAGGTGACATGAAAGCTATCACTACGAAGTGGTGTTGCTTATGATGGACCCTACGGTTCCTACCCATTCTTCTTCTTCTCATGTAGTAGACCGTGAGACCGGGGTGACAAAGGACGGTGCTTCCTCTGATAAGGGAAGTAGAGAATGTCAACCCACGGTTGTCAAGATTCGAGCGAAGATGCTCCGTTAATGTGAAAGCTAATCCGAAACCGTCTATCCCATATCGTCGTCTTAAAGATCAAACTCTTCGTGAGAAGTCTAATCATCGATGGAAACGTTTTCCAAATCTTCAAAGACTTGAATGTGGAGTCGGTTTTCGGATGCCCTTTTTTTGATGCCCAAACTTGCTTCTACGTTAAAAGGTTGCTTACGAACAAGGAGAAACTATATGAGCTTGCTACGACATCTCTGAATGAGAATTGTATTCGGTTTATCCTCAAGAAACTTCCGTAAAGTTAGGTGACCCGGCAAATTCCTCATCATGTGATTTTCAAGGAATTGTTCAATGCTCCGCCTTGGCGATCTTGGCGAGTATCAATCTAATGCCAAACTCAATCTAGCTTTCGTTACCCCCACTACCCCAGCGTGTATGACCCTCGAGCTAGCCGATCGTACTACGACGATCCCGAAGGGTATAGCGAGGATGTCTTTGTCAAAGTGGGGAGTTTGATTTTCGTGATTTCGTTGTAGTCGATTTTGATGCGATCCTCGAGTACCTTTAATCCTCGGAAGGTTTCTTAAGAGCGGGACATCGTTGATTGATGTCTATGGAGGAGATCACTTCGAGTTGGAAAAAGCCGTCACATTCAACATTGATCAAGCGATGAGGTACTCCTCAAATTTGGCGATGCTTCCATCAATCGAATCGTTATTGATGTTTCTTGTGAGAATGCGCTCAAAAGTTCTCGGTTTTGCTAACAATTCCACTATTACGATTCACTTACTGACAATCATTGCCGAGCTCTTCCCCTTCTCCACTCCATTTGAGGGAGGTGATTTCCTTTTGGAAGAGATCGATGAGTTTCTTGCTAGTGATGAATCGATTCCACCAGGAATTGATGATGGAGTTTATGATTAGGAGGAGATTCTTTATCTTGAACAATTGTTGAGCGAAGATCCATTACCGTCACTCCTCAGAAGGAATTACGATAGAAGAGATTAAAGAAGTACAAGCGTCGACGAAAAACCTTTGGAGCCGAGCTCAGGATTTACCTCCTCATCTTGAATCGCTTTTCTTGAAGAACCAAACAAATTTCCGTCATCATTGCTAAAAACTTAAGATGAGGAGAAAAACCGCACTTTTGAGATTCTTAGTAAACATAAGAGTGCCATCGCTTGGAAAATTTCGACATCAAAGGAATCAATCCTCGTTTACGTACCCACAAAATTCGATGGAGGATGATTGCAAACCCGTTATTCAACAACAACGTAGGGTTAATCCAAAAATTCATGATGTTATCAAAAAGGAAGTTCTGAAACTCCTTGATCGGGAATCATTTACCCAATTCCGATAGCTCATGGGTTAGCCCATCCATTGTGTTCCCGAAAGGAGGAATGAGTCATTGCCAATGAAGATACTTGATTTCCACGCCACGTCCTTAGGATGGAGAGTGTGTATTGACCTAGGAAGTTGAATGATGCTACAAGGAAGGATCATTTCCGCTACCTTTATGGATCGGATGCTCGAGCGTTTAGCGGGGAATGAGTTCTATTGCTTTCTCGATGGTTTCTCGGTTATTTTCAAATCCGATCGATCCAAGGATCAAGAAGCGACTTTCACATGCCCTTATGGAACGTTTGCTTACCGACGAATTCCATTTGGTTTATGCAATGCTCTGGAGCGTTTCAAAGGTGCATGATGGCTATTTTTCATGACATGATCGAGAAGTCTATGGAAGTTTTTATGGGCGATTTCTCGGTTTATGGAGATTCTTTCACTTCTTGCCTCTCTCATCTAGACCACATGCTCAAAAGGTGTGAAGACACCAACTTGGTCTTGAATTGGGAGAAGTGCCATTTCATGGTTCGAGAGGGCATTGTCCTCGGCCATAAGATTTCTAAGTCTGGGATTGAGGTCGACCGAGCTAAAGTCGGCGTTATAGCTAAACTCCCTCATCCCACTCCGTCAAAGGTATTGAGTTTTTGGGTCATGCGGTTTTATCGCCGTTTCATCCAAGATTTCTCTAAGATAGCCCGCCCTCTGACCCATCTCCTTGAAAAGGATGCTCCGTTTATCTTCACTAATGAATGCATTGAGGCATTTAACTTTCTTAAGAAGAAACTAAGCGAGGCACCGATTTTAGTTGCCCCAGGATTTGCCTTTTGAACTAATGTGTGATGCTAGTGATTACATAATGGGGCGATCTTGGGGCAGTGAAACATTTTATACACTATCTTGAGTAAGACATTATGCGAGGCCCAACACAATTACCACGACTCTTGAAAAGGAATTATTTTGGCGCTTGCTGAAAAATTTCGACCCTACCTTGTCTTGTCGAAGACCATAGTGTATACCGACCATTATGCCCTAAAGTATCTTTTGGCAAAGCAAGATGCTAAGCCACGGTTACTTCGGTGGGTTCTCCTCCTTCAAGAGTTTGATGTTACTATTCTTGACAAAAAGGAGGAGAACCTTCTTGCGATCATCTGTCTAGACTTGAGAATCCCCATCAAAGTGTGCTCGAGAAAAAGGAGATCACGGAAACATTTCCTCTTGAGACACTTGGGATGATTGCTAAGAAAGACCGAAACACCCCATGGTTTGCCGACTTTGCAAATTACCATGCGAATTTCATTAATGAAAGGATGTCGTCCCAACAGAAGAAAAAGTTTTTCAAAGATGTTAAGCATTATTTGGGCGACCCCTACTTGTTCAAGATTTGTGCGGATCAAGTAATCCGGCGGTGTGTTCATGGCCAAGAGGCTATTGATATTCTTAGCTTGCCATAGCGGACCCTTGGTGGCCATCATGGTGCAAGTTACGCGAAGATTTTTGATTCGGTTTCTATTGGCCTACTATTTATCGAGATGCCCATGATTTAGTCAAATCTTGTGATTCTTGCCAACGTCAAGGGAAAATTTCCAGAAGAGGATGAAATGCCACAAAATGCTATTCAAGTCTGTGAGATTTTTGGCGTGTGGGGCATCGATTTTATGGGACCATTTCCGTCATCTAGGAAATAAGTATATCCTCGTGGCCGTCGACTACTTGTCCAAATGGGTTGAAGCGAAGGCGCTCCCCACCAATGGCGCGTGGTTGTTAAGTTTCTGAAAAATTTGTTTTCCGATTGAACACCTCGTGCTATCATCGATGATCGCGGTACCCATTTTGTAATGAGCAATTTGCTAAAGTTATGGCTAAATATGGTTACATAGATGCTTCTACGGCGTATCACCATAGCGGCGGACAAGTTGAGGTCTCGAATGCGTGGTTTAAAGAGGATTTTAGAAGAACCGTAGGAAGAATCGAAGCTTCATGGGCGATAAGTTAGATGATGCATTATGGGCTTTCCTTGCGACATAAGACACCCATGGGTGCACCCCATCAAGTTGGTGTATGGAAAAGCTTGCACATGACTTTCGAACATAAGGCATTACGGGCCTTGAAACATGCTAATTTCGATCTTAAGACCGCGGTGATCGAAAAGTTCAATTGAATGAATTAAACGAGCTTAGGGATCAGGCCTACGAGAATTCTTTGATTTTCAAAGAGAAGACTAAGAGGATTCATGATGCAAAATAAAAACGGCGTTTTCGCGTTGGTGATCAAGTTCTCCTTTCTCTCGATTGAAGATTTTGGGCAAACTCAAAACCCGTTGGTGGGACCATTCACCATCACTCAAGTTTTCCGTATGGAGCGGTGGAGCTTTCTGCCCGAGCGGCCCTAATTTCAAGGTGAATGGTCATCGTGTGAAACATTTTTCGGAGGGACATTCCATCCATGGTTGTCCCGGATCTCAAACTTTCCCAAGAACAAGCTGATTGGGGATCGAGTCAAGCTAGCGACTTCGGTAACCAAAACGATGGCGCTTAGTGGGAGGCACCCCATGCTTATCTCTATTTTCTTTCTATTTTCTAATAAGTGGCGTGAAAGTGCCTCTTGATTTCGTGTTTGGTTGTTTGTGATGTTGTGTTTAGGATGTTCCTGATATGAAGACTCTTGTGCTCGAAGTTTGTCATTTATCCACTCGAGTTTCATGATCGTCTTTGATGGAAATCCGATATCCTAATCTTATCGACTAACGTTTATCTTTGAGCATACTTAATAAGCGGCTTTTAGATTTTCGTGATACCCTTGCTTTAAACATTGAGGACAATGTTTCGTTCTAGTCAGGGGTAGGGTAATCTTTGATTTGATTTGACGCTTGCTTATTTTGTTGTGTTTCTCTAACCCCGTTTTCCTTAGAAAATGAAAAATTGTGCAAAAATGAGAAAATTTAAAAAATTTTGTAAGCTTTTGTTAAGTCTTTTTGATTGAAAAGTTTTGCTAGTCTCTTAGATTAGAAGCTATAAAATACGAATTCTAGCTCACAAGGCCAAGATTTTGCAAGTTTCACTGAGTGACTTTAAATATGCATGACTTGATTTCATTAGACAAAGCATTTGCTAAGTTAATATATGTTTTGACACCTTGATTGACTTTCATTTGGTGAGAGTAGGAATAGAATTGACGACTAGGCGTGTTGAGCCTAGCTTGTTCCCTTAACCATAGATAATCTAAAAATTATCGGCTAAGCATCTGCGGATCTCATTATTTGGGATTTTAAATTTGCAGAGATCGAGAAATGATAGAGTTACTTATGAGTTTAGATGCTAAGCGTGGAGTAGTTGGTTCTCTTTAGAGCCCATCGAAGGTACTTATGGCTTTTTGTTCCCACAAAATAGTTTCACCCCATATCACTCTAAAATAATTAGAGATGTCGAGTTCTTGGCGATAGTTAGTTCTTTATCTTCTTAAAAGAATCTTTGTTTTAAAAAAAAATTGGGTACACAGGGGATCCGTAATAAATAAATAAGTGATATCGGTGATAAGTGATAAAGTAATAAGTAACGTTATGAGCTGCGGTGTCGAGATCGGACCCTTGGATCTTTAAGTTGAATGAGGTCTTAGCCTAGCCAACCGGGATCCTCATCTCATGAAGCCTATAGTCTTGGAATTACCCCGTGAAGCTCAGTGGTTCACTGCTCATATAAGTAAAAGTATAAGTGCAATGTAAAAAAATTGAAAAATGAAAATGAAAAATTCAAGTATAAGTGAATAAAAATTCCTTGATGTGGACCTCATTTTTACGACAATGGTTCTTGAGAGAAGATGGATAACTAATTATCGACTTAGCTTTGTATCTTTATCGGAATAAAAGTTATCGAAGCGAGAATTTGAAGAAATTCATTTCTCACAAAAATAAAAAATCTAGAGGAAAATAGGAAAATGGGAGCGAAAGGTAAGTACACAAGTAACTTCCATGGGTAGTGTTAGCATCTAGAATCATATGTAACAATGATTTCGGTTTTACGCTTAGTTTGGGAGCTTGTGATAAATCGGGGCGATGTATTCTATCCGTATGGTCACTTCACGCTGTGTTGTGTTTTCTACTCCGTGATCCTAGCGTGTCGTTTGAAAAATGTTTGAGTTATTGATCGACATGAAAGTTCAACAAGCCGTCATTCATAATCTGAAGTGCTTAACGTTAATATCTACATGTGAATTAAAAGGTAAGCGGAGTTTTTAGAATTAAGGGTGTTTAATCTCTTTTGAGGAATCTTTGCTACTTCTTCATAGGTTTAGTAGAAAGAGATTGAAATCCTTGGTTTTAGAAGCGTGAGTTGATTGCATTAGCGTGAGGACAGCGGCAATGGTCTCGTCACAGGTATTTTTGATATGTGCTTAAACACATACCTTTTCTTTATCAATATAGACCCAAAACAACCAAGGAAAAGCCGTTTATTGCTGATATTTGTGGTTTTCTTGAGTTTGTGCTTGTGCAGGTACGGATATGCAAAAACACATAAAAGGATCCAAATCGGATGTAAATCCGAGCACGAGATCAAGAGAGTTTTAGCTGTTTGGAAGGTCAAGATTGTGTATTTTGGAAGATTTTATTCTCAGAAGATGATTTTTGAAGTTTCAGCTAAGTTTGAAGAAAAGTCAGAATGGCCTGCACTTTGAGCTTTTGGCATTTGGTCCCTCAAGATTGAAATTACAAAAGTCACCCTTGGATTATTAGAGCTTTACATGATTGGTCCTTGATGAGATTGTCAGAATTACACATTTAGTCCTTGGAAAATTCAAGTTGTACAAGATTGGTCCTTAAATATCACTTGGGTACAAGTTACATCCCAAAGTCAATCCATAGCAAAACTATTCGGCCCAAAAATGTGACCGAGCCCAACCTTAACTAATACCGCGCTACGGTTTAATAATCCTAACCGAAACTCCACCATACCCATCTTTTAAACCGAGTCAACCCCACCCACCCGATCAAACACCGAAATACATTAAAAATCCTCAGAATCCATTTACCCTTTTACCAAACCAGTTAACATGAACCTAATTAACCTACCGGGTAATTGATCAAATTACTGCAATTAAGGGTAGTATAGTACATTCACGACACACGACTCATGGGGTGACACTTCATCAATCCGTGTGCCATTGGCCACTTGTCACTCTCATTGGCGAGACTTGTCACTAGATTAAATCCAAGGGTTGTGATGAGAGGGGAAGCGGTTATTATGATCAAAGGGTGGCAAATGAGCTAAAAGAAGCACAAAGGAAGAATTTGAGACCAACCTCAAGCTTAGTTATAAATAGGGCTCTAATTCGTTCACATATTGTATCTTAATTTCTGTATTTTTTCCTTCTCTCTAGATTTAGTTGTAGTGGTTATTTCCATTTCAAATGTTTTAAATTTTTGTAATTCGTATTTGTACTCAAAATTCCTTTATTAATAGAATTTGAATTTCACTTTCAATTGTTATTGATTAAGTTTTTATGTTCTACATCTACTTATTACCTTATTCTAATGCTTATCTCAGTTTTATAAACAATGTTTTAGCTTAATTCTTCAAAATCTCAAAAATACAAAAAAATCAAATAAATCATTGAAAAAATAAAAAAAATCACTTTAGATCATTTATTGGATTGATCACAGGCTGATCTATTGTTTCTTATAGTTCATTTAAGCTTGTAGTAGCTTATTGTGAGCTTGTATTTGTTTCTCACTAAAATCACCAAAATCTCAAGTTAGTTCGGATGCTTTCACGATTCTTGTTGATAATCTTGTTAAGTTTGGATGCGGATTTGATTGGTATTGATCTTTGCTATTGGGTTGATCTTGGTATTGGGTAGGATTAGTTAGGTTAAATAGGTTAGTGGTTCTAGATCATCAGTTTGGCAAGCCATAGTGGCTAAGGCATCTTGTAAGTTCATAATCATTTTGATTCTTTATCGTGTTTGAATCGTTCTATAGTTGCCATTGATCTTTTTGATTGGTGTTTGATGGTTGATTAGCTTATTCGGTCATATCATTGGTTTGCTTCATTAAGCAGTGGCATAACTAGTGTTTGGTTCATTAGAAAACGTTTGCTATAGAGTAGCTTATTAGTTCTAAGTGATTGATACTTGTTTGAGTAGTTATTGGATAGTTAATTGAGGTCTTGTTGATTGCAGTTTAGTTCTAAAAGTCAAAATCATAGTGTAAGCGATCTTGTATCGCTCTTGTGAAATCGGTTGGTGTCATAGATTGCATATTGATTTGAATCTGATATATCTAGCTTTTAGTAATCATAGTTAGTCTTATAACACCATAATCAGTTCATTAGATTGGATTAAAATTAAGTTTGGTCAAACTTTCATGTGATTTCTTTAATAGTCAAAATCTGTCAAAGTTGCTAAAACAGTTTTTCACAAAACTTGTGAATCAAATCATTGCTTCATTTCTAAGATTCAGTGTTTGAAACTTTGGTATTTACAAGTTGAACTGGTCTAAATTTGAGAATAACTTTTTGAGAAATCTGGTTTGGTCATTTTAAGCTTCAAATAAGCTCTTCATTAGCTACCATCGCCTTACTGTTCACACGGTGTGAATCAGGCAGAGATTACATCTTGCATAGGCTTCAATTATGTGAGTTAGGACTTGAAATTTGGTGGAATTGTAGCTGGCGGTGGTCTATAGGATTTGCACAGTAGTTTTGGTTTAAGCTTTTCAATAAGCTGGTGTATAAGCTTAAATAGTGGTCCTAAACCCTTGTTTGGATAGTCATGCGACTTGCTTGCTTATTTCTTTGATCTGAGGTTAGATCTTGTTAGGAGTAGTTAGAATCTGTTGCTTCTAGCTTATTTTGATAGATTTAAGCTTTGTTCCTTTGTTTGGTTAGCTTAGTAGATCATTAGCTTATTCTAGTAGCTTATTTGAGTGGCAGTTACACTATAGCTTCCATATTTTACACATAGCCTTGATTTTCATTTTTCATAGATTCTTAATATCATTTTAGATTTTTCCTGAAATTCTCATTATTTTTGGTCTTCATTTGCTATTTTTCTCTATTTAAATAGATTTTAATCAATTTTTAATTAGTTTTAATAGCAATTAATTGAAAAAGTTCAAAAAATAATTTTTCAATTTTATTAGTTTAAGAAAAATATAAAAAGCTTAAAAAAGATTTTTTCATATTTTTCCCCCTTTATTTGATATTTTTCACTATTTTAATTAGTTTAAATTAGTTTAAATTAGTTTTTAATTTTTATTAAAACAAGAAAAATCCAAAAAAATAGTTTTAATTCTAAAATAGTTTTCTAATCACATTTTTAGAGTAAAAGTACTTTTAGGCATTTTTAGGGTATCGTTTAGACATAGTTGCATTTTTATTTCGTTTGTTAATTACGTTTTAGTTTAATTCGCGTTTAGGATTTCCCGTAGGATAGATTTCCTTAATTACTTTCCCACTCCCGTAGTTTATAATCAAAATCTATAATCCAAATCATCAAGCATAAAATCCAAACCAAGAGCGGCGTTGGCAATTCATACTCGTTGGGAAAGCGATTGGGTTGACTAATCCGTACTACACGATCACACACGGAGATTTGATTTATTATTCTTTTCCTAAGAGATTTTGAATCTATCTTCGTGATTATTTTTGATATTGATATTAAGGATTTATCCCCACACATAACCCCTAACCACCTATATCACTCCAAGCACATGATAGGGAATCTGAAGGCTGCGATCAATTTCGTCTGAAATTCATGGGAACCGTGCGTTTGAGAAATGATCATGTAGCAGCTATCATGGGTTATGGAGATCTACCTTTTGGAAATTATTTGATCACTCGGGTTTACTATGTCGAAGGGTTTGGACACAATTTGTTTTTCGGGCAGATTACTGTGATGCAGATTTAGAGGTTGCTTTTAGGAAAAATGCTTGCTTCATTAGAAACTTGGATGGCACTGATCTCTTAACTAGAAATCGGGATACAAACTTGTATGCTATCGACATCAATCAAATGGCCTCTTCATCACCAATATGTCTTATGACACGAGCATCCGGAACGATCACGGTTTGTAGCGCAGGACGGTTATCCCATCTCAATTTTGACACCATCAACAAAATTTCCAAAGACAACATCGTCAACGGACTTCCAAAGTTCAAATACACCAAGGATCACTTATGTCCATCATGCGAACAAGGAAAAAGCAAAAGAGCATCATATAAACCCAAATCCGTACCTAGTTCGGAAGCAAGGTTGCATATGTTGCACATGGACTTATGTGGCCCAATGAGAGTTGAAAGCATTAACGGGAAAAAGTATATTCTTGTTATCGTCGATGATTATTCAAGATATACATGGGTTAAGTTTTTGAGATCAAAAGACGAAGCACAAGGCATCATCATCACCTTTCTGAAGTGTATTCAAGTACTTCTTCAAACTCCAGTAAGAGTTGTAAGAATAGACAACGCCAATTCACAAATCGGGAGTTAAGAGCTTATTTTGAAGATGTTGGAATTACACATCGACATCGGTTGTTAGAACTCCACAGTAGAATGGGGTAGTTGAAAGAAGAAATAGAACTCTTGTGGAAGTTGCTCGCACAATGCTAATCTATTCTTGTGCACCGTTATTTCTATGGGCTGATGTTGTTGCCACTGCTTGTTTCACTCAGAACCAATCCCTTATCCATCCAAGATTCAATAAAACCCCATATGAGCTTGTGAACAACAGAAAACCGGATATCTCTTACTTTCCCGTGTTTGGCGCTTTGTGCTATCCTACGAATGACAGAGAAGATCTTGGAAAACTGAAAGCAAATGGTGATATTGGAATCTTCATTGGATATTCAGATAACTCGAGGGCATTTAGGGTGTATAACAGAAGAACTAGGAGGATCATGGAGACGATGAATGTGAAGTTTGATGAACTTTCACATATGGCTTCTGAGAGACTCGCTCTTGAACCCGCACTAAACGAGAAGACTTCGGACACATCGGGCGTTCGGGACTACTCACCTCAAAGAGCTCAATCAACTTCGTTTGACAATCCTAAAGAACAAGAATGGGAGAATTTCTTTGAGTTAATGTTCGATGAATACTATGGTGGAACTTCGACAAATGCATCAAACCATCATTCCGTTGCACCCGCTCAAAATCATCCTCCACCACCAACAGAAGATGCATCTACTACGGTCGAAACCAATGCACCAATTCAGTCTACATCATCTACATCTACTACAGTTATTGCACCCGTTCTACCAGAATTGATGAGCAAAACCAAAACCGAAGCGATGCAACGTTAGATGAAAACTTATTTGAAAACCCGTTTGCTACGGAATCAGCTGAATCTTCTTCAAGCTTACGAGAACCATCTAACTCGCATACGGATAACCAACGGTATCCTTCTACTCTGAAGTGGACAAAAGACCATCCGATTGAACAAGTTATTGGTGAACCTTCAAGGCCAATTCCGACGAGACGCCAACTTGCCACCGATTGCGACTTATGCATTTACCTTTGCTCAATTAGCAATATAGAGCCAAAGAACATTCGCGAGGCAATGGCGGAACCCGCATGGATAGAAGCGATGCGGGAGGAACTTCTCCAATACCGTCTACATGACTCTTGGGAAATGGTTCCAAGACCAATTGACATTCGCGTCATTGATCTCAAATGGTTATGGAAGAACAAGAGGGATGAAGAGATGATCTGAATTCGCAACAAAGCTCGTCTTGTGGCCAAAGGATAGAGACAAGAGGAAGGGATAGACTTTGAAGAGTCATTCGCGCCGGTAGCTAGACTAGAAGCAGTTAGGATTTTCTTAGCCTCATGCTCACAAAACATCATGGTTTTATCGGATGGACATTAAGACCGCGTTCTTGAATGGAACTCTGAAAGAAGAAGTGTACGTGAGTCAGCCTGAAGGCTTCGTAGACATGGAACATCCAGACTACGTCTACAAACTCAAAAAGGCAATCTATGGATTGAAACAAGCTCCGAGAGCATGGTATGACGAACTGTCCTCTTTCCTTATCCAAAACAATTTCACCAAAGGAACAGTTGATCCTACCTTGTTTACACAAAAATGCAAAAATGACATTTTGATTGTTCAGATTTACGTGGACGACATCATCTTTGGGTCCACTAATCCGAATCTTTCAAAACATTTTGAAAATCTCATGAAAAGTAAATTTGAAATGTCCATGATGGGGGAACTAAAATTCTTTCTTGGTTTACAAATACATCAGTCTCCTCGTGGAATTTTTATAAATCAAGCTAAATATACAACTAAGATTTTGAAAAATCATGGTATGGACAATTGTGACTCGGTGGGAACACCAATGGTAACTTCACCAAAAATTGGAGCCGATTTGTTTGGGAAACCTATCAGCTGATTTGTTTCAGGCAAAGCCTACCGAACTGCACCTCAAAGAGGTTAAACGGATCTTTCGGTACCTGAAGACATCCATTCACATGGGACTTTGGTATCCGAAGGAATCTGGATTTGTTCTAATTGCCTTTTCGATCGGACCACCGCGGTGATCAAGTTACTGACAAAAGTACATCGGAGGAGCACAATTTTGGGTGAAAAGTTAGTAAGCTGGTCTTCAAAGAAACAAGATTGCACTGTACTTTCAACCGGCGGGTATGTGTCTCTATCTGCGTGTTGTGCTCAAGTTCTATGGATGAGAACACAACTCACAGATTATGGCTTTACTTTCGATAAAATACCTATGTATTGTGACTCGAAAAGTGCCATAGCCATATCATGCAATCCTGTTCATCACTCAAAGACTAAGCATATCCGTGTCCGCTATCACTTCATCAAAGAGTGCGTCGAAAATGGTACTGTTGAATTATTCTTCGTGAAGATAGATTACCAACTCGCCGATCTATTAACTAAAGCCCTTTCCAAAGAAAGGTTTGACTATTTAGTTCGACGAATTGGAATGCGAAGCCTAACCCTGAGGAGTTAGAACGTCTTCTCGAATCTTCTTGAAAATGATTTTTCCAACAAGCTTCGCTGTAAATATTTTTGAAAAACAAAATACAAAATTTGAAAAACCAACAAAAGCAAAATATAAAAATATAAAACTTTCAAAACATACAAAAACAATAGAAAATCAAAAATCCAAAAATATTCTTCTCTCGACATGTCTCTTGTATAATCGATATTCTGTACGTTTCTAGAAATGTCATTCAACAATGATACGGGTATGTACAGATGCTCGAGCGAGAGTTCTTTAAATTGTTTTCTAAAACATGTCGTTTCTCAAAATTTCTTCAAATAATGGCTTTCGTGTATTTGATGCGAAACCGGACTAAAATGATGACTTTTGATTATTTTCAAATGAAAACTTCGTGCTTTTATAGAAAAATCAAATGTATGCGCTTCATTCTGCACTGCATTTAAAAATGGTGAGAAATCATCATCATCTTGAGCACCTTTTCAAGATTGTTCAAAAGATTTTTCAAAATCTTTCAAAATACTTTGTGCTCAAGATAACTCCCTCTAAAACCCGTTAATTGATTATGCTTTATTAAAGGGGGAGTATAAAACTAAAATGCTCCAAATTCATGCTTAAATCAAATCCGTTGGTCTCCCCAAAAGATTCTAAAGTGTTGTTTAATCCGTTGATATAAAAAATATCACGAATATGCTATTTTTGAGGGGAGGAGACGTGATTAAAATGTGATCAAAAGTTTAATGATCGTTGTTTGAATCTCAAAATGAGCTCGACTCAGACGGAACCAATGAATTGACGGGAATCTAAGTCAGTAAATGTATCATCTCGAGAAACTTGTGATAGATATGAACTTACATGGGTCTAACCTCCTTTTCAAGGAGTGTTTACAACTTCAAGTTAGTTATTAGAGCTAGTTGTCACCTAAAAACTGACAATGGAACTCTTTAACTAGGCACGTAACCGTGTCTCGTGGGGAATTGTCTATCATGAGCCGATCAATTCAAAATGTGCGAACTCTACCCTCTATGTGCGATTTGTCCAAAACTCATAAGCACATGTGAAGGGGAGTGTTTCGAAAATATAAAACTCTCAGTGTTTTAAACATGTTTTCTATCATAAACACTCTGAGAGATTTTCAAAGAAATTGGTTTTATGGCAACAATAGGACAGTCATGGAGTTATAAGGTGACTAAGGATAGGAAACTTGTCCTATGATCCGCCAGAGCCGGAGGGATCTACCCAAGGACATCTCCAATAGTTTAGTATTAGAAGTCCTTAGGTATGATTGAAAAAAGGAGTAATGTGAGAAAGGAGAAATAAGGGGTTGAAGAATTAAAAAGAAAAGTAAAAGAAAGGGTGAAAAGAAATAGCCCTCCATATTCAACCTTAGGGCAGAAACCGGTTCAATTCATGCACTCTTGGTTGTCACTAGATGACCGGTATTGAAGACAAAGAGCGTCATGGACCCAGTGGACGACTGCACTAAACCTCCTACCCACTCAATTCCTCTCAAAAGGATTTGTTTCATTCTCACTGGGAACCCTACATAATCTATCGGCTTTCTCTTAGAGATCGTTGGTATTGAAGAAGGAGACCCTCTCCCTAGTCTCTTTCGGAAAACCAAAATGCACTATTGAGTCTAGAACCACGAGATTCATCAATAGATCTCATAGGAACACTTGACATGACATCGCTTGTTGTTCATCAATAAGGACACAAGTGATATATTCTAGAGTCCTACGCAGATCTTAGCAATCTGCCAGAACATTTATGAGAGGTTTCACAATTGTGATCCTCAATGATTGAATGGAAACTCCTGCCAGGGTCAACATCAAGCAGCCCTGACAGCAGGTCACTTCGGTAACTCCCCGTGGATTACGCTTAGTGTGTCTCAAACGGTCTACTGTCGTGGGATGATGCTTCGGTGTACCTCGTGACTCATCGAACTGTAGGTGTACTTCGGTATATCGTGTTATCTCACTTGTGGGACTCAGTTCAGGAAGCGCCCTTGTGAGAATAGAGAAGTGTTTTCACACTATCTTTGTTAACACCCTCGAAATTCAAACTTGTAAGTGCCGGAATCCGCTTATTACTAACCTGTTTTTATGTTTTCTTCTTATGGAAGCTCCGAAGCGGATGGATCGTGCAGACTCGCCACATGCTCATACCAAAAACACTTGAAAGTTCTTATCATAATCAAAGGCTACACAAAGTTAAAGATGATTCTTCGTCAATGAATCTAAAGACTCGAGAACTACATCATTGGTAACCAAAAGACAAATAGAAGTGTGAGCATGGTGGAGAAAGACGAGGAGATACA
>OU343222.1:258806764-258855746 GCA_910596185.1 Chrysanthemum makinoi | reverse complement strand
CTTCATTGCATTTGTGTCTGAACTGTTTTAAGTTTCTTACGGTTAGCCATTCACAAGTGGCTAGCTTGTGTGAGAAAACTTGACGGTTCGGGAACGGATCAATAGAACAAAACATTAATTGTTTTTGACACAAGGTTTTTCTTTAATAATCACTCCGAGCCTCAAATATTATTTGATCAGAAAATACGGGTTACACTAAACTTGTAACAGGGATCAAAGATCCTTGAGGCTAAACTAAACAAACTCTAACCCTAGACGTTTATAAGAACACGTCTAGGTTACACACACACACACCTTTAGTCGACTACATTATGGAAGACTTAATTGTGAAAACCTACATCCCATGTCCTCTTTATATACTAGAGGATTAGGGTTTACAAGATACTACGAAGGACTAAATAATAAATCTTCTTTTGCAAGCAAATCCTTTCATCTTTTTGTAGATTTCTTCTTTATCACTTTAAGCCCTTGATGTTTCATTCTTTATTGTTTTGTTTCATCGAATCAATAAACCCAACAGTTTGTTTCTTACTTTTTCATGAAATAACATTGTTACACACAAAAGTCAGACACAAATTTCCTAGAAACTAGACATTTAGCCCAGACTAAATTAGAAAAGCATGCAGACTGACTTGAAAACTTATTGGAGTTATGTACAACAGGGCTCCGAGGACCAAACGGGTCACCATTTACCCCAAACGTGACTAACCACGCAACAAAACGTAAACGGGGGACTAAATATGGTTAGGGGTAGGGGTGTTATTCGGGTTGACCCGGTCGGGTTCGGGTCAACTCGGGTCGGGTCAAATCGGGTCAAGCCTTAAAAAATCATACCCGAACCCGACCTTGTTTAGAACTCGGGTCAAATCGGGTTGGGTCAATTCGGGTTCGGGTCGGGTCAATTCGGGTTCGGGGTCAACCCGAGTTTTTTACATTGTAAAAGTGTTGTTGAGCCGGGTTAGTCGAGTTCGGGTTGGGTCAAGGCTAAAAAATGTCAGGACCGATGAACATAAGATTTATGTGGTTCGGGGGGTCGGGGAAGCTCAAAGAATAAGAAAGACATGGTATTATTTAGATTGAAGAAAAGGGAAGATGTGTGTGTTTCTAGAGAGAAGAAGAAGAAATCACACACACTTCTTTACAAAATATGAACTTCCTACCCTCCTAGTTGGGACTAGGAGGGGTATTTATACTTCAACAAGCCTAACTTAGCACTATTGTCTAAACTAGTCCTTGTGAATGAGTAAAAGAAGAAACTAATGCAATTCCCGTAATGACTTCACTTTAACGAGGCTAACAATCTCTCCCCAAGTGATGTCATACGGGAATTGCTTACAATGTTCCCTACAAGCAAATCAAATACAAAACAAAAGCGCAGCGCTCCAAGAGTGTCTTCATAGTCATCAAACTTCATGAATCTTCTCAGCTGCCATCTCTTTACTTGCAGACGAACAATATGAGCAAATCTAATTAGGGATTAAATCTGACCTTTTTCTCTCCCCTAATTAGTGCTCTCCCCCAAACTGACAACCTTTCTGATGAATTTCCAGAATTCGAAGAATCTTTTGATAATTAATTAAAACCGTCTTTAGTCTTCTAACACGCAGCGGAAACTGTAAAAAAGAACTGTCGACTCGACCTTCTTCAGTTGTCCATTCGGGGGAATAAGATAACATCTCATCTCACCAATGCATTCCGTTATCTTTCATATATCAAATCAGCCCATAATGTACACATTTCTCTCCCCTGAAGGTTACGATTTATCGGATCGCATATAATTGTGTACATGAAGCATTAACTGGAAGCATTCTATCATAAAACAAATCAGCCCGTGAGAAGATGTCGATGAATAATACCATTTAAAGTTGTCTAAACTCATTTCAAACCCTGTATCAAAATTCACGGCTGTCTGTATAACCACATTGAATAACCAATATGACGAACTTGAGGATAAGTAAATCTCCCGGAATAGTTACTTAAGCTTGTACTATCCTTGTGAAAAAGAACGGTGTACCCACTGTACAAAACCTCTTGACGTATCCTCAACTACGTGAGACAAACCGAAGTGATAGCTACTTTGTTTGGTTTAAGAGAGAAAGAATCACAAAAGTACCCTAGATAGCAAGTCTTCATCACAATTCTCAAATATTTGCCCAACAAGTCATCTTCGCGGAAGGGAAGAAAGAAAGAAGACGAATAAGTAAACAGCGTCCCGTCAAACTTCACTTCACACCCAAATAATATAAAGAGTCATCTCCGTGGTCACATTAAAATTCATCAAAAACTTTAGCCGTGAACGTGTATCCTCGTGAAAATTCTATCAATACCAAAATACCATTCTTTTTACCATTATAAAGTTTGTATCCTCAATTTTTTGTGAAAAAAATATTCGGATAACACCACTTTTTAAAATCCAGCCCATTGAAGTGGAGAACCCAATTTGAATTCTCAAGGCCCGCAACCTTAGATAATTCACAAAGTCCATCCAACTTAGTCTCACCATAGGGCCCGATCCATGTCCATAAATGATTAGAACCGGATATATAAAACGTGAAAAGTTGTTAACCCTATTATCTCATTTCACTTATCTCTAAACACATCTTATCAAAGTGCCCTCCTTCTTATCATATTTCTCTCCCCAAAGCAGATCTGAGAAGAAGAAATATTCTCCACAATCAGCTATCTCCACCATCAAACGCATCTCTATCCGGATCATAAATTAATCTCATGTCACTCTCATCATCTATCACAACCCTTAAGCAACACTCAAACCCACTGATGTCAATCATGCTCGATCTTTTTCACGGTGTAGCTTCAAGAGAAACAGCTTCAAGATCATTATAAAATGGTCTCGGGTAGGTTTGAATTGAGTTGTGAATCATTTTATTTTTTTTTCAGTCGAAACATATAGTTGATTGAAACCAATGGTTTTGGTCATCCTATATAATTCGAATATTATCATGAAGTTGTTGGTCAATGATGATACAAGTCCCAAAAAAATCTAAGAAAGATTACAAACATGGGACAAGTCTGAGATCGTTGTGAATTAATTTCCTTTTGAATAGGTGTAGAAGTTGGAGGATAGGATAGATTGTGATATGTTGGTGAAGTTGTGATGAAGGATTTGAGGATTTGTTTTGATTGTGAATCAAGTCTTTACTGATTATTGGCGAAGTGTTTTTCGTGGACTGATGATGGGTTAATAACCTGAAGTCGAGTCTTGGTATTGGTATGCGGTCTAAGGTCTTGTGGTCTAGGTCTGTTTACTCGTAACTTTTAGGTTCAGGTCTACGCATAACATCTTGCTAATAAAATCTTACGCGTAGCATTTCAGTCCAGATCTTATGCGTAACTCTTTTTTTTTCAAAACCTTAAGCGTAGGCTTTTATTCTTCTAAGGTCTTTTTCATTTACGCGTAACTTTTCTGCTTATGTGTAAGTTTCTTAGGCGAAAAGCCAGAAGCTTAAGCGTAAAAGCATACGCGTAAACCATTTCTTACGCGTAACTTCACAGCTACGCGTAACTCCACTGTAGATTCTTCTTACGCGTAACCCTTTGACCACTTTTTCCGACGAGTTTTCCGACTGAACATCTTCATAAAATTCCCAGAAAAGCATAAAACTGCTTCTGTTTTTGCTAGTTTGACCAAGAAGATGACGGTTTGACCAAAGTTTGACCACAATATTTTCCCTTTTGGTACAAATAAGTCACAATACATATGTTAACAAGAAACTGATTCTTGGAGGGTTTTGGGACCAAGAAACAGAACTAAAACTGCATATAAAAAGTGTTGACCTTTTTGACCAAAATGATACAAGCATATGTCTAACCTGTTAACACAAAGTTGGAAAAAAATTTTCCGAGACAAAAAAATTGGTGAAAACCAGTTTAAAACACATATTCGAAACCACAAAATCGATAAAAACAACAACCTTGGCCGTTATAACCAATTTTCAGGACCGATGAACATAAGATTTATTGTGTTCGGGGGGTCGGGAAGCTCAAAGAATAGAAAGACATGGTATTATTTAGATTAAGAAAAGGGAGATGTGTGTGTTTCTAGAGAGAAGAAGAAGAAATCACACACACTTACCCTCCTAGTTGGGACTAGGAGGGGTATTTATACTTCAACAAGCCTAACTTAGCACTATTGACTAAACTAGTTCTTGTGAATGAGTAAAAAGAACTAATGCAATTCCCGTAATGACTTCCCTTTAGGCGAGGCTAAAAAAACATACCCGAACCCGACCTTGTTTAGAACTCGAGTCAATTCGGGTTGACCCGAATATAATTTTGAAGCCGATTAACCCGACCCCGAATTGACTCGGGTCGGGTTCGGGTTCGGGTCGGGTCAGTCCGAATGACACCGTATATTTGGGGACGAATCGTGTAATTTACCCAAAAATAATAATTAAGATATTTTAGATTGAAAAAGTTACATGTTTGGTCCCTGTGGTTTGCTCAGATTTCATGTTTAGTCCATAAGTCATTTTAATTACACCAAAGATACCTATTTTAGAAACCTTGCACTCATTTAGTCCCTAATTTGGATGGGCCGTTAGTTTATTCGTTAAGTGTTAAAATAATATGTGCCCGTTAGTCCCTCCGTTAAGATTTTTTACACTGTTAGTCCTCATTTATTGAAATGAATTAAAACTCGTTTTAATCCGTTTTCGTCCATCTTTTTTACGTCTTCGTCCATTTTTTTCTTCTTTTTATCTGTTTTTTAATGTTTTGGTCCGTTTTAAACGTTTTCATATGTTTTTTTTACGTTTTCGTTTGTTTTTATACGTTTTTACCTTTTTTTTACGTTTTGTCCGTTTTTTTACATTTTCGTCCCTTTTTTACGTTTTCGTCCGTTTTTAAACACTTTCATTGTTTTTCTACGTTTTCGCCCGTTTTTAAACGTTTTCATCTGTTTTTTACGTTTTCATCCATTTTTATGTTTTCGTATGTATTTTTTTATGTTTTTGTCTGTTTTGTACGCTTTCGCCCGCTTTTTACGTTTTCGTCTGTTTTTTTACGTCTTTGTCTGTTTACGTCCGTTTTTAAACGTTTTCATCTGTTTTTTTTATGTTTTTAAATGTAAAAAATAGATGAAAACGTTAAAATAAACGGACGAAAACGTAAAAAAACATACGAAAACATAAAAATTGACAAAAAAGTAAAAAAACGGATGAAAACGTTTAAAAACGGACGAAAACGTTTAAAATCGGACGAAAACGTAAAAAAGTAAAAAAATAGATGAAAATGTAAAAAACATACGAACACGTAAAAAACGGACGAAAACGTAAAAAGCGGACGAAAACGTAAAAAATGAACGAATACGTAAAAAATGAACGAAAACGTAAAAAACAGATGAAAATGTTTAAAAAAGGCGAAAACGTAAAAAAACGGACAAAAACATAAAAAAGGACGAAAACGTAAAAACAAACGAAAACTTAAAATGGACAAAAACGAATAAAACAAGCGAAAGTGTAAAAAAACATATAAAAATGTTTTAAAATGGACGAAAATGTAAAAAGCATACAAAAACGTAAAAAAACGGACGAAAACGTAAAAAAACAGATAAAAACGTATAAAACAAGCGAAAACGTAAAAAAAACAAATGAAAACATTTAAAATGGATGAAAACGTAAAAAACGGACAAAAACCTAAAAAACAGATGAAAACGTAAAAAAAACGGACGAAAACATAAAAAGTATGGACAAAAACGGATAAAAACGAGTTTTTAATTCATTTTAAAAAATGAGGACTATCGATGCAAAAAAATCTTAACGGAAAGACTAATGGGCACATATTATTTTAACACTTAACGAATAAACTAACGGCCCATCCAAAATTGGGACTAAATGAGTCTAAGGTTTCAAAAATAGGTATGTCTGATGTAATTAAAACGACTTAGAGACTAAACATGAAATCTGAGCAAACCACATGGACCAAACGTGTAATTGTTTCTTTTAGATTAGATATGTTTGGTAACAAGTACAAGCAACCCAACTGAAGTATGTGTTTGGGTGTGCGTGTGTTTCTAATCCCCAAAATAGTCAACGCCGGCTGTTTTTTTTCCCAACTTTACCCTCCAAATCTTATTTGTGTTAATTGTTTCACATATATTTTCAATTAAAGGTGTAATCTTCAATACCCTCATACAGTTTTACTGGTAATTCACTCTATCCTATTTTGGTTTTGTAATTGGGAAAATGGGTTTTGTAGATTTATCGTTTTTATTGGTTTTCTATGGTTGTTGGTGTGGACTTGTCATAAAGATACAATTTTCATGCATTTGAATACTTGATTCTTTTATTTTATTTTATGATTGTTGTTGTGTAGGATAGTTTTAATGCTGTGTTGGGTGAAATAACCTGAAAATTTTGTGGGTAATCTTTTTTGATAACCATGGTTTCGAACTTTTTATTAGATGGGTTAGTTGGCCCAAACCACCCATAGTGATTTGGATCTGTTAGGTTTAGTGTTTGGATCCAAATCACTAGGCTACCCCTTAGCAGATAAGCATTTATATAAGTAATACTAAACACCATTTGAAATTTGTTGGAATTATAAACTTTTGATGACAAAGAATAATGTTTACTTTTTGGGTTTTATAATTAGGGAAATTCTTAATTTGATACATTTTGTATGTGCCCTGTAACAAAATCTGCGTATTTTTTGAGTTAATGCCTGAATAGCCGCAAACGGTAAAGGAATTCTACAAAATATTTATAGTACATTTTAGACAAGCTGTGTAGTCTTTCTAGACTTTTATTCTGATTTGCAAGGTTTTTGGGAATGTTGAGTTTTTGTAAAATTGATCTTGTGGATTATGGGTTGTATTGTATCAATTGCTAATGAGGACAATTTGTTATATTACCACTTAAAATTAATCCTGTCTAGCAATATGCCTGTTTCTAACATTTAGTGGCGATACCCCCTTGTTTTTTTTAGTGATATATATTTATCTTTCATCATTGTTATATGCTGACGAGAATGCTAACCAGTTGGTAGTGGTTCCTTATTTTCTTAGAGAACCATATAATTAGAGGATGTTTGGAGTTTAAATGCAGGCTTTAGTTATATGGACTGTGTGCATACAAAAATGAATTAACCTTTTAAAGCATTTGCATGTTGCTGATGTAATTTGCAGGAGGAAACAAATATGGAGTATCACTCTCCTCCTGTAAAAAGGAGAAGAGTGTTACATGCGGATAAACCAAACAGTCCTGATTCTAATAAAGAGTCGATTGTAGTCTCACCAAATGAGAACAGAGATACAAGTATAGGGGATGTTTCAAATACAGAAGTGGTAGTCAACCAGGATGATGCAGTCAATAATGGGAAAGACATCTTAATGGAGGAAAGTCCCCAGATTGAATGTTCTGACCTTGATCTAAAAAGACATGAGGGTAAGGATAACATTTTGATGGATGGATCAAATATGACTACGAATGGAGAGAGCACGAGTAAATCGTGTGTCGCCAATTCGAACGAAGATAACACACGGCCACAGGTTGTGACGGAAGGGTCAAAATTGGATGCTAGTACTGAATGTACTACCAAGTTTAGAAACGAAGATAACCTTTCTTCACAGATGGTGGTAGAAGAATCAAAATCGGATGCAACTAAAGACAGCACTAGTCAAGTTATAGACGAAGATAACCTGCCTTCAGAGATGGTGATAGACGGCTCGAATTTGGATGCATCTAAAGAAGGTGGTAGTCAGGTTAGGAATGAAGGCAATGTGCTTCCACAGGCTGTGATGGAAGGAGCGAAATTGGATGCAAGTAAAGAAAGTAGTAGTCAAATTACAACTGAAGATAACATGTATTTGCAGACTGCGATGGAAGGATCAAAATTAGATGCATCTAAAGAAAGTAGTAGTAAATCTAGGAACGAAGATAACCTTCCTTCGCAGATTAATGGTCATCCTAATTCTAGAAAAAAGCTTCTTGTTCTTGATGTAAACGGGTTGATTGTTGATATTGTAGCACACCCGGATGAAAAATACAAGCCGGACACAATAATAGGACGAAAAGCAGGTTTGGATCTTGGGTTTTAACTTTCGAGTGTAATCATTCAAATTAGAGGTGGCAAATAGGCAGGTCAGGCAGGTTGGGTACTAGGTTTGGATCAAATGGGTAAACTTTGTATGGGTCTGATCCGGCTGGGTTGACATAAAATCTTCTATAATTTATACCATATAACTAGTGTGTCTAATACGGCTTTCCACCCGTTTGGCTTGTTTGAGATAAAGCATTACCTGAATCGACCCATGCATAAATAAATGGGTCGATATTGCCACCTCTTAGCTTTTTACACTGTGTGACTCGACTCATTGCTAATTTGACTATTTTTTCCTATTGTAGTGTATAAGAGACCGTATTGTGACGAATTTTTGAAATTTTGCTTTGAGAGATTTAATGTCGGTGTTTGGACATCAAGAACAAGGTACTCTCAATTTTTACCTTGTTACAACTTTTTAATATCTTGGGGTTGCTTTCAGAACTGAACTTTTTTCTCATGAAACTCTTTTTGGTGTTTTCATATTATGACCTCCTCCAGGCGGAATATAGAGCGGGTTCTTGACTTTTTAATGAAGGACACTCAGAAGCAATTGCTTTTCTGTTGGGTAAGGCCATGTGTTCTCTATTATCTACAGATTATCATAGATGTATACAGTTATCCCGGGGAAAGCATATTAAGGATTGGTTATGTGTTCTTATAAGCAAAAGGGTAGAATTAGCTAATGTAAGGTCTTTTATTGAGATTTAGTAGCTACTCAGATTCCTACCACATGGTTTGCTGGCGTAATATCTATTCTTTCAGTATTTAAAATCGAAGAAGTGAATGCGTCCATTCATTAGGAAAAAGTTAAATTAAATAGCTAGCTTGGATCAAACCCTGACCCGGTTTCTCTTTGACCCGGATTTTACAGAAATGTAGTATGTGTATAAATGTGACTATGACTTCACCAACTGCATGTTTCTTATGATGCCAATCATTTGGTCATGAATTTTATGAAGACTGGTCTTTTGTGCAGGATCAATCTCACTGTACCGAGACTGGTTTTAATACTCTTGATAACAGCGACAAACCCTTGCTGCTAAAGGAACTTAAAAAGTTATGGGATAAGCAAGATCCTGATCTTTCTTGGGATAGAGGAGTGTATGATGCATCAAATACAATTCTTTTGGATGATTCTCCATACAAAGCGCTTCGCAATCCGGTAAGCTGTTTTTTTCTGCTCACTTCTTTTTTTATTTCTGTAAAAAAAAAATATAACTAATCAAAGGTGTTAATTCCTTCAACACATCTTCTTTCCGTTTTCAGCCATATACTGCCATCTTCCCCCATTCTTACAGTTACCGTGATACCAAAGATACTGGCCTAGGTAAGTCATTGTGTCCCATTTTTTTCTTATTAGTACAGCCTCATTTTTATTGCTTGTAGAAGGGAATAGTGTACTTTATTATTGAGCGTACCTAAATTCGGATATATCGTAAGGACTATCTAGAGATCAGTTAAGAAAAAGTAAATAGAAGGCAATGTGTAAGTAACAGGTGAACATTGATACAAAATGAAGGATGTAGAGTTGTAGACAAGGAAATAGAGATAAAAACACCGAACTATGAGTTTCTTAACGGATCAAGTGTTAACTTTAATAACTCTTTAGTGTATATGTACTGCGCCATTATATATCATTTGCTCTTTTTTTTTTCTTTGCTAGGCTATATTCTCAGGTACCTATTGCACCATGGGTGGAGTTCCTGAGGGGGCAGTCATGACTACATTTAGTAGATTATTTACTTGAACATTAAGTAACATCAAATAGTTTACAATAAGCAAAATACATGATAAAAATCGGATGAATAACTAGTCATTTTCTCTCAAAAGTATTTCCCCTTGGCCAATTTCGGATATACAATGAGCTAACATGTGAAAACAATGTATCTTTGTTTCCAACTCTCTTAATCAATTCCACAAGTTATAACGATTATGTGGCCCTTTCAAAACCGAGGCATAAAGCTCTTGCTTAGCGGTGGGCTACTGCCTCCTCGAAAATTTCGATACGTAGTGTAGTTTTTTTAGAAAACTTCTAACATTTTTGTTTTTTTGCCCCCCTTTAAAACGTTATAGATCAAGTAAAGTCAGAAGTTTGAAAGGATGTAGAGCCTAGTCCACTGTTTAAATGGTCGTTTAGGAATTGTGCCGCTGCGTGTTCAAATCCCATTCATTCTGTTTGCTCATTTCTAATTTCACACATGATCTTTCCATTCTCTTTTTGCCTTTTACTCTTTTACCTCTAGACTCCCAACTTGTTTTCAATACACTCTCGTTACTTGATATTGCAATTCTAATAAAAAAATTACTGGTTTTGTAGTGATCAAACAGTAAAACTAGAGCATTATGATGAACTGATTCTCAATTTTTAAGCTTTACACATTTCTATCAAGTATCCCTTAACGACTTGAATTAGATAATCTATTATTTTGGGTTGAAACTAGGATTCTCGCTTTGATTTGGTTTAATTTGACATGTTTGGTTTGGTTTGGTTATCGGTTTGACCTAGAAAAAAATTAACACGCGAATCTTGAACATGTGAGCTTGAAGAACCCAAAATTGACTCGATAAGTACTCCTAAATTTGCCCCCTCTAGATTTTTTTTTTTTTTTTTTTTGTCTAACTCAGTATTGCATGCTGCCTAATCTTTCTTTAATGTCATACGAACCGGCTTGATAATAGATTTTAAAACGAACAAACAAGATAATGGTCTATTTTTGAGAGAGAGACCAGACCAGGTCTCTGAATAGTTTACTTTCGAGAGCTAAATAAAGTCTCCTAATTGATACCAAAAATAATAGTCAAACTTAGACAAATCTGTTACGACCCCGATCTATATCTATATCTATATCTATATCTATACTTATACTTATACTTACTACATATAAAAAAAAACGGTCAAACCTTGAAAAGTGAAATGTTGAAAGTCAAAGGTGAGAGAAATGTATGGTGTAATTAATACTCTTATTAAAACACCTCATTACTTAAAAGTACAAAAATTTATTCACATAAAACCAATTAAAAGCATATCTACCAAATTAAAAACAACCAATTAAAACACTCCTTAGTAAAAGTACAATAAAATTTTCACAATGTACAATTTAAACAAGCTATAACATAATCCAAAATATAAAATAATAAAACACACTAATTAATGTTATTTTTAAATCACCCTAAAATAAAAAGTACATGTTATTATACAAATTAATAAAACACACAAAGCTTCATACAAACTAACAAGTTGATGGTACATATAGTTTTGAAAATCAGACCGGACCAATGGGTTCAACCGGGAACCGGTGTCGCCACCGGTTCGGCTAACCAATAAAAGCCATCCGAAAACAAACCAGAGAGGACCCGTTGAAACCAATACAAACTGGTGAATCAGGTCTCATCGAGATCTATTTCTCCAGTTAATCGTCAAAGGGTACCCGCTGCGCCGCAATGGGCGGGTACCTTGCTATACTATATTATAAAGGAAAAACCAAAAAGTAAAAGGTGAAAAGTTGAAACTAAAAAAAGAAATGTTGAAAACATATATTTCAAAAGGAAACTATTAATAGATATCGAAAACCGGATTGACCCGGGACTCTTCAAACCGGGTGGGTTGATCCGGTTTAATTTGACCCGTTTTTGACCCAACCTGTCAGGTTGACTCAATTTAAATCAACCGGTTTTTCGACCGGAACGGTTCAACCGGTTGAACCACCCGGATCGAACCGGGTTTCAAAACATTATGGTTAATCCCCAAATCTTCAAACTTCTATTATTTTTCGTTTATAACCCATAAACTTTTTTTAACACAAAACGATCTGTCGCTATAAAATTTCGTTGCTATGCACGGGTACTCGTCTAGTATTTATAACTTTAAAAAAATAACATTCTTAATAAAACATTAATTCTTAGTCTTTGTCTAAACAATACTTGCCTGATATAATAAATTACCCGAAGTGGTTATCTCTTTTCTAAATAATAATAATAACATTATTATTAAAATGTTATGGGTCTTATCATAATGTTAACATGGAATTGGTGGCGACTTCTAAAATACTATTACACAGTTTATTGTTTAATGTAACGATATATGTTCTACCCATGTGTTATTGTTTGTATGATCAGAAAGTGCATTTTTGTAAGTTAAGGATTGATAGATAATAAATTTTGTTGCAGTTATGCCTGATTAACAAATTTTATTATATTGCCCCTACATTATTATATAGTCAGTTGTCATGATCTGTTTTTCCAGATATTGTAAACTTGTATTTGCGGTTTCAAGTCATGATTACAGTATGGATATAAACTTAGTATTGATCTGATATGTCGCCCATGAATAGGTTTTGATCCCTTCTTCTAGTCTATCTTCTATGTGTGTTGCATTTTTTGTTTATATAATTTAAAAATGTTGTTTGTTGACCCTATTATCATATTCTTGAGTTTTTATCACAGGACCTGAAGGCGACCTTCGTAGCTATTTGGAAAGGCTGGCAGCATCTGATGACATGCAAAAGTTTATAGAACAAAACCCGTTTGGCCAACAACCGATTTCATATACCGATGAATCTTGGAAATTTTACCTTAAGGTCATTGATGGCACCGACCCAAGGCCTATTCGTTCTAAAAGGAAACTTATTATCATAGATGTAAGTGGATTGATTGCTGATGTTGTATCACTATCATATGCTGGTGGTAGAGCAGAACAATATAGAGCCGACGTAATACAAGGATCAAGAGCAGGTTTGCATTTGTTTATAGTGCTGTATATTACTTTGTCAGATTTGACCCGTTTACATATGAATGGTCAGTTTTGGCTGTGTTCTATGTCGAACAGGTCTAATTGTTAAATAATAAATTATCTAAAACGGAAATGTGTCAAACAAATTCGAAGCCGTCTATAATGCTTTTGTAATACTACGTATTAATTAATGCATAAATATCTTACTAACAGCAATTGAACAAAAAAGTGATTACGGGTCAACTTAACCTGACAAGAATCACTTGAGAGACCGTCCACCCAACCTATTAGATATTCTTGGACTTGCTTTGAACCAAAATAAGATGCTTCTTGATCCTACTAAAAAAGGACATTGTTTAACCCGATTTTTTTTTACCCGTTACTGAATCTGCCCATCTTGCCATTTTATTTTATTATTAAAAATACTTGCAAGGTTGCTGAGTTTGATTCTTGTTTGCTTTTGCAGTGTTTAAAAGACCTTATTGTGATGATTTTTTGCAATTTTGCTTTAAAACATTCAATGTAGGTATCTGGTCATCAACATCAAGGTAATCAGTATGTTCTGGTTATTAGTAATTGACTTTATTTAATTCCAGACACTAAATGGAAGTTGTTTGACTGTATCAAGCCTACACTTATGCTTTTTTGTTTATATTTTATGTAATCACTTGTGGTCATAATTATTTATGAACTTTGTACAGGTATAATATTGCGGTTATTGACTTCCTTTTGAGAGACTATCAAGACAAACTGCTTTTCTGTTGGGTAAGCCAATTTTACTTTATTAAATTGTTTTATCTCATTTTGAGGCACTAATTCGTATGTGGAGAGTGTTAATTATCTACAGATGATTTATGCTAAATAATATTGTTTGTTATGCTCTTGTCAATAATGATGAAAGTTGTATACTTTTGCAGGATCGAGATCACTGTACTGACACTGGTTTTCGTACTGTTGAGAACATTAACAGTACCTTGTTTTTAAAGGAACTTAGAAAGTTATGGGAAAAGAAAGATCCTGATCTCCCATGGGAAATAGGAGAGTACGATGAATCAAATACACTTCTAGTGGAAAATGCTCCGCACAAGGCTCTACTAAATCCCGTCAGTTGTTTACTATCCTCATTTTTTTTTCAGATATATTTTCCATATTGTTTGTATATCTAGATATGTCCGTTTGTTAAACTTGTTTCATCTATTAACACAACATATTCCCATTTTCAGCCGAATACGGCAATCTTCCCTTATCCTTATCGTTGCTCACAGACGGAAGATAACTCCTTAGGTGAGTTACTCTAGACGGCCGTTTAATTGTCTTTGAGTTATTCATTTTATTATTTTACATGTTTACATAGGTTGCAATTTAGTCCATTACTAATTTGTATGGAAACTGGATAGTTTAGGTTGTACTTTGTTTGATAAAGGGTCAAACCGGTTAAATATGTATATTGAAAAAGCTAAAACTGAAACAAGTTAAACGGGTCAAAAACTTGTCTAACTTGTATTTAACTGCTTACAATATTTTAAATGGTTTTATTTTATGGTATTTTAATGTAATCTAATAGTATACCATGTAGTTATGTTTAATACATTATTTATGTACAGTACAAAGATTATTGGACAAACTGTTAATGGGTCCGCCAGCCTGACCCTACCTGTGCTTGACCCGCTTATGAACATCACTCATATTGACCCATTATCTAATTGCTCGTTGTCATATTCTTGATGTGCCATCAGGACCAAAAGGTGACCTTCGTATGTATCTCGAAAGGTTAGCAGCATCTGAGGATGTTCAAAAGTTTGTAGCGGAAAATCCATATGGCCAACGCCCCATTAGAGAGAAAAATCTATCATGGGGATTCTACCAAAAGGTTATTCGTGCCTTTTCATCTAATAAACCAGAAGCTCATAGTTCAGAAGCTAGTATCTCAATAAGTGACCAACGTAAAAACTCATCTGAACCAAAAGCTGACGCCACTGCTGGTTTGTCTACTCAAACCTTATTGGAACCAAAAACCAAGCCTGCTACTGTTGGGGCTGCTCAAACCTTGTCGAACTCGGAAACCAACACCACTGCTGCATTGGCTGATCAAACCTCATTGGAACCAAAAACTGAGCCTGCTACTGTTGTGGCTGCTCAAACCTTATCAGACTCGGTAACCAACACCACTGCTGCATTGACTGATCTAACCTTATTGAAACCAAAATCTGAGCCTGCCAATGCTCTGATCACTCAAGCCCTATTGGAACCAGAAGCTGAGTCTGCTAATGCTTTGGCTAGTCAAACCTTATTGGAACCAGAAACCAACACTACTAATGCTTCTGTATTGGAAACCTTGGTGGAACCTGATACCGACACTACTATTGCTTTGGTTGATCAACCCTTGTTGGAACCAGAAACAAAAAGTACTGATCCAGTTTCTCAAACATTATCAGAAACAGAGTTTAACACGGTAGCTAACAGTAATCCTTCTTTAGAGCCTGTTAACGACGAGTCCTCAGGAAAATGAGGATACCGCTCATGCGTGTAACTTTTGCTAACCCAATGGGTTTACATGCCATATTCATTTATGTTATAGATCACGTAGTCATAGAAAGGAGTTTTTTTTTCTCTGTCCTTTTGTTATGTTTTATTTTTACCGGATTTTGCGAGCTGGTACTATATATGACACAAAGATAGAAGTTATAGGAGGTACCCTTTGCGGTGATAATGGTGGCCACTTATGGGATTTTTGATCGTGGGCTTGAGTTAGACTTCTGCCAGGACATTTTTATTTGAGATGTCTACAACTGTATGCAAGATAAATGGCATGTAGGCTATGCTCCACCTGACAATTCGAGTGTTTAATTGTTAGTGACTAGTTATTTTAGCATGATTTTTCAGATTCTTGTATCATAGTAATTTAATGTTGGCTGTGTTTATTTATTTGGCTTGCGCAGGTGGATTGAAAGTGTTTTCATAGATTAGTGTTGAATCTAACTTTTGAGTAATTTTTTTCTCTTTTCATCTGAAGGCATGGCAATATGTTATTATGTATTTGTAGTTTTTATAAAGTTTTTGAATCAAGATGGTACTAGGTTTAATGCATAGACATGAATCTATGTTAATGTTAAAAGTGTGTTTTGGTTTATGAGCTGCTTGGTCCAAGCAGTTTCACAAAGTCTTGTGATTGAACGCAAACCAAAGATCCATGCGCGAATGAACTTGTGAAATAGGGGAATTGAGCAACTTTTACGGCTCCAAACCGAGCAAGTTCCATTCTGCATTAAGTATAGTGTATTGAAAACTGGGTGGCTGTTGGGTTTTACTAATCATAACAATTTACAAAAGTAAGTAAACATCATCAAAGCATGCAGCGAAAGTAATAAGGAATAATATATGTAAGTAATTAACCGAATAAGAATATGCGTACCTTTTGGCAAATCAAGAAACACACGTTGATGTGAATGAGGAACAAAACTCAAAACCCTAGCTTAGGGTTTAATACCACTCGACCTACACAAGTCGACCACCAAGAAAAACCCACAAACACAAGTGTATTTGTCCTTCTCTCTTGTACACACATACTAATATCGAATTGAAGTGAAAGACTAGGTTCTTGATCCCAAACAAACCAAACACTTAATCTTGAGTTGGAAAATCGAAACCCTTGGGGAATGGGTATAAACGATCGGCCAAGCACATAAAAGAGGAAAAGGAGAAGAGAAATTAGGTTTGCAAGTGTGACAAATCGTAATTTCAGGTCATTTTACAAACTTTAAAAAAATTTACTATTCATCTCGGGAATTTACTATTCATCGGTTACTATTCATCGTTTTTTAAGTCGATTTGATATTTTAAAAGGTTATTTCAAAAATTTACTATTCACGAAACACTATTCATTCCCGGAGAAAAATCACTATTCATGATTCACTATTCATCACTTTCCGTAAAATAGGTTTACGAGTATCAAATACGCGTAACTGTAAGGGTTTGGCTGTGTATTCATGAAAAATCATTGAAAACATTTCATATAGACTAGAGTTAGTCTACATATCATCAGTAACATCATCATCATATCAGTTTATGAATGGTTTTGCATATTTCATTAACGAATATTTTTCTATTAAATAAACGCTATCGCACGATCATTTATTTTGAATAATTGATCCGACACTTCCAAAAATTATCCTAATATATTTTTATACTCATTTTAATACTATAAAAATTATATTATTATTTACCCGATATTATATATAATATATATTTATATATATAATTATATATATATATATATATATATTTACGACGGTTTTCGTAAATACAACTCGATAATTATTTATTCACTCAATACTTGCGAAAATGTATTTTTATAATTTTTATGACTTTGATATATTTTATTTTGTTCCATTAAAATCGATTTCTAGCTAACGCTACACTTAATAATTAATTTTAGACTAAAATACACCGTTGGTCCCTAAACTTGGCATGGTGCATCGTTATGGGACAAAACCCGGCCTTTTCATCGCCATAGGTCCAAACCTTGGCCATTAAATGCCAGAATCATCCCTTGACCAGAATTGGGACAGTCAAACTGATTTCCTTCGAGGGTATTATAGACCATTCACTTTTTTGACCCAACCTTCAACCCAGGGACCAATTGTGAGTATGACTACTAGCCGTTTCTTCTTCCCTGTACGCTGCATTTAATTTCGCGGGAACCAATACACCCACCCAACAAACAACTTTACCAATCACATAAAACCACATTATCCAGAAACGATAAACTGCAAATCGAAATCAAGTATATAAATCCTCATTTCCAACTCAAAGACCAACCTAACTTCCAACAAAACCATGTCGATCGATCATTTTACCAACATGCCAGATGATGTGATCACTAACATTTTGAATCGGTTGCCTTTGTTAGAAGCGGTGAGAACCTCTAGTTTAGCGCTAAACTGGAGGTCTAAGTGGACTTTGCTCACCGATGTCATACTTGATGAGGATTTCTTTTATTATTTAACATACGAGTTTGATGGTAGGCTTGTTACTAGATTCTTAAATCGGCTTATGGGTCCAATAAGAAAGTTTGTCTTCGCTGTAGAGCCAAGATCAATTATTGGAATAAACAACTTTCATTATGAACAGATTCGTGAGTGGCTCTTGTTTTTGCCTGACAATGGAATTGAGGAGCTGATTATTACAAACTAGTATGGTGACCCAGTTACGTTCCCAACCCAACTTTACTCTCGTAGTGAGTTGAAACATCTGGTACTTCATGTTTGTGCTATGGCTACTTTGGAATATTTTCATGGCTTTCCAAATCTACTGAGCCTAGAATTGATTCATGTCAATTTTCTAAGCGGTACAGTTTGGGACTTTATTGCTGGTTGTCCCTCACTTGAGTATCTTAAAATGAATCGTCCTAGTACAAACGAGATGAGACTATGGGATATTGCAAAACTTGGGAATTTGAAGAAGTTACATTTTTCATTAGGTCGTTATAATGTTGTGACGACAATCACAACATCCAATATCTTTCACTTGACAAGAATTCAAAATCTTGAGACCCTTACATTGGATTTTGGTGATTGCACGGTAAGAACAATTTCAGTTTTACAACTTATAATTTAACAATGTTATAGAGATGTGTAACAGTAATGAAATTTAATCTGTAAAACTTCTTGTAGTTGATACATGAACCTAACCCTAGGATGAAGGTGCCATTTGTTTCCCGGATTAACCTTAAGCTGTCCGATGTCGATTTTGGGAATAGTGTTATGGTAGCGTTCACCATTGTAATGATTCGGTCATCTCCAAATTTGAAAATGCTAGATACCAGAGTAAGTGTAATGCTGTAATGCATATGTATCAAATAAAACATTCTTAAATTGCCATGTTTGTGTATCTCAACACTATTTGATTTTTCAGGCTGCAAACACGCTTAGTGATCTACCTTTGCAAAAAATTTCCACTGTTGTAGACACAAACACATTCAGCCATGGTCAGCTACAGACGGTGGTGTTTCGAGCTTTTCCCAGAACAGAGCATGAAATAACTTTAATAAAGTGTATACTTGCGTGTTCCCGGTCGCTAAAGACAATCAATATCAGGCAAAGCGATAGGAGTCATGATGGGAATGAAAATACCAGGAACAACTGGGAGTTGGCTAGGAAGCTGTTGAAACTCCAACTAGCTTCCCCTACAGCCGTGGTAGATTTCTTTGACTGGTTGTAGTTTAAGTTTGGGTTGAATACCCTTGGACAATCAATGTTGCAAAATATTTTTGGTGATTTTGTACAGTAATTGTTTATATGGTTTGGTTAAAATTAGATTGTTCATATGTTGTTGTTTGTGCGTATTGTAGGTGATAAAAGTTTGACATTCGAAAGTCAAACTTTCATTTAGCATTTTAATTTGATTGTAGCAAGTAAAACTGCATTTCCAGTTTACTTTAGTTAGTCAATACTTGAAAATGGTGAATGTGTTAACTGTGAACGAGAGTCGTAATGTCGGAAGGATTGAAAACCTTTGGAAGATTAAGTGCAAAAGGCAGAATGGTATTTGAAGTTTCATGATAAGGATGGCTAGTGGAATGTTCAATAATATATAGAATGGTATTTGAATTTGTAAAGTCAATATTGCAAAACCATTTCTCAATATTTGTTTTGGAGTGAATTGATAATTTGATATGTTTTAGAAGTTTGACTTAACAAAGTCAAACTTCTAATGGTTTTACGTAAGTTGGCAACTTGAGGGACCAATTGTGTATTCTAAAGTGATTATTGGGTGGGAGTTTTAAGTATTACAACGGCAACCAAGACAAATTCAGGGACCGAGTGTGAAAAAAATGTAACTATTAGACCCTTGACCGTCTCTTACCGGAGACGATATTAACTAGTGCACACCAAACGATAAACTCATCTACCACTTTTTCCACACACAAACAATTTTCCAATGACATATTTCCCCATTTTAAACGAACTCATAGAGGTTGCTGATTCCCCAAATTTGAATGATCGTATGGCTATATGGTTTGAAGAAGAGGCTGCCCAAGAAGGGATTCTGAGGAAGTTAGTTCTTCAGTGCATCCAGCATCTGAAGACAGGAATCATCAAGCGTAGGGAGCTGATAGAAGAGAATCAAGCTCTGGGACCTCGTGGAATTGCGCTTGACTGTGTGGATGCGCTGACCAAAATCCAGTCGAGGCACACAAACCAACTTGCCCAACTCATACAGATTGTTGGTCAAACAGATGAAGGTATTCGGTTCAACCAAGAGTTTGTTAAGAAAATGGCTGAACATAATGCCTGAATTTTTGGTTTTCCATGGGGTAGATAAAGGAGGTCTTTTGGGTGATACTTTTGGGAATATAGGTTGCTAAAAAGGGTATGTAAATTAGATTTGATGTAGTTGGTTATGATGTTTAACAGACTTTATTAATGATAAAATATCATTTGGGTTATGTGTTGTTTAATCTGTTCTTGTATTGTGATATTGGGTGTATTTTAGTGTAATTAGTATCAACAAAATCAAACATCCCCTTATATCAGCAAAACCAAATAGGCCCTTGTATCAGCAAAACCAAACACCCCCTTGCATCAACAAAAGCAAAGGCAATGGTTTAAAAAGATGTGGTGAAAATGCAAATACTTTAGCACTAAATCATAATGTATCAACAAACATCCGCTTGTATCAGCTAAACCAAACGACCCCTTTTATCACCAAAGTTATTACAAAAAACCAAACACCCCCGTATCAGAAAAATTAGAGGCAGTGGTTTCAAAACACGGGTTGAAAATGCAAACGCTTTAGCAGTAAACTACAATGTATTGACAATGGTGTATTGTAACATCTTGAATTTTGACTTACCAAAGTCAAACAAACTTATGAAACCAACAAATTTGTAACTTACTATTGTCGTATGACTTGGGTAAGTCAAACCATTTAAGAAATGCAAAACGATTTCAAACACAATTACTTAAATAAGACACAAATTTTATTCATCGATTTCATGTTCTCAAGAACTACAAATGTTTACTATCATCTAAACATACACTTAGCTAGACCCACAACTCTCCCTATCATCGTTTTCCTTCTTTTCCTTCCTTTCCTTAAGATATTTAAACAAAATTTCCAGATTTTTAATCCTTTCTCCCAAATCGTTAAACTTTGATAACAAGATGTCATCCTCTTCCTTCTCCTTCTTAACACCCAAACACTTTTCATTTGCGCAGTCTGCTTTCCTCAACGAACTCAACAAACCCTTCCCCTTATCGTTTTGTGCCATTATTGTTTTTCTTTTTGCTTTGGGTAGAATGTGTGTTGATTGTATTTTAGGGTTCACTCTTGGTCGTAGCCGATACATATATGGTTGAAGGTTGGGTTACATTTTAACTAGGTTGGGTCAAAAGAGTGAATGGTCGATAATACCCTCGAAGGAAATCGGTTTGACTGTCCCAATTCTGGTCAAGGGACGATTCTGGCATTTAATGGCCAAGGTTTGGACCTATGGCGATGAAAAGGCCGGGTTTTGTCCCATAACGATGCACCATGCCAAGTTTAGGGACCAACGGTGTATTTTAGTCTAACAAATATTGACCCAACAAAGGTTTCTTTTGGTCATGTAAATTTAACCCAACGCATGTAACAAATATCGACCCAATACATGTAATTTCGAGACTATAATATAAAGGGTTAAAGCTAAAGATACACAACATAGTTTTTCAAAGCAGGCGATATCCGCAATGAACTTTGAAAATTACCATTGCCGCATAAAATACTTTCAAATTTGGAACAATGTGCGTAATATGGCCGGTAACAAGTAGGTTACCGGTCACAAAGTTGAAAAATGACGAAATGGTCCTGTAACTGCGTTGACTTTCCCGGGTCATCCATTGACTTTTTTTGGTTAAAAGTTTGATGCCGGTCCTTATGGTCATTGACTTTCGATTTAGTCATTTTTTGTTTTCATCCGTTTTGTCCGTTTTTCTTACTTTTTTATGAGTTTTCTTCGTTTAGTCGTTTTTATCACGTTTTTACGGTTTTCATCCTTTTTTGTCCGTTTTCTTAATTTTTTTCTATCAGTTTTTCTTACGTTTTGTCTATTTTCTTCGTTTTTTTGCCGTTTCATCTGTTTTCAATACTTTCAAATTTGAAACAATGTGCACGTAATGACGGTAACAAGTAGGTTACGAGTCACAAAGTTTGAAAAATGGCAGAGAAATGGTCCTGTAGCTTCGTTGACTTTCCACGGGTCATCCATTGACTTTATTTTTGGTTAAAAGTTTTAATGCGGTCCTTATGGTCATTGACTTTCCGATTTAGTCATTTTTCTGTTTTCATTCGTTTTTTCTCAGTTTTTATGTTTAGTCAGTTTTTTATCGTTTTTATCGGTTTTCATCCGTTTTTGTCCGTTTTTCTTATGTTTTTCTAAGATTTTTGTTAGTTTTTATCGTTTTTCTTCGTTTTGTCTATTTTCTTTTCGTTTTTGCCGTTTTCATCATTTTTTGTCCGTTTTCTTAGGTTTTATGTCGGTTTTCATCCGTTTTCTTACATTTTGTCCGTTTTTCTTACGTTTTTTTTTACCATTTCAACATATTGAAAAAAAATTATATTTCCGAATAAAAAATTTGCAAAAAAATAAAAAATTTCAAATTTCAAAAAAAAAATTGAATAAAAAATTTCAAAAAAAAATTATTGAATAAAAAAATTATTTTACAATTATATATTTTTTTTAAATCTTAAAAAAAAAATTTGAGTTTTTTTTTTCAAAATTTATAATAGTCAATTTTTTTTTTTTGTTTCCTTTTACAATATTTTTCTAAATTTGGACATATTGAAAAATTTGGAAAAAAAATTTCAAATTTTCTTTTACGATCTTTTCTTTATTTTTTTAATTTGAAAAAAAAAATTATGAAACTTTTTATTCAAATTTTTTTAATTTAAAAAACAATATTCAAAGAATTTCGAAAAAAACAATTTGGAAAAAAAATTTCAATTTCTTTTTTTTTTTTGAAAAAAAAGTATTTGTGATTTTTTTTTGGATTTTTTTTTTTAATTTTTTTCAAATTATTTTTTCGGAATTTTTTTTTAATATTTCCAAATTTCGAAAAATATTGAAAAAAAAATTTTTGAAACAAAAAAAGTTTATTTTTTTATGATTTTTTAAAAAAAAAACATATTTGTAAAATATATTTTTTATTCTTAATTTTTTTTTGGAATTTTTTATTCAAATTTTTAATTGAAATTTGAATTTTTTTTATTTTTTTTCAAATTTTTTTTCGGAAATATATTTTTTCCAATTTTTTTTTTTCAAAAATTTTTTGGAATTTTTTTTTTCAAGTTTTGCGAAAAAATTCCAATTTTTTTTTTGGAATTTTTTTTTCTAATTTTTTTTTTTCTTTTTGGAAAATTTTTTTAATACGTTGAAATAGTACAAAAACATAAGAAAAAGCGGACAAAATGTAAGAAAAGCGAACAAAAGCGGATGAAAACGATAAAAGCGTTTTGAAAAAAGGACAAAGCGTAAGAACAACGGACAAAAGCGGGCCAAAAGCGAAGGCGGACAAAGCGTAGAAAAGCGGATAAAAGCGGACAAAATCTAAGAAAAGCGAATGAAAGCGGATGAAAACCGATAAAAGCGTATTAAGAAAAAGCGGACAAAGCGTAAGAAAAGCGGACAATAAAACAGAACTAAATCCCGAAGTCAATGACCATAAGGACCAATCTTTGAAACTTTTAACCAAAAATAAAGTCAATGGATAACTGTGAAAGTCAGCATAAACCACAAGGACCATTTCTGTCATTTTTCAAACTTTATGACACAGTAACTTCTGAGTTACAGGTCATATGCGATACATTGTTCTAAATTTGAAAGTATTTTTCGTACAATGGTAATTTTTCAAAGTTCATTAGCATTACATAAATGCATTTTGAAAAACTATGTTTAATGTTTTTTAGCTCACCCTAATATAAACTATTAGCGGTGACTATATAGCGGCGTAGTTAGATTTGTGCTAAAATAGTGAATCTTTGAATATTGCCCACTTGAAACATGACTAAAACATATTAAGTAAACATTGATTATTGCGATCAATACGCAATATGTGTAAATCTTTTGTTAATGTTATCAAGGTTGGAGTCAATCTGAATGACAAGATATGCAACTTGGCACACACTGAATACAAAGACCCGTGTGATCCGTGCCTATTAACTACAATGACCGTCTTTAATTGACCAATTTGATATGTTACATTTTCAACTAATGTGACCATAAATGTTCTTTGGATGTGAATATAGACACTAAAATCAGACATAAAAAAACCTCTATTTAAATCAAGAAAAATCACCTTGGCTGCATGAAGAAATCTAAAAATAGTAATAAAGTGTTCGGTTATTATATGAAGTGAACATTAAAGAGTAGCGAGAACTCACGATGTCTGCTCAAAATAGGGATGTAATCATATATCAAAAGCTATGTCAATTCCTATACTATATTAATGTAGCTAATAGAAAAAATGGTACCCGTATTAAATCGATGAGATATGCTACCAGCACATGATACATTCCCACAGTATGTAATTAGTCGGATAAAGACCTGCCATTGAGAAACTGATTCACCCACCTGCGTTGCATGTGGTTTGTTACGACAACGTGATGTTACATGAAGATATGTCTTGATGGGTTAAGTGTACTTTGTGTGTCTATCGGAAGTTCAAGAGGGGCTGCTAATGGTTCACAATGTCAATATATGATGTGGTGTTCTCTTCCATCTTGTGGAAAACTAGAAAAGGGGTTGAATAGTTTTGCCGATTTTAAGTTAGTTTCAAAAACTTTTAGATTCGATGTTATGTGAAATCGTATGAATAAGGAGATAGTATAGATCTATGAGTAATGCAAGTAGAGTAAGTAAAGTAAAGGATAGAAATGACACAACCGATTTATAGTGGTTCGGTTACAAGGACACCTTCTTGCCCTACTCCACTCCCGAGTCACCTACTCGAGAGTTCAAGCACTATGTCAACAAACTCCTTCAATTTGGCGGAGAAGCCTTCTAGCGTTGCTTACACCTTTTTTCTGGTACAAAGCTAAATACCGAGTCCGTAACACGGAGGACCAAACAAATATCTGAAATATGAAATACAAGATCTTCGCTACAGAAATCTTGTGGAGGAACAAATCAATCAAGGACCCCTTGCTTGGATGACTTGTAGAATGCTCGTGATCTCGCCTTAGAGAAGGACCTATATGAGAATCACAATAGAAGAAAGAAGAACAACTCTCTAGATCAAGTGATCTTTTATTAGAAGAGTCTAAGAATATATGAGAGAGTTAGTAAGAAGAGGGGTGAATAAAAATGAAGAAATGGCCCTCTATTTATAGGAAAATTCTTGCCACTTCTTGCGGATCCCTCGGATCCCTTGCTTGAGGTATCCGTCTAGTGTAACTCCAGGGATCCGTGAGACGCTCCTCTTTGCCCATGGGCTTTTGGGTTATGGGTCATGGGTCATGGGTTATGGTTTGAACCATAGGTATCTAAGTAGATACAATGTATCTAATAGATGCAATGCATCTAGTCAATGGGTATTGGTTAACTCCATGGGTTATGGATATGCTCCATAGGTATGGGTCATGGGTTGTGGTTTTTATCCATCCTAATAAACTATTACAACAAATGAGTTATTACAACAGTTTGTATTAAATGACTATATGTAGATGCTTTACAAAAATAACATGTATCCTTATAGTTGTACTTATAATAACATTATATTTGTTATCAACAAAACACAAAGAAGGCTAAATATTAATAAACGTTTTACGGTTTATTTGTATTAACAATCTCCCCCTTTTTGTTGATGACAAAACATAATGTTGTGATGAGTAAAACTTAAGATTAGATTTATGTTTTGAAAGCCCAAAGTTTACTTCTTCTCCTTTTTGTCGAAAACAAAAAGTGACCTAATGAAGAAATAAAAATGTGGAAAAATAGTCCACGAATCTCTAACTCCCCTTGACGGTAGCTCCCCCTAGAATGGGGCGTCAAGTGAGAAAATAAAATTACCTACAAAGAAAAGGTTAGTAACATGCATAAATAATCTTGTGATTGACGAGAATCAAGATTGGGAGCCAAGGTATGTAAACAAAGCCTTGTAATAAAATAACAAAGTGTAGTGGTATTTATGCCACATACAAGCATGTAAAACTAAGAACAAGACTTGTTCTAAAAATGACTCAAAAGAAAATACTTAAAATAATAAAATGATTCCTTCCATGTTTGCATAAGGTTATGGATGGAAGTTTTGGTGAGTAATAATGTTGATGCAATCAAAGATGAGGTTAAGTATGACTCGCATTTCTTCCCTAATTTCTATTGCAAGATCCCTAGTGGATTGGCAATGTTCAAAATGTAAGTGATGTGGGTAATGACTGCGGAAATTTTCCGGGTTAGTTTGATGTGTGAGATGCGGAAGTTGTGGTGGAAAAGTTGGAAAATACGGATCAAAGTCCGGAATGTTTGGAAGTGGTGGTGGAAAAGAACCTAGATGTTCTTGTAACATAATGGGAGCTAAAGGTGGTGATGTTTCAAGGTCTTTGAAGATTGTGTTTGGAGAAGTGGGAGGTATTAAAGACTAGTTCTTTTGTTGGTTTGTTGAGATCTTGTTGGAGTCTTAGGAGTTCCAAAAGAGTGACCTTAGGTGGGATTTGATAGGTGATGAACTTGGTGTACTTGTTGGTGATGAAGGAGGTGCTATAATGGAAGTATTTTGTGGTGAATGAGTGGTTGGTGATGAACCATTTGATGATGGTTTTGCTAAGCAACAAGACCGGATGCTAATCCGTGCGGTTTTTCTAGATTTGGGTGGTGATACTTTGGAAGGTGGGAGGACAAATTTTGGATTTCTTGAAAGGGATTGTTTGCACTAGGTGATTCATCTATGTTGGAAGATCTTTTGGATGATGATGATGTTTGTTTGTGAGGTTGAGAGTGATGAATATGCAAGCATTTTGGGAATTCTATTTATAGAAAAATAATGCATTGTAATGAATGCTTGACCCAAAATGTAGATTAAAATCTAATGATTAGATATGAATTTAAGGCATGTGATCATGAGAATACAAGCATTAAGTAACATACTCCAAAAATGATAAAAATGATGAAAATATTGATTTTCATCCAAAGTGAGAAAATAGAAGATAAATTTAACTTACGTCCACGGATCCCACAGATCCTTCCCTTGAGGGAACCGTCTAGCATTAAAGGCTGGGATCCGTGATGCTGGTGACTCAGGCAGCTCAAAATTTTCCTTTTGGAAACATTTGTCTAGTGTGTGCCTATATGCAAACCATTTGGAGTTGCGGTTATCTCGACTCCTAAAAAGAAAATAAACTAGAAGTGAAAAAGCACACTATTATGTGAGATAACACGAGTGCTCCTAATTCATTGTTGCTTAAATGAATGTACCCGAAAACACATATTAGTTATGTGTCCTCTTTAGCATTCAAAAGACATGAGATGCAATGAAAGCGGGTTTTTACTTTGTATTAATAATGGCGATTTGTCCTAGACGTAAGAAATGGATTTTATGAAAGTGATATGGGAAGAGGTATCCTTTTAGAAAACATTTTGAAAAGAGATTTCTTTGTGTGAAGAAAAACGTTTATTCTTGAGTGAAAAGAAATAGATATGCAATTACGTGTTTAAAAGGTACTTGCCCAAAAGATAAGAAAAAGAAAAAAAAATATGAAAGTATAGTGTTATAGGTAAATATATTGGGTTTTGAAAATTCCCGTATTGCTTGTGAGTTGTGTGTGAAATAGAGATCCTAGACTGGAAAGAGGAAGACTAGTGTTTACATACCTTGTAGAGTTTAAAACTAACTCTGACGATTGTTCCATGAGACCAAGACGAAGGAGGTTGAATTGTTCCCTTCAACGGTTTGGTGAGGACGTCGGCTATGTTGTCTTCGGATGCTACCTTCTCAATATAGATGTTCCCCTTTTGAACATTGTCTCTTAAGAATTAGCCGAATCTCTATATGCTTGGTGCGAGATGCAATAGGATTCTTGCTTAAGTCGATATAACACCTTTGTTGTCACATAGAATGGCTATGTCACTTAGATGAATGTCGTAGTCAACTAACGCTTGTTTCATCCATAGTGCTTGTTGGCATGCTTTGCCGGCGGAGACATATTCGGCTGGTTGTTGATATGGCCAATGCCGGTTTGCTTCTTTGAAAACCAAGATGTTAAACAACATCCCATAAAAGTACATACCCACTTGTACTTTTTCGGTCAACATAATCACCTGCATGGTCAGAATCTGCATATACAATTGTTTCTACTCTCGTACCCTTAGGATACCAAATCCTAATGAGTCATTACCCTTAATGTATCTAAATAATCTATTGACGGCTTCTAGATGTGATGTTTTAGGATCTTCTTGAAACCTAGCACATAGACAAACACTAAACATGATATCCGACCGACTAGCCGTGAGGTAGAAAAGACTACCAATCATGCCACGGTTTTTGTGTTTATCATACGGATTAAGCCCGTCTTTATCTTTTGTGAGTTTGAGTGGCCGGATGACATTGAGTCTTCCTTGTTTTGATTTGTAGACCAAGAAAGAAACTAAGTTCTCCCATCATACTCATCTCGAACTCGTCATGCATGATTTTAGAGAAATCATTACAAATGTCTTGACAAGTGATCGAATATAATATCATCTACATATATTTGAACAATGATTATATGTGACTCTCTTTTCTTAGTAAAAGTGTGTTATCAACTAACCCCATGGTGTAGTTATTTTTTATTAAGAATGACTTGAGTCTATCATACCAAGCTTTTGGAGCTTGTTTAAGACCGTAAAGAGCTTTCTTTAATTTATACACATGTTTAGGTTTTCAAAATCGACCCGGAGGTTGAGCTACATATACTTCTTCATTAATAAAACCATTTAGAAAAGCACTTTTGACATCCATTTGATAAAGCTTAAGATCATTAGCACAAGCATAAGCAAGAAGTATTCTTATAGACTCTAATCTAGCCACGGGGCATAGGTCTCATCAAAGTCTATTCCTTCTTGTTGATTATATCCTTGGGCAACTAGTCTAGCTTTGTTTCTAGACACTACACCATTTGCATCTAACTTGTTTTTATATACCCATTTGGTTCCTATTATGGTTTTATTATTAGGTGGAGGGACGAGTGTCCAAACATCGTTAGAAACAAATTGATTTAACTCTTCTTACATAGCCATTACCCAACTTTCATCTTTTATGGCTTCTTATGTATTCTTAGGTTCTATGGTTGAGACAAAACAAAATAAGCTACTTTGTTTTTGGACTTGAGACCTTAAGGTTCTTTCGTTTAACTTTCCTATGACCTTATCTATGGGGTGATCTTTAGACTCTTTAATATTTATGATTTCATCATTTAAAGGTTCTTCTTCTTCGTTTTTCTTTTTCTTTATTACAATAGCTTCACTCTCGACAATCTCGTCATCGACAAGAGGTAGAGTAGGTTTGGGTGGACTCTCATTAAATTTTATGTTTAATGATTCTTCAACCTTCATTGTTTCTTTATTTAATATGACGTAAGCTTTGCTATTAGGAGAGTAACCTAAAAAGATACCTTCGGTTGACTTAGGATCAATTTTTGTAAGGTAATCTTTAGTGTTAAGTATAAAACATTTGCTACCAAAGACTCTAAAGTGATTTAGCGTAGGCTTTTTGCCTCGAAGTAACTCATATGGAGTTTTTCCTAAAAATGGTCTAATTAAGACTTGGTTAAGTATGTACGTTGATGTATCAACGGCATTGCACCAAAACTTTTGAGGTATGGATTGCTCATTTAGCATGGTGCGACTCATTTCTTGTAGGGTTCTATTCTTTCTTTCAACTACCCCATTCGATTGTGGAGTGCGAGGAGCCAAGAAGTTGTGAGTAATACCATTAGCGTCACAAAAGGCTCCAAATTGCACTTCATTATCGAATTCCCTACCATGATCCGTTCTAATAGACACTATAGGACTTCCTAATTGTCTTTGGATTTTCTTACTTAATATTTCAAAGTAATCGAACGTTTCAGTTTGATTCTTTAAAAATTTAGTCCATGTGTACCTAGAGTAATCATCACTATAACCAAAGTGTAGTAGTTGCCTCCATAACTTTGGATAGCGGATGGACAAAATAAATCCATGTGTAGTAATTCTAGACACTTAGTTGTAGACACCATGTTTTTAGCTTTGTGACTAGCATGGACTTGTTTTCCTACGTTACAAGCATCAAAAAAGTGATGTTCATATTTTAATTTTGGTAGATCTCTTACTAGATCTTTGGATGATAGCGATTGAAGAAGTCGCATATTGGCATGACCCAATCTTTGATGCCATAAGGTCGAAGTATCATCCATAGAAGTAAGACAAAGTTTGTCTTGAGGTTCATTAACGATTTTAATGACATAGACTCCATGTTTCCTAATTCCTCTACCTATAGTGATACCGTTTTTCAATATCTTACTACCGGTTTAGTTAAAAAGTACGTTGCACTTTTTATCACATATTTGTCCTATACTTAAGAGGTTAAAGTTTAGGTTTTCTCGTGACACACATCGTTAATGGTTAGAGATTTGTTAGAAATCGTACCTTTACCGATGATTTTGCTTTTGCTATTTCCAAATACCACATTTCCTCCATTGAAGGATTCATATGTGGAAAATAAATCTTTATTGTCGGTCATGTGCGTCGTGCACCCGCTATCCTAATCACTCATCCGGATCTAGGTCGACCTATAAGCACACCTAAGAAAACAATTAACTCAAAAGTTTGGTCCCCATTTGTTCATGGGTCCATTAGTGTTAAACATTCCATTCATGTTAGGCATATATGGAAAGGGAGAGTATGCGTTCCATGGTGCAAAGTTTTGAAATTGAAAACCGTTTTGCATATTTAGATTCCATCCCATTTGATGGTTATTCAGGATAGACATTATTAGGTCTCCTAAATATGTTCGGTTTTGAAAATGATGGACCTTTGTTTCTTGTAAAACTTTGATTTTGTCTTGGAGGTGGTTATTTAATTGTAACATGGGTTGGTTTCTTCTTATTAACAATAACAAAATCGGTTCTAGATGAGGAAGCTATATTATTACCACGGTTTTGCTTGAACCCACGGATCCCAGGCATCCTAGCGGTTCTCTTTTGTGGGATCCATGGGATCCGTGACTAGGTGGTTTGTTTTCTATTGCTTTTTACGAATTGTGTTTCTTTGTTTTCACTAGTTGGCATCAAGTTCTTGAAACCTAAACCTTTTTGGTTATTTCCTGTTTTAACACTATCTAATATCATATCTAGAGTATTAGTATTCATTCTAGCAATCTTAGAGTCTAGATTATCAACAAGTGTTTGGAAGTTGACACAAAGTTCACATTCACCACTTGCTATCTTCCCCTTTTCTAGACGTTTTAATTTTGCTTTTAGCTCAATGACTTCCTTTTCTAAACATTGATTTTGATTTTTCAAAAACTTGTTTTTGTTGATTACTTTTAAACTAATTTTGCAAAGTTTATCATATTCATTATGCAATGAATCATCATCTAATGATGAACTACTATAGTATTCGTGACATACCTCGTCATTTGCCAAGAGACAAATTTCTTCGTCTTCCTCTAAGCTCATTCCCCACGAACGGCTCACGATGCTTTTTGTTCATCACGTTTGGGACACTTACTAATAAAGTGGTTTGGGTCCCCACATTTAAAGCAAGCCCGATCATCCCTTGCCTTCTCGTCCTCTTTGCTTTTTGGAATCCTTTCTTGTCATCATATGGTTGTGGCGTATCTTCCTTTTCTAAAGAACTTTTTGAAGTCCATTACGCCATGGCATACTCCTCGTCATCACTATCCGAAGAGGAGTTCTCTTCATCGCTTGAGACCTTCTTGGCTTTAAGGGCAAGAGATTTGTGCTTCTCTTTCACTTTTGAGGCTTCGGAATCTTTAGCGAGGACAAGCTCATAGAATTTTAAATTGCCTATGAGTGAGGATTGACAAGTCTTTTGATTCTTCGATTGCCGACACCTTAGATCTACACTTGGATGGAAGTGCCCTTAGATATCTCCTAACATAATTACGGCTAGAGAAAGATTCATCAAGTGCTTGTAAAGATGTAATTATAGTATTAAAGTTAGCAAAAGAATGATCTATATCCTCATCCGATATTGAAAATTGTTCATATTGTTGAACAAATAAATCAATTTTATTGTTTTAACTTGTTGATTACCTTGATGAGTTACAACTAAAGAATTCCAAATTTCTTTAGAGGTTTTAAGCATGGAAATTCTTTCGAATTCTTTTTGGGTAAAGCATTATATAAAACCATTCTAGCTTCACTATTTTTGGAAATCTTTTTCTTAATATCATTGGTGAGTTTATCATGAGGTATGTTAACTAAATTTCCATTTTCATCTTTTGCAGTGGCTTCAAAATCGCCTTCAACAATGATGTACCAAAGATCACTATCTTTAGACTACATCGTTTGAATCTATTTTTCCAATATATAAAACCATTAGTTTCAAGATGTGGAGGTCGTTGCATGGATTGCCCTTCCTTGTCATTTTCAGAACCCATAATGATCAAAAAGTTTTTAAAATACGGTTTACTTTAAAACTTATATAAACTTAGCTCTTGATGCCAATTGTGGAAAACTAGAAGGGGGGGTTGAATAGTTTTGCCGATTTTAAGTTAGTTTCAAAAACTTTTAGATTCGATGTTATGGGGAATCGTATGAATGAGGAGATAGTATAGATCTATGAGTAATGCAAGTAAAGTAAGTAAAGTAAATGATAGAAATGACACAACCGATTTATAGTGCTTCGGTTACAAGGACACCTTCCTTGCCCTACTCCACTCCCCGAGTCACCTACACGATAGTTCAAGCACTATGTCAACAAACTCCTTCAACTTGGCGGAGAAGCCTTCTAGCGTTGCTTACACCTTTCCGGTACAAAGCTAAATACCGAGTCCGTAACACGGAGGACCAAACCAACACTACTATAACACAACATATATGTGAAATATGAAATACAAGATCTTTGCTACAGAAATCTTATGGAGGAACAAATCAATCAAGGACCCCTTGCTTGGATGACTTGTAGAATGCTCGTGATCTCGCCTTAGAGAAGGACCTATATGAGAATCACAATAGAAGAAAGAATAACAACTCTCTAGATCAAGTAATCTTTTGTTAGAAGAGTGTAACAATATATGAGAAAGTTATTAAGAAGAGGGGTGAATAAAAATGAAGAATTAGCTCTCTATTTATAGGAAAATTCTTGTACATTGCACTTTGGATCCCACGGATCCTTGCGAGGATCCGTCTAGTTAACTCGAGGGATCCGTGAGACGCTCCTCTTTGCCCATGGGTTTTTGGGTTATGGGTCATGGGTCATGGGTTATGGTTTGAACCATAGGTATCTAAGTAGATACAGTGTATCTAATAGATGCAATGCATCTAGTCAATGGGTATGGGTTAACTCCATGGGTTATGGATATGCTCCATGGGTATGGGCCATGGGTTGTGGTTTTTACTCATCCTAATAAACTATTACAACATATGAGTTATTAAAAAAATTTGTATTAAATGACTATATGTAGATGCTTTACAAAAATAACATGTATCTTTATAGTTTTACTTATGATAATATTATATTTGTTATCAACAAAACACAAAGAGATCGCTAAATATTAATAAACGTTTTTACAGTTTATTTGTATTAACACATCTTTCTAGCACTCGACGCCTAAAAAAATGTTAAATAAGTAAAGGTATTGACAGGAATACCAAATGGAACTAAAAAACATTTAACATGGACGTTGTAACAAATCTATAACGGAGACATTGTAACAAACCATATTCAACAAAGAAAATAGCCATGTGTATCATTAAACGGATATAAAAACCCTTAATAGATATATTGTAAAAATTTCAATCATGCAACTATTAATAAGTACAAACCTTGGAAAGCTGATGACGGATGTCTTTTTTGGATTCAGTTGGTAATGGACCACAATTTTCACTGCCCTTGACACTATTAGATTCGACAACCAACTTCAAATCATTAGAGCACATTCAGACAGTACATTATCATATTTGTTAACCAAAAATACTCTCCAACAACCATCTTTCAATGGTGCTAAACACTTCCCAAACTTTTCATCTTCAGGATTATTCATGATGTTGACTTTATCATTGTTTGAGCAGTTAGATAAAAACATGATAACGTATCTTTCAGGATTCTCTTTCATGGCTGCCATCACTTCTTCTGTGTCAAATAGCAATGTTGTTATGTTAATACAAATATCGTCATTAAACGTTATTTATATTTTTGATCTTTACCTAAGTTTTGTTAACGACCAAAGTAAATTTAATTTTTATAAAGCTTAAAGCTTGTCAAGTTTAATAGATATTAAAACAAGTTTTTTCAAATAATATCTTCATCACTCAAGCATTTACATTGTGATTAATCATATCTTGATATGACTTTAAACCATAATGTATGATAGTAGTTTTAGTTCAAGAATGTTTTGGTTTCTTAAAACAAAACATTACATATGTATTTACATATTTCTAAAATAGAAAAACAAACACATGACATCATGTAGTGCATCATTGAAATCCTTAGAAGATTTTACTAGATTCTATATGAGATTTAGACTCTACATATCTTACACAATCTTGGATAGATATGGTTGACTTTGGTAAGATTTTGAGATCTTGTTGTAGGACCTCGGCGCAAATATTAACATAGGCGGAACCCTTTTAAGGGTTCCGTGGTCCATGGTGCTTGCTGATGTTTTTGGCTATAAATAGCAAAGCCAAACCAAGTTGTTTTTCATTCCTTTCTATCATATTCTCATACATTCCTTCTCTCTAACATTTCTAACTCAGTTTCATATCATATTAGTGATCTCTTTTGTAGCAAAGAAGATCAAGATACATTCAAGCTTCAACAAAAAGTTGGAAGTCTTGTTTGTTTGTTGTTGTATGATCTTGTGTTGATTCATACATCATTGTTGTACCAAACCATAATAATCTTGTGAGTGTGGTGGTTAGTATTTTAGTCCTTAAAATACATTGTGTGTGAGAGTGGTTGTACCCTTGAAAAGAACTTCGACATCTAGCAATTATGGAAATAGCGTGTAAGTGAAGTGTAAAGGTTTCTCCGCCGGTGAAAGGAGCTTGTTGACTAGTGAAGTTAAACTCTCGAGTGTGAGACTCGGGAGTGGAATATCTAAGATCAATATCAATTGATCTTTCAATAAGTTCAAAATAAAAAGTTTTTTAATGTTAAACTATTCAACCCCACTTCTAGTTTTTACAATTGGTACCAGAGCCTCATTGCTCAAAATTTCTAAAATATATTGAATTTTATAAACTTGAAACGATCCATGGATTCTGAAAACTTTAAAAAAGGGCAATCTATGCAAAGACCACCACTCTTTGAAACCAATGGATTTATCTATTGGAAAAACCGTTTTGAAACATATGTAAAATCAAAAGATATAGATCTTTGGTTTATTATTGTTAAAGGGGATTTTAGTTCTACAACAAAGGATATTTCTTTTGATGAACAAAAGAAATTAATTGCTAAAAATAATGAAGCTAAAATGATGCTTTATAATGCTTTGCCTAGAAAAGAATATGAAAGAACTTTTATGTGAAACGCTAAAGATATTTGGGAATCTTTGATTGTTACACATCAAAGAAATTCACAAGTCAAGGATAACAAAATTGATCTTCTTGTTCAACAATATGAACAATTTGTTATCCCTGAAGATGAAACCATTGATTGTGGCTTTGCTCGTTTTAATACTATTATTACACCACTTAAAGCACTCGATGAATCTTTTTGTAGTAAGAACTTTGTCATGAAATTTCTTAGAGCACTCCATCCGAAATGGAGCTAAAGTGCGGTATTGAGGAATCAAAAGATCTCTCAAAAGTGACACTAGACAAGCTATTGAAAACCTCAAAGTACACGAAATGGTGATGGAGAAAGATTCGGAAGTCATCAAAGGAAAAGAGAAATCAAATCCGTTGCTCTAAAAGCAAGAGCGGTTCAAGTGATGATGACGAATCTTGCTCGGTAGTGAATGAGGAGTATGCCATGGCCGTTAGAGATTTCAAAAGTTCTTTAGAAGAAGAGGAAAGTTTGTAAGACAACCTCGAGAAGAAAAGATCATTCAGAAAAATGGGATGACAAAAAGAAAAGGTGAAAGAAGTGTTTTAGATGCGGTGATGCAAGTCATCTAATAGGAGATTGTCCCAAGCCACCTAAAAGCAAAACTCAACGAGCTTTTGTAAGTGGTGCTTGGAGTGATAGTGAGGATGATGAAGAATCAAGCAAGGATGAGATCGCTCTAATGGCACATGAGTCAAACGAGGTACATTCCGACTCATCTTATTCCTCTATTGATGATGACACTTTGCAAAAACAATATAATCAATTGTGTGAGCTTAGTCTAAAAATCATAACTAAAAATAAATTTTTAAAAGACTAAAAAGGAATTTTTAGAAAATGAAGTCTATGAGTTAAAAGAAAAGGCAAAACGATTAGAAAAGGGAAAAGCAAATGACGATGGTTGCAAATCATGTCAAGAGCTTAATCTTGAAATAGAAAAACTAAAGCTCACACAAGATGTTCTAATCGAACATAATTCTAAATTTAAAAGGTTTAACAAAAGCATCGCTTGTGCCGATTAAATAGTTAGAATTCAAAAACACGGGAAACATGAATGGGCTAGGATTTAATGAGGTATTAATTCCAAAAGTCAAATAAAACGGCGAAAAAGACAAACAAACTGTCAAAATGCTTGATGCAGCCGGGACGAACGGACCCAAAAATAGGGTTCCGTCCTTTGTAAAAATGGTGCGTGGGGACTGCAGCAGGACAAAATGTTGTGTCACGGACGTAGTGAATTTGTCAAAATAACAAAAACCAAGGATAGTGTTAAACTAAAACCACATTTACATCGAGTAGGACTTGCTAAAATGAATTTAGATCAAAACTACTCAACAACGACATAAAACACCTTGCCAAAGCGCCTTTCCTAGAGCAACCACAACGTACAACCCAACTATCAACATAACGGTTGGAATCAAAACTTCCCTAGACCATATCAAACTTCATATTACATGTCATGGAACTCTTACCCATCATTTCCATACATGAATCAAGTAAATGGTATGTTTAAACCAAACGGACCCATGAGATATTGGGGACCAAACGCTTGAGTTATTTGTGTCTTAGGTATGCTTGAAAGTTGGATTGGAACCTAATGAGTGGATAAAAGATAGTGGATGCTCACGACACATGACGAGCAACAAAAGTCTCTTCTCAACATACCAAGAGTATGACGGAGGTAATGTCACTTTTGGTAGCAATCTCAAAAGCAAAATCATTGGCAAGAATGCGATCGCTCATAACTCTAACTATTGAAAATGTTGCTCATGTGGATAGGTTAGGATTTAATCTACTTAGTATTAGCCAATTATGTGATAAAAGTATAAAGTACTATTTGAAGAAAATGGTAGTAAAATACTAAAAGATGGTATCACCATAGCTAAAGGAGTTAGGAAAAATAATATATACGTCATGAAAATAGATAAAACATCTAATGACAAACTTTGTCTAACAACTTTAGATGATAGCTCAACTCTTTGGCATAGACGTTTAGGTCACGCTAATATGAGACTTATACAAAACCTATCTTCAAAAGAGCTAGTTAGGAATTTACCAAAACTAAAATATGACCAACATTTTTGCGGCGCTTGCAAAATTGGTAAACAAACCCATAGTAGTCATAAGGCTAAAAACATGGTGTCCACATCTAAGTGTCTAGAACTTGTGCATATGGACTTGTTTGATCCATCCGCTATAAGAGCTTGGAGGCAACTTATACACTTTGGTCATAGTAGATGATTACTCAAGGTTTACTTGGACGTTGTTTTTGAAAACCAAAAATGAAGCTTTTGATAAATTTGAAATTCTTAGCAAGAAAATTCAAAATCAACTAGGTGTTAAAATTGTGTCGATCCGAGCGGATCATGGTCGTGAATTTGACAATGAAACACAATTTGGAAACTTTTGTGATACAAATGGTATAACACACAACTTCTCGGCTCCTCGAACACCTCAATCAAATGGAGTTGTAGAACGTAAAAATAGAACCATTCAAGAAATGAGTAGAACAATGCTTAATGAACAAAACATTCCTCAAAAGTTTTGGTGTAACGCCGTTGACACTTCTACATATATTTTAAATAGAGTCTTAATACGTCCTTTCTTAAACAAAACACCATATGAGCTTTATAAAGGTAAAAAGCCAACTTTAGGATATTTTAGAGTATTTGGATGTAAATGTTTCATTCTTAATACTAAAGATTATCTCACAAAGTTTGACCCAAAGTCTTATGAAGGTGTATTTCTTGGTTACTCTCAAACTAGTAAAGCTTACATTGTCTTAAACAAAGAAACAATGAGAGTCGGGGAATCGTTGAACATAACATTGATGAAAGTCCACCTCCCTCTAAGACATCACCTTTGGTAGATGATGACTTAGTTGAAAGTCACTTGTAGAAAGTCAAGAAATAATTGGAAATGACAAGGAAGATGAACCATTAAATAATGAAATTATTAACATCAAAGAATCTAAAAGTCATCCTTTAGAAAAGGTCATAGGACAACTTAATCAAAGAACCTTAAGATCACAAGCCCAAAATCAAAGTAATCATTTTTGTTTTGTATCTACCATTGAACGAAAAACATAAATGAAGCAATAAAAGATGAATCTTGGGTAATTGCTATGCAAGAAGAGTTAAACCAATTCGTTAGAAATGATGTTTGGAAATTAGTTCCAAAACCAAAATCAAACTATAATTGGAACGAAATGGGTTTTTCAAAATAAAATGGATGAAAATGGTGTAGTGTCTAGAAACAAAGCTAGGCTTGTCGCACAAGGTTATAATCAACAAGAGGGATTGATTATGATGAAACTTATGCAACGGTAGCTAGGCTTGAGTCTATTAGAATCTTACTTGCATATGCATGTGCTTATGACTTTAAATTATTTCAAATGGATGTTAAGATTGCATTTCTTAATGGGTTTATTAACAAGTATATGTTGCTCAACCTCGGTTTACGACTTTGAAAAACCACATCATGTCTTCAAACTCAAGAAAGCATTCTAAAGCAAGCACCAAAAGCTTTGTACGATAGACTTAAGACTTTTCTTGTTGAAAACAAATACACCATGGGATTAGTAGATAATACTCTTTTTACAAAGAAAAAGGAATCACATATTATCATTGTTCAAATATTCGTTGATGACATCATATTCGGATCAACTTGTCAAGAGCTATGTGATGATTTCTCTAAAATCATGCACGATGAGTTTGAGATGAGTATGATGGGTGAATTAAACTTCTTTCTAGGACTTCAAATTAAACAACTAGAAGATGGCATATTCTTTAACCAATCTAAATATATAAAAGATATGCTTAAAAAATTTGGTCTTGAAGACTCAAAACCAACTAAGCCACCCATGTCTTCGGACACTAAACTCACCAGGATGAGGAAGGTGAATCCGTAGATAACACTAAATATAGAGGAATGATTGGTAGCTTACTCTATCTCACGGCTAGTAGACCCGACATTATGTTTAGTGTTTGTCTATGTGCTCGCTTTCAAGAAAATCCAAAGGTATCACACTTAGAAGCCTTGAAAATGATATTTGGATACATTAAGGGAACGACATGTTTAGGATTGGTATCCCAAGGAAGGTGTAGAAACATAGTGTATGCCCTTTCGGATCATGTCGGTGACTATGTCGATAGAAAAAGTACAAGTGGTATTTGCACTTTTGTGGGACATTGTCTTACCTCATGGTTTGCAAAGAAACGAAGCTTGCTATCTCAACTACTGAGCGATGCGTCACCATTGCGGAGAAAAGCATGTCAACAAGCTCTTTGGATGAAGCAAGCTCTAGTGGATTACGGAATTCATCTCAACGATATCGTTATATTTTGCGACAACAAATAGCTATTGATCTCAGCAAAATCCGTCAACATGCTCGTACGAAGCATATTGAAATCCGTCATCACTTTCTTCGCGACAATGTTCAAAAGGAAACATCTCAATTGAGAAAGTATCCTCCGAAGACAACATTGCCGATATTCTAACCAAGCCTCTCACTTGAGAACCATTTTAATCTTCTTAGACTTGGTTTTGGGGTTAATGGAACCACATAGGTAAACATAGTCTAAACCTTAGAACAAACAAAACAAAACAAATTTGTTTAAAACTGCTCTTTATTCTCACGGCACAAACGACAACAAAAGATGGAACCATTTTTTGGTGCCATCACAGTCGTGGTGACAACAGTAGCAAAACTGCTACCTACAAAACATCTTCTTCCTCACAGCCTACTTTACCAAAACGTGTAAACATTAGACCTAACTCATTGTTGACATTTTATCATCCACTAATCACTGAAGATAACATCATTGTAAGTATCTTAACTACATTTTATCTCTTAATTACGAGTCTAGGATTCTAATTTGTGCACAAAATCATGGGGATTATGTATATTCTTATACAAAATATGGATTCAATTGGCAAATTACATAACTAGTCATTGAAATTAGGTACTAAATTGTCACATTGCATAAACAAATCATGTTTCCCACTAATCTAAAGATAATGACTATAAGGTTTTATTCAAATAACCAAACATCCCATGTCAAATTTTTTTGAAAAGCTTCTCACTTGTAGGAAAACAATTTTTCGTTGTTAATACAAATAGAAACGTTAAATTTTCATCACTTTCATGCTCTTGAATACTAAAGGTATTGCATAACTAATATGCATTCCCGGGTATATTCAAATGTAGCCACATTGAATTAGGAGCGTGTTGGGATACGAAAGTGCTGAAGATTGACAAAGTACTGAAGATTGATAAAGTACTGTAAACTACAAAGTACTGGAAACACTCAAAGAGTCAAAGTACTGCTAAAGATAAAGTCAAAGTACTGCACATGAAAGTCAAAATCTTTGCAAGAACAAAGCTACATTATATATTAGATTTATAAGTATTGTAACTCTAGAATATTCTATATTTAGATTGTGTCGTACAGGATACAATTTGTAAACCGACTAGGGTCATCCTTGAGCCTATAAAAGGACCTCTAGATTGGCATTAGAATCTGATTGCTTACAAAGTTATTATTTAGAGTTTTAGAAGTTCGATATTCTTAGAGTTGTTGTTAAAGTATGCATATGTCTTGATTTAGAGTTAATAATAAAAGCTATTCTTCTTAGCTTTGTTAAGTAAATTCCGCATACTTAATAGGGTTTGCTCAGTGTTTCATTGTTAATAACTTAGGATTTATCGAGGGTTGTTAAACCTTAAACAAGCTATTTAAGTTAGTTTAGTTAGTACATCGATCCAACAAGTGAGTATAGGAAATGTGTGGAAACTCGGACTAAGAAGAAAATCGATTTCAACAAACCCTGAAGATGTCGACTGAAGCTGCATCAACTCCTATCTCTGAGGTATGCTCAAATTGTCATGATTTTTATCAAAAATTACTTAATGCTAGTATGTTTGAAAGAGATAATTGTGTTAGGGCTAGGTCTGAGTAGTGGTTATCAAATAACCTTAGAATCTATGGAAGCTAAAATCTTAACACATGAAAATAATGAAGTAGCTTGGGCTGAAAAATATGCACAACAGGATTATCAGTTAAAACTAAGTGAATGGAAATTAAACTGTAAAATTTCTGAAATAGAGAAAATGACTAAGGAAAGAGATGATTTGTTAGCTAAGTTTGCTGCTTGGGGTGATCTGTCACATGTTACTTATGTTCAAAAACAGAGAAGACATTAAAACTGGCTTAGGTTTTGGAATGGACTTTGATAACATAGAAGAGAATCAAGCTGATGATGATCTAGAGGATATAACCACTAGTGATGATGAACTCATTAATTATGTAGACACGTCTAGTAATGAGGATTCAATTAGTGAACCTCAGTATAAGAAAGATAATGGTTATCATGCAGTTCCCCATCCCACTGGAAGTCATCAACCCCCTAGGCCTGGTGTTTCTCGTTTTGGAGTAGACAGTCTAGAGTTTAGGAAAAAGCTACTTGGTCAATCTAGGTCTGAAAACCCCAAAGAAACTGTTGAAAACAATGTTCAAAGTCAAGCAGTACCTTCAACTCAAAGTACTGCTCCACAAGCAGTACCTTCAGGAAAACCTTTTCAAAACAGCACTGCTAAACCTTTTTGGGATAACTTTGGTCAAAACAAGTTTCATCATTCACCTAGAAGGCACAATAGTTTTGGGCATAGACATAGAAGAAGTCACTTTGGAAGTATGGGTCAAAAACTGTGTTTTGTGTGTTTTAGTCCTACTCATTTAATCAAGGATTGTGAACATCACTCATAATACCTTAGAAAATTTCCAAAGAACAGGTCTGCCAACCAGAAACCTAGAGAGCACAAACCAGTCTGGAATAATTCAAATAGGGTCAATCACAGAAATTTCTCACCCGATCATAGATACCCACACCAGAGAAGACCTTTTTCAAAACCTTCAGTATCTCACAGTACTTTCCAAAGTACTGTTAACTCTGAACCAGTACTTCTCAGTACTGCTCAGCCAAAACAAGGCACTGATCACACTCTTTGGAATAGGAACCCTAGGAGATCTCATTACTATCAACCTAGAAGGTATTATAATTCACATAGGGGATCTAGATCACAAGAACCAAGTGTTAAACCAGAATGGGTTAAGAGGGAAAGTACTGCTGAGGGACAAACAGTACTTTCAACAAAAGTGAATCAGATGTTTTTGTGATACAAGAAAAAGAGAATGAACTTGTAAAAGAGAGTTGTGTTGAAAAACCAGAAAGTTTTGAAAATCCACATGCTAAAAATCAAAAGATAATTCTGGATCATGTTTTGAAAACAGTGGAAATTACATACTCAAAGAATTTGAGTTTGTAACTCCACAAGGGAACACAAGTCAGTAATGGCTTGGGTTCCTAAAAGTCACTAACTCTTTTCTTTTTGTGCAGGGCAACAGAAGAGGAGCTTAAAGATCATCTGATTGTAGATAGTGGTTGCTCTGGAAGTATGACAGGAGACAAAGAGATCCTGTCTGATTTTAGATCTATTAGTGGAGGAAGAGTTGCATTTGGGAATGATCCCAATGGAGGAAGGATTACTGGAAAAGGAACTATCAAAGCAGGGTGTATAGATTTTGAGAATGTTAGATATGTGAAGGAGCTCAAGTTCAACTTATTGTCAGTCTCTCAAATCTGTGATAAACAGCATCTTGTGTTATTCACTGACATAGAATGTCTCATCCTTTCCCCTGAATTCAAGCCTGTTGATGATAACTTGGTAGTTCTAAGAGTACCAAGAACAAATGATGTGTATAGTTTAGACATGAAAAGTATACATTCTTATGGGAGAGCCACATGTTTGGTGGCAAAAGCAACATCTGAAGAGGCACATCAATGGCATAGAAGATTGGGCCATGTTAATTTCAAGAATATCAACAAACTGGTCACAGGAAATTTAGTTAGAGTTTACCTAAAGACTTACAAGAATGATCATTCATGTTTGGCATGCAAGAAGGGTAAACAACACAAAGCTTCATGCAAGAAGCTTGAGGAGAGGACTATTAGAGAACCTTTGGAGCTGTTACATATGGATTTGTTTGGACCTGTCTCTGTGGCAAGTTTAAACAAGAAAAGTACTGCTTAGTTGTAACAGATGATTGCAGTAGATTCAGTTGGGTATTTTTCTTGGGTTTTAAAGATGATACTTTTGATGCTATTCAGACTCTCATAATAGCACTTGAAAACCAATTGAGACTCAAGGTTAGAGGTATTAGATGTGACAATGGGACTGAATTCAAGAACAAGCTTATGGATGAATTTTGTGCAAACAAAGGAATCAAGAGGGAATTCAGCATTGCAAGAACACCACAACAGAATGGTGTTGCAGAGAGGAAGAATAGGACTTTGATTGAAGCAGCCAGAACAATGCTAGCAGATTCACAACTACCTATTCAATTCTGGGCTGAAGTTGTAAGTACTGCTTCCTATGTACTTACAGAGTCATCACCAAACCACAGATGAAGACACCTTATGAGTTGCTGATGGGCAACAAACCCAACATTCGTTTTATGAAGCCTTTTGGATGCCCTCTCACTATTTTAAACACAATTGATAATCTGGGAAAGGTTGATGGCAAGTCAGAAGAAGGATATTTATTGGGTTATTGTACCAACAGTAAAGGCTTTAGAGTGTACAATAGAGTCACTAAGAAGGTTCAAGATTGTCTTCATGTTGAGTTTTTAGAAGATCAAGACAATGAGAAAGGTAAAGGTCCTGATTGGATGTTTGATCTTGAAGTTTTAACTCCTTCCATGAACTATGTACCAGTTAGAGAAGAAAATCAACATGTGCACAATGGAGAAGATTTACAATATGTTGTTCAGGTGCATATTAGACGATGATGTCTGATGAAGATCATGTTAGTCCAAAGCAAAGTACTGATGTTCCAAAGCAAAGTCTGATGCTCTAAGCAAAGTCTGTTGCACCACAATCCTCATTGTCTGCCGAGGATCAATCTATTCAAGAGGAACTTAATCAGATGCTTCTTCAAGATGTTTTAGCACACATGCTTACCGATGAACAAAGAAAAGCTTATGAAGAGGCAAAGAAGAAGAACAAGACTGCAGAGTACTCTCACAGTACTTTGGACAGTACTTTCAAACAAAGTACTGCTGCACCAGTTGACAGTACTTTAGATGATTTGGATGATCCTACCATGCCTGGATTAGAAGAAACTGATGATGAGTTTGAAGATGAAGGTATTTTCTCAGATTCCAATGAAGATGCTGATGTTACTAATTTGGAGGATACTTATGGAGTTCCACAGTCTCCAAGCTTAAGAATTCATAAGAATCATCCTTCTGATCAAATCATTGGTCCTTCTACTTCTGGAGTGATGACTAGACACAGAGCTAAGACTTTCTCAACACCTCACAATGCTTTACTTAGCTTTGTGTATAAACAAAACAGGCTGAATCATAAGGACCATCAAACATGTCTGTTTACTTGTTTTATCTCTCAAGAGGAACCCAAGAATATTGCTCAAGCATTGACTAAATAAAGTTGGGTTGAAGCTATGCAGGAAGAACTTCTTCAATTTAAACTTCAAGAAGTTTGGGTTTTATGTGATCTTCCAGATGGGAAGAGATTATTGGAACCAGATGGGTTTTCAGAGTCAAAAGAGATGAAAGAGGTAATGTTATCAAGAATAAAGCAAGGTTAGTAGCACAAGGCTACAGACAAGAAGAAAGAGTAGATTATGATGAAGTGTTTGCTCCTGTAGCAAGAATTGAAGCTATTAGAATATTTCTTGCTTTTGCTTCATATATGGGATTTCAGGTTTTCCAGATGGATGTCAAAGTGCCTTTTATATGGCAAGATTACAGAGGAAGTTTATGTCAAACAACCTCCTGGTTTTGAAGATCCTAAACATCCAAACAAAGTCTACAAGGTGGTTAAGGCTCTTTATGGCCTTCATCAGGCACCTAGAGCTTGGTATGAGAGACTCTCTACATTCTTATTGCTACATGGCTACAGAAGGGGAGCTATTGACAAGACTTTGTTTATCAAGAGAGACAAGAAGGATATCATGTTAGTTCAAGTCTATGTTGATGATATCATCTTTGGGGCTACCAAACAGTCCATGGTTAAGGAGTTTGAGCAGCTGATGCAGAAGGAATTTCAAATGAGTTCAATGGGAGAGTTAACATTCTTTTTGGGACTTCAAGTTAAGCAGTCAAAGGAAGGAATTTTCATCAGTCAAGACAAGTATGTTACAGACATACTTAAGAAGTTCAATTTTGATGATATGAAGACTGTTACTACACCTATTAAATCTATCAATTCATTGGGCAAAGATGAAGATGGACAACCTGTTGAAGTCAAGTTATACAGATCAATGATTGGCTCTCTTATGTATCTTACTGCATCAAGGCCTGATATCATGTTTGCAGTTTGTTTATGTGCAAGATATCAAGTCTCACCAAAGATCTCTCACATGAATGCAGTGAAGAGAATTTTCTGTTATTTGAAACAACAACCTAAGTTGGGGTTGTGGTATCCAAAGGAGTCACCTTTTCACTTAGAAGCTTTTTCAGATAGTGATTATGCAGGTGATAACTATGACAGAAGATCAACCACAGGTGGATGCCAATATCTTGGAAGAAGATTAGTTTCATGGCAATGTAAGAAACAAACAATTGCAGCAGCATCCTCTACTGAAGCTGAATATGTAGCTGCTGCAAGCTGTTGTGGACAAGTTTTGTGGATGCAGAATCAACTCTTGGACTATGGGTTCAATTTCAAGAATACTCCTATCAATATTGATAATGAGAGTACCATTTGTATTGTGAAGAATCCAGTTTATCATTCCAAGACCAAGCACATACAGATTAGGCATCACTTTATCAGAGATTGCTATGAGCACAGGCTCATTAATGTGGTTAAGGTTCACACAGATGATAATGTAGCTGACTTACTCACCAAAGGCTTTGATGTTTCAAGATTCAATCACTTGGTGGTGAGCATTGGCATGATTAACTACTGAGCTACATTTAAGGGGAGGACTATTTAGTATTAGTATAGTCCTGTGCTTTGCTTGAGGGGAGGATATTTATGTATTCTTAGCTTATACGAAGGAATTTGGAAAAGTACTGTTTTTTATGAAAGTACTGCTTGGAAAGTACTGCTTGGGAAAGTACTGCATACGTGGAAGTACTGTTTGTCTTATTAAAGTACTGTTCCAACGGTAATATTGAGGGGTAATTAATTCTAATGGTAAATTTGATATTATGGGCTGTGATTTTTTAAATCTCACCTATAAATAACTACTCTCCGATTTTCCCTCTCATATTGATACTTTAGAATCTTTTCCATATTTCTCTCATCACCTCTATATTATTCGATTATATCTCTTATTGTGCTCACATACTCAACAATGGCGAATCGTCCTACAGTTTCAAAGCACAATATGGTGGCTAATTTAGATAAGACTGAAGCGAATACACTTTTTCATGATATCATTGATTATCTTACTGGATCGCCAATCAGTTACGCTCTTTTAGTGGAGCGGATATAATGAGCCTGGATTCAAGAATTTTGGGCTACTGCTAGGGAAAATATGGAGAATGATGAATTTTATATTAGAGCTACAGTTGCTGGAAGAACTGTGAAGATTACTGAAGCCTCCATTATAGAAGACTTATTGTTTAATGATGAAGATGGGGCTATTCGGTTTGATAAGCAATTGATTTGGGATACTTTTGGACATATTGGTTATGAAGGGTCTTTAAATGAACAAACATTTAGGAAACAACTCTTTTGTCCTCAATGGAAGTTTTTAGTGCATGTGTTGCTTCACTATTAGTGCAAAAGTACTTCATGGGAACAATTTGGATCAAATATAGCATCTGCTATTGTGGGTTTGGCTAGATCGTGTTTTAATTTTTCAAGGCTCATTCTTGATGGAATGCTTTCCCACATCACTCATGGTTCAAAATGGCTAATGTATCCAAGGTTTGTTCAAGTATTCCTCAATAAACAACTTTCTGATGTTCCTAAGCCAACAGATCTTTTAACTGTTGTGGTTCAACAAGCCAAAATTTTCACCTTTATGGCTAGGAAGAGTGATCTTTTCACTGGAAGGGATACTCCCTTAACTACTTCTATGATGGAAGTTGTTCAAGATGTTCGAGCTGAGGCTGAAGAAGATGAAGCTAGTGAAGGTACTGCATCTGCAAGTACTGCATCTCAAAGTGCTGCATCTCCAGAAGGTACTGCATCTCAAGGTACTGCTTCTCCAAGTACTGAAGTTCAAGAAGATGTTGCAGTTTCACCTTCTCCATCTCCACAACGATCTGTTCCTGCTTCTCAATCAGAGGAACATTCACCAATTCAAGGAGATGATTCATATACTATACCCCCTGAAGAAATGACATTGGATAATTATGTTTTGACAAGGGAGTTGGTTAAGTTGAAAAAGACTACTGAGGCTCAAGCTAAGCAGATAAAGAAATTGAAACTCAAGTTTAGAAGGCTAAAGAATTTTGTTTGGCCTTTGGTTCAACATCATCGTATATGGGTCAAATCAAAGAAGAAGAAGCAAAGGCAGTCTAAGAAAAGCAAACGCCAAAAGGTTCACCAATCTTCTGTCCAATTGGGGAGGAATTTAGAAGAAGAGAATTTGAAAGAAGATATTAAGGAGAATGAACACAGGAGAAGATGCTGAAGCAGGTCATTCAAGATACTAAGGAACAAGTTCAAGTTCAAAGTAATGATGATCAAGGTACTGAAGATCAAAGTACTGCTTTTCAACAACAAGGATCCTACAGGCAAGAATTGTTAACTCCAAGGTTGTTGGACTTTGAAGAGGAAGCTGGTCCTTCAACAACTGTACATGAAGAAGTTGTTGGTCCTTCTACTGTTATACAAGAAGAAGAAGCTACACCCAAACCCATCTATACTGCAAGTGATGATGAAACCATTGCTGTAATTTTGCAAGATTTATACAACCAAGGGGTGGTGTTAATATTCCAGAGTGCAAGAAGAAGGAACAAAAGAACTTCTCAACCGCAATTGATCCTAGGATAAAGGAAAAGGTGTTTTGGTAGAAGTCAAGAAGAAGAAACTAACTTTGCACAGAATAAGAACTGCTCAAGAAGCTTTGAATTAACAAGCAGCTAGAAAGATTCAAGAGGAATTAAATGCTAAAGATAAGAGATAAAAGCTGAAGAAGCTCAGAGTAGAGAAGCAGCTAGGAAAATACAAGAAGAATTGGATGCTGAAGCTGCTGAACCATTACAGTCACCTACTCCTGTTAGATTTATGCCAAGAAGACCTAATTTAGCTAAAGACAGAAATGCAATGATGGCTTATTTAAAAAGTCAAGGGTATAAAGGATTGCAGAGGTTGAATTATATTGAGATGAAAAGATTGTATGATGCTGCTAGGGAAGCTTATAAGAAACATGTTGAAAGCATCAAAGATTTTAGAGATGAAGCTACTTGGACTGAAGCAGAAAGAAA
>OU343222.1:258691123-258806664 GCA_910596185.1 Chrysanthemum makinoi | reverse complement strand
TTAAGTTCTTATCAGTTATAACAATGGTGTTTGGATCAGCTTTGTACATTGTGCCATAGGTTAGCTCAGTAGTTAGAGCTTGTTGTTTCAAGTTTGGTTATCTTATTAGAACTCATTCTAGTGATTATCTTGTGCCTGCACATGCCCCAAGTCAAATTCATGTCATCTGTCTTAATCACTTATCTGTTGAGTCATTTTCAAGCCAAAAGCTCATTCTGTGTTTAAAACTCATAGATTTAGCTTGCATTAAGTTCTTTTCATCTATTAACATCATATTCAGTCTACAAATCTAGATCAAAGTTCAAAATAGTCAACATTTCAGTTTTGTTAAAAAGTCAAATGTGCAAAAGGTCAGTTTATGCTCAACTGAGTGGATTTTTCATGGGCTCATTCTTGGGTCATTTTAAGTGAAACTTGTGGTTTTTAAAACTTCTCTTGGTCTATTTTATCATTATCATTTTCGTCAAATTTTGTAAATTTTTCTTAAGCTTTAAAAGAGCTTGTCACAATGGGACTAAATGCCCTGTGCAGGGCACTGAGCCTGCACAGGGATTATGCAGTTCTTGCAGAGCTTGCATTGGGCTCATAAGAGCTTCTCTAGGTCTGTATTTTGGTTTGCATGTTCCCAGCCAGGTGTAGTTTAGATCCCAAGTGCTGGTTTTCAGTTTCAGCTTATTTTAGTGCTTATTTTCTAGCTCAAAGTAGCCCCTCAGAATCTGTTTTTTAGCTTATAAGCTTAAGTCATCAAATCTTATCATCTTGTAATTTTGAGGTCTAAAGCAGTTGAGACTTGTTTCTTTTGAGTTCCTTTAGCATATTATAGCTTTTGTATTCAGTTGGTGGCTTTTGGACTCCATTTGCTTATTTAAAGTGCTTATTCTTAAGCACTTGACACATCAGTTTCATTTTCCTCCAAACAACCACATGTTTTTCTATTTTTCCTAGATTCCTCACATTATTTTAGACTTTTCCTGAAATTTTCATATTTTTCCAAGCTTGTTTGCTATTTTTCTGCATTTAAATCAATTTTTAGCACTTTTTAATTAGCTTTAAATACAATTAATTAAGAAAAGTTTCAAAAAAATAATTTTTCATTTTTCTTAAGTTAATATAAATATAAAAAGCCAAAAAAAAATATTTTTCCATATTTTTCTTAGTTAAATTTGTATTTTTAAATAATTTAATTAGTTTTTAATAGTTTTTAATTCCTAGAAAATAGAAAAATATTCAGAAAAATACAAAAATAGTTTTGAAAATTCTCTTTTGATATTTTAGACTTTTCCAATTCATAATTTTATTTTTCAAGCTTTATTTCATTTTTTTCTTTTATTTTAGGTAATTATTTAATAGTTAAAAAATGTTTTAATTAAATATAATTAGATAATTAGTTATAAAAATTAATTTTCTTTTTCTATAAATTTTCTTTTATCATTAGGTTTGTAAAAATGTCATTTTCATATTTTTAGGTCTTTTATTTCTTAGATCTCACTTTTTATTTTGTACGTTTACGTAATTTTATTTAAACGTAGGTTTTAAGTTTTAAACGTTCATCATTTTGCAAATAGTGATAGAGTTTATTTAATATTTTTTATCTTTTTAAATTTCCTTTAATTTGCATTTAAGCCCTTGTAGTTTATGTCCTTTTTCTTAGTTATAATAAATCAGATCCTTCTTTTCCGTTCAAATCTCTCGATCACTATTCGTTTGGTGATCCATTGCATAGCTCGCTGGGACATAACGACCCGGGGAAACCCTATACTCCCCTGATCTTCATTGCATTCGTTTCCGAACCGTTTTAAGTTTCTTACGGTCGGCCATTCACAAGTGGCCGGCTTGAGTGAGAAAACTTGACGGTTTGGCGCGGATCAAATTTTTGGCGCCGCTGCCGGGGAGTTGTTAAAGACTTAACTGAGGAGGAGAAAACTGCTCTCATAAAGGTCTTGAAGTCACACAAGCAAGCAATTGCTTGGAAACTCTCCGACATTAAGGGTATCAACCCTGAATTTTGTACTCACAAAATCTTGATGGAGGATGACTTCAAACCAGCAGTCCAACATCAGAGAAGGGTGAATCCTAAGATTCATGAGGTTATCAAACAAGAGGTTCTAAAACTTCTTGATGCCGGTTTAATTTACCCGATCTCTGATAGTCCTTGGATCAGTCCCATTCATTGCGTTCCGAAAAAGGGTGGCATAACTGTTGTCACAAACGAAGAAAACGAGTTAATTCCAACTCGATTGGTTACGGGATGGCGTGTGTACATTGACTATCGCAAGTTAAACGAAGCCACTCGTAAAGACCATTTTCCTCTACCCTTCATGGACCAGATGCTTGAGAGATTAGCAGGGAACGAATACTATTGTTTCCTTGATGGTTTCTCGGGTTACTTTCAGATCCCCATTGATCCGCTGGATCAAGAAAAAACCACATTCACCTGCCCATACGGACCTTTTGCCTACAGACGTATGCCTTTTGGCCTATGTAACGCTCCTGGCACGTTCCAACGATGTATGATGGCAATTTTCCACGACATGCGGGGAAACAATTGAGTTGTTTATTGATGACTTCTCGGTCATTGGGGACTCGTTTCATATATGTCTCTCCCATTTAGAAAAAATGCTTCAACGGTGTGAAGACACCAATCTTTGTCTAAATTGGGAGAAGAGCCACTTTATGGTCAAAGAAGGCATAGTCCGTGGCCATAAGATTTCAAAAAACGGGATTGAGGTTGATAGAGCAAAAGTTGATGTTATTGCTAAATTACCTCATCCTACTACCGTCAAGGGTATTAGGAGTTTTCTAGGTCATGCCGGTTTTTATCGCAGATTCATACAAGATTTTTCTAAAATCGCTCGGCCTATGACCCATCTTCTTGAAAAAGATGCTCCTTTTATCTTCTCACTGAGTGCCGCGAAGCTTTTGAAACATTACAGAAAAAGCTTACGGAAGCACCCATTCTAGTTGCCCCCGACTGGGATTTACCCTTTGAAATCATGTGCGATGCAAGTGATTTTGCTATCGGTGCAGTCTTGGGGCAACGAAAAACCAAGCATTTTCACCTATCCCACTACGCAAGTAAGACTATGACTGAAGCTCAAACCCATTACACCACTACAGAAAAAAGAATTATTAGCTGTGGTGTATGCGTTTGAAAAGTTTCGGCCATACCTTATCTTGACCAAATGCGTGGTGTATACGGATCACTCGGCCCTCAAATATCTCTTTGCAAAACAAGATGCAAAGCCGAGATTGCTCCGTTTGGTTCTCCTCCTACAAGAATTTGATATCATTATACGTGATAAAAAAGGAGCTGAGAACCTGGCTGCTGATCATCTATCCCGTCTAGAAACCCCTCACCAGGATGTGTTCGAGAAAAAGGAAATAAATGAAACATTTCCTCGCAACACTCATGTGGTTTCTTTTCGTGGAGACTCTTCTACCCATGGTTTCTGACTTTGCAAATACCATGCGGGTAACTTTGTGGTGAAAGGGATGTCGTCCCAACAGCAAAACAAATTCTTTAAAGATGTAAAACATTACTTCTGGGACGACCCCTACTTATTTAAAATTTGCGCGGATCAAGTCATCAGGCGATGTGTGTATGGTCAGGAAGCCATTGACATTCTCAAGGCTTGCCACTCTGGACCTACTGGGGACATCATAGCCCCAACTACACCGCCAAGAAGGTGTTTGATTCCGGATTCTATTGGCCCAGATTTACAAGGATGCACATGAATTTGTCAAAACCTGTGACGCTTGTCAACGTCACGGGAATATCTCACAAAGAAATGAAATGCCGCAAACGCCATTTAAGTGTGTGAGATTTTTGACATCTGGGGCATTGACTTTATGGGGCCATTTCCTTCGTCTCGCGGTAATAAATACATACTCGTGGCCGTTGACTATTTGTCAAAATGGGTTGAAGCTAAGGCTTTGCCTACCAACGATGCCCGAGTTGTTGTGAAATTCTTAAAATCTCTTTTGCTAGGTTTGGAACTCCACGAGCTATAATCAGTGATCGTGGTACGCATTTCTGCAATGACCATTTTGATAGAGTCATGCAAAAGTATGGTGTAACTCACCGTCTCTCTACTGCGTACCACCCCCAAACAAGTGGGCAAGTGGAAGTTTCCAACCGAGGGGTTAAAAGAATTCTGGAGAGGATGGTTGGCGAAAACCGTGTGCCTCTTGGTCGTAAGCTAGATAACGCACTCTGGGCCTTCCGTACAGCTTATAAAACACCCATCGGGTGTACTCCATACAAGCTTGTATACGGGAAGGCATGTCATCTGCCGGTTGAACTTGAGCACAAGGCATATTGGGCCTTGAAGCATGCCAACTTTGATATGCAACAGCTGGTGGTCACCGGAAAGTTCAAATGAATGAATTAAATGAACTCCGTGATCAAGCATACGAGAAATCTTTGATCTATAAAGAAAAGACAAAGAAGATTCATGACTCAAAGATCAAAAACCGCGTTTTCAACGTCGGAGATCGAGTCCTTCTTTTCAATTCAAGATTGAAGATTTTCTCGGGAAAACTAAAATCCCGCTGGTCTGGACCATTCACCATCACTAAAGTATTTCAATATGGAACCATTGAGTTATCTCAACCCGATGGTCCAAATTTTAAAGTGAATGGTCATCGATTGAAGCACTATTTTGGAGAGGACATTCCCCCTGTGGTTGTCCCGGATCTACAAACTTTCCCCGTGAACCAATGAATGCGGGGATCGAGTCAAGCTAGCGACTCGGTAATCAAAAACAGTAGCATGCCATATGGGTTTTCACCCATATTTCTGACTTCTTTCTATTTTCTACCACCCCTAGTGTGGGGAGTTGGCCCCCGCTGTTGTATATAGAATTTTTCAAAAAAAAAAAAAAATATCTCTTGCTAAATAATGGCCGTAGTATTTCCCTTTTACGTTCTATGTTTTCGGCATAACCGCCATACTTTGAATATTGAGGGCATTTCATTTCTAGTGTTGGGGAATTCTCATCAATTTTTATCATGTAATTATACCACCCTATTCCCCCATTTTTGGCCAAATTTTTTTTTTGGAGTAAGTGATTTTCACTTACTCAACTTATGGTTATCAGTCCGCCTTGTCTAATAAACAAAAAGATTGGCTAATCCAGGAGCAAACGGCTCTTGGTAAAGATATCTCAAATCCGTTGACGGCTTGCAATTTGCCCAAAATTGTATGGTATTCAGCTCACCATATCTTTAATTAGTGAAGAGTTGGCTAGCCCGCAAGTTTATGGCTTGTGGTAAAGGCAGTGGAAAAACCATAATTGGTAATCAGCTCACCAAAGATAATATTGATAATTTATCTAAGAGTTGGCTAGTCCAGAGCAAAAGGCTTCTGGTAAAGACAAATCAAATCCCTTTGTAAGCTGGTGGTTTGCTTAAATCACAGGTTACCGTGTACCATGGTTCTTACTTGAACTGAAACATTTGGCTACTCCAGAAGAATGGCTTTTGTAAGATATTCAAATCCATTAAAGTTTTTCTCAAAAGATTGCTAGGGACTAGCAATAGTTTAGTGTGGGAGATTGATGAGTGTGTAAATACTCATCATTTTGGTTAAATCTGAACTGCAAAACACTTAAAAATGCTCAGAAATGCATCAAAATATGAAAATATTCCCAAAATTGCATTTTATATGTTTCAGATGCAAAATGTTTAAATCAGATGAAAAATGAGCTAAGTTTGCATAATTGGCAGTTTCAGTCCCCCAAGTTTCAAAAGTTGTCAGAAATAGTCCCTGAGCACTTAATTTCAAAAGAAAAATCACCAAAGGTCCTTTTAAAATCATAAGTTGTCAAAAATTAGTCCTTTGGTGAAAAATATCAAAAGTTTGAGAATTTACAAGTTTAGTCCCCGAGTTTCGAAAATGACAAAATGACCTATATTATTGATGACTGGTAAAACCAACCCTTGGATCATTTTTCAGAATGTGTATGATTGGCTCCTCAACAATCAGATTTGGCAGCATTGGTCCCTGAAGTTTCATTATGGCAGTTTTAGTCCCTAGAGTCTTAATTGGGTTTATATCTAATCCTAAGCCCAAGATAAGCCCAACCCAAACAAACCCTATGCTGACCCTTCCACCTCTTATACCCGACCCGTTATCCAAGTTAAACCCACCCACAGTTTTAAATAATAAACCCGCTTACGGGTGTTACCTTCCCCCTCATCATCACCCCTGCAACACCACCTGCAATACTCCAACCCCCATCATCTCACCCACCCTACTCCTACCCTCCAAACACCCCAAGCCAAGATGCATTAATACTTACTCCCCCTCCACTGGCACATACCATTTTGGCGCCAAATTTCATCAAACGGCCAAAAATGATACCAACCAATCCAAGGGCCAAGATTATAGATGGGATTTACTCAGAGAGGTGAGAGAAAGCATATGGGTGTATAAAAGAGGAAGAAGAAGCAACAAACAAGGAGTACTTAGTTTAATTTTCAATTGTATGTCGTTTTTTTAAATTTCTATGTCTTCAATAGACTCTTAGATGTAATTTTAAGTTTAAGTGTATCAAACTAAAGTATTTCAGTGTATTGCAACTATTTTCAAGCATCAATTCAAGTTTGTGTTTACAATTCATGTTTCATGTTCACTGTTTCAAATTTCAATTTCAAAATCTTATATACAAGCGTTTAGTAGCTTATTTTTAAGCTCAAACAAGCTTATATAAGCTTCTTATAGCTTATTGTAAGCTTACATTTAAGTTTCAAGCAAAGTTGGTTTTTGGTCAAAGAAAGTCAAACTGAGCTCAAATTGAAATGGAAATGGATATGGGTTGATGCAGAGCTGGATTTGGGTTGATAATGAGCTAGGTTAGGGTTTGGAATAGGTTAGCTGTTCTTATGTTCTTTGGCAAGCCATAGTGGCTAGGACCAAATGTAAGTCAATTCTAAATTCATTGCATAATCTGTATTTGTAGTTATCAATAGTTGAGACTTGTTTAATTAGTGGTAATTAGAGTAGTTAGACTTAGTTTGATCAATTATACAAGCTGGATCAGTGGTTAGCTCAGTTTTGCTTGCAAATCAGTTATTAAAGTTGTGTTTGGATTTGCTGCATAAACTGTATTAAGGATTGTTCATAGTTAGGACTTGTTGTTTTAGGCTTGGTTTAGCTCATTTTGTACTCATATCTGTCTTCATATTGCATCTGCAAACCACTTAAGTCAAAATCACCTTTCATCTGTCCTAAGATCATATCTGTTGGATTTTTATAAAAGCAAAAACTAGTTTTGTGTTTAGAAATCATAGGTATAGCTTTTATTAGCTTTATTTTGTCTTATAACATCAAGATCATCCCAATTGAGCTCAAAGTTCATCAAAGTCAAAACTTCACAACTGTTTTTAAAGTCAAAACATGAAAAAGTCATTTTGAGCCTAAATGGAGTGATTTTTCATTGATTCATTCTTGGGTCAACCTAAGTGAATTGTGGGTTTTTAAACTTCACTTGGTCTAGTTTCTTTATCTCATTTTTGTAGATTTTTGTATTTTTTTTTTATAAGCTCCAAAAAGCTGTGACTGGGTCTTATTTCCCTGTGCAAACACTCAGTATTAACTGGGTGTGCCAGGTTTGGTGCTAGGCTTGTACCAGCTCATCATAGCTCATCCAGGCTCATCTTTGGTTTAGACATAGCTAGCATGTCTTCTTGAGTTCCCACTTCTGTATTTCATTTTCAGGCTAGTGGGTAGCTTGTGCTTAAGCTCAAAGAGTGCCCCAAACTGTTTTTTAGCTCATAAGCTCATTCATCAAATCTGTGCAATTAGTATTTCAGAGGTTAGTAGTAATTTGTTTTTAGAGTAGTTTTAACATATAGTTGGATAGTTTATGCTTGTTTTATGTCTTTTATAAGCAAGTCTCCAATTCATAGCGATTGTCTTAGATTCATAATATTAGATAGTAGGAGTTTTGTTTATTAGTACTTATTTAAGGTGTAATCTCATTTGCATCCTCATAATTTTCGCCAAGTCTTGTTTTGTTTTCTTCTTGTAATTTAATTTCTGCTTTTCTAAGTTTGCTATTTATTCATTTAAACACAGTTTTTAAGCACTTTTTAATTTAAGTTCTTTTAATACAATTTAGAAAAACTTCAAAAATAGTTTTCATTTTTATTAGATTAATATAAATATAAAAAGTCAAAAAAATATTTTCCAGTTTGTCTTAGTTAAATTTGTATTTTTAAGCAATTTATTAGTTTTAATAGTTTTTAATTCATAGAAAATACAAAAAATCTCAGAAAAATACAAAAATAGCTTTGAAAATTCTCTTTTGTTATTTTAGATTTTTCCAAGTCATAATTTAATTTTTCTAGCTTTATTTCATATTTTCTTGTATTTTAGGTTATTATTAAATAGTTAAAATTAGTTTTTAATTAATAATAATTAGTTAAATAGTTATAAAAATAATTTTCTTTTTCTAAAAATTTTCTTTTATCATTAGGTTTGTAAAAATGTTATTTTCATATTTTTAGGACTAATATTATTTTAGTTTCACATTTTCATTTGTATGTCACGTAGTTTTTAATTTAAATTTTATAAAAGAAAAATCAAAAACATCATTTTGCAAATAGTGATAGCGTTTATTTAATATATTTTATCTTTTTAATTTTCTTTAATTTGAATTTAAGCCCCTGTAATTTATATACTTTCTCTTTAGTTATAATCATTCAAACCTCTTTTCCGTTCAAATCATCTCGATCACTATACGTTTGATTATTCTCAACCAGCTCGTTGGGACATAACGACCTGGGGAAACACTATACTCTCCTGGACTTCATTGCATTTGTGTCTGAACTGTTTTAAGTTTCTTACGGTTAGCCATTCACAAGTGGCTAGCTTGTGTGAGAAAACTTGACGGTTCGGGAACGGATCAATAGAACAAAACATTAATTGTTTTTGACACAAGGTTTTTCTTTAATAATCACTCCGAGCCTCAAATATTATTTGATCAGAATAATACGGTTACACTAAACTTGTAACAGGGATCAAAGATCCTTGAGGCTAAACTAGACAAACTCTAACCCTAGACGTTTATAAGAACACGTCTAGGTTACACACACACACACCTTTAGTCGACTACATTATGGAAGACTTAATTGTGAAAACCTACATCCCATGTCCTCTTTTATATACAGAGATTAGGGTTTACAAGATACTACGAAGGACTAAATAATAAATCTTCTTTTGCAAGCAAATCCTTTCCTCTTTTGTAGATTTCTTCTTTATCACTTTAAGCCCTTGATGTTTCATTCTTTATTGTTTGTTTCAACATCGAATCAATAACCCAACGGTTTGTTTCTTACTTTTTCATGAAATAACATTGTTACACACAAAAGTCAGACACAAATTTCCTAGAAACTAGACATTTAGCCCAGACTAAATTAGAAAAGCATGCAGACTGACTTGAAAACTTATTGGAGTTATGTACAACAGGGCTCCGAGGACCAAACGGGTCACCATTTACCCCAAACGTGACTAACCACGCAACAAAACGTAAACGGGGGACTAAATATGGTTAGGGGTAGGGGTGTTATTCGGGTTGACCCGGTCGGGTTCGGGTCAACTCGGGTCGGGTCAAATCGGGTCAAGCCTTAAAAAATCATACCCGAACCCGACCTTGTTTAGAACTCGGGTCAAATCGGGTTGGGTCAATTCGGGTTCGGGTCAACTCGGGTCGGGTCAATTCGGGTTCGGGGTCAACCCGAGTTTTTACATGTAAAAGTGTTGTTGAGCCGGGTTAGTCGAGTTCGGTTTGGTCAAGGCTAAAAATGTCAGGGACCGATGAACATAAGATTTATGTGGTTCTGGGGTCGGGGAGCTCAAGAATAAGAAAGACATTGTATTATTTAGATTGAAGAAAAGGGAAGATGTGTGTGTTTCTAGAGAGAAGAAGAAGAAATCACACACACTCTACAAAATATGAACTTCCTACCCTCCTAGTTGGGACTAGGAGGGTATTTATACTTCAACAAGCCTAACTTAGCACTATTGACTAAACTAGTCCTTGTGAATGAGTAAAGAAGAAACTAATGCATTTCCCCTTAATGACTTCACTTTAGGCGAGGCTAACATCTCTCCCCAAGTGATGTCATACGGGATGTTGCTTACAATGTTCCCTACAAGCAAAATCAAATACAAAACATAAGCGCAGCAGCTCCAAGAGTGTCTTCATAGTCTTCAAACTTCATGAATCTTCTCAGCTGCCATTTCTTTACTTGCAAAGACAATATGATCAAATCTAATTAGGGATTAAATCTGACCTTTTTGCTCTCCCCTAATTAGTGTCTCCCCCAAATGACAACCTTTCTGATTAATTTCCAGAATTCGAAGAAGTCTTTTGATAATTAAATTAGAACCGTCTTTAGTCTTCTAACACGCAGCGGAAAATGTAGAAAAGACTGTCGACTCGACCTTCTTAAGATTGTCCATTCGAGGGAATAAGATATCAACATCTTCATCTCACCAAATGCATTCCAGTTATCTTTCATATATCAAATCAACCCATAATGTACACATTTCTCCCTGAATGTTACGATTTATCGGAATCAGCATATAAATGTGTACATGAAGCATAACTGGAAGCATTCATCATAAAACAATAGCCCGTGAGAAGATGTCGATGAATAATCCCATTAAAGTTTGTCTAACTCATTTCAACCCCCTGTATCAAATTCACCGCTTCTGTAGTAACCACATGTGAGATAACCCAATATGACGAACTTGAGAATGAAGAAAACTCTCCCGGAATAGTTACTTAAGCTTGTACTATCCTTGTGAAAAAGAACGGCGTACCCAATGTACAAAACCTCTTAACGTATCCTCAACTACGTGAGACACCGAAAGTGATAGCTACTTTGTTGGTTAAGAGAGAAAGAATCACAAAAGTAACTAGATAGCAAGTCTTCATCACACTCAACATATTTGCCCAAACAAGTCATCTTCGCGGAAGGGAAGAAAGAAAGAAGACGAAATAAGTAAACGTGCCCGTCAAACTTCACTTCACACCCCAATAATAAAAGAGTCATCTCCGGCACATTAAAATTCATCAAAAACTTTAGCCGTGAGTGTATCCTCGTGAAAATTCTATCATAACCAAAATACCATTCTTTTTACCATTATAAAGTTTGTATCCTCAATTTTTTGTGAAAAAAATATTCGGATAACACCACTTTTTAATAACCAATTCATCCCATTGAAGTGCGAGACCCATTTGAATTCTCAAGCCCGCGCCTAGATAATTCACAAGTCCATCCAACTTAGTCTCACCATAGGGCCCGATCCATGTCCATAAATGATTAGACCGATATATAAAACGTGAAAAGTTGTTAACCCTATTATCTCATTTCACTTATACTCTAAAACACATCTTATCAAAAGTGCGCCTCCTTCTTATCATATTCTCTCCCAAAGCAGATCTGAGAAGAAGAAATATTCCTCACACAAATCAGCTATCTCCACCATCAAACGCATCTCTATCCGGATCATAAATTAATCTCATGTCACTCTCATCATCTATCACAACCCTTAAGCAACACTCAAACCCACTGATGTCAATCATGCTCGATCTTTTTCACGGTGTAGCTTCAAGAGAAACAGCTTCAAGATCATTATAAAATGGTCTCGGGTAGGTTTGAATTGAGTTGTGAATCATTTTATTTTTTTTTTCAGTCGAAACATATAGTTGATTGAAACCAATGGTTTTGGTCATCCTATATAATTCGAATATTATCATGAAGTTGTTGGTCAATGATGATAAAGTCCCAAAAATCTAAGAAAGATTACAAACATGGGACAAGTCTGAGATCGTTGTGAATTAATTTCCTTTTGAATAGGTGTAGAAGTTGGAGGATAGGATAGATTGTGATATGTTGGTGAAGTTGTGATGAAGGATTTGAGGATTTGTTTTGATTGTGAATCAAGTCTTTACTGATTATTGGCGAAGTGTTTTTCGTGGACTGATGATGGGTTAATAACCTGAAGTCGAGTCTTGGTATTGGTATGCGGTCTAAGGTCTTGTGGTCTAGGTCTGTTTACTCGTAACTTTTAGGTTCAGGTCTACGCATAACATCTTGCTAATAAAATTTTACGCGTAGCATTTCAGTCCAGATCTTATGCGTAACTCTTTTTTTTTTCAAAACCTTAAGCGTAGGCTTTTATTCTTATGCGTAAGGTCTTTTTCATTTACGCGTAACTTTTCTGCTTATGCGTAAGTTTCTTAGGCGAAAAGCCAGAAGCTTAGGCGTAAAAGCATACGCGTAAACCATTTCTTACGCGTAACTTCACAGCTACGCGTAACTCCACTGTAGATTCTTCTTACGCGTAAGTTTAGGATTTTGACCCTTTGACCCTTTGACCACTTTTTCCGACGAGTTTTCCGACTGAACATCTTCATAAAATTCCCAGAAAAGCATAAAACTGCTTCTGTTTTTGCTAGTTTGACCAAGAAGATGACGGTTTGACCAAAGTTTGACCACAATATTTTCCACGGATTTGGTACAAAATAAGTCACAATACATATGTTAACAATAAACTGATTCTTGGATGTTTTACACAAGAACAGAAACTGAAAACTGCATATAAAAAGTGTTGACCTTTTTGACCAAAATGATACAGCATATGTCAAACACTGTTAACACAAAGTTGGAAAAAAATTTCCGAGACAAAAATATTGGTGAAAACATTTAAACACATAATCGAAACCACACAAATCGATAAAAACAACAACCTTGGCTCGTTATACCAATTGTCAGGACCGATGAACATAAGATTCATGTGATTCGGGGGGTCGGGGAAGCTCAAAGAATGAGAAAGACATGGTATTATTTAGATTGAAGAAAAGGGAAGATGTGTGTGTTTCTAGAGAGAAGAGAGAAATAACACACTTACCCTCCTAGTTGGGACTAGGAGGGGTATTTATACTTCAACAAGCCTAACTTAGCACTATTGACTAAACTAGTCCTTGTGAATGAGTAAAAGAAGAAACTAATGCAATTCCCGTAATGACTTCACTTTAGCGAGGCTAACAAAAAAACATACCCGAACCCGACCTTGTTTAGAACTCGAGTCAATTCGGGTTGATCCGATTGACCTGAATATAATTTTGAAGCCGATTAACCCGACCCCGAATTGACTCGGGTCGGGTTCGGGTCGGGTCAGTCCGAATGACACCGTATATTTGGGGACGAATCGTGTAATTTACCCAAAAATAATAATTAAGATATTTTAGATTGAAAAAGTTACATGTTTGGTCCCTGTGGTTTGCTCAGATTTCATGTTTAGTCCATAAGTCATTTTAATTACACCAAAGATACCTATTTTAGAAACCTTGCACTCATTTAGTCCCTAATTTGGATGGGCCGTTAGTTTATTCGTTAAGTGTTAAAATAATATGTGCCCGTTAGTCCCTCCGTTAAGATTTTTTACACTGTATCCTCATTTATTGAAATGAATTAAAACTCGTTTTAATCCGTTTTCGTCCATCTTTTTTACGTCTTCGTCCATTTTTTCTTCTTTTTATCGTTTTTAATGTTTTGGTCCGTTTAAACGTTTTCATATGTTTTTTTTGCTTTTCGTTTGTTTTTATACATTTTTACCTTTTTTTTACGTTTTGTCCGTTTTTTTACATTTTCGTCCCTTTTTTACGTTTTCGTCCGTTTTTAAACACTTTCATTGTTTTTCTACGTTTTCGCCCGTTTTTAAACGTTTTCATCTGTTTTTTACGTTTTCATCCATTTTTATGTTTTCGTATGTATTTTTTTATGTTTTTGTCTGTTTTGTACGCTTTCGCCCGCTTTTTACGTTTTCGTCTGTTTTTTTACGTCTTTGTCTGTTTACGTCCGTTTTTAAACGTTTTCATCTGTTTTTTTTATGTTTTTAAATGTAAAAAATAGATGAAAACGTTAAAATAAACGGACGAAAACGTAAAAAAACATAAGAAAACATAAAAATTGACAAAAAAGTAAAAAAACGGATGAAAACGTTTAAAATCGGACGAAAACGTTTAAAATCGGACGAAAACGTAAAAAAGTAAAAAAATAGATGAAAATGTAAAAACATACAACACGTAAAAAACGGACGAAAACGTAAAAAGCGGACGAAAACGTAAAAATGAACTAATACGTAAAATGAACAAAACGTAAAAAAACAACATGAAAATGTTTAAAAAAGGCGAAAACTTAAAAAACGGACAAAAACATAAAAAGGAAAACGTAAAAACAAACGAAAACTTAAAATGGACAAAAACGAATAAAACAAGCGAAAGTGTAAAAAAAACATATAAAAATGTTTTAAAATGGACGAAAATGTAAAAAGCATACAAAAACGTAAAAAACGGACGAAACGTAAAAAAACAGATAAAACGTTAACAGCGACCGTAAAAAAACAAATGAAAACATTTAAAATGGATGAAAACGTAAAAAACGGACAAAAACCTAAAAAACAGATGAAAACGTAAAAAAAACGGACGAAAACATAAAAAGTATGGACAAAAACGGATAAAAACGAGTTTTTAATTCATTTTAAAAAATGAGGACTATCGATGCAAAAAAATCTTAACGGAAAGACTAATGGGCACATATTATTTTAACACTTAACGAATAAACTAACAGCCCATCGAAAATAGGGACTAAATGAGTCTAAGGTTTCAAAAATAGGTATGTCTGATGTAATTAAAACGACTTAGAAACTAAACATGAAATCTGAGCAAACCACAGGGACCAAACGTGTAATTGTTTCTTTTAGATTAGATATGTTTGGTAACAAGTACAAGCAACCCAACTGAAGTATGTGTTTGGGTGTGCGTGTGTTTCTAATCCCCAAAATAGTCAACGGCGGCTGTTTTTTTTCCCAACTTTACCCTCCAAATCTTATTTGTGTTAATTGTTTCACATATATTTTCAATTAAAGGTGTAATCTTCAATACCCTCATACAGTTTTACTGGTAATTCACTCTATCCTATTTTGGTTTTGTAATTGGGAAAATGGGTTTTGTAGATTTATCGTTTTTATTGGTTTTCTATGGTTGTTGGTGTGGACTTGTCATAAAGATACAATTTTCATGCATTTGAATACTTGATTCTTTTATTTTATTTTATGATTGTTGTTGTGTAGGATAGTTTTAATGCTGTGTTGGGTGAAATAACCTGAAAATTTTGTGGGTAATCTTTTTTGATAACCATGGTTTCGAACTTTTTATTAGATGGGTTAGTTGGCCCAAACCCAATAGTGATTTGGATCTGTTAGGTTTAGTGTTTGGATCCAAATCACTAGGCTACCCCTTAGCAGATAAGCATTTATATAAGTAATACTAAACACCATTTGAAATTTGTTGGAATTATAAACTTTTGATGACAAAGAATAATGTTTACTTTTTGGGTTTTATAATTAGGGAAATTCTTAATTTGATACATTTTGTATGTGCCCTGTAACAAAATCTGCGTATTTTTTGAGTTAATGCCTGAATAGCCGCAAACGGTAAAGGAATTCTACAAAATATTTATAGTACATTTTAGACAAGCTGTGTAGTCTTTCTAGACTTTTATTCTGATTTGCAAGGTTTTTGGGAATGTTGAGTTTTTGTAAAATTGATCTTGTGGATTATGGGTTGTATTGTATCAATTGCTAATGAGGACAATTTGTTATATTACCACTTAAAATTAATCCTGTCTAGCAATATGCCTGTTTCTAACATTTAGTGGCGATACCCCCTTGTTTTTTTTAGTGATATATATTTATCTTTCATCATTGTTATATGCTGACGAAAATGCTAACCAGTTGGTAGTGGTTCCTTATTTTCTTAGAGAACCATATAATTAGAGGATGTTTGGAGTTTAAATGCAGGCTTTAGTTATATGGACTGTGTGCATACAAAAATGAATTAACCTTTTAAAGCATTTGCATGTTGCTGATGTAATTTGCAGGAGGAAACAAATATGGAGTATCACTCTCCTCCTGTAAAAAGGAGAAGAGTGTTACATGCGGATAAACCAAACAGTCCTGATTCTAATAAAGAGTCGATTGTAGTCTCACCAAATGAGAACAGAGATACAAGTATAGGGGATGTTTCAAATACAGAAGTGGTAGTCAACCAGGATGATGCAGTCAATAATGGGAAAGACATCTTAATGGAGGAAAGTCCCCAGATTGAATGTTCGGACCTTGATCTAAAAAGACATGAGGGTAAGGATAACATTTTGATGGATGGATCAAATATGACTACGAATGGAGAGAGCACGAGTAAATCGTGTGTCGCCAATTCGAACGAAGATAACCACACGCCACAGTTGTGACGGAAGGGTCAAAATTGGATGCTAGTACTGAATGTACTACCAAGTTTAGAAACGAAGATAACCTTTCTTCACAGATGGTGGTAGAAGAATCAAAATCGGATGCAACTAAAGACAGCACTAGTCAAGTTATAGACGAAGATAACCTGCCTTCAGAGATGGTGATAGACGGCTCGAATTTGGATGCATCTAAAGAAGGTGGTAGTCAGGTTAGGAATGAAGGCAATGTGCTTCCACAGGCTGTGATGGAAGGAGCGAAATTGGATGCAAGTAAAGAAAGTAGTAGTCAAATTACAACTGAAGATAACATGTATTTGCAGACTGCGATGGAAGGATCAAAATTAGATGCATCTAAAGAAAGTAGTAGTAAATCTAGGAACGAAGATAACCTTCCTTCGCAGATTAATGGTCATCCTAATTCTAGAAAAAAGCTTCTTGTTCTTGATGTAAACGGGTTGATTGTTGATATTGTAGCACACCCGGATGAAAAATACAAGCCGGACACAATAATAGGACGAAAAGCAGGTTTGGATCTTGGGTTTTAACTTTCGAGTGTAATCATTCAAATTAGAGGTGGCAAATAGGCAGGTCAGGCAGGTTGGGTACTAGGTTTGGATCAAATGGGTAAACTTTGTATGGGTCTGATCCGGCTGGGTTGACATAAAATCTTCTATAATTTATACCATATAACTAGTGTGTCTAATACGGCTTTCCACCCGTTTGGCTTGTTTGAGATAAAGCATTACCTGAATCGACCCATGCATAAATAAATGGGTCGATATTGCCACCTCTTAGCTTTTTACACTGTGTGACTCGACTCATTGCTAATTTGACTATTTTTTCCTATTGTAGTGTATAAGAGACCGTATTGTGACGAATTTTTGAAATTTTGCTTTGAGAGATTTAATGTCGGTGTTTGGACATCAAGAACAAGGTACTCTCAATTTTTACCTTGTTACAACTTTTTAATATCTTGGGGTTGCTTTCAGAACTGAACTTTTTTCTCATTAAACTCTTTTTGGTGTTTTCATATTATGACCTCCTCCAGGCGGAATATAGAGCGGGTTCTTGACTTTTTAATGAAGGACACTCAGAAGCAATTGCTTTTCTGTTGGGTAAGGCCATGTGTTCTCTATTATCTACAGATTATCATAGATGTATACAGTTATCCCGGGGAAAGCATATTAAGGATTGGTTATGTGTTCTTATAAGCAAAAGGGTAGAATTAGCTAATGTAAGGTCTTTTATTGAGATTTAGTAGCTACTCAGATTCCTACCACATGGTTTGCTGGCGTAATATCTATTCTTTCAGTATTTAAAATCGAAGAAGTGAATGCGTCCATTCATTAGGAAAAAGTTAAATTAAATAGCTAGCTTGGATCAAACCCTGACCCGGTTTCTCTTTGACCCGGATTTTACAGAAATGTAGTATGTGTATAAATGTGACGATGACTTCACCAACTGCATGTTTCTTATGATGCCAATCATTTGGTCATGAATTTTATGAAGACTGGTCTTTTGTGCAGGATCAATCTCACTGTACCGAGACTGGTTTTAATACTCTTGATAACAGCGACAAACCCTTGCTGCTAAAGGAACTTAAAAAGTTATGGGATAAGCAAGATCCTGATCTTTCTTGGGATAGAGGAGTGTATGATGCATCAAATACAATTCTTTTGGATGATTCTCCATACAAAGCGCTTCGCAATCCGGTAAGCTGTTTTTTTCTGCTCACTTCTTTTTTTATTTCTGTAAAAAAAAAAATATAACTAATCAAAGGTGTTAATTCCTTCAACACATCTTCTTTCCGTTTTCAGCCATATACTGCCATCTTCCCCCATTCTTACAGTTACCGTGATACCAAAGATACTGGCCTAGGTAAGTCATTGTGTCCCATTTTTTTCTTATTAGTACAGCCTCATTTTTATTGCTTGTAGAAGGGAATAGTGTACTTTATTATTGAGCGTACCTAAATTCGGATATATCGTAAGGACTATCTAGAGATCAGTTAAGAAAAAGTAAATAGAAGGCAATGTGTAAGTAACAGGTGAACGTTGATACAAAATGAAGGATGTAGAGTTGTAGACAAGGAAATAGAGATAAAAACACCGAACTATGAGTTTCTTAACGGATCAAGTGTTAACTTTAATAACTCTTTAGTGTATATGTACTGCGCCATTATATATCATTTGCTCTTTTTTTTTTCTTTGCTAGGCTATATTCTCAGGTACCTATTGCACCATGGGTGGAGTTCCTGAGGGGGCAGTCATGACTACATTTAGTAGATTATTTACTTGAACATTAAGTAACATCAAATAGTTTACAATAAGCAAAATACATGATAAAAATCGGATGAATAACTAGTCATTTTCTCTCAAAAGTATTTCCCCTTGGCCAATTTCGGATATACAATGAGCTAACATGTGAAAACAATGTATCTTTGTTTCCAACTCTCTTAATCAATTTCACAAGTTATAACGATTATGTGGCCCTTTCAAAACCGAGGCATAAAGCTCTTGCTTAGCGGTGGGCTACTGCCTCCTCGAAAATTTCGATACGTAGTGTAGTTTTTTTAGAAAACTTCTGACATTTTTGTTTTTTTGCCCCCCTTTAAAACGTTATAGATCAAGTAAAGTCAGAAGTTTGAAAGGATGTAGAGCCTAGTCCACTGTTTAAATGGTCGTTTAGGAATTGTGCCGCTGCGTGTTCAAATCCCATTCATTCTGTTTGCTCATTTCTAATTTCACACATGATCTTTCCATTCTCTTTTTGCCTTTTACTCTTTTACCTCTAGACTCCCAACTTGTTTTCAATACACTCTCGTTACTTGATATTGCAATTCTAATAAAAAAATTACTGGTTTTGTAGTGATCAAACAGTAAAACTAGAGCATTATGATGAACTGATTCTAAATTTTTAAGCTTTACACATTTCTATCAAGTATCCCTTAACGACTTGAATTAGATAATCTATTATTTTGGGTTGAAACTTGGATTCTCGCTTTGATTTGGTTTAATTTGACATGTTTGGTTTGGTTTGGTTATCGGTTTGACCTAGAAAAAAATTAACACGCGAATCTTGAACATGTGAGCTTGAAGAACCCAAAATTGACTCGATAAGTACTCCTAAATTTGCCCCCTCTAGATTTTTTTTTTTTTTTTTTTTGTCTAACTCAGTATCGCATGCTGCCTAATCTTTCTTTAATGTCATACGAACCGGCTTGATAATAGATTTTAAAACGAACAAACAAGATAATGGTCTATTTTTGAGAGAGAGACCAGACCAGGTCTCTGAATAGTTTACTTTCGAGAGCTAAATAAAGTCTCCTAATTGATACCAAAAATAATAGTCAAACTTAGACAAATCTGTTACGACCCCGATCTATATCTATATCTATATCTATACTTATACTTACTACATATAAAAGAAAAACGGTCAAACCTTGAAAAGTGAAATGTTGAAAGTCAAAGGTGAGAGAAATGTATGGTGTAATTAATACTCTTATTAAAACACCTCATTACTTAAAAGTACAAAAATTTATTCACATAAAACCAATTAAAAGCATATCTACCAAATTAAAAACAAACAATTAAAACACTCCTTACTAAAAAGTACAATAAAATTTTCACAATGTACAATTTAAACAAGCTATAACATAATCCAAAATATAAAATAATAAAACACACTAATTAATGTTATTTTTAAATCACCCTAAAATAAAAAGTACATGTTATTATACAAATTAATAAAACACACAAAGCTTCATACAAACTAACAAGTTGATGGTACATATAGTTTTGAAAATCAGACCGGACCAATGGGTTCAACCGGGAACCGGTGTCGCCACCGGTTCGGCTAACCAATAAAAGCCATCCGAAAACAAACCAGAGAGGACCCGTTGAAACCAATACAAACTGGTGAATCAGGTCTCATTGAGATCTATTTCTCCAGTTAATCGTCAGAGGGTACCCGCTGCGCCGCAATGGGCGGGTACCTTGCTATACTATATTATAAAGGAAAAACCAAAAAGTAAAAGGTGAAAAGTTGAAACTAAAAAAAGAAATGTTGAAAACATATATTTCAAAAGGAAACTATTAATAGATATCGAAAACCGGATTGACCCGGGACTCTTCAAACCGGGTGGGTTGATCCGGTTTAATTTGACCCGTTTTTGACCCAACCTGTCAGGTTGACTCAATTTAAATCAACCGGTTTTTCGACCGGAACGGTTCAACCGGTTGAACCACCCGGATCGAACCGGGTTTCAAAACATTATGGTTAATCCCCAAATCTTCAAACTTCTATTATTTTTCGTTTATAACCCATAAACTTTTTTTAACACAAAACGATCTGTCGCTATAAAATTTCGTTGCTATGCACGGGTACTCGTCTAGTATTTATAACTTTAAAAAAATAACATTCTTAATAAAACATTAATTCTTAGTCTTTGTCTAAACAATACTTGCCTGATATAATAAATTACCCGAAGTGGTTATCTCTTTTCTAAATAATAATAATAACATTATTATTAAAATTTTATGGGTCTTATCATAATGTTAACATGGAATTGGTGGCGACTTCTAAAATACTATTACACAGTTTATTGTTTAATGTAACGATATATGTTCTACCCATGTGTTATTGTTTGTATGATCAGAAAGTGCATTTTTGTAAGTTAAGGATTGATAGATAATAAATTTTGTTGCAGTTATGCCTGATTAACAAATTTTATTATATTGCCCCTACATTATTATATAGTCAGTTGTCATGATCTGTTTTTCCAGATATTGTAAACTTGTATTTGCGGTTTCAAGTCATGATTACAGTATGGATATAAACTTAGTATTGATCTGATATGTCGCCCATGAATAGGTTTTGATCCCTTCTTCTAGTCTATCTTCTATGTGTGTTGCATTTTTTGTTTATATAATTTAAAAATGTTGTTTGTTGACCCTATTATCATATTCTTGAGTTTTTATCACAGGACCTGAAGGCGACCTTCGTAGCTATTTGGAAAGGCTGGCAGCATCTGATGACGTGCAAAAGTTTATAGAACAAAACCCGTTTGGCCAACAACCGATTTCATATACCGATGAATCTTGGAAATTTTACCTTAAGGTCATTGATGGCACCGATCCAAGGCCTATTCGTTCTAAAAGGAAACTTATTATCATAGATGTAAGTGGATTGATTGCTGATGTTGTATCACTATCATATGCTGGTGGTAGAGCAGAACAATATAGAGCCGACGTAATACAAGGATCAAGAGCAGGTTTGCATTTGTTTATAGTGCTGTATATTACTTTGTCAGATTTGACCCGTTTACATATGAATGGTCAGTTTTGGCTGTGTTCTATGTCGAACAGGTCTAATTGTTAAATAATAAATTATCTAAAACGGAAATGTGTCAAACAAATTCGAAGCCGTCTATAATGCTTTTGTAATACTACGTATTAATTAATGCATAAATATCTTACTAACAGCAATTGAACAAAAAAGTGATTACGGGTCAACTTAACCTGACAAGAATCACTTGAGAGACCGTCCACCCAACCTATTAGATATTCTTGGACTTGCTTTGAACCAAAATAAGATGCTTCTTGATCCTACTAAAAAAGGACATTGTTTAACCCGATTTTTTTTTACCCGTTACTGAATCTGCCCATCTTGCCATTTTATTTTATTATTAAAAATACTTGCAAGGTTGCTGAGTTTGATTCTTGTTTGCTTTTGCAGTGTTTAAAAGACCTTATTGTGATGATTTTTTGCAATTTTGCTTTAAAACATTCAATGTAGGCATCTGGTCATCAACATCAAGGTAATCAGTATGTTCTGGTTATTAGTAATTGACTTTATTTAATTCCAGACACTAAATGGAAGTTGTTTGACTGTATCAAGCCTACACTTATGCTTTTTTGTTTATATTTTATGTAATCACTTGTGGTCATAATTATTTATGAACTTTGTACAGGTATAATATTGAACGGGTTATTGACTTCCTTTTGAGAGACTATCAAGACAAACTGCTTTTCTGTTGGGTAAGCCAATTTTACTTTATTAAATTGTTTTATCTCATTTTGAGGCACTAATTCGTATGTGGAGAGTGTTAATTATCTACAGATGATTTATGCTAAATAATATTGTTTGTTATGCTCTTGTCAATAATGATGAAAGTTGTATACTTTTGCAGGATCGAGATCACTGTACTGACACTGGTTTTCGTACTGTTGAGAACATTAACAGTACCTTGTTTTTAAAGGAACTTAGAAAGTTATGGGAAAAGAAAGATCCTGATCTCCCATGGGAAATAGGAGAGTACGATGAATCAAATACACTTCTAGTGGAAAATGCTCCGCACAAGGCTCTACTAAATCCCGTCAGTTGTTTACTATCCTCATTTTTTTTTCAGATATATTTTCCATATTGTTTGTATATCTAGATATGTCCGTTTGTTAAACTTGTTTCATCTATTAACACAACATATTCCCATTTTCAGCCGAATACGGCAATCTTCCCTTATCCTTATCGTTGCTCACAGACGGAAGATAACTCCTTAGGTGAGTTACTCTAGACGGCCGTTTAATTGTCTTTGAGTTATTCATTTTATTATTTTACATGTTTACATAGGTTGCAATTTAGTCCATTACTAATTTGTATGGAAACTGGATAGTTTAGGTTGTACTTTGTTTGATAAAGGGTCAAACCGGTTAAATATGTATATTGAAAAAGCTAAAACTGAAACAAGTTAAACGGGTCAAAAACTTGTCTAACTTGTATTTAACTGCTTACAATATTTTAAATGGTTTTATTTTATGGTATTTTAATGTAATCTAATAGTATACCATGTAGTTATGTTTAATACATTATTTATGTACAGTACAAAGATTATTGGACAAACTGTTAATGGGTCCGCCAGCCTGACCCTACCTGTGCTTGACCCGCTTATGAACATCACTCATATTGACCCATTATCTAATTGCTCGTTGTCATATTCTTGATGTGCCATCAGGACCAAAAGGTGACCTTCGTATGTATCTCGAAAGGTTAGCAGCATCTGAGGATGTTCAAAAGTTTGTAGCGGAAAATCCATATGGCCAACGCCCCATTAGAGAGAAAAATCTATCATGGGGATTCTACCAAAAGGTTATTCGTGCCTTTTCATCTAATAAACCAGAAGCTCATAGTTCAGAAGCTAGTATCTCAATAAGTGACCAACGTAAAAACTCATCTGAACCAAAAGCTGACGCCACTGCTGGTTTGTCTACTCAAACCTTATTGGAACCAAAAACCAAGCCTGCTACTGTTGGGGCTGCTCAAACCTTGTCGAACTCGGAAACCAACACCACTGCTGCATTGGCTGATCAAACCTCATTGGAACCAAAAACTGAGCCTGCTACTGTTGTGGCTGCTCAAACCTTATCAGACTCGGTAACCAACACCACTGCTGCATTGACTGATCAAACCTTATTGAAACCAAAATCTGAGCCTGCCAATGCTCTAATCACTCAAGCCCTATTGGAACCAGAAGCTGAGTCTGCTAATGCTTTGGCTAGTCAAACCTTATTGGAACCAGAAACCAACACTACTAATGCTTCTGTATTGGAAACCTTGGTGGAACCTGATACCGACACTACTATTGCTTTGGTTGATCAACCCTTGTTGGAACCAGAAACAAAAAGTACTGATCCAGTTTCTCAAACATTATCAGAAACAGAGTTTAACACGGTAGCTAACAGTAATCCTTCTTTAGAGCCTGTTAACGACGAGTCCTCAGGAAAATGAGGATACCGCTCATGCGTGTAACTTTTGCTAACCCAATGGGATTACATGCCATATTCATTTATGTTATAGATCACGTAGTCATAGAAAGGAGTTTTTTTTTCTCTGTCCTTTTGTTATGTTTTATTTTTACCGGATTTTGCGAGCTGGTACTATATATGACACAAAGATAGAAGTTATAGGAGGTACCCTTTGCGGTGATAATGGTGGCCACTTATGGGATTTTTGATCGTGGGCTTGAGTTAGACTTCTGCCAGGACATTTTTATTTGAGATGTCTACAACTGTATGCAAGATAAATGGCATGTAGGTTATGCTCCACCTGACAATTCGAGTGTTTAATTGTTAGTGACTAGTTATTTTAGCATGATTTTTCAGATTCTTGTATCATAGTAATTTAATGTTGGCTGTGTTTATTTATTTGGCTTGCGCAGGTGGATTGAAAGTGTTTTCATAGATTAGTGTTGAATCTAACTTTTGAGTAATTTTTTTCTCTTTTCATCTGAAGGCATGGCAATATGTTATTATGTATTTGTAGTTTTTATAAAGTTTTTGAATCAAGATGGTACTAGGTTTAATGCATAGACATGAATCTATGTTAATGTTAAAAGTGTGTTTTGGTTTATGAGCTGCTTGGTCCAAGCAGTTTCACAAAGTCTTGTGATTGAACGCAAACCAAAGATCCATGCGCGAATGAACTTGTGAAATAGGGGAATTGAGCAACTTTTACGGCTCCAAACCGAGCAAGTTCCATTCTGCATTAAGTATAGTGTATTGAAAACTGGGTGGTCATTGGGTTTTACTAATCATAACAATTTACAAAAGTAAGTAAACATCATCAAAGCATGCAGCGAAAGTAATAAGGAATAATATATGTAAGTAATTAACCGAATAAGAATATGCGTACCTTTTGGCAAATCAAGAAACACACGTTGATGTGAATGAGGAACAAAACTCAAAACCCTAGCTTAGGGTTTAATACCACTCGACCTACACAAGTCGACCACCAAGAAAAACCCACAAACACAAGTGTATTTGTCCTTCTCTCTTGTACACACATACTAATATCGAATTGAAGTGAAAGACTAGGTTCTTGATCCCAAACAAACCAAACACTTAATCTTGAGTTGGAAAATCGAAACCCTTGGGGAATGGGTATAAACGATCGGCCAAGCACATAAAAGAGGAAAAGGAGAAGAGAAATTAGGTTTGCAAGTGTGACAAATCGTAATTTCAGGTCATTTTACAAACTTTAAAAAAATTTACTATTCATCTCGGGAATTTACTATTCATCGGTTACTATTCATCGTTTTTTAAGTCGATTTGATATTTTAAAAGGTTATTTCAAAAATTTACTATTCACGAAACACTATTCATTCCCGGAGAAAAATCACTATTCATGATTCACTATTCATCACTTTCCGTAAAATAGGTTTACGAGTATCAAATCTGGCGTAACTGTAAGGGTTTGGCTGTGTATTCATGAAAAATCATTGAAAACATTTCATATAGACTAGAGTTAGTCTACATATCATCAGTAACATCATCATCATATCAGTTTATGCATGGTTTTGCATATTTCATTAACGAATATTTTTCTATTAAATAAACGCTATCGCACGATCATTTATTTTGAATAATTGATCCGACACTTCCAAAAATTATCCTAATATATTTTTATACTCATTTTAATACTATAAAAATTATATTATTAGTTTACCCGATGTTTTAAAATTATTTTTTATATAAATTGTTATATATATATATATATTTACGACGGTTTTCGTAAATTCAACTCGATAATTATTTATTCACTCAATACTTGCGAGAAATGTATTTTTATAATTTTTATGACTTTGATATATTTTATTTTGTTCCATTAAAATCGATTTCTAGTTAACGCTACACTTAATAATTAATTTTAGACTAAAATACACCGTTGGTCCCTAAACTTGGCATGGTGCATCGTTATGGGACAAAACCCGGCCTTTTCATCGCCATAGGTCCAAACCTTGGCCATTAAATGCCAGAATCATCCCTTGACCAGAATTGGGACAGTCAAACCGATTTCCTTCGAGGGTATTATAGACCATTCACTTTTTTTGACCCAACCTTCAACCCAGGGACCAATTGTGAGTATGGCTACTAGCCGTTTCTTCCCTGATACGCTGCATTTAATTTCGCGGGAACCAATACACCCACCCAACAAACAACTTTACCAATCACATAAAACCACATTATCCAGAAACGATAAACTGCAAATCGAAATCAAGAATATAAATCCTCATTTCCAGAACTCAAAAGACCAACCTAACTTCCAACAAAACCATGTCGATCGATCATTTTACCAACATGCCAGATGATGTGATCACTAACATTTTGAATCGGTTGCCTTTGTTAGAAGCGGTGAGAACCTCTAGTTTAGCGCTAAACTGGAGGTCTAAGTGGACTTTGCTCACCGATGTCATACTTGATGAGGATTTCTTTTATTATTTAACATACGAGTTTGATGGTAGGCTTGTTACTAGATTCTTAAATCGGCTTATGGGTCCAATAAGAAAGTTTGTCTTCGCTGTAGAGCCAAGATCAATTATTGGAATAAACAACTTTCATTATGAACAGATTCGTGAGTGGCTCTTGTTTTGCCGACAATGGAATTGAGGTGATTATTACAAACTGGTATGGTGACCCATTTACGTTCCCAACCCAACTTTACTCTCGTAGTGAGTTGAAACATCTGGTACTTCATGTTTGTGCTATGGCTACTTTGGAATATTTTCATGGCTTTCCAAATCTAATGAGCCTAGAATTGATTCATGTCAATTTTCTAAGCGGTACAGTTTGGGACTTTATTGCTGGTTGTCCCTCACTTGAGTATCTTAAAATGAATCGTCCTAGTACAAACGAGATGAGACTATGGGATATTGCAAAACTTGGGAATTTGAAGAAGTTACATTTTTCATTAGGTCGTTATAATGTTGTGACGACAATCACAACATCCAATATCTTTCACTTGACAAGAATTCAAAATCTTGAGACCCTTACATTGGATTTTGGTGATTGCACGGTAAGAACAATTTCAGTTTTACAACTTATAATTTAACAATGTTATAGAGATGTGTAACAGTAATGAAATTTAATCTGTAAAACTTCTTGTAGTTGATACATGAACCTAACCCTAGGATGAAGGTGCCATTTGTTTCCCGGATTAACCTTAAGCTGTCCGATGTCGATTTTGGGAATAGTGTTATGGTAGCGTTCACCATTGTAATGATTCGGTCATCTCCAAATTTGAAAATGCTAGATACCAGAGTAAGTGTAATGTTGTAATGCATATGTATCAAATAAAACATTCTTAAATTGCCATGTTTGTGTATCTCAACACTATTTGATTTTTCAGGCTGCAAACACGCTTAGTGTTCTACCTTTGCAAAAATTTCCACTGTTGTAGACGAAACACATTCAGCCATGGTCACTCAGACGGTGGTGTTTCAAGCTTTTCCCAGAACAGAGCATGAAATAACTTTAATAAAGTGTATACTTGCGTGTTCAAGGTCGCTAAAGACAATCAATATCAGGAAAAGCGATAGGAGTCATGATGGGAATGAAAATACCAGGAACAACTGGGAGTTGGCTAGGAAGCTGTTGAAACTCCAACTAGCTTCCCTACAGTACCGTGGTAGATTTCTTTGACTGGTTGTAGTTTAAGTTTGGGTTGAATACCCTTGGACAATCAATGTTGCAAAATATTTTTGGTGATTTTGTACAGTAATTGTTTATATGGTTTGGTTAAAATTAGATTGTTCATATGTTGTTGTTTGTGCGTATTGTAGGTGATAAAAGTTTGACATTCGAAAGTCAAACTTTCATTTAGCATTTTAATTTGATTGTAGCAAGTAAAACTGCATTTCCAGTTTACTTTAGTTAGTCAATACTTGAAAATGGTGAATGTGTTAACTGTGAACGAGAGTCGTAATGTCGGAAGGATTGAAAACCTTTGGAAGATTAAGTGCAAAAGGCAGAATGGTATTTGAAGTTTCATGATAAGGATGGCTAGTGGAATGTTCAATAATATATAGAATGGTATTTGAATTTGTAAAGTCAATATTGCAAAACCATTTCTCAATATTTGTTTTGGAGTGAATTGATAATTTGATATGTTTTAGAAGTTTGACTTAACAAAGTCAAACTTCTAATGGTTTTACGTAAGTTGGCAACTTGAGGGACCAATTGTGTATTCTAAAGTGATTATTGGGCGGGAGTTTTAAGTATTACAACGGCAACCAAGACAAATTCAGGGACCGAGTGTGAAAAAAGTAACTATTAGACCCTTGACCGTCTCTTACCGGAGACGATATTAACTAGTGCACACCAAACGATAAACTCATCTACCACTTTTTCCACACACAAACAATTTTCCAATGACATATTTCCCCATTTTAAAAGAACTAATGGAGGTTGCTGATTCCCCAAATTTGAATGATCGTATGGCTATATGGTTTGAAGAAGAGGCTGCCCAAGAAGGGATTCTGAGGAAGTTAGTTCTTCATTGCATCCACATCGAAGACAGGAATCATCAAGCGTAGGGAGCTGATAGAAGAAAATCAAGCTCACGGGACCTCGTGGAATTGCGCTTGTGTGGAGTCGTGACCAAAATCCGGTCGAGGCACACAAACCAACTTGCCCAACTCATACAGATTGTTGGTCAAACAGATGAAGGTATTCGGTTCAACCAAGAGTTTGTTAAGAAAATGGTGAACATAATGCCGAATTTTTGGTTTTCCATGGGGTAGATAAAGGAGGTCTTTTGGGTGATACTTTTGGGAATATAGGTTGCTAAAAAGGGTATGTAAATTAGATTTGATGTAGTTGGTTATGATGTTTAACAGACTTTATTAATGATAAAATATCATTTGGGTTATGTGTTGTTTAATCTGTTCTTGTATTGTGATATTGGGTGTATTTTAGTGTAATTAGTATCAACAAAATCAAACATCCCTTATATCAAAAAACCAAATAGGCCCTTGTATCAGCAAAACCAAACACCCCCTTGCATCAACAAAAGCAAAGGCAATGGTTTAAAAAGATGTGGTGAAAATGCAAATACTTTAGCACTAAATCAAAATGTATCAACAAACATCCGCTTGTATCAGCTAAACCAAACGACCCCTTTTATCACCAAAAGTTATTACAGCAAAACCAAACACCCCCGTATCAGAAAAATTAGAGGCAGTGGTTTCAAAACACGGGTTGAAAATGCAAACGCTTTAGCAGTAAACAACAATGTATTGACAATGGTGTATTGTAACATCTTGAATTTTGACTTACCAAAGTCAAACAAACTTATGAAAACCAACAAATTGTAACTTACTATTGTCGTATGACTTGGGTAAGTCAAACCATTTAAGAAATGCAAAACGATTTCAAACACAATTACTTAAATAAGAACACAAAATTTTATTCATCGATTTCATGTTCTCAAGAACTACAAATGTTTACTATCATCTAAACATACACTTAGCTAGACCCACAACTCTCCCTATCATCATTTTCCTTCTTTTCCTTCCTTTCCTTAAGATATTTAAACAAAATTTCCAGATTTTTAATCCTTTCTCCCAAATCGTTAAACTTTGATAACAAGATGTCATCCTCTTCCTTCTCCTTCTTAACACCCAAACACTTTTCATTTCTTGCATCTGCTTTCCTCAACGAACTCAACAAACCCTTCCCCTTATCGTTTTGTGCCATTATTGTTTTTCTTTTTGCTTTGGGTAGAATGTGTGTTGATTGTATTTTAGGGTTCACTCTTGGTCGTAGCCGATACATATATGGTTGAAGGTTGGGTTACATTTTAACTAGGTTGGGTCAAAAGAGTGAATGGTCGATAATACCCTCGAAGGAAATCGGTTTGACTGTCCCAATTCTGGTCAAGGGACGATTCTGGCATTTAATGGCCAAGGTTTGGACCTATGGCGATGAAAAGGCCGGGTTTTGTCCCATAACGATGCACCATGCCAAGTTTAGGGACCAACGGTGTATTTTAGTCTTAATTTTATGTATAAACTACACATGATACTTAACTAAAAATACACCTAAATATCAAAACTCATCCAACCCTCCCCATGTAACCCCTTGGTCGGCCACCCCCCCCCCCCATGAGTCACCATGTTTTTATAAATATCTCTAATATACTAGATGTACACATACACTAAATCATGACTAGGCTAGTAATATACAAGATATTTACTTCACAAAACACATACACAACACTTTGCAAAGGTGAAAGTAAATCAAATCCTCTCCATTTCTTCTCTACCATTCGGCCAAGGAAAAACCAAGAAGAAATCATAATATTTTTTCAAGATCGAGTGCTTATATTAACCTTAGTATACTTCTCTTTTAAGGTTTTGCAATAAAAACCTAGGAGTATTTAGGAAACCTAGTTACTTAAACCTCATCATTCAACTAGTAAGCTTTTTATAACCTTTATTAATCTTTCATAATCTTACTTGAGTTATTTTTATTATACTAGTAGAAAAACATGCAAGTATTATGTGATTCATACCACTTTTAATTGGTTTTAGTACTTATTATTAGTTATAATCATCCTATAATTAATCCCTTGAAACATATCGTTGTTGATGATGTTTAAAAACCCATGACACCCTAAGAAGGTGTATGGTAGGTTTAGAATAGATTTGGTGTTGATTTGAAGTGATTGAAACAAGTATTACGCTAGAAAAACCATTTTCGACAACACTAGATTTGGGTCTGATCGTTTTTGCAAAATCTGGAAAATTCAGCAGGTCATGAAGTATTTTGGGTTATATTTCCAGAAAATATACTTTAAAACGAAACCGTGGTCGCTTGAACGGGTTAAAACGGATTTATAACGAAGAAGATACGTTATTTTCAAATTTAACGACGAAAACTAATTTTCTGAAAAATGGTAAGCTGTTAAGGGTTATTTTAAGGGCAAAAATGAGTTTTAAACATTGTCTAAATGAGTCGATTTGTCAAAAATATATTAGTATACTTTAACACGAAGCTAAGGATATATAAAACGTAGAAAACGGACTTATAACGACTAAATTACACGTGTTTTAAATATGGTGATCGTAACTATTTTATACAAGTATAACACTTACATATTTTTACTAGACCAAAATGGTTATCGCAAAATGGTTATCGCAAGTGACCGTGTTTGGAGCCATTTTTCATATCGATAGAATATTTTTGAGAAAACGATGTCTTCAAGTAAAAGTGAGTTCGCCTATTCTATTTTCCAAAATGTTCAACCGTTTGTCAAGCGAAGTTATAATGAATAATATACGAGCACTCAAAAATTGTCATTTTCATGAATTGTCAAAGTGTATTATTTTGCGACGAAAAACTATAATTTCTTAATAAATCACTAAATGACTATCGTAGGATATCATTTCAACGTAAGTACTTGTAAAGTAAATTATAACTTGACAAGACGTTATAAACTTATTTTTCGACGATAAACTTCATTTTCAAAAATGTACAAGTGGTATGGATTTCATGTGAACTTGCATGTACGATATAAATTCATGGCTCATAATAGATCATATCATTCATCATAGGTTGCAGTTAGAGATTGCACCTCATTTCAGTGTATCCACTCTTGTCATTATAAACATTGCATCAGGTGAGTTCATAGCCCCACTTTCTATTACTTAATTGTTTTACAATCTTTTGGGGGAGATACATGCTATATTTTTAACCGAAAACAAATGCTTTGAACTGTATGCTATATCCAAATTCTTTATTGTCACTAAGTATTCAATTGCCATGTTTGAAGTCCCTACATCATGCACCATTAGTCACTTGCGAGTGAGCGCGAATATTGTGAATAGGCCTATTAGAATTAACACTCCCGTTCTTATTGACCTAGTTAGGGGAAATCGAACGCACTATATTTGAATCAATAAAGTAAATTGGCAAGTTTACTTTCTAGGGATGCGATGAAACGATTTTACCAATTTCTATTGGTACGAGGTTTACGCTTTGGTTGTCATGAACTTAGTGAAATAAATGTTGTTTTGTTTTCAACGATTAGTGTGAAACAACGTAACTCACACTACGAATATTGTGTTCAAACGATTTAATTAAACCTATGGATTTCACTCAACCTTTGTGTTGACTGTTTTAAGCATGTTTTATTTGGCTTGCATGGAGTCGCTGAGTTGACGCATCTCACATATATTTTATGCACTTAACTATCGTTTGATTGTAACAAACTCATTTTGGTACTTTGGAAATCTTTTGGGACCTATACTTTGTAAACTCTGATTATTTTATTCAATCAAGCGATGTATTTTCCAAACGGCACTTTAGGTCGTTCAATATAACTGTAACTGTGATGCTATGGCGGTCATCCCCCAGAATTCCATTCATTTGCAAAGCAGTATTTTGGGGGTGTGACAGATTGGTATCAGAGCAAGATTTATAGAGAACTAGGTTGCATCATTGACCCTAGACTATAACTACATCATCATAGCATCTCATCATTTCATCATAAGTGCATATTCACTATACATGCGGTTTATACGTACATTTTGCGAGTTATTTACTTTCATTTCAAATCGATTGTCACATTGATGTCTTCAAATACCCATTCCATTATCCTTTCTTTAGACTCCAATGTGGAGAATGCCTTGTCATTCCCTATCACAATTTTAACATTAGTTGACTCATCACCGATAACATCGAATGCCGAGACAAAACCTTCAAGGAGGGTGAAGTCGCTCTCACTTTTTCACTACCAACATGTCGTGTTACACGCTATTCACACATTAAGTTTCTAAACCATCATACATTTGAAGCACTTACGACACCTCATAACTCATTGCCTAGAAACCCGTCTATTATTTTCAAACATGACTTCAACTTATCACCTACTATCACATATCTTTAGAGCGCTTATTCTTAACATAGGACTTTGCTACGTCTCACCTTTCCTCTTATTTTGAAGAGTTATGGCGCCGAAGAAAGCTGCACCAAAAATGACACCAGCTGCTATCCAAAAGTATGTAGAGGATAGTATAGCCGAGGCACTAAGGAATGAGCGAACAGGTAATTCTTTGCTGCTGAAATTTCTGCTACTTCTTGAAGGCTTGCTAGACTTCGGTACACTCTTTGAAATTGCTAGACTTGCGGCTTCTGGCTGAAGCTGCCACTTGACTTGCTACTGCTGGGAGGCTGCAGGGAGGATCTGGAGTTCGAAATTGTACATATAAGGAATTTAAGAGCGGTGATCCCACAAAGTTTAAAGGCACGGAAGGAGCCACTGCTATGGTCCGTTGGTTTGAGAAGATGGAGTCTGTATTTCTTCTATGAAATTGCCCAGATGACTGCAAGGTGAAGTTTGCTACTAGTACACTCTTAGATGGGGCAATGTCATGGTGGAATTCTTATGCACAGCCCATTGGTATGGAAAATGCTTACAAGCTCACATGGGATCAATTCAAGGGGTTGTTGACTAAGAAGTATTGTCCGCGCACTGAGGTGAAGAAATTGGAAATGGAATTTTATGAGTTAGTATTGTTGGTTATGACATCGAGACCTACATCAGAAGGTTTCAAGAGTTGGATGCTTTATGTCCATCTATGGTTTCGGACAATGAGAAACTACTGGAAGGTTTCATTGGAGGACTTCCACAGATTATTCAAGGTGATGTAATTTTTTTGATCCACAAACAATTGAAGAATCTATCCGAGTATCTCAAAAACTCATGGCCCAAGTTGTGAAGGGGGAAAACATTATCAACAATAACCACAACAACAACAACGACAACCAAACTAGCAACAACAAAAGGAAATGGGAAAATGACTAGGGAGGTTATAATAATGATAACCAAAACCGTAACACTAACCATCAACAACAACAACAGAATAGAAGACCAGAAGCTGCAATGGTTTATGTCGCTGCACCAACACAAGGCAGAGGTTATGTTGGAACTCACACACTATGTAATCGATGTAAGTTTCATCACTCAGGTCCTTGCCCTGCCAAGTGCCATAAATGCCAAAAATAGGGACACCTCGCCAGGGATTATAGAGGTAAAGCCATAGTCGCATGTTTCGGATGTGGGGAGCAAGGACACTATCGGAATCAATGTCCCCAAAACCAAGGTCAACAAGTTGAAGGTGCTCATGGGAAAGCATACATGTTAGAAGGAGGAAAAGCTCACCAAGGTATCAACAACGCGGAAGACTGAAGAAGTTTAGAAATTAACAGTCTTATTCCCTTATGTACTATGTCGTACTAAGTTTATGTCTTCCATCGTATTCGGATCTTTATGACTTAAGACTATCTACTGTTTGATAAACCACTCGTTGTGTAATATTCTCATCTATCGTACTTTATTTTCCTTCCGATTTGTTATCACTTACCAAAATTTTTAGTTCCTTTTGCTTAAACTGCTATTTTAACGACATGGTTTAAATCTATTTAAACATTGAGAGTTATAACAACTAAACCGAACATCACATTATCGTTCCTTAATTATACATAGCCTAGCTAACTATATCTATGTTGGATATTGGATTTCACAAACACATCAAACCATTAACACAAGTGGGCGTATAAGTGGAATTCTATAGAGAGAAAGTTAGAGGTTTAGGGAACTTAGTGAGAGAAAGTGAAAGATATTATTATGAGCTCCAACTCTCTACCTTGGGAGGTAGAGAGTATTTATAGTCTTACATAAATCGCCACACAACGGGCTGTGGATCAGGCATACAGTGGGTAAAGACCCGTCCGTCCTCCACGTTGTTACTTAACTAAATACTACTTAACTAAATATTACTATGACTCTGAGCTTTCAACGATTACATATACTTGAGGTGACCGGCTCTTTAATACCTGGAATTTCTAATTCCTAACAATCTCCCCTAAGGGAGGTCACCTCAAACATATACTAAAATGACATTGAATACAATCGGATATTACATTAACAATTGATCTTGCATTCTTGATGTAGTACTTTGCTCCTAAGCTCGTAGTCATTGATTCCACTCATTGCATGTTTGGTTAATCAAGTGGAGGTCTTTCTTGATCCACGTGATAATAATGTTGAGCCAGCATTTGAGATCATCGGCTAATAGAAAATCTCTGATACATCCATTGTGGTGTTGGTATTATGTGATGTTGTGACATTCGGACCGACATGCTCACATTCGGGATCATGATATCTTCTCATCAGAGTAGCGGAAGCATTCGTTGATTCATGATATTGGCGGCAGCGTAGCAGAAGCATGGAGTGAAAATATCAGAGTCATTGATGCACTAATCATGATTTCTTTTGAGATGAATGTGTTAGGTGAGCATGCGGCTATGGATTGACCGCTTCATTACGATCGGTACAAAGCGTCGGGGTGTACCGCATAAGGCAGTTAGCAATAAAGCGCACGAAAGTGTCTTTGATCACTTTCGATGAATTGAGGTACACGGCCACGGTTCCCGTTGATCGTACAGTCTTTGTGATCGAGGTATAATTCGAGAATTTCCTTGAGGGTTTCACAAATGCTCTAGTTGTTCTCAAACCGGAGCGTCTCAAAGAAGACAACGAGTGAGTGAACCAATTTTAGTCCAGCGATTGATGAAAAGAGATTTGAAAAACAATCGTGTATTGCTCATTAGAAATTGTTTTGCAATATAACGAAGGTTTTAATGAAAATCAATTATCAATCATAAAACACCTTTTGATTTGAAAAATTAGTACACGGTCGGCGTGCTTAATGAAAAGAGTTTTTAAAGCACAAAGACCGGTTTTTCAAAGGTATCCGTCAATCCATAACCTGAACCAGGATTGATTCAAAAGATTGAATCGCCCCATTGTTTCTGTTCAGTTGTCACATGGTTGATCCATATAATAGGTCTCTCATGCCACCTACCAGGAGCTTGTTAGATGTTGGCTCCAGAAGGCTTTCCATCTTCATTGTGAGTATGTTTGCATATCACTCGGATGTTCTGGCAATACCACAAGGATAATGCGTAGGACTCAAGATATAATCTCTCTTTCCACATTGTGTGAAACAGAGAGTCTTCATTGAAAGTGTCCTAATGAGATTTATTGATGATCTCGTGGCTCTAGACTCAATTTGTGCATATTTGGATCCTATATGGGAGACTAGGGAGAGGGTCTCCTCCTTCAATATCAACAATCTCTAAGAGAAAGTCGATAGATAATGTCGGTTCCCGTGAGAATGAAACAAGTCCTTTTAAGAGGAACTTGAGTGGTTTGGAAAGTTGAAGTGCGGTCGTCCTTTGGGTCCATGGCGTCTTGTCTTCAATACCGATGTTACCATCAGTAGCATATGAATTGAACCGGTTTTACGCCCTAAGGTTGAATAATAGGAGGGCTATTTGTTTTCACCCTTTTCTCATTCAATTCTTTTTCATTCTTCAACCCCTTCGATTACTTACGAGACTTCATAACTAGAACCTTGTTGGGTTTATTCGATTACTAGCTCAGTCTCGATCAGCACTCTTCCCATATCAAATTTTTCTCCTTTTATCATCATACCTAAGAACTCTACACTAACTAGTGGATAGTCCCGGGTAGATCCCTCCGGTTCTGGCGGATCATGGGAACACATACCTAACCTTATCGTCCTTATATCACCATACATAATGTAAAGTTGGTCGGTCTTTTTGGTATTGTTCATACATAGGAACCAATTGAAAACCATTTGAAAATCAATCGAGATACTTGTGATATATTATCAAAGCATTTTGTACCTGAATTGTTTTGATATTTTAGAACGAGAACTCCCCCTCAACATGTGCATCAAGTATTTGAAAATGTTTTGCACACGGAGGCAAGAGAAAGAATTAACTTCTTTGATTACCATTTTCTAAAAGATATCAACATCACTTCCTAATCGAATCAAGTAGATAAAGCATTTTGGGGAAGGATGAGGTTTTCATGATTTTGCTCCCCTCAATATGTGCCTCGAGATTTGAAAAGAGTTTTGCACATACTAGAGGGAACATGCACATTGAGATAAGTGATCACGTTTCAAATCATTGTGGTTTAATATAGATGCTCCCCTCAATGTGTGCATGGAAAATTTGAAATCGTTTGTCACTTACGGGGAGGCAAACATGCTAATCACTTAAGAAACCATTTATCGAATTATCAGTTTAAATCCTATTTAAATCACAACTTCTCCCCGATCACAATTATCAAATCATTTGAGATTTGTGATCGCTGTAGATTTAAATTGATTTTGAAAGCTTTTAAGGAGAATTGTGACTTGATTATGAAAGCGTTTTAAGCGATAAGGATCGATGTTGAGATTTTAATCTCCATTGGTTAAACATGCATGTACATCTTTTGAAAACAATTTAATGCCAAATAACTTTTTAATTTAATTGAAATCATTCTCCCCTCAATCAATGACATAGGTTGTTGATTGAGCGATAGAGATTTTGACAGATAAGTCCCGATGATTATCAAAAATAGAGACCGAGTTATTTTTCAAAGCATTTAGTTTTCAATGAGATAAATGTTATAGTATCAGAGCATGGAATTTGAAAACATGGTAAAACATGGCTCTGTTCTTTCTTTTAAAACCGGGTTATTGCATGAAAATGACAATAAACCATTGTTTCTCTTTCTCCCAAAAATATTTTTTGATTTTTTGATTTTTGATTTTTTTTTTTTTTAAATTGAACAACATCTAAAGTCCGTGTCATTCTTTGAATGACAGCACAAAAGACGTAGATATAATCGAGAGAAAAACATGACAAATTGACAATATTTTTGAAGATTTTTTTTTTTTTTAATGGATTTTTGAAAGTTTTATATTTTTCTATTTGGTTTTATAGGGTTTTATAATTTTGTATTTTGCTTTTTGGATAAATATATACAAGATATAGATGAAGGAAAGACCTTTACTCCTCGTCTTCCTCACGAAGGCGTTTGAGTGTTTCTGGTTGAAGGCTTTTCAAGCCAAGTCGAGGAAGAATAAACTCAAAGCGTTCTCTTGGAAGAGCTTTGGTGAAGATGTCGCTAACGGTATTCGACTTAACAAAATAGAGTTCCACCACACCATTTTCCACTTGCTCCCTGATGAAATGATGTCGGATGTCAATGTGCTTTGCTCTTGAGTGTTGATGCGTTGTTGCATGAGAGAGCAATAGTACTTTTATTATCATCTGAGAGGGATTATGTTGAATTCAAAGCCATAGTCAGATAATTGGGATCTCATCCAAAGATTTGAGCACAACAAGATGACATGGCTATGTATTCAGCCTTTGTAGAGGAAATAGAAGTACTCATTTGCTTCTTTGAAGACCAACTCACAAGCTTATCACCCAAAAGCTGAGCACCTCGATGTACTTCAGCGTGTATCTTGACATCTGCATGATCGGCATGCGCATACTGTTAGTGACATACAAGTGTCCTTCGGGTACCAAAGTCCCATATTGATGGTTCCTTGGAGATACCGAAGACCCGTTTAACCGCTTCAAGGTGCTTTTTGGTAGGCTTAGCCTAATATCTAGCACACATGCACACAGCGAACAAGATGTATGGTCGCTGGTTGGAGGTACATCGGGGATCCAATCATACTACGATATTTCGTTTGATCTACCATGATCCCTGAGTGGTCCTCATCAAGTTTAGTACGTTCAATCATGGGAGTGTCAACGGTGTCACGTGATCAAATCCAAATTTCTTTAAAATTTCATTTGCATATTAAGATTGATTAATGAAAATGCCTCAGGGACTTTGTGAAATTTGTAATCCCAAGAAAAATGACATTTGTCCCATCATTGACATTTGAAATTTGGAACCCATTTATTTTGAAAAATGATCACATTCATTGGGGTCGGTCGAGGCAAAGATAATATCATCAACATATATTTGAACGTGAATTAAATGTTTGCGACTTTCGGTGAACAATGTTGGATCAACTGCTCCTTTCTTTGAAGCGGTTGATAGAAGAAACTTTGATAGCGTATCATACCATGCCTTTGGAGCTTGATTTAAACCGTAAAGAGCTTTCTTGACGATAAGCGAGAGTAGGATGCTCTCGGATTCACAAATCCTTCAGGTTGGTGGCGTAGACAACTTCTTTAAGATCTCCGTTCGAAATGCGTCTTTACATCCATCGATAGACTACCATGTTCTTACTTGCGGCATTAGCTAAGAATATTCGATTGCCTCGATTCGAACCCTGGAGCAAATGATTCTTCAAAGTCTATACCCTCCTCTTGGCGGTATCCTTTAGCAACTAATCGAGCCTTGTTCTTTAACACATCACCATGCTCATCAAGTTTCACTTTGAAGATCCACTTTAGAGCAATGATCATAGCACAATCTGGGCGGTACTAATTCCCATATATCTAATCGATCAAACTCATGAATTTCTTCTTGCATGGCATTGAACCAGTTGTCTTCATCCATGGCGGTTTTAACATCTTTTGGTTCGATCTTAGAGAGTACGGAGTTGAAGAAGCACCATAAGGCATCTGTTGCAAGTTGTTTCCGTGTGGATACAGGATGAGAGGATTTCAATGATGTTGTCTAATGGATGATCGTGAGTCCATTTTGAGGTGTTCATGTGGCGTGGTTGAGGACTAAAGTAGCGAGTCGATGTCTCGAAGAAGATGGTTCTGATGAAGATTCAGGAGCAAATACATTTTCAAATGGAGCATCTTCGGGAGTAGCAAAGGGATTAACTTCATTATTGATACCGGACATAGTTCCATGATGTACCCTCGAAGTTTGATGATTTGTTGATGAGGCGAGTGATCGTGCGGCTTCTTGACTTAATGATATTGAGATTGAAGGATTGACTTCATTCACGGAATATGAGCACCTCTGAAGTAGGAATTGTCAGTTCATTAGCACTTGGCTCATAATGTTCATCAAACATGGGATCAAACAATTTCTTTAAATCATCTTCAGATGGAGGTACATATGGAGTTTCGAAGAAGAGTTTGGAACAAGGGATGAACCAATTGGGTGATTTGAAGTGCGGGTCAGGCGAATTGTTCGGAGCCATAGGACCACTGCTATAGAAACTCTCTCTGACTATCTTTATCAACCCATATGTAGACAATTTGAAGTGACCAGATAAAGAAAACGATATACCAAACTTGAAAATGAAGAAGAATTCCATGCATTTGCATCTTAAGCTCGCCTTTGTGAATTTTAACTTCAATCTCAAATAAGTGATAATTGATTAACTTCTGAAGTAATCGGCTTGTGTCAAATGCCCAACTGCGTGAATAGGCTACAACCGGATGTCGTCGATCCACGAATGAACAGGAACAAATGATTTCTCGACATTAATGCATTCTTCCTAAAGGTATACATGTAGAGGCCGATCGGAAGATTCACCACAAATGTCTTGGCGAATGAGGTAGTCATTTTCCTTAATGTTCATGTGGTTGATTTAAAGCGTGCACAATGAGAGGAACAATAATCCGTAAAGATTTGGCAAAGGAATACCAAAAGCGGATCATTATTCAATAATGCAACTTACAATATCATGATAGTCATTATAAGCGCCTTGTGAAATAGCTGGAGATAAGGTTTCTTGAGAATTCCAAGAAGTACTTCTTAGATGGTGAACCAGTTGAGTCAATAGAAACGAGCATGAGCTTGAAGCTGGATGATCAAAATTTGTCGGAGGTTAAAAGTACTCATCAAACATATCTTTGAAAGACAATGAATCCCAAATATTGATTCCCAATTATCCATAGTAAGTGAAGCATTAGGCGTTGGAGGAGAGTCATCAAAAATCAAAACAATGAATCCCAGTTATCCTTAGTATATTCACTCTTCATCAAAAAGAATATACACTCATTATCATCAAAATTAAATTAAGTATATACCATTATTCAAACATCCATCATCATGTAGTATATTCACTCTTCTCCCCTCAAAAATTGCATCCGAAGTTGCCATTTTTGATTTAACAAGAGAATAAGAGAATACACCAATGAACGTAGATCCACTTGATGGTGAATGAGCATGGAAAAACATGAAGCTTGTTGATGAAGAATGTACATGAGTATGGCCATTCATGAGAGAATTTCTCTTTAGTGAAGATAAAGCGCCGCAGAAGAGCATACACTTTTCTTTTCTTTGAAGAACGGGGTCTGAAGTGTTATCTGCAGACACCATAATGATGAAGAACGAGGCACTGGCCCGATGTGAACAGGCGTCATTGTTTAGAGCCCGATCATATGTTTAGAGCGCCCGAATCCAAATACCAAGGGCGATTTATGCGACACGCTTTGGACAACAGACGAAGACAGAGAATTGGAAACATTGGATCCCTACGTGCTCATGGGGTCCTTTTGGTTAGCACAAACAATCTTTGAATCAGCAGAAACCCGAGGTGCAATGTCATTGTCACTAGGAGCTAAACTAGTAGAAGCATCGGACTTAGTCGAGGGACATTTTGTGCTTAATGGGATTATTATACCAGTTGGCTTCCAAACCTTAACAGGCACTACTCTAGGCATAGTGGATCTAGTTAAGGGGCAAGGTTTGCCATTCGTGAATATTCGACTGTTGGCTTCCACGAAATCCTACATTGGTAAAAACCTTCCTGTAGGTTTCGGATTGCTTAATTGTTTTAGCTCTCCAAACTTTCTTAAGCGGGTTATGAATCTTAGACCTAAAAAATAACACATCACATTTATCATGATTACCAGAAATTAAACATTTTTTGCATGTTTTGCAGGCAGCATAAGGCCTCGAATTAATTTTAGTAAGCTTAGAGCTAATACTAGAACTAACACGATTCTTTTTGTTCAAATCAAACTTCTTGTCCCTATGGTGTTCTTTCACTTCCTTATCATGAACACTTTTAGTTTGCGTAATCCTATCCTTCTTTGCATAGCTTCTAGGTTTTGACCGCTAACTTTAGTGTCAATCTTAACATCTGTAGAAGTAACGATGGGAACATTACATGGCTTCACTACTTTCTGCATTCTGGTCTAGAAGTCTTTGGGATCTCGAAATTCTAGGAGGCACCTCACAGGTTGCTTGCTTGAATTTAGATATGGAACAAGACATATCAAGGGTCACATGCTTGGCTTTAGGCATAGAGCGGATTTCCTGTTTGGCACTAGGCATAGAACAAGGCTTCACAGCTTTGCCTTTTTCACCTAAGGGTTTTGGACATGTTGCAATTACACATTCAAGCAGATCTTGAGATCGTTTGGCCTGGAGGCAAGCAAACCTAATTTCACTATCAAGAGGTTTGTTAATGAAATCCTCTTCGACAATCTCACGGAGACATTCTAGACTATCCTTAAGGTGAGCACGGTAGTCATGAAAAGCATGTTCATTATTCCTAAGATGAGGAGGAATATATTTAAGCATCACGAGTGTATTTGCAATCTCAGGGTGATTTTGAGACAACATTCTTATTGAAAACAAGTGGCAGTTTCCCATTTCCATGACTTCTCAGATTCTCAATTTCCTTTTGTAAAGACGTTATTTTTTCGTTGTTTTGGTCACGGGTGACGTTTATTGAATCATATAACTCTTTAAAATGTCGTTTAACCTTTTCATTTTCTTCTAGAAAACTTTCGTTTTCCTTTTGTAAAGCATTTACTAGGTTTTGAAGATGAAACGTTTGAGAATTATGAGAATCTAAAGGAGGAGGCATTTGGGAGCTTGTCATATTGTTCGTTTGACCCTTTAATTGAGAGATTTGGGCTTTCAACTTTCGATCGTGTTTTGAGCTTGAATCTGTTCATCACGTTTGTTAATTTGAAAAGCTGCATCAAACTCTGGAGCATCTGAAGATGTCTTGATATTTGAAGTTTTGACATTTTCTTTGAGATGTTGATATTTGAGTTGTAAATTAAAATGCTCAACTTCTAGTTTAGAAAAATGTTTAACCAAATTGTCGTGATCATCCGGTTCAATTTTCTCGTTTAGTTTAGAATTAGTTTTTCAAGCTCAATGACACGATCATGGGAGACTTTCAGGGCCACAGAGAGTTCATGAAATTTGGAAGCATTAATAGATCAATTTGAAGCAGTGAAAAAGATATCTTGAGCAACACATTCAGTAATAAGAGTCTCATTTAAGGTATGCAAGTTCTTCCTCTCAATCTCATTATATTTTAGTGCAGGCTCATAATCACTAACTTCAACTACCATTGCATCAAATTCCTTTTCCATTTCTTTAATATCGATTTTATCCCCTTTTAAAGACTCTCAAAATGATCTTTTAGTTGTTTAAAGAAAGGCATGACCTCGGTTAAATAACATTCTTTCATTTGCTCAAAACCCTTTCCCCTTGATTATCGATGGGTGTGATCCTTTTCTTACAAGTTTTCTCAAAATCGGTAAATAGTTGAAGAATAACATATTGAGTGATTAAGGTCTTGCTCTTAGTGGCAATAGTTCTAGGAACTAAATGCATTGGTGTATTTGGAGGATACACGGTCGCTTTAGGGAATTTCCTACAAGGGGGATTCTTTTCAACAAGATTTTCACCTTTTTGCAAGTCCATATCCTTTTTCCGAACACTTGTTCGGGGTCAATAGAGTCTAAGGCTTAAACATGTTTAAGGATATCCAATTTTCCTTAGTGTAATCATGGGGTTTTATCGTTATCTTGTTCTTTTTACACTTTCGGGATCTTCTAGCTTCTTATTCATTTTCTCCTAGTGACTTCATCGATTTCTTATCTTCCTCGATGCACTTTCAGTGCAACTAGGTTTTTGCCTAGGCTTAAGGATCTCATTACCATCATACAGTACCTTATGAGCATTTCTAGCCTTTTTAATTACCTCTGGATTAGGTTCCTCAACAAGGGAAATGCTATGCTTATCGCTTAAGACTCTATGCTTAGTGATCATGTGAGCGTCGAATGGTATTCCTTGTACGTACAACTTATTTTCAAGCTTGTTTTTCAAAGTTTTTAGATTGGAAAAATCATTCAAAAGTTTTGATTCCTTAGCCTTGAATTCTTGCTTAAGCATTTTAACATTTTCTTGAAGTTCGTGTTTTTGCTTAGCGTTTTTAGAAAGCTTTTCTTGTAAGGAGTTTAACTCTTGTTTTAATACTTCTTCTCTAAACCTACTTTTCTAATAGTTATGCGTATTTGGACATCCATTTCACCTGCTCACGGGTGGTCAACTCAAACTTAGCACCTTTGTTCATAAATAGCAACACGATCCTTATATATGTTAAGCTCGGTGGTAAGGGAATCATCAGGCACAAATGCAGCGTACTCATGCAGTTCATAATCATCATTTTGAGTAGAAGATGCACAACTAGGTACAATAGAAACATCCATGCAACTTACGAGCATTGACATGCGCGGTACGTGGCGGGTGCATCTCTATCTTGGGTACATCGAAGCTTCCATGGGCGTTCCTTTGCATTAACTTGCGAGGTTGTGTGCGGTGCACCTCTCTCTTTTGTGAATTTGAGCACGAAGATTCCATTTTTCCATTATCCGACTCATCAATTTTTGTTGTCACGACATTCGCATTCGGCAACACCTGATTCTTCAACAGATACATTACCCAACTTATCACAACAATCTTTCAACTGCACTTGACACTCATTCACGTCTTCATTCTTTTGAGCAGATTCTTCAATGTACTTTTCACATTATCCATGAGTTGGATAAATGTCTCAATAATTCTGAATTTCCATTCCGGTATGTTTTTGAAGGAAATTCGGTCAAGTGTTGATCAATGTCTGCTGAATATTCCCCGATGAATGGTGAAATTGTTTGTAGATTACTTGAAGAGCTGCATTGGAACCATCCTTTTGAACCTCTTTATTGGTAAGTTGCAGCTTTAAGTGTTCTAAGTTCAATAGCAAGCTTCTTGTCAATGTAGGTAAGTCACGGCGGAAAAAGAGCACTACATGTTCGATCCCGACCATGGATACTGATTGTATGAGGTGCGAGATGAAGTAGGCGATATGGCTCAATCTTTGCATTCCATTTGCGTGGCATTCTCATTGTACTTTCGAAACATGAAGATCTCACATCCTCATTGTTCAATTCAAACATCTTTAACCGTTCGGGGTAGCATACTTTATCATTGTTGTCCACAGCATCATACAATTTAAGCACTTACGAAATCAGGGTCGTAGAGTAAGACATGATGTGGTAGAATGAACGGGATTTTACAAGTCTATGATTTAAACCGAGAAATAGAATCTTTCGATGGATTTTACTAAAATCAAGACCAAACCGTTAAGCAATGACCAATGGAATGTGTTAAGATGACTGATGGATCGACACAATGATAGACAATTGTGTGTTAGGACTTATGATTGTTTGTGGGATAAGCGAGAGATGTTGTTTGGTTGTGATTTGGATTGGTTTATGCACGATTTTCCTGAGAAATTTAGGTCTAAAAACATAAAAACCTCAATAACTTCTGTTCAGAGCGGATTTAGCCCTCGAAGGTCGGTATTGACATTCTCCTCGTTCTCCGCGGTGCGTTTTGATGGGTAGAAACTGAAAGCGGAGTTACGGATCAAAAGTTATAGCCGTTTGAAGTTTTGTCGGGAAAAGTCAACAAGTCGCTAAGAATTCTTGAACCAAATTAAGCTAAGACCAAGTCGCTAGGACCCAAGTAAGCTAAGTAACAACTTCGCTAAGCTCCAAATTAAGCTAGCAAAATTTTGTGACAAATTAAGCTAAGAACTAAATTAAGCTAATTTGTCAAGTAAGCTAAATAGCAGCTTCGCTAGGTACCAACTCGCTAACACCAAATAAGCTAACAATTTTGGCTACAATTAAGCTACTCAAGTCGCTAAAACTTCAAGTCGCTAAAGAGCAACTCGCTACAGACCAAGTCGCTACCACCAAGTAAGCTACCGTAGTGGAGAGTCCACTACTTGTACTGTTAATCGCTAGGTCTAAGTCGCTAGCTCCAAAGCGTAACTTCATTTGCAAAATTGTGAAGCAAGTCGCTAGCAAGAAAGTTATACCGTGAGCCAAGTCGCTAGCTTGAAAAACTTCCAAAACACACTTTTCAATCCAAAACAACCCAACCACGATGATTCAAGCCTTCCAAATCAAAACCTAAACACTTATGATGATCTTAAACACAAAAGTACAATCAAAATCCAAACTTTAACACTAGAAATCAACCAAATGATGCACAAACCACTAAACTTTTTAAAACTCAAAAACCACCTAAAACCACTAGAAATCCAAAGATGTGTAAGATATGATCTAACCATGGCTCTTGATACCAATTGTTGGATATTGGATTTCACAACCACATCAAACCATTAACACAAGTAGGTATATAAGGAATTCTAGAGAGATAAAGTTAGAGGTTTAGGGAACTTAGTGAGAGAAAGTGAAAGATATTATTATGAGCTCCAACTCTCTACCTTGGGAGGTAGAGAGTATTTATAGTCTTACATAAATCGCCACACAGCGGGCTGTGGATCAGGCATACAGTGGGTAAAGACCCGTCCGTCCTCCACGGTGTTACTTAACTAAATACTACTTAACTAAATATTACTATGACTACGAGCTTTCAAACGATTACATATACTTGAGGTGACCGACTCTTTAATACCGGGAATTTCTAATTCCTAACAATCTAATTCTGGAGGGATCATGTTATGTTGGGAGCAATTATTTATAAATCTTAGTGCAAGCAAAATGTTCACATATTCCTAAAAGTCAAAGTGATGCTCATCGGAGATATTCTTCAAATATTTTCTCTATCACGATGTTTATACACCCTTAATCATTGATAGCCATAACGACACTTCTTCATGTCTTCTCTTCTCGTTAGACATCACAAACCCTAAACCTGAGAAACCAACATGATGAATTAGGGGTGAATTCCTTTTGATAGTGAATGTGACAAATCGTAATTTCAAGTCATTTTACAAACTTTAAAAATTTTTACTATTCATCTCGGGAATTTACTATTCATCATTTTTTGAAGTCGATTTGATATTTTAAAAGGTTATTTCAAAATTTTACTATTCATGAAACACTATTCATTCCCGGAGAAAAATCACTATTCATGATTCACTATTCATCACTTTCCGTAAAATAGGTTTACGAGTATCAAATACGCGTAACCGTAAGGGTTTGGCTGCGTATTCATGAAAAATCATTGAAAACATTTCATATAGACTAGAGTTAGTCTACATATCATCAGTAACATCATCATCATGTCAGTTTATGCATGGGTTATATTTCATTAGCATATTTTTCTATTAAATAAACGCTATCACACGATCATTTATTTTGAATAATTGATCCGACACTTTCAAAAACTATCCTAATATATTTTAATACTCATTTTAAGACTATAAAAATTATATTATTAGTTTACCCGATGTTTTAAATTTATTTTGTATATAAATTGTTATATATATATATATATATATATATATATATATATATATATATATATATATATATATATATATATATATATATATATATATATATATATATATATATATATCTGACGGTTTTAAATGAAATTCAACTTCGATAATTATTTATTTACGATACTTGTGAGAAATGTATTTTTATAATTTTTATGACATCGATATATTTTATTTTGTTTCGTTAAAATCGATTTCTAGCTAACCCTACACTTAATAATTAATTTTATGTATAAACTACACATGATACATAACTAAAAATACACTTAAATATCAAAACTCATCCAACCCTCCCCAAGTAACCCCTTAGCCCCATGAGTCACCATGTTTTCATAAATATCTCTAATATACTAGATGTACACATACATTAAATCATGACTAGGCTAGTAATATACAAGATATTTACTTCACAAAACACATACACAGCACTTTGCAAAGGTGAAAGTAAATCAAATCCTCTCCATTTCTTCTCTACCATTCGGCCAAGGCAAAACCAAGAAGAAATCATAATATTTTTTCAAGATCAAGTGCTTATATTAACCTTAGTATACTTCTCTTTTAAGGTTTTGCAATAAAAACCTAGGAGTATTTAGGAAACCTAGTTACTTAAACCTCGTCATTCAACTAGTAAGCTTTTTATAACCTTTATTGATCTTTCATAATCTTACTTGAGTTATTTTTATTATCCTAGTAGAAAAACATGCAAGTATTATGTGATTCATACCACTTTTAATTGTTTTTACTACTTATTATGAGTTATAATCATCCTATAATTAATCTCATGAAACATATCGTTGTTGATGATGTTTAAAAACCCATGACTTCCTAAGAAGGTGTATGGTAGGTTTAGAATAGATTTGGTGTTGATTTGAAGTGATTGAAACAAGTATTACGCTAGAAAAACCATTTTCGACAACACTAGATTTGGGTCTGATCGTTTTTGCAAAATCTGGAAAATTCAGCAGGTCATGAAGTATTTTGGGTTCTATTTCCAGAAAATATACTTTAAAAAGCGAGCAAGTGGTAAACGCTTGAGCGGGTTAAAGCATTTATAACGAAGAAGATACGTTATTTTCAAGTTTAACGACGAAAACTAATTTTCTGAAAAATGGTAAGCTGTTAAGGGTTATTTTAAGGGCAAAAATGAATTTTAAACATTTTCTAAATGAGTCGATTTATCAAAAATATATTAGTATACTTTAACACGAAGCTAAGGATATATAAAACGTAGAAAACGGACTTATAACGACTAAATTACACGCGTTTTAAGTATGGTTATCGTAACTATTTTATACAAGTATAACACTTACATATTTTTACTAGACCAAAATGGTTATCGCAAGTGACCGTGTTTGGAGCCATTTTTCATATCGATAGAATATTTTTGAGAAAATGATGTCTTCAAGTAAGAGTGAGTTCGCCTATTCTATTTTCCAAAATGTTCAACTGTTTGTCAAGCGAAGTTATAACGAATAATATACGAGCACTCAAAATTTGTCATTTTCATGAATTGTCAAAGTGTATTATTTTGCGACGAAAAACTATAATTTCCTAATAAATAATTAAATGACTATCGTAGGATATCATTTCAACGTAAGTACTTGTAAAGTAATTTATAACTTGACAAGACGTTATAAACTTATTTTTCGACGATAAGCTTCATTTTCAAAAATGTACAAGTGGTATGGATTTCATGTGAACTTGCATGTATGATATAAATTCATGGCTCATAATAGATCATATCATTCATCATAGGTTGCAGTTAGAGATTGCACCTCATTTCAGTGTATCAACTTTTGTCATTATAAACATTGCATCAGGTGAGTTCATAGCCCCATGATATGTGCTTAAACACATATAATTTCTTTATCAAATCAGACCCAAAATAACCAAGAAAGAGCCGTTTATTGCTAATATTTGTTGTTTTCTTGAGTTTGTGCTTGTGCTGAGCATATATGATTAAACACACAAAAAGCCAAAGCGAAGAAAACCGAGAACACGAGAGATTAAGAGAGCTAAAATTTGGGAAGGTCAGAATTAAGCATCTGTGAAGATTTTTATGCTCATAGGATGATATTTGAAAGATATAATCAAGTTTGAAGAATTGTCAGAATCAGTCCCTGAACTTGCATCAAATGGCAGAATACACCCTTGAAGATTCAAAATTTGCAAATTCAACCCTTGGATTATTTGAGAATGACAACAATGGCCCTTGGAAGATATTTTCAGAATTTACACCTTTGGCCCCTGAAAATTCAGTTTTGGCAGTTTTGGTCCTTATATTAGCACTTGGGTCCATTATATATCCTTAGTCCAAGTCCAAGATATCCTAGCCCAAACCCACGGCCCAATTTGTACCCGGTCCAAACATCTAAACCCGGATCCCTTACCCGTTTCCCACTTTAACCCTGGTCAACTCATCCTTATAACCCGGTCAAATGAAAACACAAACGAAATAATATTAAAAATCCCAAACGCGCCAAAATCCACCCCCAAACTAAACCCAGCCAAGAACCCTAATATACCCCACGCATCAATTGGCCAATATCACTATAATTAAGGGTAAATTAGGTACATCCAGCGACACAAGCGACACAGGATGCCGGCTTGGCAATGGTGTCCTACCTATCCACGGCTTCACGATTGGGCGAAGGTGCGTGTAAGATTCAATCCTAAAGAATTTTGAGATTCTGGGATGAGGTGTAAAATGATCCAAGGGTTGCTTGAATGATCAGAGAAAGCACACATTTGGAGCTTCAGGATTCTTCAAGACCTCTAGCTAGGCTATAAATACCCCCATCATTCACACTTGTAATGGAGTAGAATTTGAGTAGATTACTAGTAGCTTAATCATGTTTAATGTTTAAAATTTTCATTTACGTATTTTCTGAATTGGTTCCTTTGTAATCACAAGTTTTATTAATAGAAGTAATTTCAGTTTTTGTTTTCATTCAATCTCAATTCTTGTTTCATTGTTTTAATAACTTATTAGTATTTCATTATCTCATTTTAGCTTATCTAAACTCATTTTGGCTTATTCTCTTTATAAAATAAAAATCACAAAAAATAAGGAAAATACCTAAAAATCAAAATATCTCAAATCATTTGTTAAAAGAATCGGCTTGTGTTTATGTTACCATAAGCTCTTATAAGCTTATCCATAGCTTAGTAAGTGCTTATTAGGTTCTCTACTCGAGTTCTACCTTCAAAAGTAACTTGGTCAACAAAGTCAAGCTGCAGACATTAAGCTTTCATGTTTAATTTACGGTATTAGATGCGGATATGGGTTGATTAGAGTTGTATTTGGGTTGAATTTAGTTTAGGTTAGTGGCTATTTGATCTCTTTGTGCAAGCCATAGTGGCTAGGACCACATGTAAGTCATTTCTAGATTAGAATATTGCATAATCATTTGGAATTTGAAACTGTGATATTTGATAGTTTAGATCATGTTCATTTAAAATTTGTTATTAGGATAATTTTAATTCAGTTCTAGTAATAGTGTAGGCTAGTTAAGTAGTTAGTTTAGTTAATTTCAAATCAGTTAGAAACTAGTGTTTGGATTAACATGGTAATCTGAGATTTAGGTTAATTTGGTAGTGCAGTTAGTTGTCTCAGTTCTTATTAGCTATAACTCATCCATTTTAGGTCTTAAAAGTGCACCTTAGATTGCTCATAGTCAAAAATACTGATAAAAGCTGCTCTTAGTGTCATTTTTGTGAGGATTAGGTGGTTAGATCTTGCTTATAGGTATATAAATTAGATAAGTTAGCTTGCATCAGCTATATTTTATCATAAAACATCATAATCAGTTCACAAATTAAGCTCAAAACTCAGTTTAGTCAAAGTATCAATTACGTTTACAAAAGTCAAAAGTGTTAAAAGTTGTTTTTCACAAAACTTTCTAGATTTTTCATAGCTTCATCTTTTAGTCAAAATTATTGAAACTTTGGGATTTATAACTTCATCTGGTCTAGTTTTGAAAATAGATTTTTGTCAAATTTTTGGAAACAGTTTTAAGCTCTCAATCAATTTGTACAAGCAGGACTCATATACTTACTTTGTTCACACTTTCGGCTAACACTGAGTTGTGAACTGGGCATCTTAAACTTATGCACGTGCTCACTTTTGATATTTAGGGTCTCAAAGTTGGTTTAGAAGTTCTTTCTTTGGGTGATCTATAGCTTATCACTTACGGTTTGCATCTCGATTCCTTTGGTTTAGCTTATAATTAAAAAGTAACTCTTGAACTGTTTGGCGGTTTAGCTTATTGCTCACCAAATCATTGTAGCTTGATATTCAGTGGTATAGCTTAGTGGATTTAAGTTGATTTCACTTAGTTATAGCTTAATTTAGGTGCTTGTAGCTTACGGGACGATAAGTAGCTTTTAGCTTATCCATAGTAGCTTATATCATTCTGGTTTCAAAGGAAGTTGCATAACGGTGATCACAACTAGATTTTAGCATTTTTCCTAGCATTAGATTAATATTTTAGAATTTTCCATAAATTTTCATAATTTTCTGTCATCATTTACTATTTTTCTTATTTTAAATTAGTTTTTAATAGATTTTAAATAGCATTTAATTCGATTAATTCAGAAAAGGTTCCAAAAAATAATTTTCAATTTTCCTAGATTAAGAAAATTATAAAAAGCAAAAAATAATTTTCCAGATTTTTCCTAGTTTAATTTGTAATTTTTAGCATTTAAATTAGTTTAAATTAGTTTTTAATTCAAAATAAATTCCAGAAAAATCATAAAAATTAGTTTTAATTCTTAAATAATTTTCTAATATCATTTTTAGTTAGAAAGTAATTTTAGATTATTTTTTAGGACTTAGGTTAGGCGTAGTTGCATTTTATTTCGTTTAGTTTTAGAATAATTCGTATTTAGGATTTCCCGTAGTGTAATTTCCCTTAAATTGTTTTCCCATTCCCCGTAGTTTTAATATAATCAGAATCCAAAACATCGAGCATTTTAATAACGAACCAATAACGACGTTGCCCATTCACACCTCGTTGGGAAGCGACTTCGGATTTCAAATCCAGTATCACTATCACTCATTGGTTTTGATTCATTATCCTTTTTCCTAAAGGGATTTTAAATCATTCCTTGTGGTTATTTTTGATATCGATATTGTGGTTTTATCCATACACACACACCCCTAAGCCTACATACGAATCACCCCACTTTCTATTACTTAATTGTTTTACAAACTTTTGGGAGAGATACATGCTATATTTTTAACCGAACACAAATGCTTTGAACTGTATGCTATATCCAAATGGCTTTATTGTCACTAAGTATTCAATTGCCATGTTTGAAGTCCCTACATCATGCACCATTAGTCACTTGCAGTGGCTGAATATTGTGAATAGGCCTATTGGAATTAACACTCCGTTCTTATTGACCCGGTTAGGGAAATCGGACGCACTATATTTGAATCAATAAAGTAAATTGGCAAGGTTTACTTTCTAGGGCTTCTTGATTAAGCGATTTTACCAATTTCTATTAGTGCGAGGTTTTTGCACGCTTTGGTTGTCATGAACTTAGTGAAATAAATCTTTGTTTTGTTTTCAACGATAAGTGTGAAACAACGTAACTCACACTACGAATATTGTGTTCAAACGATTTAATTAAACCTATGGATTTCACTCAACCTTTGTGTTGAAATTTGTATTTAAGCATGTTTTATCTCAGGTTTTAGCATATCATCATGGCTTGCATGGAGTCGCTGAGTTGACGCGTATCACATATATTTTATACACTTAACTATCGTTTGATTGTAACAAACTCATTTTGGTACTTTGGAAATCTTTTGGGACCTATACTTTGTAAACTCTGATTATTTTATTCAATCAAACGATGTATTTTCCAAACGACACTTTAGGTCGTTCAATATAACTGTAATTGTGATGCTATGGCGGTCATCCCCGGAATTCCATTCAAAATTTTACCAAAGCAGTATTTTGGGGTGTGACTGACAAGTCACCAAGATTAGGTTATAATGAATACAATGGGTTTGTATATATAGGTAACTAATCTTGGAGAACAAGTTTGTGTGGGTTTGGGTTTGGGAAGCCCCAACCGATCGGCCTAAGGATCCAAGAGGGATTCTAGATCCTTCCCGACTTCTAATTTCATCTTTAGTCCCTTTAGTTTACATTTAACGACAGTTAACCAAACCTCGTTAAATATTAACTATCGTTAAGTATTTATTTCGTGACTAATAATTAATAATAATAACATTTATATATATATATATATATATATATATATATTAATTATTTAACATCAATTCTCATACGTAATGTGTGCAATCCTCAAGTCTCGAGTTCGAATCCGGTTACGTATATTAAAATATCCATAAAACCTTTCATCTCCCACTTGGATATTACTTAATATAGTAATGACATTGGTTTAGTCTAGCCTAACACGCCAATGCCCCGGTCCGAATCGCAGTATGGTTTCCTGGAAAAAACCATTTAATGATTCATCATTTTTACTTATCCTTTTGCTACTAATACTACATTAACTATGAATATGGATCAAGTCATTTCATAAGTTAATATTATGTTTCTCGTTATATCCGATTGAGCAAGATTACCAAATCATCTTAACGTATTCCAGATAGATCTTGGGTATGGCCATACAAACATCTTGTCAACCCTACGAGGGGCCCAAATATATTATTATGCTTTGAAACAAATTCAAATGAACAAATTCTCTTGGCTACAAACATAACTCATGAACCAGTTACGGATAGCGTTAGACTATCTCACACAAGTGCACTACATTCATAACTTGAGTTATCACGGTATCTCAAATTCGAGGATAAACATTTCATAATTTACTTAATGACAAAGATCCATAAGTATAATCATGTAAAGTTGGGATATGTCCTATATTCAATTCATTGAATATCATGTGAATACGGTATGTCCCAGCATCAATATACTTTAAAAAATATATTCTACCAAAACTCAGATTTGTCTTAATTCAATGACATTCCCACATCATTGATCGACAACGGACTATTTAGAATAACATAAGTCATTCACGGATTAAACATGCAAATATAAGATATAGGGTCACGTTCAATGCAGAACCATTTTTTTGTACAGAACTTTACAGAACCATTTAGACCAATAAGAATTTAGTATTATTAAACATTTTTATTTAAATGGAAAAGGGTATAATAATAATTTTCACTTTTTTGAATTTTTTAATTAAAAAACGTTTTTTCAAAATTATAATTTTTTTTTAGACATGTTTAGGTGCATATGTGTTTATTTTAAATATTGTATATTTACGTGGTGCATATGTGTTTCTCTTAAATATTGTATATTTACATACGTTTCTTGTGTGCAATTGTTTAGCCATGAAATATGTTTTGCTTAAATGGTAATTGCATATATGTTTCTACTATATATTATTTAATCTTTGAAATTTATAACCAAAAACATAAACATATATATGTAACCTCTAAATGTATAACTAATCAAAAACATAAATAGTATACACAAAATTTGATATCAAATGAAATACAATTCAAATACAAATGTATCTTGTTAAATATAGATGTGCACGTCATTCAAAACATGCATGCACTCTTCCAAGAACATGTGTGCACTCTTTAAAGAACATATGTCACGCTTTCATATCTCATTCTACACTTGTGTCTTGACATCTTTATCATGATCAACACTTGCGTCTTTTCAATACCTAAAATTACAAACAATTATTATTAATTATTTATTATGAACAATCACCAAACAATATATACACAATGTAACACATATGCACAAATTAAAACATATACGCATACATATTTTCTTGATTTTATATGAGCTTTAAAACACATATGCACACATATTTCCTTGTTCAAGACATGAGTTTACAAACAATTATCTAATTTTTATTATGAACAACTAGCAAACACATATGCATACCTCATTTTTTGACTTTATATCAACCTTGAAACACATATGCGCAACCTTTTTATTCAATTTTTACAAGCCATTAAAACACATATGCACCCTTTGCTTATATCGAATTATGAAAACTTTTTTTAACACTGTAACCAAATAACATATTTACAAATTCTTTGCATTAGGTAAAAAGAATTCAACTACAATTATAGACATAACACATGTGCACACCTATTAGTAAGCTATTTATTCGCATACTTAACTCGAAACTTTTCAAGTATTTCAATCATACATAGAACTTACAAACCGATTTAAATGTACTTAATAACTTGCCAAAAGACAACCTCATCTCAAGAAGAACAAACTAAAAAGTATCACAACCAAAAATAAAACAAGTGCAAATACAACACTTTGTCAAGCGAAAACACAATACAGATTTTTTGGACGGTTAAAGACACGTAATAGCCACAATGTTTTTACTAGTGTACGGATCTATGTAATAATTTTTTGAAAAAATTACACGTTTGGTCCCTATGGTTTGCCCAAAATAACAACTTTAGTCCCTAAGTCACTTTTATTACACCAGCAGTATCTAATTTTGAAACTATGCACGCTTTTGGTCCCTAAAATGGACGGACGTTTATTTCTCCCGTTATCTCATTAAATTACAAGGGTAAACATGTCTTTTCTACTCATCTTTTATAATAACAGGAACAAATTACATGTTTTGGTCCTGTGGTTTGCCCAAAATAACAACTTTAGTCCCTAAGTCACTTTTATTACAATACCTAATTTTGAAACTATAATACGCTTTAGTCCCTATTTTTGAGAAATAGGGACTATCACATGTAATAAAAAGAATAGTAAATAGCTACGGATAGTCCCTATTTCTCAAAATAGGGACTAAAAGCGTCATAGTTTCAAAATTAGGTATTCTTTGAGGTGTAATAAAAGTGACTTAGAGACTAAAGTTTTTATTTTGGGCAAACCACATGGACCAAACGTGTAATGTTTTCTAATAATAGTCACCCACCCTCGTTGACTTCTTATTTCCCTCCCATTTCTCAACACTGCTACCCAAATAAACCCAAATCCCAAATCTTAGATCAATTATAAACCCTAGAAATCAAAACCCCCAAATTGATCATCTGAAATTAAATAGATAGTTGGTAATCGTTGGAGAATCTGAGAGAAGCATGAAGGAAATGGACCCACTGAAAGCATCACGGTAAATAAACCATGAAAACTAATGTGTTAAATAATTTATTTCATTGACATTACCTTGAAAACATGATATTAATTGTGGTTTTGTTATTGCATTTTCAGAAGGACACCCTACTATGTTTTCTATGAAAATACATCATGCTAGAAAGTTTAAAGACCATGATGAAAGGAGGTATGTTAATGGTTTGGTTGCTTATGTGGATGGATTTGATATGGATGAGTTTTCAGTACATGAGTTGAATGATGTAATGGATGCATTAGGTTATGTCAATGAGGAAGAAGTTATTTACTATCATTATCGATTCTGGTACGATGATTTAGAATTTGGACTAAGAGCTTTAGGAAATGATGTTGATGTACAAGGTTTAGCTAGGTATACAAAGGACAATAAGTTGATTAAGGTTTATTGTGAATGATGAGTGTCTAAATACTCATCATTTTTGTACCAATTAAACTGCAAAAACATCTGAAAACACTCAGAAATACATCAAAATGATAAAAATATCACAAATAAGTGTTTTATGTGTTTTAAATGCAAAAATATCAAAAATCGGTGAAAAAAGCATTATCAAGTTTGCATAATTGGCGGTTTAGTCCCCAAGTTTCAAAAGTTGTCAAAAGCAGTCCCTGGTAAATCAAAATAAAGAAAAATATCATTTCAAGTCCCTAGGGATTCATGAGTTGTCAAAATTGGTCCTTGAGATTTAAAATTGCAAAATTACAACTTAGGTCCCTAAACTTTGAAAATTGTCATAAATGGTCCTTAGAAGTTTGAAAATGTCAACAATGGTCCTTGTACTATTGAAACTTGTCAAAAGTGACCCTTGAAACAACTTTGAGAAAATGGCAGGTTTGGTCCCTCAATTTGGCAGAATTTACAAAATGGTCCTTGTATTAAAACCAAACCTTTGACCCCTTTCAATAACCTTTGAACCTGCCACAACCATTTGGACCCTGCCATTACATTTTGACCCCCAGTCAATATAACCCCAAGTCAAACACTTTCAGGTCAAACAACCCTTTTCCCTCCACCTTATCCCTTCTCCTTCCTCCCACTTGACTGCAACACTCAGGCATCTCCGTCACCTCGGACCTTATCCCTTCAACCCTCCCCTCATCATCACATCTACCCCTAAACATGCCACCACCCCAGGTTGCAAATTCGAACCCTGTTGCTATATCTCTTTCCCAAAACTCATCAAATGGCCATATGCACTTACTTGATCCAATGGCTATCAAAGCAAGTGGAAATGATCGAAAGTCTAGTGGAAGACATTTTGGTGTATAAAAAAGGAAGAAGAAGCAAGAGAAAGAGTAGTACTTAGTTTTTAGTTTTCCATGTATGTCGTTTTTTAGTATTTAAGTCTTAATTAAGTTTACATTGTAATTTTAAGCTTCCCTGTATTAAACTCAAGATATTGTATCAGTGAAACTTATTTTTCAGCAATAATCTAAGGTCTATTGGTATGTGCTAAAACACATACCTTTTCTTTATCAATATAGACCCAAAACAACCAAGGAAAAGCCGTTTATTGCTAATATTTGTGGTTTTCTTGAGTTTGTGCTTGTGCAGGTATGGATATGTAAAAACACGCAAAAAGGATCCAAATCGACATAAATCAGAAACGAGAGATCAAGAGAGCTTAAAATTTGGTAGGAAGGTCGAATTATGCATTTATAGAGATTTCTAATCTCTGAGGATGATTTGTGAAGATTTGATCAAAGTTTGAAGAAATGTCGAAATAGTCCTGAACTTCCACCAAATGGCCAATTGACCGAAGTTTGAAGTTTCAAATTCAGCCATTGGTTTATTTGAGAATGACAATAATGGTCCTTGAAGAGATTTTCAGATTTACACTTTAGGTCCCTTGGAAATTAGTATATACACTTTTGGTCCTTAACTTGTATAATGTATCACTATACTAATCCTTAACCCAAAACCAACACTCACGGCCCAACATTCAAGCCCAAATAAACAAACCAAGACCCGGTTCCCTTTTATACTTAACCTGCTATTCAACCCGTTAACCACATGGATCCCGGTCAATACCAAACCAAACCCGGGTCAAACTATCAAAATAATAAAACAAATACCAGCGCCAAAATAAAATCCCAAATCCCTCTCAAACCTGAGTGGCCACGAAGAACCTAAATTGCCCTTTCCTCCAATTGAGCACAATCACTTAAATTGAGGGCAATTCGTCTTTTACTCGACACACCGACACCGCGGGTGCCATGTCGACAATCCGTGTGTCATTCTCTTAATCCTTGGCCTCTGATTGGTGTAAATTACGTGGAGATGTAAATCCAAGGGATGAGATGAAATGGGATTGATCTAATGGTGGAAACAAGCTCATGAGAAAGCACATGCTCAACTACGGATCCTTCTATTAGCTCAGCGGTTGGCTATTTAAAGACCGGATCTCACGGTGAATGTGTGTAGATTAGGAGTAGAGTAGGATGAGATTAGAGTGTATTTCTGATTAAATACTTGTTTTCAATGTTTTAGTTTTAATATCAGTCATTATAATTTCATTTGTACTCAACCTTTATTAATACAAGCTTTCATTTTCATCAATATTTACATCTTTGTTTCATTGTCTTATTTCAGCTTATTACTGCTTTCAAACACTTATTTGAGCTTATTTTAAATCTAAGTAAGTTTGTTATTCAGATTCTACTCTCATTTTCACATAGTCAATAAAAGTCAACAGTTAGAGTTTTATTTAGAAATGGATCTGTATTCTTTGATTTGATGGAGGATTTGGGTTGATTTGAATTTGAATTGGGTTGAAATTAGTTTATGATAGAGGTTCTTGTTTCATTAGCGGTGTGAAGCAGGATCATTTGTAAGTCGATTTTATCTCTAGTTCTATATCATCAGTAGTCGCGGGAATTTATCATTGTTGCTTATTGTTGTTAGTTTATGATTATCATAGTTTAGTTTATTGATTCTGACTTGTTAGATTAGTTGTGTTTACGAATGAGTTTATCTGTTACTGTTATCATTCGAAATTTGCTCATCTGCTCAATTCATCATATGCATATGTAGCATAACTTTCATTTGATAGTTACGATTCGGATAATTGCTCTGTTAGCTTGCACTTCATCCTTCATTTTTGTTTTAGGTTGATTCATGGTTTAGATTTGAATTGATTATTTGAATCACGCTCATTAGTCCATTTAAAGTGTGTTTGGTATAAGGAGTAAATCACAGTTAAGGTTTAGTTTTATTGTTAAGTTTAGTCAGTTTAGTTCTATTAAGATGTATTAAGTTCATTTGATCTCGGTTTTGCATAGCTAATACCTGAAGTCAAAATTATATGTAATGTCCCCATTGTGTGCTCAAATCATTTAGACTTAGGAATTCACTTGCTGCATTTAAGTTAGGATATAAGTACTCTAGCTAAAGGTAATTTCATTTCTTCATTAAACATCAGTTTCAATCCAATTGGTAGCTTAGAATCTCATATTAGTCAAAGTTTAGTTCTACGTGTTCAATAGTCAATGTGTAAAATCAGGTTTTCCTCGGATTTTCTAGGTCTTGTATTAGCTTCATTTGAGCTTGTCTTTTTCTGAAATTTGGTACAAATGTTCTCTAGTTGGTGGTCTTTAGTTTCCCATTCATGGTTTTGTTCAGCTCTCTGTTAAGTCGATCGATGGCTTAAAGAAGGATCCGATTAGCTTATTTTGCTTAAGTAGCCATTTGCATCAATCTGAGTATACTGCTTATTAGGTGTTAGGAGTAGCTGTAGTTAGTTGCTTTAGAGTAGTTTTAGCATAACTTACATACGTAGAGTTTGGTAGCTTATAGAGCTTATTAGCTTATTTTCAGTAGCTTAGTTAGGATCGGTTACACTCTGACCCTCATTTCCTTCACATAAGCTATTGTTTTCTTATTTTTAATAGATTTAGAATAATATTTTAGTATTTTCCTGAATTTTTATAGTTTTGGTCATTGTTTACTATTTTTCTTTATTAAAATATAGTTTTTAATCACTTTTAATTAGCTTTAATTGAAATTAATTAAGAAAAAGTTCAAAAATAATTTTCAATTTTCTCAGTTTAAGATAAATATAAAAAGCATAAAAAAGATTTTTCCTTATTTTTCCCCTTTTATTTAGTATTTTTCAGAATTTAAATTAGATTAAAATAGTTTTAAATTAATAGAAATTAGAAAAATAATCAGAAAAATACAAAAATAGTTTTGAAAAGTCTTTTATGATATTTTAGATTTTTGAAAAGTAATCTCATAATTTTCCCCTTTGTTTTTCATAATTTTTAGATAATTAGTTTTATTTTTAAAGTTAAAAATTAGTTTTTAATTAGAATAAATTCAAGAAAATTCCTAAAAAATAGTTTTAATTCATATTTAGTTTTCTAATATCATTTCTAGAGTAAAAGTAATTTTAGGAATTGTTAGGACTTAGAATAGACGTTATTGTATTTTATTAAGCGTTTTAGTTTAAATTCCGTTTTGCGTTTTAGTGTAGAATTGAGTAGTTTGCCATTATTCTTAGGTTTTCCCCATAGATTTTAGTTCCATATGCTTTTCTCATCTCGTAGTTTAGATAATATCATTTTACCCCCTTTTTCTCATTCAAATCCCGATTATTGAGACGTGAGTTGGAAATTCCATTCAACCCTCGTTCGGAACGATCTCGGTGCTCAAACCTAACACGTTTGAGTACACCGTATACTACAACTTCTCATCTATCATTGGTCAGTGTCCGAACCGTTTTAAGTTTCTTACGGTTAGTCATTCACAAGTGGCTAGCTTGTGTGAGTTAAGCTTGACGTGTTTTCGTGCAATCATCTATCCAAGTTTCTAGTTTTTAATTCTTTTTACTTATGCGGTTTAAATAACATAAAATCCAGGCTTCAATAAGCCTTATTATCACTCTAATAAGCTTACTAAAGCTACTCTTAGCTTTGGGTAAGCTTATAAATCAGTTTTAAGCTAATTCTCAATATGGTCAACAAAAGTCAACTGAGGTGCTAATTTGGAATCAATCATGAATGTGGGTGTTGCTTGAGCTTGGATTGGGTTGGATTTGAGTAGTTTAGTTTAGTTATGGTTACGGTTTAAAATTTGCACAAATAAAATTTTGACTTGTGAGTTTTTATCTCAACTCCATTTCTAATTAGGTTTGCATATTGTGCTTGTGTTTGAATCTGTGGACATTAAATAGCTTAAACACATTGAGTTAGTTGTAATTAGGATAACTAGATTCAATTTGATGTTAGCATTAGCTTATTATGAGATAGACGGATTAAAGATTGCAGAGCAGTGATTTAAATGGTGTTTGGATTTTATGCATTACACGAGTTAAAGGCTTGTTACGTGGTTAAAATCGTTGCTTTAGTCCTCTTTAGTTGTAATATAACCATTTTAGTCATCAAATCTCATACTTGCATTCTCAAAGTCAAAAATCACCATGAATCTGTCATAATCTCATGTCTGTTGGAATTTTGTTAAATCAAAAAACTTGTTTTGTGTTTAGAATTCATAGAGATAGCTTGCATTAGGTTTATTTCATCATAATACATCAATCTCAGTCATTAAATTGGTTGCAAATCTCATTAAAGTCAACTTTCCATTTCGAAGTTAAAAGTCAAAGTGAAAAACCGGTTTCACCCAACCTAAGTTGATTTTAATTGATTCATTTTACGGGTCAAATTCATTAAAACTTTGGGCTTATAAACTTCAGTTGGTCTAGTTTCTTAATATGGTTTTTGTAGATTTTTAGTAATTTTGTATAAGCTCCAAAGTAGCTTGTCAAAAGGGCTTATCACTACAGTACCTTGACTCGATGAATCTTGAGTCCAAGCATTGAGTTCTTCTATGAGCTTGTTAAAAGCTTATTTGAGCTTATCTTGGTCTCATTTTTGGTTTATAAGTAGCTAGCCAGGTCTCCATCAAGTTCCTACATCTGGTTTTGAGTTTAGCTTATCTGAATAGCTTATTCTCAAGCTTCAAAGTAGTAGCTAAAATTCTGTTTTGGCACTTAATTTCAATTCATCAAATCTGAGTAGCTTGTACTTTAGAGGTTTAGGATAGTTGTAATAAATTGCTTTTGAGTACTTTTAGCATATTAGAGCTTCTGTGATAATTTGGTGATCATTTGGTACCTTTAGCTTATTTCAAGTGCTTATTTATAAGCACTTGAAATTGCAGTTTCATAATCCTACACATAAGCTACTGTTTTTATATTTTTCTTAGATTCATAATATTAATTTAGACTTTTCCTGAAATTTTCATATTTTTCTAACACGGTTTGCTATTTTTCTTCATTTAAAACAGTTTTTAGGCATTTTTAATTAGCTTTTAATACAATTAATTCAGAAAAGTTTCAAAAAAATAATTTTTCAATTTTCCTAGGTTAAGATAAATATAAAAAGTCAAAAAAATATTTTTCCAGATTTTTCTTAGTTAAATTTGTAATTTTTAGCAATTTAATTAGTTTTAAGTAGTTTTTAATTCATAAAAAATAGAAAAATAATCATAAAAATACAAAATTAGTTTTGAAAATTCTCTTTAGTTATTTTAGATTTTTCTAAGTCATAATTTCATTTTTCTAGCTTTATTTCATATTTTCTTGTATTTTAGGGTGTTATTAAATAAGTAAAAATAGTTTTTAATTAATAATAATTAAATAAATAGTAATAAAAATAATTTTCTTTTTCTAAAAATTTTCTCTTATCATTAGGTTTGTAAAAATGTCATTTTTATATTTTTAGGATTAATACTGTTTCATTTTCACATTTTCTTTTTGTACGTCACGTAGTTTTTAATTTAAGTTTTATAAATGAAAAATCAAAAACATTAGATTTTAAAAATAGTGATAGCGTTTATTTAATATAATTTATCTTTTTAATTTTCTTTAATTTGCATTTAAGCCCCTGTAATTTGTATACTTTTTCTTTAGGTATAATCAATCACAATCCTTTTAAAGTTCAAATTCTCTCGATCACTATTAGTTTGGATTATTCTCGCATTGACTGTTGGGACATAACGACACGGGAAACACTATACTCTCACGGACTTCATTGCATTTTGTTCCATTTGTTTTGAAGTTTGTTACGGTTGACCATTCACAAGTGGTAAAACGTGGTGACAAAACTTGACCGTCAGGAGTGAATCGATGAACATGATGTATCAAACGCTCATTCATTTAATCCCCAGTTAGAAACACTTTGTTATTATTGAAGAGCTACCTCTCAAAACTCCCATTCCTCCCCATCCAAAAAGTCCCCATAAAAAATCATGTTGTTAGAATACCATAAACCCTCGACCCTCTGCTACTACCCGATGCCATTCCCTCCCACTCCCACCCCACTCCTCTACTCCCACCATGCCACTACCATCCACAGTATTCCTACTCCCAATGATAGTGTACATGAAACTGTGGACTCTATTGTTGAAGAACTTTTGAACATGAATGATTATGATTTTGATCCCTTTGATGATAATTTAACTGAAAGGTATAATGAAAGGGTGAATGAAGGGTCAAGTGTTCATGTGAATGAAAGGGTGAATGAAGGGTCAAGTGTTCATGTGAATGAAAGGGTGAATGAAGGGTCAAGTGTTCATGTGAATGAAAGGGTGAATTATAATGAGAGTTTTGAACCTTTAGAAACATTGGTAGAGCATGATGAACCTTGTGAAACACTGGATGTGGAAGACTCAGATCATGATGATGATAGTAGCAGGATGACAGAGATGACTTTGATGATGAAGAGAACAATGTAGAAGAAGTTAATGTTGATATGCATGATTACCATTTTGATATAGATGAAGATGTTGAGTGGGTGAGACATACTGAGGCAGTGTAGAAGATGATTCTACACCAATAGCGAAAGATGTTGAGGTGGTAGATAATGAAATTCTTGAAAGTGCTTTAGATGAGGAAGAGAATGATATTGAAAAGATTAGGAGAAGGAAGCTTAAAGAAATCCAAAAGGCAAATAAAAATGCAGATAACATTGTGTATAAGAATTACTTTTATCATGGTCAAACTTTTTCTAGTCTTCTTTGAAGTGAAAGAGAGTGAGGCTGCATTCAATTGAAACTAGGAGAAAGTTGCAGTTGATAAGGAATGATGAGGCTAGGGTTAGGGCAAAGTGTATGGGCAAAATTCGGTGTTCACACTTGAAGGTGATGGGCCTAATCGATTCCATAAAAAAAACCGACAAAGCCCAAAGGCCAAAGAGTTGGGCCTAGTAAGCCCGATAAGAAAGGTATTACTTTAGGAGGTAGAGTGAACCACTAGCAGAAGATGAATGTCCATGGGTCTTACTAGTGTCTAAGGTTAAGAATACTGAGACTTGGGAAGTTAGAACATATGTAGACAACCACAAGTGCCTTCAATCAAGAGAAATAAAGGCTTGCACTACCCAATTCTTGTCTAAGGGTATCATTGACCAAATTAAGAAAAACCCAGATGTTCCAACAAGAGCTCTTCAAGACCATTCACCGAGAAGCAATATGAGGTTGGTGTGTCAAGGATGAAAGCTTTTAGGGCTAAAACCACCGCACTCAATCAAGTTAAGGGAGATTACATTGTACAATATACAATGTTGAGGGATTACTGTTTAGAGTTGAGAAGGGCAAATCCTGATACAACTGTTAAGATTGAAGTTGGAAGAACCTGAGATCTTGAACTACAAACAAGAGTTTTCAAGAGGATCTACATATTTTTAGGTCCATTAAAGAAAGGTTTCAAAAGAATGTGGAAGGATCTATTAGGCCTTGATGGTGCATTCATGAAGGGACCATATCACGGGCGACTTCGGCTGGCGGTGGGATTGGATGCCAACAATGGCATATATCCGATTAGCATATGCAATTGTAGAGAAAAACAACCAGGTTCTTGGACTTGGTTTTGGAGTGTCTAGGTGATGATCTAGATCGGCGGGGAATCTAACTACACTTTTATAAGTGATAGGCAGAAGGTAAACATTTGACTTTTTATTTCAACTATGGTCCCATTTAGGAATCTAAATACATATTTAATATTCTAACATTTGTCTATTTCCTATAGGGCCTCATACCTGCAATGGCTAAGGTATTTCCTAGTCAGAGCAGGTTTTCCTTAGACATATACATGAAAATATGAAGCTCAAGTGGAATGGACAAGCATATAAAGATGCGCTTTGGAAGTGACTCTTTGCAACAGTGATATTTCATTTTGATCATACAATGGAGGAGCTGAAGAAGTTTAATAAGGATGCATTTGAATGGTTAGCAAAAATTCTGTGATTCTTGGTCTAGATCCCATTTTCGGTAATATTTGTTGCATTTTAATTAAGTAGCTCTTAATTATAGTTAAATAGTTGTTCTTTGTTTACTTAAGTAGCTTAATTATCTTGATTCTGTGGTAGAGCTAAATCGATGTATTGTTGAACAATATATGTGAGGTTTTGAATGGAAAAATATTGGATGCTAGGGATGCACCTATAATCGATTACTTGTAGAATACATTAGGCAATTACTTGAGAAGGAGGATTGTGAATGTTCTTGGTTTTATAGCAAAAGCAGATGGCCCTCTCACCCTACTGCAGGCTAGAATATTGAAAGGTGCTATAGACCAAGCAAACAATTTTCGATTGGGTTGGAATGGGGAAGAATATGAGGTAAAGGGACCAAGCATGGTGATCAAGTATTAGTAGTGAATGTGGCTAGAAGGGTTTGTAGTTGTAGGAGATGGGAATTAACAGGCATCCCCTGTGTACATGCTATAGCAACCAACTACAACATGGCACTTAATGGGATTGAAGTGGGTATACCAGAAGAGTGGGTCCATAGGTGTTATTGGTTAGCTACTTGGAAAAAGACATACAGTCATACTATTGGATGTATAAATGGTAAGATAATGTGGAAGAAATCCTAAATTCCTTCAAAACTGATTCCACCTAAGCATCATTCACAAGTGGGTAGGCCAAGAAGAAACAGAAGGAAAACAAAAGAAGAGAAGGCAATGGTGAGTGGTGGAAAACTGTCCAGGGCATATAAAACTGTTACATGTTTGAAGTGTGGAAACCTTGGCCACAACAGAAGATCTTGTAAAGGCCAAAAATGAAAGAAACAGGGCACCATCACTGATCGTCACAGGTTCATCAAATGCTAGGAAAAGGTCTGCATCAACACAACCTCACGATGCAAGTGTCCCACGAAAAAGAAAGCTTCATTTGGAAGTGGGACCTCAAAAAACTACTGAGGTGGTAAAGGACCACAAAGAAAAAAAAAAGAATGGAAAAGAGAGGTGTTAGTGTGATGTATGTTTAAATACTTGGTGTGGCTATGTGTCTTTTAGTGTCTGTTTATGTACTCAACTTTTGGTTTATGCTATGTAAGTTTAGTGTCTGTTTGTGTACTCAACTATTTGTGTACTGATTAAGTTTGACTTGCATTAGTCAAACTTGTTTTATTTAATGTATTCACTTTTCAATATATCAATTATGTCTTGACATATCTGTCTTGTAGTATGGTAACTTCACTTGAAGTATTGACTATTAGTAGTCAAAACGGTTTTAGACAACAAAGTTAGTGTTGACTTTTTAAGTCAAACAAAAGGCAAAACATAACAACAAGTGCACCATTGTAGAAAAATTATACCAAATAGATGTCACAAAACATATCTTACATTAACCCAAAAGACAATACAAAGAAAACCTAACCAACAACCATCTTACAACAACCATACTTGACCCAAAACATATCTTAGAAATCTAATCTAAAACATTCATTAACCCAATAGGTAAATGACCACAACACGAGAGAAACCTAGCCAACTAAACATCAAATACGTCTTGGTTTTTCTAAGTTCCCTTGTCAATTCTTCAATGGCAGTTTCATGCCTATTCCTAGCCCAACAATCCGGTATAATTTGTACAAAGCGGTCACACATTGGTGGATCAACCCAATCAATCCACCCACATCGCGAATCCCTTGTTTGGGAACTGCTGTAGAAACGCCGACCTGGGTGAGACACTGTCCAAGAAGTCTTGACTATGAAAACTCGTCCACATCTGCAGAATACCATGATTGACGAAGATTTTAGGTGTTCTATGATTTTTAATTTGAGTATGTGAGATCTAGGGTTTTTTAATTGGGAATGTGACTTTGGGAGGGTTTTTAATTTGGGTGTTCTTGGTTAACTGGGTTTCATTTTGGGCGGGGAAGGTTGGGATAATAAATAGGGTGGGAAAGTGGGTGACAAATGGAAAAAGACATGTTTACCCATGTAATTTAATGAGATAACGGGAGAAATAAACGTCCGTCCATTTTAGGGACCAAAAGCGTGCAAAGTTTCAAAATTAGATACTGCTGGTGTAATAAAAGTGACTTAGGGACTAAAGTTGTTATTTTGGGCAAACCATAGGGACCAAACGTGTAATTTTTTCTAATTTTTTATACACCCCAAGTCATTGACTTTCAACAAATACCTGTTTGCGACAAGATCTTGCCCTGGTTCTGGTTTTTGTTGATTGAGTAACATTTTTGTTGGAGTTAATCAGTTTAAACCATTGATACAAATATCAATCAAACCAAGAACCACCATCGTCTTCCTCTAGCACGAACATCACCGTCATCCTCCTCTAGCACAACCACAAAAAAAACTAATTAGAATCGATCGATGCTTGCTCGATCCAAAAAAAATGAATATACAAACAAACATATGTTAATCAAATGAATGACCTGGGACAAAAATAAAACTATCTCTTTTTTGTAGGCGTTGAATCTTCAATGAGTGGTGTTATATTATGATGAACAAATAGTCAAACAAAGTTGAATTGCACATGGTGATGAATGAAAAAATTATTATAAAATTGATGAATCTATTGTAAAATATTATGGGCTTATGAGCTTATGTATATTCATCATAATCTTGATTAACAAGTTAGGTTTTTCCTATAAATACCTCCTATTGTAATATTATGAATACATCTCAATAATAAGAATTCTCTTCCTCTTTCATTCTTGTGTTCTTGTTCATTACATTTACAACACGTTATCAGCACGAATTGTCTCAACAAAAAGATTTTTCACGCATGAAGTGTTCCTAAATAAATAAAGGTAAATGAACGAACAGAACTTACATGTTGAAAATCTGAGTCATCTTAGCCATGAGCCCATGAGGTAATACTTTTTCAATTTAATACTTCAATTCTATGTTTATCTAAGAATAAGTGTTTGATGTGTTTTTGTCGTCTAAAAAACAAAAAACAAAGTAATCAATTATATTCTTTTTTTTGGTTTTTCGAGTATATTTTACCGACTTACATGAATTTTTTCCATAACTAGCTTGTTATACCATACTAGAATTAGTTTTTCATAAGCAATAGTTGGCTTGTCTATTCCAAAAAATTCAAAAGGTATTTTGATTTTACTAATATTGATGAAGAGATATTGGATGTGAAAATAAACTTTTGGAAAATGATTTACATGCCTAAACTATATACCTAAAGATGCGCCTAAGCATAAGATTACGACATGTGGCATAATCAAAAGTAGAGATAAAGAGAGAGAAAATGTGAAAGACATGTGTCAAATGATGACAAGATTAGGCATGTTTTTAGGTATATTTTTTAGGCATGCATATCATTACTCTAAACTTTTATGACAACAACAAAATTAGCACAATGATCTCTTTTAAAATTAGCAGTTGATCTACGAATATTAGTAGATCTTTAATGTTTCTTATAGAAGTAACCTACAACTTGTAGATCTCTTTTAAATATAATTAATGATAAATTGTTAACTGAAATATGAGATAGGAAACGTAATCTCTTATTATTTTCTGTGATATTATATCATTGATTATAAAGATTGTCATTTTTTCAAATGTTGAACTTTAATTGGGTTTTTATTTTTCTTGTTAATCTTTCAAAACTTTATTATAATTTTCAAGAACAGTGAATGTTCTATTGTTATTACATTGAAAAAAAATCAAAGTAACCATTGATATCATCAATAATGGTGATGATTGTTTATATTTTTATCAAAAAGATATTATGATCTCTTTAAGTGGATTAAAAAAAAATACCATAACCTCATGTTATGATAAAAAAAAAATTAGAACCTCATGTTCTAATTTGATTCGATCAATAGAATCAATGGCATAGCCATCATGTTATGGTTAAAAAAAATTATTAGAACCTCAAGTTCTAATATGATTCTTTCATGAATCAATATCATAACCTCATGTTATGATTATATTTATTCATAATAAAACTCAAGTTTATTACAATGAATAAATTAAAAATACAATAACCTCGAGTTATTGTATCTCTTTTAATGAACCTCAAGTTCAGTTATTATTCTCTTTAGAGAATTACAATATCATAACCTCACGTTATGTTTAGAAAAAAAAGAAGAGTATGAACCTCAAGTTAACATAACCTCGTGTTATGTTAGAGAAAAAGAAAAATAGAACCTCAATTTCTATTATGATTCCCCCAAGAGAATCAAAAGATATCATAACATCATGTTATGATTATTATAGAACCTCAAGTTCTATTGTGATTATATAATGAAAATACAATAACCTCAAGTTATTGTTAAAATGTTCAAATATGATTCCCTCAAGTGAATCACGATGACATAACTTCAAGTTATGATTAGTTTTGTTTAAAGCCTAATGTGCTTTGATGATTCCCTCAAGTGAATCATAATACCATAACCTCACGCTTATGTTTAAAAAGAGTATGAACCTCAAGTTCTACTACGATGAACATAATAAAAATGCACTAACCTCAAGTTATTCTTTTTAATGTTGAATCATGATTATCATGAAAGAGTTAAAATACCATAACATTGTGTTATGATATTCAATTAAAAAAAAGGATAAGAACTCAGGTTCTATCATGATTCTATCAAATACATAACCTCAAGTTATGATTAGAATGTTCTATGATGATTCTCTCAAAAGAATCAAATAACATAATCTCATTATGTTAAAGAAAGAAGCTAGAACATTATTTAATCAAGTGAATCAAATAACATAATCTTATTATGTTAAAAAAATGTATATATAGAACCTCAAGTTCTATTGTTGTTAATTTTATTTTGTACCATTTATTTTATTTTTATGTTCTTTCTATTTACAAACCTAACACAATCTTTAACTTCATGTCAATACTCTTATATATTTTTTAGATGTGTTAATGTGGAGTGTGGACTTTTTATGTTAAGATTTAACTGTAAATTTTTTTTATGAGAACCTTGTCTTCTTCGTGAGGACCTTAAAAGGGAATACTTAACGATGAAAGATTCGTTAAATTATGGTAAAATCTCAAGGATACATTACCACACAAAATCAAGTAATATTCCCAAAAATCTCGCTATGATTGTATGCACTTCAAGCTGCATTAAAAAAAACATAAGCGAGTTCGGTATCACAATTTCAAGTGCGATCTGAATTAAAAAGAAAATATATAACGGTGAAAGATCCGTTAAATGCATGTCAAAATCTAAAAGAAAGATTTGACCATCATAAGCAAGAGATTCTTGCAAATGCGAGCACATGTTTCGCAATATTAAGTAGTACATCTGAATGATGAAAAGAAAAAATGTGATGAGATGATTAATGCCTCGAATATACTCAGATATCGAGAACGATGCTTTGATATAAAAGAAATGGGAATGTTTGAACAAACACGATAAACCCCGCTTACTAAATTTTCCATATTGTCGTGTTAAAAGAAACTGGTTGGCAACCTCAAGTTAGCAACATAAAGATCTCCATTCCTCAAGTGAAGAAAAATGATCAATATGAGATCCGATTCTCATGTGAATGTGATAATATAACGACAATGGTTAAAGATCATTTATCATGGTAAATGCTATGGTCGAGGTAGTATGACAATGACAAACCACTAGTAGTGGCGAAAATACAATAAGAAAGAAACAAAAAAAATGCTATTTATGCAAAATGCAATGTGATGTATATGAAATACAAGTGTGTCAAAGATATTACACACTATATTCATAGATTTAAAATCTGCGGATAGCGATTTTGCTCCTCACCTAAAGAATAATTATGAAATTGTCATGAGAAACGAAGTTAAGTATTATAAATACATTATATTCTTTTATGTCTTCCTCGACATGCAAAGATTAGTAAAAGCATCAAGCATATAAACTTAAGTTTAGAGCAATAATAATTATAGTATTTTTGGCATGACCGTTATACCATCCCGAAGTCTAATGATGCTTAAAACTATAATAGAAAGATTCTTCAATCTTATGTTTTTTCTTCAAAGAAAGTTGATTATTCAACCATCAACTATATTGGGGATTCAATCTCTCAATATTCTGGAAAGAAAACTAATGGATGCATGTAGGCATACACATCCATTGGATGAACCATTTAGAGTTTAAAATCGATGCATCGTCTAAATGGTAATTGTGACAACTCGTATTTTCAGGTCATTATTTCAAAACATTACCCATGCTTCATCATTTATCATTTATCAGAACTAGGTTTACGAGCATCAAATTCACGTAACCATAATGGTTTAGCTGTGAATTCATATATAATCATTAAGGACATTCCATATGGACTAAGTTTAGTCTACATATCATTAGCATCATTATCATCATATTAGTTCATTCATGGTTTTGCATTTTACATTAACCGTATAATTTCATATTAAATAAACGTTATCGCGTAATTAATTATTTTGAACAATTGATCCGTTACTTTCAAAAATTATTCCACTATATTTTTATACTCATATTAAGTTTATAAAAATATTATTATGAGTTTACCCAGTGTTTTAAATTTATTTTGTATCTAAATTGTTATGTTTATATAATTACGACGTTTTTCTTAAATACTACACGATAATTATTATTTCACTCAAATTTTGCAAGAAATGTATTTTTATAATTTTTATGACCTCAAAATATTTTATCTTGACCCGTTAAAATTTATTTTTATCTAATGCTACTCTAAATACTCAAATGTGTATTAAACTTACCACAAGTCTTCAAGTAACTTACATCTAATTATATTAATACATGTTAAAAAAAAAGATATAAAGCTATGACTAACACCCCTTGCCATCGACACAAGGGGGTGAGTCACTTGATTTTGCAAATATCTCTTCTAGTAATGCATTTTAATTAAACATAACACATACACAAAGATATTTCAGGTGAAACTCTTTCTTGCTTCTCTCTTCCTCTCTAAAACCGGCATCCACAAGGACCAAGAAGATCATTATAAAAATTTTCAAGACAAGGTTTTATCACTCTAGTCTCACTCTTTATCGAGGTTTTCCAATAAAAACCTAGGGTGATTAGGAAAAATCCATTGTCCATAAACCTCATCAAGTTTACTAGTAAGCATCCATATTCATCATCCTATTTCATATTTATTTTTATGGTCATTTCATTTTATTTGAGAAAACATGCAAGTCTCATGAGGTTTATACCACTTTTTCATTGATTTTAAGAGTTATATATATATTTGTCATCCTATAATTACTCCTTGTTATAAATCACTCTTGGTGATGTCTAGGAACCCATGACACCCTAAGAAGGTGTATGGTAGGATTAGAATAGCTCCGGAGTTGTTTTGAATGGGTTAGAATAGGTTTGGCGCTGAGAAAACTCATTTCGACAACTTTGCAAAAGGGTCTGTCCTTATTTTCAAAATCTGGAAAATCCGACAGTGGATAAAATTTTTTGGCCTAGAAATTTAGAAAATAAACTTTAAAACGAAAACGTGGCCGCTTGAACGGATTAAAACGAGCTATAACGAAGAAGTTATGAATTTTTCAAGTTGGCGATTAACAAAACTAAAATTTTCTGGAAATTTCAGCATGTTATATTTATTTTGTACGAGTCAAAAATGAAACTTAGGCGCTATAAATTATGTCGATTTATCAAAAATATATAAGTTACTTTGATACAAAAGTTTGGAGAACAAATATTTGGAGAACAAGTTTTGGAGAACAAGTTTTGGAGAACAAATATTTGAAGAACAAGTTTTGGAGAACAAGTTTTTGAGAACAAATATTTGGAGAACTAAAAGTTTTGGAGAATAAGTTTTGGAGAACAAAATTTGGAGAACTAAATTGTAGAACTTTTTATAAAGTAATGTCTTCTAGTAAAAATAAGTTCGCCAAGTATATTTTTCAAAATGTCCGACCGTTTGACTAGCGGAGTTATAATGAATTAAATATGGTAACTCAAACTTTGCCGAAAATCCATCCTTAAACTATATTTTGGGACACAAGTACCATACTTAACCTTTATTTTTCTTTATGTTCGAGACCTCTAGGATGGAAACTCATGTACTAAAACTTTGAGATAATGATACAAGCTTCCCAAAACCATTGAGTACGTTTCCTAATACTCGATGTGCACCATTTTACGACTAGCTTTTAGAGGCCGTTTTGTCACTTTCATGAATATTTCAACGACATTATTTTACTTACGAAAGTTATAATTTCTTAATAAATCACTAAATGATTATCGCCGAATATCATTTCAACGTAAATACATGTGGAGTAATTTAAAAATGGTCAAGATGTTAAAAGATTATTTTTCGACGAAAAGTATTATTTTCAAAAATTCATAAGTGGTATAGATATCATCCGAATTGCATGCATAACATTACATATAACTTATTACGTATCATATCATTCATAATAGGTCGAGTTTTAAAATTCACGCTACATTTCGGTGTGCACACTTTTGTCATCGCATCAATTCATCAAGTGAGTTTTCATAGCCCCGTTGTATACGTTTATACTTATTTTCAAACCTACGGGGGAGAATACATTGCACATCATTTTTATTACGATACCAAGTATATCAAATTCATTACATTGCTTAAGTTACCTCATGCCAATTGAATGTCCCCATTATATAACATGAACCGTTAATTTCATAGAAGCGAGGGTGAGTGGATAGATCTATCGAGGGTGACTCCTCCATCCGGGTTGGTGGATTCCAACTGGTTAAACGGATGCATTTCATTTAATATCATTATTTGAGTTGTTTGGCAAACACTCTGTTGGGCTTAACATCATGATCAGCTAGTTTTCGTGTCATGGACTTATAGAAATTGTAACATTTTTATGTGGCATGTTTGTCATATATGGTCTATACTTGTGTGGTTGTATAAAACATTTTCATAAACCTATGATTTCTCACCAACATTATTGTTGACCGTTTTAGCAATGTATTTTCAGGTAATTAGACATTCGCATCATGGCACGAGTAAGGAACCCTCATAGTGTCGCGGCGTCGACACATATCATTGTATATTATGGCATATTCAAAACATCGTTTGGACTTGTATTAAACTTATATTTCCGCAAACTTTATCAACTTTTGGGACCTATTTTGTAACTTTGTATGTTTTATATTAATATCAAAAGATGTGTTTCTAAAACGACACTTTAGGTCGTTCAATATAACTGTGATTGTGATGCTATGACAGTCAATCCCCAGGAATTCCATTCCCGCGAAAACAGTGTAATTTGGGGTGTGACAGATTGGCATCGAGCCGCTTAGATTAGAGAGAACTAGGTTACATCATTGACCCTAGACTATAACTACATCATCATAGCATCTCATCATTTCATCATAAGTGCATGTTCACTTTTCATGCAGATTCATATACATTTTATTCGAGTTATTTACTTTATTTTACATCGGTTGTCACAGAGATGTCTTCAGATTCCGACATTATCCCTATATCATCTGACACGAACATGGAGGATGTCTCATCCGACACCAACATGAACGATGCCTTATCAAACAATGTAGTTTTATCTTCTATTGGCTCTACTTCAGATCTACCACTTATAGTGACAGACACGACCGAACCCTTTGAGGAGGGCGAAGTCGCACCTACACCACCTCGTTAGCCTACACATAGCCCGATTCATCCACCATCACCACTTTTATCATCATCATCTTCATCATACTATCTTAGGGAGCCTATACCTACGTTGGACTTGCCGCCAAAAGCTGCACGTTTTGACATCCCTACATCACCCTCTACAAAGCCCGAACCACCAGCTAGGTTCGAGATAGGTGAGAGCTCAAAGGCTGTTCTGCTAGACAGACCTTCCACTGAGACATTAGGGGCACGTATTGATAGCCAACATGTTCAGATAGATAGGATGTTAGGACAGTTGGAGGAATTGTCATTGGATCGAGTGGAGACCATTGAGGAGGAGGTTGAAGGCCTCGTGATAGGTAGAGTTTCGATTGATTTGGCACACCAGGGTTTAGAGTCTAGACAGCTAGAGAACCGGGGCATATTGTTCCAGTTGAGGCAAGAGATGCCTGAGTTATATGACAGAGCCAGATGGCACAGTGATCTAACTTCGTCGCGCCTCAGGAGTTGGCATTAGCACGTGAGAGCATGGTTATCGCTAGGTCAGATTAGCGAAGTTGAGGGGTTTGATTGCTAGTTTGGTTGCACAGGTTCGAGATCTACAGGATCGAGTTGGCGGTGAGCACCGTGAGGTGCCTAGTGTATACTTTTATCATGTATAGTTTTTATTTACTATTATCCTAGTCACAAGGTGTGGGACATAGTTTAAAGAACTTGTTGTCTTTTGGTTGTTGTACAAACAAAATATCAAGTGTTGACTCAACTATGTAGGAATGGTTTTACTATCTATGATATCGGTCCATGAAGGCCGAATTTTTCATGTATATTATCCACGTGTGTTGTGATTATATTTGTGATATTTCGTGGTTGTTCCGTTGTGATTTCATTTATATTATGCATATTGTGGTTGTGGATATATATGTGTAATGTTTGTTTCTACTTACGAGTTCTCATAATTGTTTCATCTTATGGTTTTGAAGAGCAATGGCACCAAAGAAAGCCACACCGAATTGACTCAAGCTGCTATGCGTAAGTATGTGAACGATAGCATAGCCGAGGCATTAAGAACCGAGAGCATCGTGGCGCCTGGCCGAGGTGCGCTACTGCCGGGTCGCTAGACATGCTGCTGCTGCAGCCATTGCAGGAGGGTCCGGAGTTAGAAGTTGTACTTATAAGGATTTTAAAAGTGGAGATCCCACTAAGTTCAAGGGTACTGGGGCAACCGCCATGGTTAGATGGTTCAAGAAAATGGAACCGTGTTCTTGTTATGTAATTGCCCTGAGGATAGCAAGGTTAAGTTTGCTACAAGTACACTACTTGATGGGGCAATGTCGTGGTGGAATTCGTATGCTCAGCCAATGGGAATGGAAAATGCGCAAGCCTCACCTGGAGCAATTCAAAAGGTTGCTAACGAGGAAGTATTGTCTGCGTACGGAGGTGAAGAAGTTGGAGACCGAATTCTATGAATTGGTAACTATTGGGTATGATATTGATACTTACATTCAAAGGTTCCAAGAATTGGCCGCGTTATGCCCATCTATGGTTTCGGATAATGAAAAGCTACTGAGGCTTTCATCGGGGACTTCCCCTGTGTTGTTCAAGGAGACGTGATTTCTTTTGATCCGAAACGATTGAGAATCCATTCGAGTGACTCAAAAGCTCATGGTGCAAGTAGTGAATAGAAGCAACATCGCCAACACCAACCGAAACAACAATACCAACAACCGCTCCAATTTCAACAATAACCAAAACAATTACACCAACTATAACAATAACAACAACAAACGGAAGTGGGACAACAACAGAGGTGGAAATGTTACTCAACAACCGCCTAAGAGACAAGAGGTGGCAAAGGCCTATGTTGCAGGTTCAAAGGAGAAGAAGGGGTACACGGGAATTTTGCCTAAGTGTGAGATGTGTTCTAGTCATCACAAGCCGGGACGTTGTCCTGAACCATGCAGGAATTGTAAGAAAGTGGGACATCAAACTAGGGAATGCAAGATGCCAGCTACGGGAAAATCGAACCACCAGTGACATGTTTTGGTTGTGGAGAAAGGGAACACTACAAGAGTGAGTGTCCAAAGGGAAGGAACCAAGGAAACAAGAATCAAGGTGGAATGGCACAAGGAAGAGCCTATGTCATGGGAGGTGGAGAAGCTAGGGAGGACCCGAATGTCGCATGTAATGCGTCCTTATCAATAATCGTTATGCATCAGTTTTATTTGATTCGGGAACCGATAAGAGTTTTGTGTCCACTATATTTGCACCTTTACTCAATATCAAACCAACCACATTAGACACATCATACAACATTGAATTAGCTAATGGTAACTTAATTAGCACCGACACCATTGTCCGTGGTTGTACACTCAATTTTCTAAATCATCCTTTCAATATAGACCTTATGCCCGTAGAACTAGGTAGTTTCGACGTCATCATTGGTATGGATTGGTTATCCAAACATCGTGTAAGAATCATTTGTGATGAAAAAGTTGTTCATCTTCCTTACAATGGCGAAACTTTGATCATTCGTGGGGAACGGCGGAACTAGACTCAGATTATATCATGCATCAAGAAGGAGAAGTACATAAAGAAAGGTTGTTTTGCTTTCTTAGCACATATAACCGAGAAGAAGTCGGAGGAGAAGCGACTTGAGGATGTACCGATTGCTCGAGAATTTCCTGAAGTCTTTCCCGAAGACTTTCCAGACTCCCACCGCACGCCAAGTAGAATTTCATATTGACTTAGTGCCCGAGGCACCAATTGCATGCGAGCACCTTACCGATTAGCACCATCGAAATGCAAGAGTTGTCTAATCGGTTGCAAGAACTTTTAGACAAAGGATTCATTAGGCCAAGTTCCTAGCCTTGGGGAGCACCGGTCTTGTTTGTGAAGAAGAAAGATGGATCCTTCAGAATGTGTATAGATTATAGAGAGTGAACAAGTTAACGGTGAAGAATCGTTACCCACTCCCCAGAATAGACGACTTGTTCGATCAGTTGCAAGGCTCTAGTATCTATTCAAAGATTGACCTAAGGTCAGGTTATCATCAACTTAGAGTGCGGGAGGAGGATATTCGAAAACAAATTTAGAACACGCTATGGACATTATGAGTTTCAAGTAATTCCGTTCGGATTAACTAATGCACCTGCAGTATTCATGGATCTCATGAATAGAGTATGCAAACCGTATTTGGACAAGTTTGTTATAGTATTCATCGACGACATATTGATTTACTCAAAGAGCAAAGAAGAGCACGAAGGGCATTTAAGAACGATTTTAGGACTACTCAAGAATGAGAAGTTGTATGCCAAATTTTCGAAGTGTGATTTTTGGAATCGCAAAGTACAATTTCTTGGTCATGTCATTGATAGTCAAGGACTACAAGTTGATCCTGCAAAGATTGAAGCTGTAAAGATTGGGCTATTCGACAAATCCTACGGAAACTCCGACAATTTCTAGGACTCGTGGGTATTACGGAGATTCATCGGTTTTTCAAAGATAGCAAAAGCTTTGACCAAGTTGACACATAAAAACAAGAGGTACGAATGGGGAAAGAAACAAGAAGTCGCTTTTAGCTTGTTGAAGCAAAAGCTTTGCAGTGCGCCAATTTTGGCATTACCCGAAGGAATTGAGAACTTCGTTGTATACTGCGATGCTTCACATAAAGGGATTGGAGCTGTTTTAATGCAAAACGAGAAGGTGATAGCTTATGCTTCTCGACAACTTAAGGTTCATGAGAAGAATTACACCACACATGATCTTGAGTTGGGGCCGTAGTTTTTGCACTTAAGATTTGGAGACACTACCTTTACGGTACAAAGTGCACAGTGTTTACGGACCACAAGAGTTTACAATATGTTCTTGATCAGAAGGAACTTAACATGAGGCAACGCCGTTGGTTGGAATTACTCAGCGATTATGATTGTGAAATCAAGTATCATCCGGAAAAGCCAATGTTGTGGCTGATGCTCTTAGCCGGAAAGAAAGACCCAAACCTTTAAGAGTCCGATAATTAGGAATGACGATCAGTTCACCTTTACCATCAAGAATACTCGAGGCACAAATCGAGGCACTTAAGGAGGAAAACCGACCAAGTGAAAAGCTTTATGGTATGCCCGAAAATGCAAATGGCTTTGTAAAGAGAGCAGATGGAGTACTATGCTTCAAGGAAAGAATGTGGGTACCATTTTATGGCGGGATACGAGAATTGATTATGCATGAGTCGCATAAGTCAAAGTATTCTATTCACCCAGGATCCGATAAGATGTATCGTGATCTCAAGAAACTTTATTGGTGGCCTAACATGAAAGCGAGATTTCCACGTACGTGAGCAAATGTCTTACTTGTTCTAAGGTAAAAGTCGAATATCAGAAACCTTCAGGGTTACTCCAACAACCAGAAATTCCCCAAAGGAAATGGGAACGCATTACGATGGACTTTGTCACGAAACTTCCAAAGACATCGGGAGGTTACGATGCTATATGGGTAATCGTCGATCGCCTTACCAAATCAGCTCATTTCATACCAATTAGAGAGACTTATTCCATGGAACAACTCACTAGAATTTATGTCAAGGAAATAGTCTCAAGGCATGGAGCACCAATTTCCATCATTTCCGACAGAGATAGTCGATTCACTTCAAACTTCTGGAAATCATTACAAGATTCATTTGGAACCAAATTAGAGATGAGCACAGCATATCATCCACAAACCGATGGTCAAAGTGAAAGGACAATTCAAACCTTAGAAGATATTCTGAGAGCATGTGTGATTGATTTTGGAAATGGTTGGGCTAATCATTTTCCATTGATTGAATTCTCGTACAATAATAGTTATCACACCAGTATAAAAGCGGCACCATTTGAAGCACTCTATGGTCGAAAATGCCGATCACCTGTTTGTTGGGCCGAGGTTGGAGACGAACAACTCACTGGTCCTAAATGGTACGGGAAACAAATTTAAAAGATAGTCCAAAACCGTGATAGACTAGAACCGCCAGAGTCGACGAAAAGTTACGCAGATGTTAGACGCAAACCGTTAGAATTTCAAGTCGGCGACAAAGTGATGATGAAAGTATCGCCTTGGAAAGGCGTGGTACGATTTGGAAAATGCGTGAAGTTGAACCCGAGGTACATTGGGCCATTCAAAATTTTGAGCAGAGTCGGCCCAGTAGCTTATCGACTTGATCTTCTGACGAATTTAGTCATGTACACAACACGTTTCACGCTTTCAAACCTCAAGAAATGTCTTTCGACGAATCACCGTTACTCCATTGGAAGAAATTCAACTCGACGATAAACTCAATTTTGTGGAGGAACCTATAGAAATCATAGACCGCGAGGTCAAGCAGTTGAAACAAAGTCGTATTCCTATTGTGAAGGTTCGCTGGAATTCTCGAAGAGGTCCTGAGTTTACTTTAGAACGGGAAGACCAGATGCGCCTCAAATATCCTCATCTTTTCATCGACAACACTGTAGGACCCAACAAGGACTGAATTCAGGGACTGAATTCCTTTTTGGATGGGCGAATGTGACAACTCGTATTTTCAGGTCATTATTTCAAAACATTACTCATGCTTCATCATTTATCATTTATCGTAAACTAGGTTTACAAGCATCAAATTCACGTAACCATAATGGTTTAGCTGTGAATTCATATATAATCATTAAGGACATTCCATATGGACTAAGTTTAGTCTACATATCATTAGCATCATTATCATCATATTAGTTCATTCATGGTTTTGCATTTTACATTAACCGTATAATTTCATATTAAATAAACGTTATCGCGTAATTAATTATTTTGAACAATTGATCCGTTACTTTAAAAAATTATTCCAATATATTTTTATACTCATATTAAGTTTATAAAAATATTATTATGAGTTTACCCAGTGTTTTAAATTTATTTTGTATCTAAATTGTTATGTTTATATAATTACGACGTTTTTCTTAAATACTACACGATAATTATTATTTCACTCAAATTTTGCAAGAAATGTATTTTTATAATTTTTATGACCTCAAAATATTTTATCTTGACCCGTTAAAATTTATTTTTATCTAATGCTACTCTAAATACTCAAATGTGTATTAAACTTACCACAAGTCTTCAAGTAACTTACATCTAATTATATTAATACATGTTAAAAAAAAAAAAAAGATATAAAGCTATGACTAACACCCCCTTGCCGACTCAAGGGGGGTGAGTCACTTGATTTTGCAAATATCTCTTCTAGTAATGCATTTTAATTAAACATAACACATACACAAAGATATTTCAAGGTGAAACTCTTCTTGCTTCCTCTCTTCCTCTCTAAAACCGGCATCCACAAGGACCAAGAAGATCATTATAAAAATTTTCAAGACAAGGTTTTATCACTCTAGTCTCACTCTTTATCGAGGTTTTCCAATAAAAACCTAGGGTGATTAGGAAAAATCCATTGTCCATAAACCTCATCAAGTTTACTAGTAAGCATCCATATTCATCATCCTATTTCATATTTATTTTTATGGTCATTTCATTTTATTTGAGAAAACATGCAAGTCTCATGAGGTTTATACCACTTTTTCATTGATTTTAAGAGTTATATATATATTTGTCATCCTATAATTACTCCTTGTTATAAATCACTCTTGGTGATGTCTAGGAACCCATGACACCCTAAGAAGGTGTATGGTAGGATTAGAATAGCTTCGGAGTTGTTTTGAATGGGTTAGAATAGGTTTGGCGCGAGAAAAACTCATTTCGACAAGTTTGCAAAAGGGTCTGTCCTTATTTTCAAAATCTGGAAAATCCGACAGTGGATAAAAATTTTTGGGCTAGATATTTAGAAAATACACTTTAAAACGAAAACGTGGCCGCTTGAACGGATTAAAACGGAGCTATAACGAAGAAGTTATGAATTTTTCAAGTTGGCGAAGAAAACTAAAATTTTCTGGAAATTTCAGCATGTTATATTTATTTTGTACGAGTCAAAAATGAAACTTAGGCGCTATAAATTATGTCGATTTATCAAAAATACATAAGTTACTTTGATACAAAAGTTTGGAGAACAAATATTTGGAGAACAAGTTTTGGAGAACAAGTTTTGGAGAACAAATATTTGGAGAACAAATATTTGGAGAACAAGTTTTGGAGAACAAATATTTGGAGAACTAAATTTTAGAACTTTTTATAAAGTAATGTCTTCTAGTAAAAATAAGTTCGCCAAGTATATTTTTCAAAATGTCCGACCGTTTGACTAGCGGAGTTGTAATGAATTAAATATGGTAACTCAAACTTTGCCGAAAATCCATCCTTCAACTATATTTTGGGACACAAGTACCATACTTAACCTTTATTTTTCTTTATGTTCGAGACCTCTATGATGGAAACTCATGTACTAAAACTTTGAGATAATGATACAAGCTTCCCAAAACCATTGAGTACGTTTCCTAATACTCGATGTGCACCATTTTACGACTAGCTTTTAGAGGCCGTTTGTCACTTTCATGAATATTTCAACGACATTATTTTACGACGGAAAGTTATAATTTCTTAATAAATCACTAAATGATTATCACCGAATATCATTTCAACGTAAATACATGTGGAGTAATTTAAAAATGGTCAAGACGTTAAAAGATTATTTTTCGACGAAAAGTATTATTTTCAAAAATTCATAAGTGGTATAGATATCATCTGAATTGCATGCATAACATTACATCATAACTTATTACATATCATATCATTCATAATAGGTCGAGTTTTAAGATTCACGCTACATTTCGGTGTGCACACTTTTGTCATCGCATCAATTCATCAAGTGAGTTTTCATAGCCCCGTTGTATACGCTTATACTTATTTTCAAACCTACGGGGGAGAATACATTGCACATCATTTTTATTACGATACCAAGTATATCAAATTCATTACATTGCTTAAGTTACCTCATGCCAATTGAATGTCCCCATTATATAACATGAACCGTTAATTTCATAGAAGCGGGGGTGAGTGGATAGATCTATCGAGGGTGACTCCTCCATCCGGGTTGGTGGATTCCAACCGGTTAAACGGATGCATTTCATTTAATATCATTATTTGAGTTGTTTGGCAAACACTCGCTGGGGCGACATCATGATCAGTCTTGTTTCAGTGTCATGGACTTATAGCAATTGTAACATTTTTATGTGGCATGTTTGTCATATATGGTCTATACTTGTGTGGTTGTATAAAACATTTTCATAAACCTATGATTTCTCACCAACATTATTGTTGACCGTTTTAGCAATGTATTTTCAGGTAATTAGACATTCGCATCATGGCACGAGTAAGGAACCCTCATAGTGTCGCGGCGTCGACACATATCATTGTATATTATGGCATATTCAAAACATCGTTTCGACTTGTATTAAACTTATATTTCCGCAAACTTTATCAACTTTTGGGACCTATTTTGTAACTCTGTATGTTTTATATTAATATCAAACGATGTGTTTCTAAAACGACACTTTAGGTCGTTCAATATAACTGTGATTGTGATGCTATGACAGTCAATCACCAGGAATTCCATTCCGCTGCAAAACAGGTAATTTGGGGGTGTGACAGTAATCAAAATCGCAACTTCAAGTTTGCATGATTAATAGCTCGACCAAATAAAATGCGAGCATAACATTCCATAGTAAGTATTTCATCATGAAAATGCGATGAATTACTTCTAAATTATCAAATGAAATTGAGGGAAAAGTTTGTGTTGTTGTATGGGGCCATATTATAATTTGCACAACAACAAAATTAGCATCATGCCAATATGTTATTATAAAGCCTCCATTTATTATTGGTTTTTGGTTAGAAACCAAGTATCTCCCATTAAATTTCTTTTGTGCAATACATGCTCAAATTATTCCACCTAAATGCACATATAGGATATAGAAGAAGGATAATTCCTTCAGGAGGAGACAAGAAGTAGCTGAAAATTCGGAATGAATTATCATATTCTATTGATCCTCAAAAAGAAATTTATGAATTTAGATTCAATGGATAATCTAATAGCCATTAATATACTTTGGCCAAATAAAATAAAATTTCAGCTACTCATTGTTTGTTATGACATGCCTCAAGCATGATAGACTAATCGATTCCAAATAAAATCCTCGATGAAAAATATGGAGCATGAAAATAAGATGGTTAATCGAGGTATAAAAGACCCCATGATAGTCTCATAAAGAGACACTAGACATGAAGGTTTCAAACGAACCTCAAATAACTAATGAGATCTCAATAATTCTATGATGATTAAAATCATATGGAATCGAAATAAAAACGGAATTATTGAGTTTCGATAAATTTGTTTACATACAATATAGCGCTTGTTGTTATGTATAATGAGGATCATAAATCAAATGTTATTCAATGAAACGATTGGCCAACGTGAAAAGACGCAATCTCATGAAAATAATTTTAGAGAAGTCTTGGGACATGAAGTCCGTACACATAAATGTGTAAAACTATCGGATATACATCGGTCTTTGTGTGAAACCGAAATAAGAGTTCTAAAGTTATCTGCTTTAAGACATGAATTGTTGAATAAATATATTCACAAAATTGATTATTAAGAGGCAAATTGTCTCGAGGTGGATGTAAATATCTTATTGATATTTTATGAGGCAAATAATCTATAAGTGTTTAATTCACTCTAAGTGAGTTTTAGATAAAGCTCCCATATTCTAAGAAGGATCTATAATGCTTTAAGCCCTCAAGCATGTCTAGCAACTTCAACTTTTAGAAGCAATTAATAAAGTTCTCAAGAACTTTATTTGATAAAGTTGAATGAATCCGTATATAGATCAAAATGATTTTGGACGCATATTATGTAAATTGCTTCTAGAAATAATTAGTCCTCAAGTACCATACACAAGTACAATTGAGGTTTGGATGCCAATTTTGTAATTAATATGCGTCACGAGAGTGTATTTTTCTCTTTTACTATTTGTACATGCATTGTATACTTTCCAACCAATTGATTTGATATTGGGTTGGAAGCTACACATATATTTTGTCATTTTTGCAGAACTTATTCGTAACATCATCAATTTGATGGACTTCATTGTAAAGTTGTTGCCAACAAAAGTATAAGAGCAACTCGTTTAGAAGATTAACATGCGATGCTTGAAATATATACATTATTGAGGAGGAGCATTATACGCACTGCACTCTTTTCCTTCATCAAGTTTTTTTTATCCGATTGGGTTTTTCTTGATAAGGTTTTTGATGAGGCAGTGTATGAAGTATAACGAACGATGAATATCCAAGGAGGAGTATTGTAAGATATTATGGGCTTATGTATATTCATCCTAATCTTGATTAACAAGTTAGGTTTTTCCTATAAATACCTCCTATTGTAACATTATGAATACATCTTAATAATAAGAATTCTCTTCCTCTTTCATTCTTGTGTTCTTGTTCATTACATTTACAACAGAATCAAAGAATAATTCAAGAATTGTTACTGTGTTGATGGACACTGGGCCAAGAATAACCAAAAATAAATAAAATAGGTACATGGTTTGAGAGAAGACGACCGAGAAAAATAAGGAAGAATACGAGATCTATAATTATGGTGTTGTTGCAGATTGTTGTGGTGGCTGAGAATTTAGAAAATTGAAGTAGGGTTTGAGAGAGATATGTGAGAGAAAACTACGGATAACGTGAAAGAGTCCTAAAATATGGGACGGTTTTTGGAAAATATTAATTTGAAATCCCCTTAATGCCCCTCACTCATTTAAAAAATATTTACATAACATCTTCTTACTTTACAATAATTACAATTTTGGCACTTTTATCTTAACCATTGATCAAACTAATCTAATGGCCCAGATTCATTTTAATGGTTCTGAAAGTCTGTACACAAAAAAATGGTTCTGCATTGAACGCTACACTATATATAATATTAAGAAAATGAAAAATAAACATAAACAACTATTTTATTTCATTAAAATTGTCACACCCCCAATTTACCTGTTTTGCAGCGGAATGGAATTCCTGGGGATTGACTGTCATAGCACCACATCACAGTTATATTGAACGACCTAAAGTGCCGTTTTAAAAACACATCGTTGGATATTATAATAAAAACATTCAGAGTACAACATCGGTCCCAAAAGGTTTACAAAGTTTGCGGAAATATAAATATGTTACAAATCCAAACGATGTTTTGAAATAAAGTGCCATAATGTACATAATGTAAGTCGACGCCGCGACTCAAAATGTAGGTCCCTAAACCATGTCATGAAGATAATGCCTCGCCTGAAAATACATTGTTAAAAACGGTCAACAATAATGTTGGTGAGAAATCATAGGTTTATGTAAACGTTTTATACGACTACACAAGTATAGACCATGCATGACAATCAAGTCACGTAAAAATAATGTTACAATTGCTCTAAGCCCATGACCCCGAAACTAGACTGTTCAATAATGTATGCCCCTCGCAGAGTGTTTGCCGAGACAACTCCGTAATGATATCAAATGAAATGCATCCGTTTGCCTGGTTGGGATTCACCAACCCGGATGGAGGCGTCACCCTCGATAGATCTATCCACTCATCCTCGCTCAAAAGATTAACGGTTCATGTTCAAGTAATGGGGACTTTCAAATTGGCAAATGCGGTAACTTAAGCAATGTAAATGAATTTAACATACTTGGTATCGCATAAAAAAATGTAGTGCAATGTATTCTCCTCCGTGGGTTTGAAATAAATTGAAAGCATGTAAAACGGGGCTATGAAAACTCACTTGGTAAACTGGAATAATGGCAAAAGTGAGTACACCGAGGTTTAATGTGATGCGTTAACCGGAACCTATTATCAATGATATGATATGTCATGAGTTGCAATGTAATGTTATGCATGCATTCCGTATGTTATTTATACCATTTACGAGTTTTGAAAATATTACTCATCGTCGAAAAATACTCTTTTGACGTCTTGACCAATCAAAAATCACTTTACATGTTTTACGCCAAAATGTCATCCTACAATGGTTTTATAATGACTTTTAGAGAAATTTTCACTTTTCGTCGCAAAACAATGTCGTCGGAATTTTTATGAAATTAACAAAAATGGCTTCGGAAAAGTAGTCGTAGAACAGTGTACGTCGATCGTTAGAGAACGAACTCGACGGTTTTGGAAAGTTTGTATCGATATCTAAAAGTTTCAGTTCAGGAGTTTTCGTCCAAAGGTCTCGATCATAAAGATATTAAGGGTTAAAGTTGGTGGTTTTGGCTAATTGTTGTGCAGAAAAAAAATGAGTTTTCGCCAAGTTTGAACATCCATAATTAATTTACTATAACTCCGCTTTACAAACAGCTTGTTGTTTTGAAAAATATGGCCGGTGAACTTGATTTTACTAGAAGACATTTCATTCCAAAAAGTTTCACAACCTTGTTAAAAACTCAAAACATGGTCGCTAATGTAACACTTGTAACGTAAAATAATATAGTTTTTCGAGAAAATAATAGTTACGCAACTTTATGAAAGTGCATATCTTTGTCGTTTCAAATCCGCTTTTACGGTTTTATACGTCCTTAGCCTCGTATCGAAGTAAACTAATATATTTTTGAGAAGTCGAAATAATTTGTGAAGCTTAAGGCTCGTTTTTGACCCAAACAATGTAAAAACAGCAAAGCTGAAATTTCAGAAAATAATATATTTCGTCGTCAAACTTTAAAAATTCACCACGGCTTCGTTATAAGTCCGTTTTTATCCGTTCAAGCGGCCACGGATTCGTTTTAAAGTATATTTTCTAAAAATCAAGGCCAAAGTTTCGTACCAACTGTAGGTTTTTCCAGAAATTCGAAACAAGGACAGAACCTATTTATATAGTTATCGAAAATAGTTTTTCTCGGACAAAACCTATTCTAATCCCTTCAAATCAACTCCAAAACTAATCTAATCCTACCATACACCTTCTTAGGGTGTCATGGGTTCCTAGATCATCCATCAAGACCAAAGAATACCAAGGGAATATTTATAGGATGACCATAGTATATAAATAACTCTAAAATCATGAAATAAAATGGTATAAATCACATATCATGCATACTTGCTCCAAATATGAATAGATGAATATGAAATGAAAAAGGAAACATGAAAATGAAAGAAACATGCTTACAAATGAATATGATGAGGTGAAAGTAACAAGGATTATCCTAAATACTCTTGGTTTTTATTTCAAAACCATATAAAGAGTATACACTAGATTGTAAATAACACTTGATCTTAGCAAAAATTTTGATCCCTATGGAGCTCTTGTTGGAACCGGTTGAAGAAGGAGAACAAAGAAGAGAGAAAAATTTTTCTAACTTGTGAAATAATTGAGGTGAATGAGTAAAAATTGTGTTAAGTAAGACTTTTATATTGTGTAAGATTTTTAACAATCACCACCCTAACATTATTTATGACTCCCTCCCCTTGGTCGCCAAGGGGAGGTATGACACAAAATAACCTTTTTTTATAAAATGTTGTATAATTTGTGTAATTTGTAAAAGAAATATAAGTAATTTGTAGGAATTTGTAACTTGTAGGATAAATGGAAATTTTGGTACAAGTGAGTTTTTAATAGCTCAAAATAGAATGTAATGAGATAATAAAATTGTAAAAATACATTCCTTGTGAAATTTGAGTGATATAAAAATTATCGTATAATTTTTAAGAAAAGTGACGTAATAATTTAACTTTAACGATTTATGTACCAAATAAATTTAAAACACTAGAAAAACTCAAAATATAGTTTTTATAAACTAATGTAAGTTTAAAAATACATCGGGATCATTTTTGAAAGTAATGGATTAAATATTCAAAATAATAACTCACGCGATAAAGATTATTAAATATAAAAATTACGCGTTTAATGTGAAATGAAATGTCATGAATGAATTATCATGATACAAATGATGTCAATGAAATGTAGACTAATTTTAGTCCATATGAAATGTACGTGATGTTATGATCATGAATTCGCCGCTAAACCTTTAAGGTTACGCGAATTTGAAACAAGTAAACCAAGTTTACTATAAATGTTGAAATAATGAGGCATAAATTGTGTCGAGAAATGACCTGAAAGTACGGGTTGTCACATTCGCCCATCCAAAAAGGAATTCAGTCCCTGAATTCAATCGTTGTTAGGTCTAACGGTGTCGGTGAAAAGATGAGGATACTTGCGTCGCATCTGGTCTTCCCGTTCCCAAGTAAACTCAGGACCTCGTCGAGAATTCCAACGAACCTTCACGATAGGAATACGACTTTGTTTCAACCGCTTGACCTCGCGGTCCATGATTTCTACAGGTTCCTCCACAAAGTTGAGTTTGTCGTCAAGCTGAACTTCGTCCAATGGAATAACGAGCGATTCGTCCGAAAGACACTTCTTCAAGTTTGAAACGTGAAACGTGTTGTGCACATGACTAAGTTCTGGTGGAAGATCAAGTCGATAAGCTACCGGACCAACTCTGCTCAAAATCTTGAATGGTCCAATGTATCTCGGTTTAACTTCCCACGCTGTCCAAATCGTACCACGCCCTTCCAAGGCGATACTTTCAACATAACTTTGTCGCCCACTTGAAATTCCAAATCCTTGCGTCTAACATCCGCATAACTTTTCTGTCGACTCCTTGCAGTTCTGAGTCTATCACGAATTTGAACTATCTTTTCCGTGGTTTCGTACTTTCGGACCAGTAAGTTGTACGTCTCCTACCTCGGCCCAACAAACAGGTGATCGGCACTTACGACCATAGAGTGCCTCAAATGGTGCCATCTTGATACTGGTGTGATAACTATTGTTGTACGAGAATTCTATCAATGGCAAATGGTTAGCCCAACCATTTCCAAAATCAATAACACATGCCCTCAACATATCTTCTAACGTTTGAATTGTCCTTTCACTTTGACCGTCGGTTTGTGGGTGATATGCTGTGCTCATCTCTAATCTGGTTCCGAATGAATCTTGCAATGAATTCCAAAAGTTTGAAGTGAATCGACTATCTCGGTCGGAAATGATAGAAATTGGTGCTCCGTGCCTCGAGACTATTTCCTTGACATAAAGTCTAGTGAGTTGCTCCATGGAATAAGTCTCTCTAATTGGTATGAAATGGGCTGACTTGGTAAGGCGATCAACAATTACCCAAATAGCGTCGTAACCTCCCGATGTCTTAGGAAGTTTCAGTAACAAAGTCCATTGTAATGCGTGCCCATTTCCATTGAGGAATTTCCGGTTGTTGGAGTAAACCGAAGGCTTCGATATTCGACTTTTACTTTAGAGCAGGTAAGGCATTTGCTAACGTACGTGGCAATCTCCGCTTTCATGTTCGACCACCAATAAAGCTTCTTAAGATCTTGATACATCTTATCCGATCCTGGATGAATAGAATACTTTGACTTATGCGACTCATGCATAATCAATTCTCGTATTCCGCCATGCAATGGAACCCACATTCTATCCTTGAAACATAATACTCCATCCGCTTCTTTACAAAACCATTTGCGCTTTCGGGCATACCATAAAGCTTTTCACTTGGTCGATTCTTCCTCTTAAGTGCCTCGACTTGTGCTTCGTGGATTTTCGATGGTAAATGAGAAATAATCGTCATTCCCAATGATCGAACTCTTAAAGGTTTAGGCCTCTCTTTCCGACTAAGAGCATCAGCCAAAACATTGGCTTTTCCCGGGTGATACTTGATTTCACAATCATAGTCGCTGAGTAACTCCAACCAACGACGTTGCCTCATATTAAGCTCCTTTGGATCAAGAATATATTGCAAACTCTTGTGGTCGGTAAAACACGTGGCACTTTGTACCGTAAAGGTAGTGTCTCCAAATCTTGAGTGCGAAAACTACGGCTCCTAACTCGAGATCATGAGTGGTGTAATTCTTCTCATGAGTCTTAAGTTGTCGAGAAGCATACGCTATCACCTTCTCGTTTTGCATTAAAACAGCCCCAAGTCCTTTATGCGCAGCGTCACAATATACAACAAAGTTCTCAATTCCTTCGGTAGTGCTAAAATTGGCGACCGCAAAGCTTTTGCTTCAACAACCTAAAAGCAACTTCTTGTATCTTTCCCCATTCGTACTTCTTGTTTTTCTGTGTCAACTTGGTCAAAGGTCTCGCTATCTTCGAAAAACCTTCGATGAACCTTCGGTAATACCCGGCTAGTCCTAGAAATTGTCGAATTTCTGTAGGATTCGTTGGAGTAGCCCAATCTTTCACGGCTTCAATCTTTGCGGGATCAACTTGTAGTCCTTGACTATCAATGACATGACCAAGAAATTGCACTTTGTGGTTCCAAAAATCACACTTCGAAAATTTGGCATACAACTTCTCATTCTTGAGTAGCCTTAAAATTGTCCTTAAATGCTCTTCGTGCTCTTCTTTGCTCTTTGAGTAGATCAAGATGTCGTCGATAAACACTATAACAAACTTATCCAAATACGGTTTACAAACTCTATTCATGAGATCCATGAATACCGCCGGAGCATTAGTCAATCCAAACGGCATCACTTGAAACTCGTAATGACCGTAACGTGTTCTAAACGCTGTTTTCGGAATATCCTCTTCCAGAACTCGAAGCTGATGATAACCCGACCGGAGATCAATCTTGGAATAAATACTAGAACCTTGCAATTGATCGAACAAGTCATCAATTCTGGGGAGTGGGTAACGATTCTTCACCGTTAACTTGTTCAACTCTCTATAATCTATGCACATTCGGAAGGATCCATCCTTCTTCTTCACAAACAAGACCGGTGCTCCCCAAGAGGAACTCGGCCTAACGAATCCTTTGTCTAGAAGCTCTTGCAATTGATTAGACAACTCTTGCATTTCGGATGGTGCTAAACGGTACGGTGCTCGCGCAATCGGTGCAGCTCCGGCACTAAGTCAATATGAAATTCTACTTGACGTGCCGGTGGAAGTCCCGGTAAATCCTCGGAAATACTTCAGAAAATTCACGGACAATAGGAACATCTTCAAGTCGCTTCTCCTCCGACTTTTTCTTGGTTACATGAGCTAAGAAAGCAAGACAACCTTTCTTAATGTACTTCTCCGCTTTGATGCACGATATGATACTAAGTATGGTTCCACTTCGTTCCCCACGAATAATCAAAGTTTCGCCGTTATAGGGAAGATGAACAACTTTCTCATCACAAATGATCTTTGCACGATACTTAGATAACCAGTCCATGCCGATGACGACGTCAAAACTACCAAGCTCTACGGGCATGAGGTCTATGTTGAAGGGATGATTAAGAAAATTGAATGTGCAACCGCGGACAATGGTATTGGTGCTAACTAAATTACCATTAGCTAATTCGACAATGTATGATGTATCTAAGGTGGTTGGCTTAATGTTGAGCAAAGGTGCAAATGCATTGGACACAAAACTTTTATCGGCACCCGAATCAAATAAAACTGACGCATAACGATTATTGAGAAGAAACGCACCTATGACATTCGGTCCTCCCTATCTTCCCCGCCTCCAATGACGTAAACCCTTCCTCGTGCCAAACCTCCTTGATTCGGATTTGCTTGATTCTTTCCTTTCTTACAATCCTCTTGTAGTGTCCGGTTCCCAACCAAAACATGTAACTTGTGGCCACTTGCAATCCCTAGTACGGTGACCAACTTTCTTGCATTCTCACACGGATCAGGACATCGACCGGATTGTGATGACTCAAACACTTATTACAAAAAACCCCAATATCCTTTTCCTTCCTTTGACCCGCAGCATAAACCTTAGCAACCTCTTGCCTCTTGGGCGGTTGTTGAGTAGCATTTATACCCCTTGTGTTGTCCCACTTGCGCTTGTTGTTGTTGCTATTGTTGTTGTAGTTGCCTCGATTATTGTTGAAACGGTTGTTGGGGTTGTTGTTGTTTCGGTTGGTGGTGGTGTACTTACCTCGCTTCACCACTTGTGCCATCAACTTCGGAGTCACTCGAATAGCTTCCTCAATTGTTTGTGGATCAAACGAAGTCACATCTCCTTGAATAACCTCGAAGTCCCCGATAAAAGCCTCTAGCAACTTTTCATTATCCGATACCATCGACGGGCATAACGCGGCTAATTCCTGAAATCTCCGAATGTATGTGTCGATATCATACCCAATGGTTACTAATTCATAGAACTCCGTTTCCAACTTTTTGACTTGTTCGAGGACAAAACTTCTTAGTCACCAAGCCCTTAAATTCCTCCCACGTAAGCTTAAATGCATTCTCCATCCCAATCGGTTGAGCGTATGAATTCCACCATGACAACGCTCCATCGAGTAATGTGCTCGTAGCAAATTTAACTTATGTCATCCGAAGTTACAAAGCAAAAATACCGATTCCAACTTTTCAAACCATCGTACCATTGCAGTAGCTCCCTCGGTACCTCGAAACTTAGTGGGTTCACCACTCTTGAAATCCTTGTACGAACATTTCTTAACCCCAGATCCTCCTCATTACCAAGTAAAGAGTAGCCTAGCTTCAGCAGCCGGCGCCTCAGCGCAGCGCCAATGCTTCCCTTTCGACTCTTAGAGCATTAGCAATGCTATCATTCACCAACTTTTGAATTCATTGCTTGGGTCATTTCCGATGTGGCTTTCTTAGGCGCCATAACTCTTCAAAATCACAAGATGAAACAATCATGAGAACTCGTAAGTAGAAACAACCATCATACAAATATATCCACAACCACAACATGCATAAAGTAAATGGAATCACAACGGAACAATAACGAAATATCACAAATATAATCACAACACACGTGGATAATATACATGAAAATTTCGGCCTACATGGACCGATATCATAGATAATAAAAACCATTCCTACATAGTAGAGTCAATACTTGATACATTTGTTTGTACAACAACCAAAATACAACAAGTTCTTAAAACTACGTCACACACCTCATGACTAGGATAATAATGGTCAAAACTATACATGACAAAAGTCTACATAAGGCACCTCATGGTGCTCACGCTCGATCCTGAAGATCGCGAACCCGAGTAGTCAAACTATCCACCAAACTCCTCAACTCTCAATCGACCTCGCAGCAAGCAATACTCTCCCTGTCCTCTAACTGCCTATTCTAAATACTCTGATGTGACAAATCAATAGAAACCCTGCCTAACACTAGGCCCTCGACCTCCTCGCGAAATGGGCTCAATCCTATCTACCGACAGTTCCTCCAACTGTCGCGATAAACTATCTATCCGGATCTGGCCGACTATCAATACGGGCTCCTAACGCCGTAGAAGGTAGCCGAGCGCCGCGCCTTAGAACTCTCGCCTAACTCGAACCTAACAGTGGCTCGCCCAGATGGTGGTGTAGGGATATCAAAACGAGCACGCTTTTTGGGCGGCAAGTCCGTCGTAGGCAAAGGATCTCTAAGAAAATATGATGAAGATGGTGATGATGGTGGTGATGGTGCTAGTAGTGGTGCCGGTGGATCGTGAGCTGGGCTAACGTGAGGAGTGGGTGCAACCTCGCCCTCCTCGGGGTTCGGTCTCCGTGTCGGTCATGATCGGTGGGAAAGCTGAGTAGATCCAATGGAAGATACGATCTCAGTGGCATGTGATGCAACATCATCCATGATGGGGTTATGCGGAACATCATCCGAGCTAGAGTCCGATGATATGGTGATGGGATGTGAATCAAGACATGTCTGTGATAACCGATGTGAAATAAAAGTAAATAATCTCGAATAAAGTGTAAGTGAATCCGCATGAAAAATGAATATGCACTATGATGAAATGATGAGATGCTATGATAATGTAGCTATAGTCTAGGGTCAATGATGCAACCTAGTTCTCTATAATCAGTAGCTCGGTACCAATCTGTCACACCCCCAATTTACCTGCTTTGCGTGAATGGAATTCATGGGGATTGACTGTCATAGCACCACATCACAGTTATATTGAACGACCTAAAGTGCCGCTTTAAAAACACATCGTTGGATATTATAATAAAACATTCAGAGTACAACATCGGTCCCAAAAGGTTTACAAAGTTTAAGGAAATACAAATATGTTACAAATCCAAACGATGTTTTGAAATAAAGTGCCATAATGTACATAATGTAAGTCGACGCCGCGACTCAAAATGTAGGTCCCTAAACCATGTCATGATGATAATGCCTCAGCCACGAAAATACATTGCTAATAACGGTCAACAATAATGTTGGTGAGAAATCATAGGTTTATGTAAATGTTTTATACGACTACACAAGTATAGACCATGCATGACAATCAAGTCACGTAAAAATAATGTTACAATTGCTCTAAGCCCATGACCCCGAAACTAGACTGTTCAATAATGTATGCCCCTGCAGAGTGTTTGCGAGACAACTCCGTAATGTTATCAAATGAAATGCATCCGTTTGCCTGGTTGGGATTCACCAACCCGGATGGAGGCGTCACCCTCGATAGATCTATCCACTCATCCTCGCTTCAAAGATTAACGGTTCATGTTCAAGTAATGGGGACTTTCAAATTGGCAAATGCGGTAACTTAAGCAATGTAAATGAATTTAACATACTTGGTATCGCATAAAAAAATGTAGTGCAATGTATTCTCCCCGGGTTTGAAATAATTGAAAGCATGTAAAACGGGGCTATGAAAACTCACTTGGTAAACCGGAATAATGGCAAAAGTGAGTACACCGAGGTTTAATGTGATGCGTTAACCGGGACCTATTATCAATGATATGATATGTCATGAGTTGCAATGTAATGTTATGCATGCATTCCGTATGTTATTTATACCATTTACGAGTTTTGAAAATATTACTCATCGTCGAAAAATACTCTTTTGACGCCTTGACCAAACAAAAATCACTTTACATGTTTTAACGTCAAAATGTCATCCTACAATGGTTTTATAATGATTTTTAGAGAAATTTTCACTTTTCGTCGCAAAACAATGTCGTCGGAATTTTCATGAAATTAACAAAAATGGCTTGGAAAAGTAGTCGAGAACAGGTACGTCGATCGTTAGAGAACGAACTCGACGGTTTTGGAAAGTTTGTATCGATATCTAAAAGTTTCAGTTCAGGAGTTTTCGTCCAAAAGGTCTCGATCATAAAGATATTAAGGGTTAAAGTTGGTGGTTTTGGCTAATTGTTGTGCAGAAAAAATGAGTTTCGGCCAAGTTTGAACATCCGTAATTAATTTACTATAACTCCGCTTTGTTGTTTTGAAAATATGGCCGTGAACTTGATTTTACTAGAAGACATTTCATTCCAAAAGTTTCACAACCTTGTTAAAATCAAACATGGTCGCACAGCTAATGTAACACTTGTAACGTAAAATAATATAGTTTTAAAAATAGTCGCAACTTTATGAAAACGGCATATCTTTGTCGCTTCAAATCCGTTTTCTACGCTGTCCTTAGCTTCGTATCGAAGTAAACTAATATATTTTTGAGAAGTCGAAATAATTTGTAAGCTTAATCGTTTTGACCCAAACAATGTAAAACAGCGCAAGCTGAAATTTCGAAAATAATATATTTCGTCACAAACTTTAAAAATTCACCACGCTTCGTTATAAGTCCGTTTTTATCCGCTTCGCCGCCACGGATTCGTTTTAAAGTATATTTTCTAAATATCAAGGCCAAAATTTCGTACCAACTGTAGGTTTTTCCAGAAATTCGAAACAAGGACAGAACCTATTTATATAGTTATCGAAAATAGTTTTTCTCGGACAAAACCTATTCTAATCCCTTCAAATCAACTCCAAAACTAATCTAATCCTACCATACACCTTCTTAGGGTGTCATGGGTTCCTAATCACCATCAAGACCAAAGAATACCAAGGGAATATTTATAGGATGACCATAGTATATAGATAACTCTAAAATCATGAAATAAAATGGTATAAATCACATATCATGCATACTTGCTCCAAAAATGAAAAGATGTATATAAAATGAAAAAGGAAACATGAAAATGAAAGAAACAAGCTTACAAATGAATATGATGAGGTGCAAGTAACAAGGATTAGCCTAAATACTCTTGGTTTTTATTTCAAAACCATATAAAGAGTATATACTAGATTGTAAATAACACTTGATCTTAGCAAAATTTTGATCCCTTGGAGCTTTCTTGTTGGAACCGGTTGAAGAAGGAGAACAAAGAAGAGAGAAAATTTTCTAACTTGGTGAAATAATTGAGGTGAATGAGTAAAAATTGTGTTAAGTAAGACTTTTATATTGTGTAAGATTTTTAACAATCACCACCCTAACACATTTAATCACCCTCCCTTGGTCGGCCAAGGGGAGGGTATGAGACAAAAATAATTTTTTTTTTTTTTTTATAAAATGTTGTATAATTTGTGTAATTTGTAAAGAAAATATAAGTAATTTGTAGGAATTTGTAACTTGTAGGATAAATGGAAATTTTGGTACAAGTGAGTTTTTAATAGCTCAAAATAGAATGTAATGAGATAATAAAAATTGTAAAAATACATTCCTTGTGAAATTTGGGTGATAAAATAATTATCGTATAATTTTTAAGAAAAGTGACGTAATAATTTAACTTTAACGATTTATGTACCAAATAAATTTAAAACACTAGGAAAACTCAAAATATAGTTTTTATAACTAAATGTGAGTTTAAAAATACATCGGGATCATTTTTGAAAGTAATGGATTAAATATTCAAAATAATAACTCACGCGATAAAGATTATTAAATATAAAAATTACGCGTTTAATGTGAAATGAAATGTCATGAATGAATTATCATGATACAAATGATGTCAATGAAATGTAGACTAATTTTAGTCCATATGAAATGTACGTGATGTTATGATCATGAATTCGCCGCTAAACCTTTAAGGTTACGCGAATTTGAAACAAGTAAACCAAGTTTACTATAAATGTTGAAATAGTGAGGCATAAATTGTGTCGAGAAATGACCTGAAAGTACGGGTTGTCACAAAAATAATATTTGTTCATAACATCCTTTATCCAAATACTAATCACAGGTCTGCATGAAACTACTAGCTAAACTAAGTCCTATCCCATCAGCATGGTCAGTAAGTTTTTATTTTGGCAAAGGCTTCGTAAAGGGATCAGCTAGATTATCATATGTATGAACTTTGAGTAGATTGATTTCACCTATTTCGACTTGTTCTCGAACATAGTGATATCAACGAGGAAAATGTCTGCGCCCCTTCATGACTCCAAAGCTCACTGCAAATGTTATTGCAGCAGAGTTGTCAGAATACACATTTAAAGGTAATTTGATTGAGGGCATTACTCCGAAGTCCCTAAATGAATTTCCTAATCCAAACAGACTTTCCATCGCAGCCCGGCACGCTATGTACTCAGCTTCGTATAGACATCGCAGTCGTTGTTTGCTTTTTGCTCTTCCAGTCAACTGCTCCTCCATTAATGACAAAGACATATCCCGTTTGAGACTTCTTATCATCTTTATCGCTTTGGAAAGACGCATCGTAAAAACATGTAACATCAAGTTCTCGCATCCGATTTCCACCATACACTAGGAGCATTTCTTAGTAGCCCTTAGATACTTAAGAATGTTCTTAACGATGCCAAAGAAGTTTCACACCTGGATTCTGTTGATATCGACTGGTGATATTTTTGTGCAAACGCCACATCGCCTTGTACATCTCACAACATACATGATAGATCATACGTACCAAGCATAAGGAACTTTTCTCATGTGTGCCACCTCTTCGTGTGTTGACGCCACATAGTTCGCTACTTAAGCCATGTTCAGCTTGCATCGGCAAATATCCCTTCTTGGAATTATGCATATTGAATCTCTTTAATATTTTATCAATGTAAGTACTTTGGCTTAGTCCAATCAACCGCCTTGATCTATCTCGGTAGATCTTGGTTCCCAGAATAAATGCTGCTTCCCCTAAATCCTTCATAGAAAACCACTTTCCAATATAAGACTTTACATCTTGCAAACTTGGAATGTCTTTTCCCATGATCAATATGTCATCGACATATAAGATAAGGAAAATAACATTACTCCCACTAGCTTTGTGATATACACATGGCTCATCAAGATTTTGAGTGAAACCAAATTTCTTGATTTCTTCATCAAACTTCTTGTTCCATTGCCTTGATGCTTGCTTCAACCCATAAATGGATCTTTGAAGTTTGCACACACGCTTTGAAAATTTTGGATTCACAAACCCTTCAGGCTGCGCCATATAGATGTTTCATCTAGGCCACCATTTAAGAAGGCGCTTTTGACATCCATTTGCCATATCTCATAGTCATAGTATGTGCCTATGGCTATAAGAATCCTAATAGCTCTAATGTCTCAAGCACAGAGAAAATGTCTCCTCGTAGTCTATCCCAAAGGTTTGAGTAACCCCTTGAGCTACAAGACGAGCTTTATAGGTGTGTACATTGCCATTCATGTCAGTCTTTATCTTATAAAGCCACTTACTTCCAACTACCTTGGCATTTGGAGGTAAGTCAACCTCTATCCAGACTTCGTCATCTCGTGGATTGCATTTCCCCATTCATTGCGACTTGCCATTTATCCTTTTCAGGACTCATCATGGCAGCCTTATAGTTAGCAGGTTCACCAAGATCCCCTAACATATTTTCCTCGCTTCTACGTTAAGATATAGACGCCAGTGCACGCGTAGCCCTTTTACGGATCTACTGGTTTTAATGAGAACCACTTCAACTTTAGGTGGAACACTCAGACTTTCAGGTTCTACTTGAGGTTGGCTAGTGTTTTCAGAAGGTGTTGTATCTTCTTGATCATCTTCCGATCATAAACTCTCCAATTGAATTCATGAGATATGAGATCCCTTTCAAGGAATTCTCCATACCTAGCAACAATTACTTTGTTTTCGGGTGGAAAGTAAAAGTAGTAACCCATAGTTTCCTTTGGGTATCCTACGAAGATACACTTAACATATCTTTGTTGTAGCTTATCAGTGAGTCACGTTTAACAAACGCCTCACAACCCCAGACCTTTAAGTAAGACAAGTTGGGAGCTTTCCCATACCACACTTCATAAGGAGTCTTATCAACCTTTTTAGTTGGAACCATATTCAATATGCGAACAGCAGTTTCTAAAGCATAATCCCAAAAGGATAAGGGAAGATTTGTAAGATTAAACATTGATGGCACCATGTCTAACAATGTACGATTTCGTCTCTCAGATACACCATTTTGTTGTGGAGTATATGGAGAACTGAGTTGCTGGACAATCCCACACTCAGCAAGATAATCTTTAAACTCTTGGCTTAAATATTCACCACCTCTATCGGATCGAAGAGCTTTAATCTTCTTTCCTAGTTGTAGTTCTACTTCACTCTTGAAAACCTTAAATGTTTCAAAGACTTCATGTTTATGTTTAAGTAAATAAACATAACCACAACGACTGAAATCGTCAGTAAAGGTTAAGAAGCAGCTAGCACCCTTCCTTGACACATGTCTTAGTGGTCCACATACGTCAGTATGTATCACACCAAGAATATCAGAAGCCCTTTCTAAACTATTTGTAAAGGTTTCTTGGTCATCTTCCCAGATATGCAAGATTCGCATTTATCAAATGATTCATCATTGATGTCTTGCAAAGCCCATCATGTTGCAGCTTTTGCATGCGTTTCTTGCCTATGTGAGCAAGTCTACAATGCCAAAGATATGAAGAATCCAAATCACTTTTGATTCTTTTATTATTGATGCTAATGACAGAATTATTTTTATCAATCATATTATCATGCAAATCAATTTCAAACACACCATTTACTTGAATAACATTAAAGTAAAAAACACCATTTAAAGAAACCAAATTCCATAACGAAATGTATGAATAAAACCAATAACTTTTAACAAGGAAATGTAAACGACACCCCTAACAATAGAAGGCGCAGAATGACAATCATTCAAACACAGTACTAAACCCGAAGGTAAAACTAAATCAAACGTGCCTATAGCTTCAACGACTGCATGTGCTCCATTACCCACGCGCAGGTATTGTTGTCCATAGGCGAGCTTCCTTGCACCTCTAAGTCCTTGCAGTGTATAACAAATGTGAATACCACATCCAAGATCATATACCGGAATTTATTTTATGAGAAAAAGCAAATAATTCTATCATCAAAAGAGTACCTGAAGTACTAGCCACAGTGCCAGTATTTTTATACCTATTAGTACGCAACTCATCAAGGTAGAGCGGACAACTCCTCTTCCAAAGGTTGTCCTACCTCAAAGGCAGTGATGACAAGTCTGATCCTTTCTAGGATTCTCACGCTTTTTGGGAGGGTACTTTTTGGGTTCTTGTTGATAAGTCATAACTTGTTTTCCCTTATCAACTTTACCCTTACCTTTCCCTTTCTTGTTCGCTAGCGGCTTATTAGGCTTAGAAATCCTACCCTTTTGGATGGTTAGAACCATAGGTAGTAGCCTTCTTGGGCAAACCTTTCTCGTAGTCAATGAGCATTGCATGTACCTCACTAACTGTCTTCCCCGTGCAATGCATATTATAATTGCGCACGAAACCATCAAATTCCTTGTTAAGGGATCTGTTAATCAGGCCAATTTGTATGTCATTAGGGTAGACGTAATTGATTCTCCCAAGCTGGTCCATGTAACTCATCATTTCCAGGCAGTGGGCACTTACAAGTTTCCCTTCTCCTTGCTTGCAACTATGTAGGGCATCTATCAGATCATACAGCTCTACAGTCACAGGCTTCTCAAACAACCGAATAAGTTCGGCGAGCATGAGGTGAGGAAAATAATTCTCAAACTGTTTTTGCAAGTTTGGAACCATGCTCCCTAGCATAATGCAGGCGACCTCATTATACCTATCATACTTTGTTTGCCATGCGTACTCGTGCATTCAGCCAGTAGCATCACCGTGCAGTTCAGGAGGACAAGGCGTAATCAAATAATCTAGTCATTTGGCAACCCTCAAGACAATTCTGAGTTGCCGATACCAATCATTGAAATTGGCTACAGTCAGCCATTTCTCTCAATCAAACATAGATTTGAATGACGAGGCTAGTAAAGCAGATTCAGCTTGAGCCATTTCTACAGAAAATAAAGTTCAAAAGTTAGTACTTTCGATAAATAAACATTCAAGAAAATAAAATACCCTTTGGTCAATATTCATATTAACCATATAATTTTCCTTGAATTTTGGATCCTCATTATCATAGTTTCACCACATCAGTTGATCTGCTAGTGGGGAAAGTATAGAATAGGTAATTGTTGAAAAAAATAATTGACAAACAAGTTTTCAATTCCAAAAGGGATTTACAATTTTGCCAAAACAATTTATGCAAAACGTAAGCATGTTTTATCCAATCTTATGCCTTAAGTTATAGGTCTTACTAACTAACTTAATTAAGTTGTCTAATTTAGAAACTGCAAATTATTAAGCTGAGGTCTCACACAACATAAAGATTCACCTTGTTATCGTAATCTAGCTCAAGGTCTCACATAACTAAATTACAACTTCAAGTGTTTCATATCATTAGATGGCATAAACTTAAATTTAAAGGGTACAATTTTTGACGTGTAATCAAAACTTATGTATAAAGAAGCACGCATACAACTTTATAACACAAAATTTTCGAAAAAACTTACTTGTATTTTAATTGCTAAGATTAAATTCTACAAAGTTTTAATCGATGCATTGAGAAACTTACAACTTTGCACTAAGATGCTTCGTACATAGAATGGTTATACTAGGTAGCTCCAAACTAACGCACGGGGGCGGGGCAAGGACCGTGCAGCTTAAGCATAACCTTAGACATCCTTTCAGTGTGATCGTATGCGCACTTCTTTAAACCCCCTTTCTAGTTTGTTCTTTTGGGTGAGCCGTTCTAACCATTTAGTACAAATGCGATCAATCGATTAAACGTTCAAGAATTAATACTTAGAAAAACAAATCAATTTCGCCATTATTTAGTCCATTTAATTTTCTATTCATAAAAAACCCTTTTTGCTTACTAACATGTCATACAATATAAATAAAAAAGCACTTTAATAAAAATTAAACAAACTCAAATAATATAAACATATAACTAAACAATTTTAACATATGTAAAACAATTAGCCATATGCATAATTATTTCAATAAACGCTAATAAACAATTCTAGGCGTAAAATAATGCATACATCAACTAGGGCTTTCACCTACAAGGTAGATGAGCCACATGCATCGACAAGTCGATTGCGTAAGCCAAAGTCAATAGTATACCAAATAGCACATAACGAATTTTTATTAGATATATTGAGGTCTTCCCCAATTCAATAATTATCAAATAAATAAACATGTGTATATCACTAAACAATTTAATCAAAACAATAATCCATAGCAAAACATGCATGTTCCACCATGGATTCCTCATAACAATTATAACCCAAGATACGCATAATACATGGCACATAACAATTATTCATTAAAACCACATAAAATATACATGCAATCCTAGGGTTTCTGCAAGTTTTACAAAAAGAATAAAACCTAATTAAACAATAATAGGGTAATCGACCCTAATAAAAAAAATTAGGGTTTCAATTTTCAAAACCCTAGAAACCATAAAAAGCATGCAATAATCATACATATTCAAGTTTTATGTGTTTCGGTAATTAATTACATCATATTAACGGCTCGTGATGCCACTGTTGGGTTTTACTAATCATAACAATTTACAAAAGCAAGTAAACATCATCAAAGCATGCAGCGGAAGTAATAAGAAATAATATATGTAAGTAATTAACCGAATAAGAATATGCGTTCCTTTTGGCAAATCAAGAAACACACATTAATGTGAATGAGGAACAAAACTCAAAACCCTAGCTTAGGGTTTAATACCACTCGACCTACACAAGTCGACCACCAAGAAAAACCCACAAACACAAGTATATTTGTCCTTCGCTCTTGTACACACGTACTAATATCGAATCGAAGTGAAAGACTAGGTTATTGATCACAAACAAACCAAACACTTAATATTGAGTTGGAAAATCGAAACCCTTGGGGAATGGGTATAACCGATCGGCCAAGCACAAGAAAGAGGAAAAGGAGAAGAGAAATTAGGTTTGCAAGTCACAAAGATTAAGTTATAATGAATACAAGGAGTTTGTATATATAGGTAACTAATCTTGGAGAACAAGTTTGTGTGGGTTTGGGTTTGGGAAGCCCCAACCAATCGGCCTAAGGATCCAAGAGGGATTCTAGATCCTTCCCGACTTCTAATTTCATCTTTAGTCCCTTTAGTTTACATTTAACGACAGATAGCCAAACCTCGTTAAATATTAACTATCGTTAAGTATTTATTTCGTGACTAATAATTAATAATAATAACATTTATATATATGTTAATTATTTAACATCAATTCTCATACGTAATGTGTGCAATCCCGAAGTCTCGAGTTCGAATCCGGTCATACGTATATTAAAATATCCATAAAACTTTCAGTGGCAACAGGTGAGGCATTGTACAAAGTTCGGTTTCCGAAGTCTCCTTATTGTCCAATTCTTGGGAGTTTTGAGTTTCTTATTTTGAAGGTGAGAACAATTTAAATTGTATATTTTAGACATGTTTTTATGAAGAACAAAGTTCAGTTCCCTGCTTTGCTAAGGAGACGCTCACTGCAAAGTGAAGGTTAAAACAGTACTGTAAAGTGAATGGCAACTTGGAGAATCTGGTGTGTTTAGTTGTGAAGAAATGAGAGGTTTCTAAGTAAAGTTTTGTTAGAAAACAGACAAACATGTTCAAAATAAGTATTTTCAAAAAATTCTTTGTTGAAAACAGAATACCAGTTTTTTTTGTTTTGGAGTTTAGAGAATTTGGATTTAGAGCTCTCTAAGTTTTAAAAGGTTATCTTGAGAAATAAAAAAGTTATCCTATTTTCAAAATAAATCTAAGAAAAGAAAGTAGGAAAAATTTTCTTAACACACCCTAATTTTCAACCCTTCACATCACCATATTGTAAATTATTCAAGGAAAAAGTCTATAATTAATTAAACAACACTTAGTAGCTACAGTAAAACCTATATAAATAAATACTCGATAAATTAATAACTTCGATAAAACTAAAATAATAAGATAATAATTTTTTTGAAACGCTAGTGTATATATATTTGTCCTCAATTTAAACTATAAATTAATAACATAAAAAATTCATATATATATATATATATATATATATATATATATATATATATATATATATATATATATATATATATATATATATTGGTACACTTAAAAATTCTAAGATTGTTTAGTAAAAAATGATCTATAATCACTTGTTTTTTGGTTGAACTTCAAATCTATATTGACTTCATCTTTTAATGTTAATTGGAACTTGACTAATTCAACTGACTTGTGAATATGAATTCATTAAATGTTAATTCTAACTTGTTTTTCTAATTTATTTTCCATCTCTAAGTAGTATATATTGTAACTAGTATATTATACATGAAAATTTAAAGATCATATGTAAAACTTATTTAAATTAATAAATTATTAATTTATCGATATAATAACATCTCGCTAAACTAATAAAATATTTTGGTCCTAACACTATTAATTTATAGAGGTTTTCTATATATACTACACATAAAGCATAAATCAATTGGTGAATTGCTGAAAATTTAACACAAAAATCAAAAATTACTAAACTACCCTTTATTTTGAAATTAACCTAATATTCATTTCGAATGGTTTCTAAGTTAACGCACGCCAACTGCTAATTCATTTTTGAATGGCGTCCTTTTATACTCCAAAATAAATTCTTTATTTTATAAAGATTTGTTTCTACAATAACTTGCATTTATATTCCTAAGTTGTGTATTGGGTATAAACTAGTTATAAAGCCCGTGCACGCACGGGGTTTACACATATATATTTTTTTTTATTTAATTCATTATTATCGTAAATTCAACTCAATTTCTAATGGGATTAAAACATGCCTTATTCGCATATCATATCATTGTTTTTTTTTCCTATCTCCTCAAACTTTAGAAAGTCGTTTTCGTTACAAAATCAGCAATTAGGAATGTTTTAATCACATTGTTACATTCTTGTTTTTCGAGAGGTCCACATTATCTAAAAGTCAATATATATAAAAGTGCTTGGTCATTACTTTGGTTAAGAAGAGATCCTAGTGGCTCTTTTTTAGCCTATTAGATTTGAATCAAAATATAGTACACTATTTCACCATGAGATGAAAAAGATGCCAACACAACAAAAAATATAACATCGTTTGGACTCGACAACCTGAATCTTCTCAAGAACCCTGTCATATTCCCATATGAGATATAATCATGAATACAAAAAGTGTGGCAGGAAACTTAAATAAACTATTCTAACTCCAACATTTACAAATATTTACCATGGTGTTGATTTTTTATGCTTTAAAAATAACTATAATCATATAAATGTTAGCCAGTATATTGTACATTTTTGTTTATAAAGCATAAAAGCGCCTAAAACATACTTATTTTAAGATTAAGATTACTTTTGCATCCTTGTCGTTTTATAGATATATTTTGTCACCATGAACTTTGAAAAATGAATAACTATCTCAATGATATATTAAAGTATATATAAATAATGATCTTTTCAGTTGCAATTTTTTTAGAGTAGAAGATAGAACAATGTCTTTAGAAATCTGAAGCTTTATCGTTGTTCACATTAGAACAAATATCTATGAAATGAAATTGTATGTGTTTTATGTCAATGACTCAATGGCATGCAAGGCACATAATCTGGTGTGGAAAGTATTATATTCACATGTATACTTCAAAGTCTTGAACAATCTTAGGTTTGAGGCAATAAATTATACTTGTGAATTGAAGCTTCATTGGAGAATTTCAATGTATAGATATAGTAGGATGAAACTTTGTTCCAGCAGGATGAAACTTTGTTGTGTCACAAGTAAAGATCGTGTCAAGTTATCAGATCCTTAAACAAAGTGACTTTAAATTACAATAGGAGCAATTTAGTACTTTCCTATTTTCAGTTACTTTAGATTTAGAATTAATGGAAGTCAATAGGTATTTGTGATAAATGTATTTTCAAAAAGTAGAAAACATGTTGAGCTATAAACGATAATAAGGATTTCCTAATTGTCTTTATACGAAAATGCAATTGTTATTGAGTAGATTACATAACAGATCAAGTGGATTGTTACGCTTAATCCATCTTAACATACATACCATGATTACTTCATCAAAACAACACCATAAAGCTGGGCAGAAAGCTGGGTGGCATCTTTCGTACCTTCGGCACCAACCATACCATGGGACAACCACTTCCACCATCCTTGAGGCTTGCTTAAAGGTTGATCATCATCTAGTAACTTATCAAAAGCATTATTGGCAACAATAGCTCCAACGGCAAAGGCTGAATCCACCAAGAAGTCCTACATATAAGTAGTTTTCAGTAAGAATAAGTAAAATCCAAAAGCTACATGTTTATATGACAGAATAAAAGGCGACCACCCATAGTGCATAACAGATAGCATGCAATCACAAACTTTCAATGATCAAATTATAGTTGAATTGAAGCTCAAGCTCAGCAGTAGTCTCATAGATGATATGCCATGTGGGCCAGTTCCAAAATACTTAAATCATTGACTGGCTAAACAGATATCTCCAAATAATGTGTAATTAACGATGAGCCATTCAACTAAAAATATTGCAATACAATGTATTGATCCAATATAAGCAGTGGGCACACAATAGTAGCATTACTCTACATATTCACGTTTTTCGAAGTCCATTTTTAGATTCATATAAAAGGGTCAATCTTGTAAATAAAAATGATGTATGCGAGAAAATTTGACAGGAAGCCTTAAAACATCACCTCTAAGATAGAAACAGAGTGTGCAGCAAGAAAGACTTACATGTAAGGCCCTTCGAACAAACAAAATATGGAAAATGTTATGTTTATAAAAGATAACAAAGTTAGGCATGTAAATGAACCGAACAACCACCAGCAAGACTTGTTTTGTTAATTTAACTGAACAAACAAACACACATACACATAAACAACATGTGTTCCCTTCAAGTTAAACCTTCCCATTTTGAAACGTTTCATAACAAATAAAACAACCCACATGGCGCATTCATAAGTACTTGGGTCAAATTTGTCAGCTTTAGCAGATCAAGTCCACCTACAGCCATATACTCAAGATGTTCACATATAATAAGTATATATATCTCTCATAGCTAACAACAATTGTTATAATAGATTCTAACAGAAAGAAAAATGAATCAAGGTTTACTGTTCGAGCAGCAGATGTTGGTGGCAAAAACAACGTTAAACCAACGTCGACACATAGTTGATTACGGAAAAAGATTGCTGGCCCGTTGCCGATATCAAGACATGATGATTTTTAGTTCATATATGATGTTAAAGTAAGGACCGACAAGTTTATTGCAATATAAAAAATTACCCTGGGATGAACGAAGAAGTAATTACTACCTATTAACTCAAGACCAAGTTCAAACAATTTCAGCATCCACAGGTAAATCTAATTCATATTTAAAAAGTAATTTTTTACCATAAAGGTGGAATGAATTGTATAACAAATGGAACTTAGCAAAGAAAATAATAGGCTACCTGTTGTTCTATAATCCTCTATCTCTCATCAGCCAACTCTTTCTTTCCAATAGAATTAAATAACTTGGTGGCATCCTCAAAAAGCTTCCTCATTTCAGGGTATGAAGCCCTGGCATTGACAGCAATTGCACGAAGGTGATGGACCTCAGTCAATATTTCAGAATACTTGTCTTCAGGCTACATGAAGCACAACTGCGCGATCCTAAAGTTACTCTCAAGAAAGAGCTGCAAGAAAAAAACATATATCATTACAGGGCTCTCTAAAAAGAACATGAATTTCTATGAGATCGTAACGATCAGACCTACGACTCTTGATCTCCACTCATATTTGCTGCTGTGAATTTCATAAGCTACGGCAATAAATCAACTCGAGAAAATAAGCAATTTATTAGATGAAGTATCCATCTCACACCGAAGTCGTTATAAGAATTTGATAAATTTTGGGCTTATGAGCTTGTCAAAGTTCAATAAGCTAAAGTTGGCCAAATAAGCTACACAAACACCCTAAGTATCAGCCTATTTGGTAGTCAATGAATGCCAAAAAAGCTTTTTTATAAGCTTCTCCAAACACCCCTATAAGAGGCATATAAAATACCAATATCACAATTGGTGCAAAGCATTAGAGATTTAAAATGTTTAAATATAAGATCACCATTTAATGCATCTTCTCATCTCATAGTTAAATTATTAAAATTTTTTACCAACAGGCTTGTTGTTAATCTAATGTGTGCTGTGTGCAGGTTTCTTCGCCTTTTTTATCCGGTCGTGTAAAGCGCTCTTCTTCCATCTTTAACTAAGTGGCTCATAATAGCCTTATTCAATTTAGCAGAACTCACTTATGGAATCTTAACCTGTTCCAACAGACAAAAAATACTTAATACTTATATAATAGAAAAAGGTAACAAATTATAAGTTGGAGTTGAATTGAGCAGAATTATTAGTTGATTACAAAGAGGTTAATGAACATGTTAATGGGCCAAATGTAGCTTGATTACTATTAGTAGTTGAGTCAAAAGGTCATCAACTGCCTAATAAATAATCAGTTTTAACATGACTAACAATAAAATATGAAATTATGGGATCAATAGTGTATGTTCTTTACAGCTAACTTTATCAACATATTTTATAAGCTAAGTTATGTAGATTGCCTAAAAGCCATGATACTGAGATGAGGGACTGAAATTAGACAGTATGTCGAAAGACTCTAACTACAACAATCAACTTTAATGCATATACTCAGAAACTTTGACAAAGTTATCATCGGAGACAATTGGTCCTGTAGCTCAGTTGGTTAGAGCGTTGGTCTTATGAGCCGAAGGTCGTGGTTCGGGTTCGAGCCTAGACCATTATTTTTTATTTTATTATTCACCGGGTATAATCTCTTTACCAACAAAAAAATGTTATCATCGAAGACACATTCATGTTTGGAATATCGAAACAAATGAGAATTTCTACTCAAGATGTACAAACTATTCCTATCAATACATGCACTGTAATAGTAATTAATTTTCTACCATGATGTACTAAAATAACAAACTCTTTTTACAACACATAACATCATATCTGATTCGTCTTTTTTGTGAGTGGTAAAAAACACAATATCAATATATCAAATTAATCGTGAAAATCCGACAAATTAACCTTTTAGGAAAAGGGTTAACAAAAGCAACCCTCAATTAATGTGATAAAGTGATACCGGAAAAGTGATTTCCGGTCGTGGTCCCAACGAGGTGTGAAATTGACGAAGTGTCGTTGAGTTTTCGTGATTAGAACTTGAATTGGTTTGATCTAATTTGGATTTGATTTTGTTAATCTACAAATTAAAGAACGGGAATGAAAATAAAGCACGTAAAACTAAATAAACACTAATTAAACTACTAGTAAGCCTAATAAACAATAAAACAAAGTTAAATTACATCCTAGGGTGCTAAAATGCAAAAAACGCCAAAAACCGAACACACCGAGCCATAAAAGTGAAAAATTTGAAAATTAAGTCCTACGAGTTCAAAAACAATTATACTACATTCTAAATGACAAAAAATAATTTTAGAAAAAGCCGGTATTTTCCGACTTTTATTTTATTTTCTACTTAATTAAAAACTATTTTAAACTAATTAATTAATAAAATACTAAAAATTTTTGAAAAATTCTACAAAAATCACGAAAAATACCTTTACATGATACTAAATCTAAAAAATATGAAACCTACCAATGCTTTTTGAATTAAGCAGTTTAAAAAGCTTAATAAGTTAATGGACCTAAACTACTAAACGTAGATAAATAATTAACAAATGAAAATCTAATGCAAGACAAAATTCGTGAGCAAATGGAGTGGGTTGGGTTTGAGGTCGCGGGAGGCTAGAGGTCTTGGGTTCGAATCAACTCTAGCTTTTTTGGCACTTAATTTTTTTTTTCTCTACAAAGAGGTTTATAAGACTTAGTAGATGCATTTTGTGAAAAACTTTTATTCAAAAACATCAAAATAAGCAGCTTTAGACTATCCACCTCAAATTTACCACAAAAGCAAACCAAACACCCTTTAAGGCAGACCTTAAGCCCACAGTGAATACCACAAACAGTTTAAACAAAGGATTAAGTTTTTAAATGAATTGAAGCACAAAAATAAGCTAAGAGGCAACAAACTCAAATAATTACACTAAAAGAATGAGCAATTGGAAATATAACTATTCTAGGAGATCCTTAGGCTAAGTCTATGGAAAATAAGCAATTCTACTCAATGCTAATAAGCTAACAATAAGCACTAATCAGTATTACTACACTAACTTAACTTAACTACCCTATTAAGCAACAGAAGAACCTGATAAGCCAACAAATGCACCCAATAAGTACTATGATCACGGGCTGATGTGCAGCCCCCAAAATGTACTGATGTGGCTTTTTTTGAGCTTATTTTAAGCTTAAAGAGTGGACTTCCAAAGCTAAGACAAGCTACAAAAGTAGAGTGAGGATAGTGGAGATTCACAAAAAGCCGATTGGTGGTCAATAAAGAGCTAATTACAGTTTTAAAAATAAGTCGATAATGTTTTGACTGGCTAATATGACTGGCGTAACACAGAAAAGTAGACAAATGATGGATTTCAATGTTTAATTTAACTAGGCTAGAGATAATCGAGATGCATAAAACTGAAACTAGATGAAGTTATGGATACAAGGATTTTAGAAAAGCTGATTTTGCAAAATTTTAAAACCAAATAAGCTATAAAATAAGGTGAACAAGAAGAATGTCAGCTGTTTCACATATGCAAAAACAAAGCTTTTAAAACCATTTAACACACACCTGAAAAATTACACTCAACCTAGTTAAAATGAACAATTTGGAACAAAAAGAAGTTTGACTAGACTGGTCAAACGGGTAAAAAGCAGTTTCTTTGACTCTTTTTCATCCTGACCCAAACACCCTTGAATGAATTTTTTTTTCTTACTAAACAGATTAAAAAAAAACTTAGACCTTGGATTTGTTACATGAAAACTGGAATAATAAGTTAGCAAAGACTCTTTTTCAACCTTGATAACAAGAAATAGAAGCTAAATACTAATAGAGAAAACAGGTTAAAAGAAAACTTGAAATTTCATTCATTAACTAAAAAAAATAAATTACAACTGAGTAGAAACTAAATTTTTAAAACTAAAGTAAGGGGTGCCTTATCAATGGCTACAAGAGTCCTATTTATACTAGAATCCTCTCTCTTCAATCCTCTTGTGTATTTCTTTTGTGAGGGAAAAGTAGGTCGAGAGGCATTTGTATTTCTTGAGCGCATCCCACCATCCAAAAGCTCTTGGAGGTGCAGCTATTGATCCAAGCCATCCAAGTTCTTGAACTCCAATGAGAAGGTGAAGGATTTCCAACATGGCTTGATCACATGTGAGGCTGCTTTGGCTTCTTGCTTGTGCATCTTCCTAAGCTGAGAGTGACGGGGGAAATAGTGGAAGATGAGTAGGCAGTGACTGTGATTTAGGCGGGCAAAATTGGGTGGGATTTTTATTGGTGTGTTTTCTGGGTTAGTTTTTATTTTTATTCGTTTTACTGGTTTGGGATAAATTGGGTGGAAGGGGAAGTGGGGTTTCAACAGGTGATGGGGTGTAAAGGGTTAAAAATACTTCTAAGTATTTTGACAAAAAAGTATTTTGTTTTTGTAATTTTTTTACAAAGTGATTTTAAAGGTTTAAAAATAGATTTTGATTTAAAAGGTGTTTTGGACATTTTTGGTTTCGGGTAAGGTTTTTGGTTGTTTTTCCCTCTGATCACTCTCAAAACGTGTCTCGGGCTTCTAAAATGTAGAAAAATGCTTCCCGGCTACGTCTTGACTGCACTTTTTCCAGTTTCAGCTCGATTTATCCTGTTTTCGCTCTGTTTTCAATCCTTTTGTACCTGAAAGACATAAAACACACTCCGAGGATATTTTTAACATATTTTGATCGTATTTGGGTGTTTTTAGTCATTTTTGAGGTCTTAGAGGGAGGTACAAACGATGAGTGAATAAGCACTCATCAAATTCCCCACACTAGGCAATTGCTAGTCCCTAGCAATCAATCATGTGAAGTAATGAAAGACTCAAGATTACCAAGACTACCCCCGCTTCGACTTTTTATTTGATGCGAGAAACATAAACCTAAACGTAAACAACATGCTTGATTATCAAAAAATAAGTGGTATCATGGAACGGATTCACAAAATGGGTGTCTCCAGGAAATTATAATCGCTATCCTTTATACTCCCAAACTAAGTCTAGACTTATTGTGCAAATGTTTTTGTAAATGCTAACACTACTTATACAAGTAATTTATGTAAGTCAAGACTTAACTTTTTTACTCCCGCAATTACTATAAGTTAGGTGTGTGTGTTGTTAAAACTTTGATAAAAATCGACACCATCACGGTTGTTATCTATTCAAATTTGATATTAATTCACCGGAAATCTAAAACTTAAGGTCGAAAAGGGCCTTTTCCATGTAGCTTCTTCGCACATCCCAAAACCAGCTTGGCTTAGGTGACAGTGCTTTTGACACCCCACAGAGAATAGTAACCGAATCAGCTGATTTCGATTCCAAAGGTTTAGAAACTTCCGCTAAGTTAATATTAAGACTTGAATGGACAACAACCACCGATTATTTAGAGATTGAAAACTCAAAGGCCAAATCACTCCATGTAACGGCTTTTCTCGCACATCCCAAAACATAGTTTTAAGTGACCAGGCTTTTGACACCCCACAGAGAATACTACCGAAGCTTTCTAGACCTTTGAAATTAATAATCTCTAAATTCCCGCTTGCTTTTAAGATAAAATTGACTAATCCGAAGTTCAAATCCCGATAAATTTAAGAAAAGCAAGTTTCGCACATTTATTCATAACTTTCTATTTCGCCAACATTTTTTCATTTTTCATTCACTTTTTTCACTTTTTGATTTGGTAATTTTACTTTTGCTTCATTCAAGCACTTTTACGATACTTTCATTTTGCAATATTATTCCAATTTTAAGAAAGTATGCTTTCCCAAAAATTTAAACAAAAAGTTGAACTCTAACTCTTTATCAAAAATCGCTAAAAATTTTATTGCATAACAAAACGATTTTTATGTTCAAAGGCTTGAAAACAACACTATATTAGGTTCAATTAAGAGCTACCGAGAAAAGCCATAGATTACTTATATAAGCTCTAAAGAGAACCAACTACTCCACGCTAAGCATTTTCATTTGCACAACTCGTAAAAACTTAGCCCAAAAGTTAAGGAAGCAGCTAGATCAACACTCTAGCAGAGTCGGGATTCCCTTTGTTCTAACCTAATCAAGACTAAACTACCATTAACACCGAAGCATTAACACTTTATTTTCGTGCAAATTTTTTAAATTTTGGGTCAAAACGGGGGTACTAGGGACTAAAGGGTACAAATGTGACAAAATTCAACAGAATTCCCCCCCACACTTAGAATTGAATATTGCCCTCAATATTCAAAGTCCCGGCCGAAGCCAATACTATCGAACGGAAAAAGGTAATACCACTAGCCAAGTGTGTGGACGAAATCAGTATTTAACACAAAACAAGATTTTTGAAAAACATATCCCCGATAAATAAGAAGCAAAATGATCGGATATTGGGCGGCTGGATTGAAAACAAAGCGCATCAATCATCACGACAAAGGGATCCTGAAAATATGAGCAAACACACAAGAAGCAAACACCGCGGGAGGTTCCCCACACTTAGTCATTAGAAAATAGAAAGAAGTCGAACATGGGTGAAAACCATGAAATGCTATCAAGCTTTTGTTAACCGAAGTCGCTAGCTTGACCTCACTCAATTCATTGGTCCATGGGGAAGTAAGTGGAAGAGAAAATCGCCATCGGAATTTCATTCAAATAGTTTGATAAAACATTGAACGCGGTTGAAAGTATCCACTGATGAG
>OU343222.1:258652721-258691023 GCA_910596185.1 Chrysanthemum makinoi | reverse complement strand
AAAAACAACAAAAGTTAACACAAAGTCAGAAAAGAAAAGATACTTAGACACCTGAGGGAGTGTTTGTGATTGCTTATTAAAAGTGCTTGTTTGATTAAGATCAGCTTTTAAGTACTTGTTTTATAGTAAAATGATTAAATAAGCAGTTTTATCCAAACTCTCAGACCCGTTCCCTATAAGCAAAAGAAAGAATGATCAACCACCGAATATTTACTCAAATAATTCAAACTTCAAATAGTTCAAATTGCCTTAGCAACTACTCGTTCAACGATTACTTGCCAAGTAGTCGTCCTTGAAAGAGAAAGAAAAGCTTATTGAGCCAAAAAAAACTGAATATTTGCCTAGGCTAAACATTAGGCAAGGCTTCATAGGAGCCGACAATGCCTTTGCTATTGCAGTTTCTTTAGATGTCAGTAAGGTTCGATAATCTCCTGTGACTCAGGAGTTTCTACGATGTCTATACCCAATAATAAGCCAAGCCCAATTATGATTTTGGAAGGTTCTACCATGCATGGCCGTAGTCCAAGGTCCTCCTCAAACGTTAAAGCTATGAAGTGTAAACAGTTGCAGTGTTAACGTTATTGTTGTTTAGTACATTATGCAGTAGTGTCGGGTTGACCCGATCCGAACCCGATAAAGCCTTATCAGGTTGGGTTAAATCGGGTTAAAAAATATTGTCGGGTTGTTTGACCCGAACCCGATAACCCGACAATGTTATCAAGTCGGGTTAGGGTTAGATAATTAATGTTGTTGGGTTATCGGGTCAACCCGATAAGACCCGAAAATCAATATGGTACTAAGTTTACTACTGCAATAGGGGCGTTTGATACTTTGATTGTTGCAAGCACATTTGGTTGCTGCAGCCTAACAATGGGCCATGACTGGTTATATAGTATTAAAACTATACTCTTTTATGCAATCATATACTATATAAATGTATTAAACATAATATTACTTGATCAGCCTGTAGAAACCATAAAGACAATAGTCACATTAGCATGATAAGGTCAAATTTGATCACTTTATGTCAAAATATTAGTTTCATAAAAAACTGGTAACATGAATATTATGCAAATTTAGCCATGTTTCATTTTCATATACGTTATACGTAAGTTCATTACTTGATCACTTTATGTTAAAATATTAGTTTCATGGTGTAGTAATACTCTCATTGCATGATTTATGTATCATACTGTTTCGTACATAAATTGTTTATGAAGTTCAAAAAAAATTGGTTACTAAAACATCTTTGATGCAGTCAAGTTACATCTCTTTATGATTATCCACATTATAAAAAGTTATATTAATTAATTTGATATGTTGACCCGATAACCCGAATCACCCGACCCGACCTAACCCGACCCGAATCTCACTCGAACCCGATAACCCGATTCTTAATCGGGTTGTTGCGGGTCACTTTTTAAAAATTCAAAACCCGATTCAACCTGACCCGATAAACCCGATAACCCGACTCGATAACACCCCTAAGTGCATACACGGGGTACGCAAATTTGACCCAAGAAGAGGATACTTGTGTCACTAACCGGCCTGTACACAGGTAAGCATAGGCAAAACTAAAGAACTTGGTAAAACACTTGCATTGAATTTAGATAAGCATATTATAGTGCACTCAGTGAAATAAAGTGGTCTATAACCAAACCACAATTCCAAACATATCTTGAAAACTCAGGCAAACTAAACAGGTACTTAGTTGTTTAGCTTTTCAAATCTTTGGATGTTGATCAAGGCCTTTTCTGTATAACAATGTGACAAATCTACTATATAGAGGAAGACATCACAAGGTTATGCATAACCACGAATAACAAAGTACAGTCACTTTATTCACTATTTCCACGAGAAGGGTAATGGAAAATTTCTCCTACTTGGAATCCTAAAGTCTATAAAAGACCATGTTGCTCCAGCTATATCACTGCTACCAGTTAAGTCTTTTAATTGTTTGTAATTTAGATGCCAAAGAGACGAGTAAAAAAGGAGTTGATATAATAGTCGGAATCTAGAAAAATCAATTGACATTTGAAAATAACAATAAATGAGCTTATTAGCTTTTCTGACACTTTGTGAACATAACCAGGAGCCACCATTCCAGTGTTTGCAATCTGTGTAGCAGCAACCTGCAGGAAAGATATGAATTTGATTTTAGTGGTAACAATGGTATTAGAGACGGTAATTAAAACCCATTTACTTATGAATGGGTAGAGCTGTGTAAAGTTTTATCTCAAGCAGAATAGATGCTCAAATTAACAAACAACCTTAAATACTTAGATAGGTAAGGAGTCGCACTCTCCAAGTAACATATTTAACATTGATACGTTAGTACCAAGTTTTTTGCAGTAGGTTTACGACGCGGTCCTTGTAGATTTCTGTTTCAAGAATTTGTTGAATCTTTTACTTGTTGTCGTTGAACCTAAATTAAAAATATATGTTTACGAAATAATGTCAAACATGTTCGATCACAAATATAATTATGAAGCGTTAAAAGGAAATATAATTTGCATTGTTTCACTTACAGTTGAATGTTGTCATTTTCAACCTCATACAAAAGTATGGTCTTCTCATTGTTCTTGCAAGTGTATTTCCTTCGTCTTCATCGAACGGAGTCCACAATGTTAGTAATAGAAGCTTTTTCCTAAAAGAAAGTTTGCATATTAGACATATAACATAAGTGATACATACAAATAATAAGACAATCTTACTTTTCATCGACAATGACTGTATCTCTTCTTGTTTTGGCTTCATGCCCTTGTCTTAATAGGCAAGCATTTCAACACGACTGCTCTAACATCTTTAATTTCAGATGGAGATAGTTTAAGCGTTGCATATAAGGCAATGGCTTGAGGTAGGTACTGTTGATAATAATGACAACTTACTTTGCATGTTTTCTGTGTCGGCATGTTTATGAAGGTCATGAGTCATCAAAGTATGTAAAGTGAAAATCACATTGTATTGTTGCTGGTATAGGTTGTGTCACTTCCTCTATCAAGGTTTTCAAAAAAATGAGAAGGCGGGGAATCCTCTAATCCATCCAGAGTTTCTTCTGTACAAACACAAAGAACCAATCACCTTTTATCAGACCAAAACAAATAGTAACATAGTCGATCTCCAACCCATTTATTCATAAGTTACTGAGACGCTTCGGGGTATGTTCTGTTCTCACGAACAATGTAATATAACAGCTCTAAGTAGAACTGGGTCAAAAGTCTTTTTAATAAGAAAGAATATTGGAGTTAAGTGGATACAATTTTAGTAATCATATTTCACACTAACTATTTATTACATAACTTCCAAATTTTGGACAAAATCTGTTATGGATCAACCCAATCCAACCCGTGTCAACACATAGAGAAGTATCCATTATGATCCATTACCAACCTGCCTGACCCAGTCAGACCAACCTATATTTTCCAACTTTCCAACTCGACATAATAGTAAATAAGATTTTGATGACAGAATGAACATATCTCGCTTACACAGACAGATCTCCATCATATAAGAGAGACTATTTATATCAGGTGGTGGTGTTATGGATCAACCCAATCCAGCCCGTGTCAACACTATGTATATCAGGTGGTGGTGCGGTGTTTCGCGAATAATTAATAATTAACTTCCACAAACAAAACTAAGCAGATGCAATAAGGGTTTATAGAGAATAACGTAATTAAAACTAACATAGGAATCAAACACAAAAATTACCTGTTTGTTTGTTTGATGAATGATGAATTAGCTCCAATTTGGCGATTATGTGTTTTTGGTTTCTCTTAATTAAAACCAGCGAACTGATACAACAATGGAAAACAAATTTTAACCCGCCCATGTTTTTAGATAATGGGACAAATGTAAGATATGCAATTAACAAAGGCTTAAATGGAAGGTTAGTGGAAACTGGATTCAACAAAACGGGATGGGAAATTCCCTAATGAACAGTAAAAAATTTAATGAATAGTGACCCATAATATCTCTTAAACCCCAATTATCTCTCCCTAATCTCTTTTTTGGCCGGTATTAAACCCCACTAACTTCACTAACCAAGCTTATGAGGCCCATAATATTTTTCTAAATACGTTTGACCACCCCTAACTTTTTCCACAACTGTATATATTTATATAATATATTATAGTCAGTAATGTAAGAACACCTAATAACCCAAATTTGTGTCAATAATCAAACTACAGCATCGTGAGTTAGCACTCCATGATAGCAAATATAAGAAGCTATGTACATAAATTTGTGTGTTTTTTACCTGTAATGACTTGTAACAAACTTGACCTCGACAACTGTTGTTGTCTATCCAGCTTGTCTATTTCTTATCTCGCAGACTCTCTAGTTTTATCAAGTTTTGAAGAATGAGTTCCTGATACTTGAAAGTCAATTTTCAGTAACTGGTCAAGTAAAAATTTCACCCCTTAATATCAGTTGATGCTCGATAAGCATTTTGCATTTCTTGAAGTATAGTGGATGCTGATTGAGGCTTACCTATAAGACGATAATAAACCATCATATATGAGTCCCAATTATTAACTTTACATAACCTCAACCTTAAATTCTAAATGCACCAAAAGTAACAATTATGGCAAGCAAAAATTTTTAAACTTTTCTCTGAATTCATCAACCCATAACAAAATTAACTTTTGAATTTACAAAAACATCACAATAGTTTATTTTTACACGATTATTGTCTATAACCTCAACTTTTCTTAAATTATTAAATAATTATCGTAACTTCCAATTATTTGATGAAATTTACCCATTCAGACCTTCATGAAACTACCAAACTAAATAAATTTATAGCAAATAAGCCATAAATATCGATTAAAGCATAATAACACAAACCCCCAACTTAATTAGTAATTAATAAAAAATGAAAAAAAAAGAAGCAAAATCCCTAAATTATCATAGAAATCAGTAATTCATAGATTAATATACCTTCAATTCACTAACCCAATTACATACCTTGGATTAATTAATCATATTAAATGATTTTGATTTTAGGTTTTCTTTAGTAGTTGCAGTATTTTTTTTGTATCGTGTGTTTTTCTTTATTCTTTGGTTTGTAAAGAGGGGCGTGTAATTTTTAGTTTTTACCCCTGGAGTTTTTTAGAACAATCCCGCCTTTTCAAAGTTTTGTTTTTTGTATTTTTGACACATATATGTTTTACTTATATTTTCATTGAACGAAATTGAATAAAAAAATTTGATAAAAAACGTTTTTTTTTTTTTAATTATTTGGACAAATTAGGAAATAATTAGGTTAAATTATTTTTCAAAATCCAGGAAAAAAATTTAATATTAAAAAAATATTACCAAATAATGTATGAATTAATTTTTTTGAAATGAAAAATTCCCACTAGGGGTTTTGTTTTATTATATAAAAGATATATACTCCGTATAATATAAGCTTGTATTAAATGCATATTATGTGTGACTCTTAAACATGACAAAGAATTGAACGATATATTATTTTGTTTATCTTTTTTGTAGTCTAAAATGAGACTGGGGAAGATGAAAATTTGAATACGAACATAACTCCTGTTTTTGTTGAGATACAAAAAGGTGTTTCTAACATGTTTCTTTATTCAATATCACTAGTGAAGTTTTAAGGCCGTGCTAAGCACGGCCCAAAAATATAAAAAAATCACGACAACATGTTTAATGTAAAACAAAGATAGTTAAAAAGTCCCGTGAGTCGTAACTTGTAAGATATATATTTGCAACCAATAAGTCACAAGCAAGCTCTCTTGCCTCAGTTTCATGCCCATTTAGTTTATTAAATACACATGCAAAAACCATCTTTTGTCACTTCATGAATAGTAACAATAAACATAATCTTTTGCTTCTTTTTATATCATAACTAACCATCCAAATAAGCTTCAACACGTACGATTGGTATAGTTATCACTAAATTTACTAAAATTATTTTATGAACTAAGTCATAATGAACCTCTCAAATCACATTACCATTATACATAGTAGTTGTTATGTAAATTAATACACCATATGAAAGATGATATAAGTTGCTGGGTTGTAGGAGATTAGTCAAATAAGAGTGGGTGGACAAGGCTTGTGAATCTCCTCAAAAATCATGTAGGTTGATACTATTGGGATGAGGAGGTGTAACATTTTTTAAGCTTTTACAGTAAAAACATGCCTTTTTTATTTAATAGGAAGATTGGTATGCAACAGTTTCAAACTGTTTGAAGCTGAGTTGTAAAAATTTTAAGGTATGAGTTCTTTTTATATAACAGTAAGATATTATGATGGATATTTTCTTTTTTTTTTGAAAATTGAGCTGTGCGTTTTATTTTACTTTTTATTGAGACACATCATGATACTTCAGACACTTGTATCATATTTTTATTCTTTGCCAGTTTATACAATTGTGCGTGCAAATAAAAAAACAAAGTGTTCAAACCCCTTTTTATACTACATTTAATCTATTCATATTGCATGTAGTAGTTAAACATGCAGAAAAACGCAAAGATCAAAATATAGATTGTTATCTAAAGCGCAAAGAGAATGAAAAGTTAAGCAGCGGAGACGTATGTCAGTCCACCGTGGATAATGCTAAAAGTGTAATTACTTTATAAATAGGATAGAAACCGGTACTAATGTTATTGAAGGTTTAGTAACCATTATAGATACTATATTAGCATAGAATAGATATAGAATAAATATGCCAAAACGTGTAGTAAACATGTTATCTGATTTGAAATATAATTTCACCATATTTCAACCCAATGCATGTATGTATCATGTATAGATGTATTAATGTACATGTTTTGACATGTATGTGTTGTGTTTTATGACATGAAAAGGTGAACATGATAAATGGTTGGGAACATGGGAGTGAGGCATCATATGAGGATCAAAGGAATATGAAGAGAACCATCAAATTTCTGAATAGGTGGAGTCGAAGATCAATACACTTGGGATATAAGTTTTCTTAATTTATTAATTGATGATTTTTCAGTTTTATCTTATAAAATTTGTTAAACTTGAATTTGTACAAATCAGAGACAACTAAAATTGTACTATTAAACTGAATTACATAAGTTAATAGAATTTTATTTAATTTATAATTCTTCCAATTTACATAGAAGTGCAAGTCAAACGAGCAACAAGCTGCGCCGCTAGCCTTTTTTGAATTGCAAAGCCAATTCTTTTATACATAAGTGTATAAAATATTATATAAAAAACAACTAGACGAAACCCTGAATGCTATACAAGCCAACAAGCTAGCTTTGGGCTTTACTAAACTAACAGAATTTACCTATATACATATGGTTCATAGAATTGGCGTGAACCAAGTTACAAAGTGATAATACAAAACAAAGAAATGATTGAGATGAAAAGAAAAAAAATGATTAATTTTATGTCTAAACTCATTTGTCAGTGTTTTGTTGGTTGCAGTAAATGAAGTAACTATTTTACAAATTAATATATTATTATTTTTATGCATACAATTAACATGTTTTTAGTTCTTCTTCATCAATCAATTTTCATATAGAAAATATAAGAATTGAAGAAAACAAGTAGGTGGGAGATTAGCTCTTATTAAAGCGGTGCTCGGGAATTTACCGACATATTATATGTAAACTTTATAAAGTCCATTTAGTTGAAAAAAATTTAGAGTCCATCGCCAATAATTTTTTCATTGGAGGTGATTTGGAAGATAGGAAAATGACTTGGTTCTTTTGGAAAAATGTTTGGCTAGTAAGGAGTTTGGTGCTGGGTGTTGGTAGTATTTATGCTTTGAATAGAGCTCTTATTCAAATGGATTTGGAGATTTAGGGTGAGCTACGATGACCTCTGGATCAAAGTTATTAAGAATATTTATGGGATTAATGGTGGCATAGGAGCGTCGTCCCCGGATATGCCTCTAGCCCTTGGATTGCTATTCGAAGGCCACCAAACATCTCGCGAGAAAGGCGATCTTCTTTCCATGTGTAAGCGGAAGGTTGGGGACGGATCTTGATTTCCTTTGGGGCGATGATTGGTGTGGTAGCGGGCCTTTAAAATTGCTTTTCCCAGGGTATGCGCTCTTGATGATGCCAAATCGTGTACCATTGCGGTGAAGCGGCTACCGGATTGGTTTTCGGCTTTTAGAAGGCCTCAGAGAGAGGAGGTGATGAAACTTCTCCATTACACGGCCTTGAGGGCGTGTATAGCTCGGTTAAACTTACATCTCGGAAGGATGGTTGGATTTGGTCTGTGTGTTGTCGGTTGGGTACTCCGTTGCCGGCCCGTGGTTTAATTGATCTTTGTGATTTTGGATGTTGATTATGTGGCCAAGATGGAATCGTTCAGTTCAGCTAAAGTTAATGTCTTCGTTTGGAGATTGATCTTGATAAGATTCCTACTAGAGTCAACCTTAATAGGAGAGGTATTGATATTGGCTCGATTTTGTGTCCGGTTTGTGGTAGTGATGTTGAAACTGTTAATCATCTCTTCTTACTCTGTGAGATGGCTATGGATCTTTGGGTTTTAGTAGCTTCGTTGGTGGGAGCTAGATATTAGGTTATATACATTGCAGGTGGGTCACTTGGATCGATAGTGCTAGGTTGCCAAGCAAAGTTAGATTGCTTGATGGCTCTTCTGTGATGTAGTCGATTTGGTGTTTTGGAATAGATTGTTGTTTTGCTTCACCAACACATCCGAAGTCTGCAGGGTTTCATACTGATCTCGGTCGTTTTGTGTGGATTAGTGCTAGAAATCCTAAAATTCAGGTTTTGTGGATTAATTGGGTGCAAAATCCTAGATTAACTGTAAACTCTATGTAATTTTCTAGCGTCTAGCTAGTTTTCTTTTTTTGTTTTATATATTGCCGCCGTTCAAAAAAAATATATATATATATAACAAAAGTGTGTTTTACCTTTTAGTTTTAGAAAATATGCTTTTAGTTGTTTGGAGCAATTTAGTGCAACTTAATATCACACTCTAACATTAAATGATCCAACTTATCACCTTTAAGTATAAAACGAGTGTGGAAACCCGCGCGATGCAGCGGGATTGCTTTTGTAGCCGTGAATTTGGATAGGGACTATTTTTGCCAAATTGCTATAAAGGACTTACTTTCTTGACACTTAAACCTTAGGGACTATTTTTGCCAACTTGGACTTACTTTGGCGACACTTAAACCTCGGGGACTATTTACGCCAACTTGTGAAAGTTGGCAATTAATGTTGCATTGCACCTTGTTGCTTTCGCCTAATAGTTATATTAAAGCGAGTGTGGGAACGTAGCGATCTTGGCAGGTTGAAGCTGAAGAACTTACTTTGTAGCGACACTTAAACCTTAGGGACTAATTTTGCCAAGTTACTATAGTTAGCAATTAATTCTCAGGGACTTACCTTACAAGCCCTTTAAACCTTAGGAATTTGTTTTGCCAAGTTGTGAAACTTTGCATTTAATGTTTGAACTGCTGCTTGGTGTACAGCACTCGAGGAGAATATTTTTGCCAAATTGGAAAAGTTGGCATTTAATGCCTTGCTTGTTACTGTGTTCCTCCCCGCCAATTAGTATATATATATATAACTAGCTTATAGACCCGTGAAATTCACGGGTTTTTAAAAAAATTGTTTATTAAAAGGATAAGTGTGTGAATAAAATAACAAACAACAATGAACGAACGTAAATAAGTTCCATTATGTGAAAAGAATAATAAGTATTAAAATAATAAACAACAATGAGCGTAATATGTGTGTGATACGATAAACAATTTGGTTTGAAACTAATAATAAAGCATGTATTGTCTTTTTATTTAGTAGATAGTTTTGAAGAGCAAAAATATGCCGTTAACGTCAAATACTTGATTAGTCCATGTTCATTCCGTGACACTTAAATATGAAAAAAAAAAAAAATTAGTGATTTAAAAGCAAGCTTTTGATAAGAAAATTACGGATCATTGAACTTTTCATGATATATTTTATCAATATAATAGAAGAACAACAAAGTGAAATGTGAAAACCTAAACTAATAAATGGTGAAAACTTAAACTAATAAAAAAATGTTAAAAGCTGTCTAAGTTTTTCACGATATTTTGTTTATCTTTTCTAGTTTTCGTTAAATCATATTTTTAAAATTAAGTCATTTTGTGTAATAAAAATATCACTACAACTATATATACATTAGAGGTGGCAATTTAGAGTTAAGTTAACAGGTTGGCAATTGAAAACTAACCAACATGACCCATTTAAATTATCGGAATTGGTTATGTCAACCCAACATGATTACACATAACGAACGCGACCCATTAAACGTATATATACTTGAGTTAGCGGGTTAAATAGGTTAAGCGCGGGTTTCAAGTTGACCCGTTTAGCGTGTTTTAAAAAGTAAGCACATTATATAAGATAAAAAGGTTAAATAGGTTTTTGGCTCGACCGTTTAGCCGTATGATAAAATATAAGTAGCTTTTAATTTTCAAGTAAAAAATCTTAAGCGGGTTGGCGGGTCGGCCGTTTAATTTATTTCCACCCACCAGTGCATTTTAATAAACAGGTTAGTTGGGTCGACCCAAACCCAGACTGAAATTTATTATAGACTCAACCCGAAGCTGTTAAATTGCATGTCGATTTCAGGTAAGGTTTTTTCAGAAATTGTTATTAATATTTGCCTTTATAAAATCCGTTGCTTTGCGAGTACTCATCTAGTATATTCAATGTGACAACTCGGATGAACTACATTATAACAATTCAACGGTTGTTTATTTTGAACAAATAGATTTATTAAATGGGATTGTCTAACCGAGCTTGCGAGAGCATTTGGTTAAGTGAGGCCCACAAAGATGCAAATTTTTTTTTATTGAAAAGTGTGGGTCTGGGTTTTAAATTATTTTTTCGATACCTTTTTGTGGGTCCTCAGCCTTCTTAACCAGTGCCCTAAGGGCACTGGTTAGACAATCCCTTGTTAAATTTTATGCATTTAAAGCACATCAGCTGTTGACAATTACTCAATTATATGTTAATTGTTTAAGCATTACCAAGTTCAAACATGCATATCAAGTTCCTTGAACACATATAAACTTTAACTTTTAGATCAAATATGACTTTTCCTTTCTGATATGGATGCGGAAGTTTTGTGAAGTTAAGTGGTTATCATTTTCTCAAACCCACGAACATTCAATAAAACATCACCATTTAAAAAACTAAAAAAATTGCACATGTGCAGCCATTAATCAAATAAATCACGAAAATGTTATTACCAAAGTAACTACACTTATGCTTCTTTTCTCATATAGACCTGTCACTTCTCAAACAAACGTATTCTTTGGCTCAATGAATTAGTTTTGTTAACAATCGAAATTCTTCTCAAATGCATCATTTATGCCATCATCATCTAGTTATAATCCAATAGTTTTCCAAAAGCCATATATTTCTATTCTTAACTTGCATACCATCTTTCATCAACACAATCAGTACTTTCATCAAACTGCATCCAAATCTGCACCTAAAAGAAAATCTTGAATAGAAGAAGGTAATAAAGTAACTTCACCACCGATGGTGCAAAAATTGTTTGCCAAAAATAACTATATGGTGAACCAATGGCAATATATCGAATCTTGAATTTGTGGAAATACTAAGTTAAATAAAACATTCTTATTATAATTAAAACTAAAAAAGAGAGTTACCAAGTTGGTATCTATACTAAGAAAATGAAAGAGAAATAGAACACTCCTAATAAACATTTTCAAACTTAAAATAGACAACATTACCAACTCGTATCTCATTAAATGATGAGAATAAGGTGGTGTTTGTTTTCATAAGAATCTCTTACTGACCTTTTAATCATGGCTATCTTCATTATATAGTACAAAAGTTCCTAAAAATATTATGATTTGTACATTCTAAGTCATTAGACGATGAGAATAAGGTGGAGTTTGATTTGTACATTCTGAGTCATGGCTATCTTCGTATCTCATTAGATGATGAGAATAAGGTGGAGTTTGATTTGTACATTGTGAGTCATGGCTATCTTCATTATATAGTACAAAAGTTCCTAAAAATAGTTCAACGACAACTTGTCGGTATTTAATATTATGATTTATACAATTATGATGCGTGATTGATAAGTTTTATTCAATACACAATCATTTCCCAAAAATAGTTAAAAAAAAATTGTCGATTCTCCTATTATAATTGAGGAAACTGATTCCTATTTCAAAACATATAAATTATTTTTGGAAGATCACGAAAACATAACAATAACAATTACAATCCCATACTATATAATAGCTACAACATTTATCAAACAATATAACAATAACAATTACAAAGAAAATAAAATAAAATAATAATAATAATAAAAAAAATAAAAAATAAAATATAAACTTACAATTTTTTAGACAACCATATGAACTTTATGCACTAATTCTGAAATCATTTACTCATTGCCATATTAGATAGAAGATGACGACAATAGGTTTCAATCATATGAATCATCCATCAATCAATAACATAAATAAGAGAACTCGTGATCATGTTAAATGCCCATCTTCTATCCAGCTTGGTTACCATGACTTTTGACTTTTTTTTTCCTTGTGCTTTTTAAATTTTGGTTGCATTTAATTGGACTTTTATTTTTGGTAACATGGGGTTTCATATTCGTGCAAAATTAAAGTGTTTAATTAGTTATTTTAATTCGCAGATAGACTTGGGACCTTAGGTCACAACTATATGCATGTGACTCCTTCTTTTGCATGTGATTCCTTTTGATATGATCTCGTTTGAATTAAACTTGAATAACAAATTTTATATTTCAAACAATTACATAGCAATGCAAATATATAACGAGCGTGGATTTGAGAAACCGGTAATCGATAGGCTACTGATTAATTGGAAAAAATACCAGTCACATGAACCCACATAGTAACCTTCGTATATATTAACCTCTATCAAGTATCACTTATATAACAAGAGATTTTAAAAAAAGTAAAAAAAGAAGGTTGAAAAACTCAATTAGACTAATGAGAATGCATCATTCTGCTTACGTGATAAAATTAAGCATTTTTATTAGCTAATAAAAATCAAAATTGTCTTTAATTTTGTCAAACTCATCTGAATTTCATTCAACAAAATAGTTATGTATAAAAACACATGTGACAAGTTTGTAAAAGAAACTTAAATAATGATAGGTTAAATAATAAAATTTTAGTTGTTAAGCTTTAAATAAATTATATAAAGTTAAGTATACTTATCAGTTTTCATATTTTTAATAACTTTATAAATTTAATAGATACCCCGTAGACTTTATACACCATATACTTTATATTTTGTATAAAAAAATACAATATATATTTTATTGTTATTTATAAATATTAATATATTAAATTAATGTATGTGCACAAAATTATAAATATAAAAAAGAAAACACGATATGTAAATGAATACACGAGTTGTACATATACGAACAACTCATGTTATTCATTTTTATTAGATTAAATAAGGATATCTAAAAAAATTATTCTTTTTCAACTATATGCATTCAATAACGACTCGTGTTATTCCTCTTTATACGTTTAACCCGTGCACGAGTTAAAAAACTGAATACGTCTTCAATTATTATTTAAGAGTAATATAAATATCAGAATGAAGGCACGATCTCACGAGTTACTGTGAGATGTAAATAAATGGATGAGACAACGACGCATATTTTTTTCATGGTCATTATGTGTTACTAAGCACTCATCATGTCTAGAACTGATATCAATAGTTAAATTTAAACAAGATCAATCTAAACACTATGTCACTTGAACAAAATCAAATCCTTAACACAACAAAAATTTATACAAAATATTAATCGATATTAACATATAATAAAAGATTATGCAAAAACTCGTGCATGCACGAATATTTAACCATATAAGCATTAAAAATTTAATATAATTTTATAGAATAATCTTAAACATTACTCCTTTCGTCTCATATTAATTAGTGTTCACAATGTTATTTTGAGATATCCTAAAATAAGTTTCCATTTTGTATTCCAAATAGTGAGAGGATATTTTAGTTATATATGATATTTGATTGAGAGAAACTGTAGTTAATGAGATTTCTTTAAAATTTTATGCATTTTGAAAATGAACTCTTACCTAAGACAGAAATAATATAAATTTATGAATTTATGAATTGTTATAATATTTAGCTTTAAAACAAAGTCATTGAAATATTATTAATTACTCGTTATAGTGTTTGCTCAAACCACTATTCTAAAACTAGTAAAAGGAACGCCTAACTTGTAATTAAGTTACACGTTGCCTAACTGTACCTAGCTGGTGTGATTTTCTCGATCATTTAATATAGATATTTTAGAATTTTCTCTTTAGAGTAGTTACAACAATAACGTCGGAACCGGCGTTAAAGCCGCGTTACCCGGCGTTATTTGGTGTTACCATTGGAACTTCGGTGTTAACGTGGTGTTAAACCAACGGCGTTGATGCCCCAACGGGCGTTATTTGGGTTTTTTTTTTTTTTTTTCATTTATGCCCTTAAATGAGAACATTTTTGTAAATTGTTTGGAATGTTATTGATGTTATTGGGATGTTATTGTTGTGGGTGTTTTTTGGGGTTGTTAATGTTGAATGTTAAAGCTGATGTGGCGTGGACGGTGTTATTGGTGTTATGTTGTTATTGTTGTAAGTGCTCTAAGAATGGTTCATTATTTGGTGCAATTTCCTTTTTCATTACTTAAATTATCTACTATGATGGTTAGTTAACAAACTAAAATGGCATCAAGCTAAATCAAGTTGATTAGGTTGCTTTTTATCTGTACAACAAAGCAAGAAACTTTAAGTTATGTTGAATCAATAATGATAAATCCTTCAAATTTTGTCTTGTTGCTAATTTAATTTGAAAGCGATCAATATTTAACAAATATAACTCTATCTAGAACCGTTTTGAACCATTGCATTCAAATATCAGAACCTAATAACTTCAACCACTCTATAATTATTTGCTGGAAAAAAAAATAATAAATAAATAAAAATAAAAACCACTCTATAATTAGGCGAGTTTTTATTCATTGTTAATGCTTAAAGTTATGCATTGAATTTTTGTGATGGTTAGGTTATTTCGTGTTATAATTTTATTAACGGATTGCATGTGAAAACTTCAAAGATTGATAGTTTGTAGTATTTTTTTAAGGCAATTATTTTTATTATATATATGAGAAAAAGTTAGCAATCACCCATATATAAGCCATCTAGAAACAAACAGTTTACAAATGACTTTAAAAAAAAACTATAAAAATTCCCACTACAAAATATATGTGATCTGAGAGAATTTTCACAACTTAACTGCTTATTTTTAGTCTTTATCGATGGATAAATCACCAGCAGTCAATTTAGTTTAATCTAATAATGGGGATTAACCTAATATTTAATACTAAACAAGTAAAGTATTTTTTTTTTCTTGTCTTTTGCTTTCTTTTTTTATTCACATTTTTTTTGTCTTTTCATTAATTCCGTTTTTAAATATTAAAGTTTTTTTTTATTTTTATTTTTTATTTATTTCGTTTTTTTTTTTCGCGTTTTTACGCTACATCGTTTTCGTTGTTTCATCTGTTTCGTCCGTTTTCCAACGGTTTCCTCCATTTTCTTACATTTTTCGCCCGTTTTCGTTCATTTTCATATGTTTTCGTCCGTTTTCATACATTTTCGTCCATTTTCATACGTTTTCGTCCGTTTTTTTACGTTTTCATGTTTTTCGTCCGTTTTAATACGTTTTCGTCCGTTTTCCTCCATTTTCTTACGTTTTCGTCCGTTTTTTTACGTTTTCATGTTTTTCGTCCGTGTTTATACGTTTTCGTCCGTTTTTATACGTTTTTATCCGTTTTAATAGGTTTTATACCATTTAATCCGTTTTCATATGTTTTCGTCCGGTTTTATATTTTCTTCCATTTTTAGACGTTTCGCCCGTTTTTCGTTCGTTTTCATACGTTTCCGTCCGTTTTCATACGTTTTCGTCCATTTTCATACGTTTTCGTCACTTTTTTAGGTTTTCATGTATTTTAAATCCGTTTTAGGCGTTTTCGTCGTATTTTTATGTTTTCATATATTTTTCGTCCGTTTTATCGTTTTAGCGTCCGTTTAGAGCGTTTTCATACGTTTTCGTCCGTCTTTACGTTTTAGTCCATTTTTAGCGTTTTCATTCGTTTTATACGTTTTTCGTCCGTTTTCATCGTTTTCATCCGTTTTATAAGTTTTGTTCGTTTTGAGGCGTTTTTATTAGTTTTTAGTTTTTTCCGTTTTCATACATTTTATCACGTTTTCATTCCTTTTTGTCCGTTTTCGGGCGTTTTCATTTTGATATTTGTAAGTGACACTTTATTTATCTCTTGTGATATAACTTTGTAAGAAAGATGAAAGAGTATTACATTCTTTATCATGTATGTGTTATCGGTTGTGATACTCACTAAGAATATATGGTGATTTTTGTTTTTTTTTTTTCCTATTTGTGTTTTTGAAAATCTTTAGGAAGATTTTTGTTTTTTATGTATTGAAATATTAGAAAAGTAGTTCAACTGAAAACAAGAGATGTTATGATACTTTTGTTAGACTTGTGGTGGATTTTTCTATGTAATGGATACATTGTGCATGTTTGATAGGTTTTATAAGCGGTTTGAAAATATCTATGGTTGAATCAGCAAACTAAATAAGCTATGGTTGAAGAAAGCACACATCTTTATAAACAAATTGAGGAAGCTCAAACACCTGTGATACCACACATGATATCACCAGTGATAGCATGCGTGATATCATAGTTTATATCACTTGTGATATCATGTGATATCACAAGTGAGGTGATATCACCTGTGATATCATGTGCAATATCATAGGTGTTTGAGGCACTTTTTAAAGATGTGTCTTTCTTCAACCATAAGCTTTAATTTCGATTCAACGATAGATATTTTAAATCCCTACATAAAGCCATCGAAACATCACATCTTCTATTAAATAGAAAAATCAACCACAATAACTGTACCATAACATCTCTTGTTTTGATTCGCAAGCTTACCTTTTAATATTTCATATTATCATAACACAAAAATCTTCCAAATATCAAAACACAAATAAAAAATAACGAGAATCATCCTTTGTAATATAGTAAGTGATGTTTATTATTATTTCTTTCATATATACTTGGTAAAATACTAAATTCTTATCACATTTGGTAAGAATGTAATATTTCATATTCTTAGTTGAGTATCACGGCTGATAAACACATACATGATGAAGAAATGTAATACTCTTCATTTTCCTACGAGTGTTATATATCAAGAATAAATAAGTGTCACTTAAAATATTAAAATGAATAAAAACAAAATATGAAAATAGAGACTTGACATATTCTCAAAATCAAACAAGTGTTGCATTAAATTAGCATTTTTTTAACAAAATAAGAATTCACCTAAAGAGACTTTAACCATTTTATTTCTACTAAGAGTATAATATCACAAGTGATAGATAACAGTTTGCGTTAAAAAATATATACTTCAATTACGATGAAAGGCACAAAAACTATCATGTGGCGAAAATTATAAAAATATTAGAAAACATAGGTGATAATATATAAATTTATAGAGCAATGAAATATCTCGAGGTGATATTAAAGGTTAGTATAATAAAGTTTAGTAATAAGCATGAAAGCGTTATGAAAATAGACGAAGAGTATAAAAAACTACAAAAGGCGAAAGCGTCGCGAAAAAGCGAATGGCGTATAAGCGTATAAGCGGACAAAAATATCATAAAGCGAGCGAAAACGTATAAAAGCGGATGAAAGCGTATGAAAGGGCAGCGTCACGGACAAGCGCGTCACGAAAATGGGCATGGCGTATATAAACTGAAACCGATGAAAATGTATAGAAGTTGACAGCGTATAAGCGGATGAAAGTACATGGCGTAAAACAAACGAAAACGTATGAGGGCGAAAAGCGGCGAAAAGTATGAAAACAAAGCGAAAACCTAAAGAAACGGTGGCGTTGTGAGCGTAAGAATCGGGCAAAAAGCGTCTAAAGCGGATGAAAAAGGACAAACGTATGAAAGCGGACTAAAACGTATATAAACCTATAAGCGGGCGAAAATACATGGCGTATGAATCACATGTAAATGGATGAAAATGTATGAAAGCGAGGCGAAAGCGTAAGAAAATGGGCAGCGTTGGAAAAGGGCGAAGCGGATGGCGGACGGCGTGATATGAAACAGGAAAAGCGTTATGAAAGCGCGTGAATAAAAAAGCGCGAATAAGCGGAAAAAATGTTAATATTTAAAAAAAACGGGAATTAATGAAGAGAAAAAAAAGTGAATAAAAAAGAAAGACAAAAAGACAAGAAAAAAAACATGGACTTAAGTTTAAGTATTAAATCTTAAGTTAATCTCCACCATTAGATTAAACTAGATAGATGGTGGAGATTTATCCCTTAGTAAGCATGGATTTTTAAATAAGTAAAATAAAATGCCTCTGTAATACACATGAGAAACTACAAATAACAGCTATTGAAAAATAATACAAACACCACCTTTAAAATAACCTTGACATGAAATGACCACAAAATCCGTTTAGACGTCCTACACTTGGTCATTCTCATAAAATGCCTATGTATTTATAGGGATTCATTTAGGGTTGTGTGTGATTTGTTGGATGTGCTCTAACAGTCTTGAGAGACCAACGTGGTAGTTATCCCATGGAGAAGACAATAATGACACATGGCAACATGCTCTTAGGGGGGAGGGAGTGGAAGTTTTGAAGCCTAATACCCTAAGGGTGCCACGTCACCTCTATCCAATAAAAACCTTCCAACTCAAAACTACCCCAATACTACCCTAACACTACCCTAACAAGTGGGAGTGGTACCCTAGTACCCGAATTCAATTTTTTTTTTTTAAAATACATAAAATCACATATGTTAGCCTTAATAGTTTTTATTAGAAGTGATGGTCATTCACGTTTAGGAACTTTGTAACGTGTGTTAGATATCGTGATAGAATAGTCAACGGGCTCGTGGATTGGACTAAGCTAAATGGGTATTAGTTTAGTTAAGCTAGCCTTGTATAAGTTCATGTAACCCAATCCATGTCCAAGCCCATCTCATGGCCCATGGCCAAGCCTTAGGGCATTATCTCTCTTACTATAAATACCCCTCAAGTATGTCATTTGAGGGGTGTGCTTGAGTGTGTGTGTGTGTGTTTTTCCTTGAAGCAATATACATCTTATTGTTTCATCTTTCTTCTCTCTACCTCTCTAAATACATACACGAGTTACACATCTTAAGTCACCATCTCATCTTTCTTTCTTTCTTATCTACGTTTGTGTTTGTATAACGTGGGTGTTTGTGTGAGACGTGTTATTGTTGTGATAAGGTATAAGTGTTAAAGGGGTATAACAATTGGTATCAATCGCCTAACAATGGTTTAGGAGTGTTTGTGTTTGTTTTGAAGCTTGGTATTGTACGCGTAAAGGCTCACGTTTTTCATAGTTGTCAAGCTTAAAGCTTTAATTTTTGCACTTAAAATTCAAGATTCTTGTGGTTTAAGGTTTATTTGGTGCTAAAGTTTTAGTTTTTTGCAAAAAGTTCGAAGCTTCTGGCGTTTGGTTAAGTTTAAACTTCGTTATTTGGTTTTGGTCATTTCTACTAAGTAACTTTTCTAGGCACTTTGGGTGAAAAGGTCAATATTTTTGGGTTATTAGTGTTTTAAGGCTATCTGGGCAAAAGAAATCATTTGAATCGTTGGAAATTTCTTATGAGTAGAAGTCAAAAAGTCAAAACCCTAGTTTTCTACTCGTAACTTTTGGTGAAGATCTTAGTGCTATAAGCATTACACGTCTTCCCTCACTTGGATAAGTGTGTGGAACACTTCGACTTGTGGATATCTCTTTATTTGTGGCGGTGTAAAGGATTTTTGGTTCTTAACCATAGTTTACGCATAAGCTAAAAGCTTACAGAGTAACTCTACGCATAACTTCAAAATTACGCGTAAGGTTTACGGTAACTTTTGTCTACATAAGCTTAAGGTTACGCTTAAGGTTACGCAAGGTTCCTACGCAAGGTTTCTCGCGCATAAGGTTTCTCACGCTAGGTTCCTACGCAAGGTTTTCTCGCATAAGGAATCCTACTCCTAAGCTTCCTCGCGCAAGATCCTACTCGTAACTACATCCTACTCGTAACCATATCCTACTAAGTAACTTCTTTTGGTCTCACGCTAAGCTCTTTCTACGCTAAGGTTAAAAGAGTTTTTGGCGGAAAAACTTGAGTAAAATTTAAATTTTTGAGGAGACTAAGCGTTCAATTTTCTGCGAGATTCAAATTTTGGTTTAATAGTGAAAATTTTGGTATTCAAATTTTTTAGGGTCAAATTTGGTCAAAATTGTCATAACTCAAATTTTTCTGACACTTAGAATTGATTTTTATAGTGAAATTCAAATTTTGGGCAAAATTTTTGAACCAAGGTTCTGAAATGCGACTTTGGAAACACCTCAAGCTGGCTTAATCTTCATCAAACAAAACTCCTTTATCGTTGAATCGATCCTACATCAACTTTATCATCACATACCTTCATCAATGGCAACTCTGGCGATCGTCTCATAGCACTTTCAAAAGGATTCTTCAATGAAGAAAACATTAGTCCAACTACACCAAATAACAACCAATGGATTTCATCATATAATCCGCAGTTTGCTCAACCGAGTATGCATATGGGTCAAGAAGGACAAATGGTTGATGTTGTTGGGATCGAGAATGGATTTACTACTGAATTGTATACAAATGGGGAATCGGATCAGATATGCAGGGCGGTTGGTTGGACATCGAGGGGTCGATTATGAATCGAAATATGGGATATCAACATGGGAATAAGCGTTATATGACTTGGTTCGAATGCTACCTCCAGAACCTCAAAGCAAAAATTGAGGTTATTTTAGTTAGAATCTAGTGTCAAAGCAGTGAAGCTTGAAGGCTCCGTACATGTTGATGTTACCACGAAGAAGAATGAGGGGTGAATTGATACGATCACGAGAATGCGTTCATGAATCCAAAGCGAGGCGGATAAAGCAAAAATCGCAACCTCTGTCATAGAATCAATCCGCGGGGACACAACATCAAGTGGTACTTTTGATACACCTCCGGTCTATGACACAGATCCACTCATGAGTACCAAATTATAGTAATGTTTCTAGTCGGTTTACTCATGATGAAGCGGCGTGCAGTGACATCGGCACCTACTTATGATACATACACGGACAATCCGGAGTTGTAGCAATCGAACTCTGAAACTCGGATGTGGATCCTAATGGAGGCTGTGTGTCACAAAATCACTGAGCTGATGAGGAAACCCGTCTTATTTTGAAAAATTAATTAATAATTGTGGTATTGAAATCGAGAGAAAGTTAGTAAGGTCAATATGCGAAGTTAAGGCCAGAGATGTTAAATTAACCGCTGAGCTTGAGAGTTACAGGAGAGCGCAAAAGCTTTGAATTTAGGAAAAACAAAAATCAATTAGAAATTGGTTATCGAAATTTGGTTTCTAAAGAAAAGAATTGCAAATCAAGTATAACACACTTGATGTGAATTCAAACTTGAAAATTAAATCTCTAAACAAGGAAATTTCTGATTTAAATAACCAACTTTCTAAACAAAAAAAATGTTTTCTAATCTTGAAAAAAAAGAAAAGAGGCATTGATTCTGATTTTTTCAAAACGAGAAGATTCTCTTCTTGATGAAATTCTTGATAAAAATGAAAAAAACAAACTTTGGAAAATTTGCTTCTTAAAAGCGGGTCATTCTCAAACAATCAAGATGCTTTCTATCAAGTAAATCCGCGTTTCATACTAACAATAGAATGGCACTTAGTAACGACCCTTCCGTTCCTCAAGTTCAAATCTCGAAAATCTCAGGAATGTGTTGAACAATGGAAAACCTTTGCATGAACCCATAATTGTTCGTGATTCTCTTGAAAGCGTTAGAACTATCGAGGAGAGTAGATCAAAAATGAAACAAAGAATCCGAAATCAAACCTATTGTTTATAACAAATGGAACAAAATTAACGGAATTACTTTTGTCAATCAAAAAGAAAAGTCAAAGTTCTCCATCACAAAAAATGTTTCAAACAAAGAGTCAACACCTGTTTCAAAATTTGTTTCAAAATCAGTCGTTGTCTCAAAATCTCTTTTGAACATTGAACAAATGTCTTCAAACAATCCTTTTAACACAAGTGATGCAAGAAGTATTTTAGACAATGTAAAAACTAGAATTGTGGATCTTCAAGACAACATTGTTAAACTAAAACCACTATTACACCTAACAAGCTGGTTCTCTAGTTTGACATCGAACAAAGAAAGTTTTTGAAACTTAAATTGCCCCTCGGTACGGGCGGCATCGGTCGCGAGGGTAATTCATTTCGAACAAAGCGTTTTTGAAAGCAGTGACTTTGTCAAGGACCACAAATACCTGGTAAAGCAAGCTAATGAAAGTGTTGAACACATCAAAGTTTTGGAAAATTTGAATGATTCTCTCTTCGAAGATGTTAGACTCTTGATATTATGTCTATTATTTTGCAAACATATTACATTTGAAGATCATGAAAGACTCGATCGAGACCTCGCAATTATTTCAAAGTATGAAAAAGCTCTTGAAAAACTTGAAAAGCGTGTCCTATTTTAAAAGCAACTTGATCGAAAAACCGAGGAATGCAAGTATGACAAAACGTGATATGGCGTGCCTACAGGACATGCAAGAAAAATGATCTTTTGAGAGTTCAGTTTGGAATGTCAAAAGGAAAGGTGTGGATACTAAGTTTGCAAAACCATTGGTGAGGAGAAAACAAAGGTTCCCAAAGGTTTTAAACCAAAAATGTCTATTTCTATGCCTCCTCCAAAAGTCAATAAGAAAAATGATTTGTCAAAAGCAGTCCTCCACAGTCCACTACGCTTTAAAGAGAATTTTAAAGTTTTGAAAAGAAAAAAGCGGTTTTGAAAAACCAAAAGTGATTACACGGCATCTCTAGGATTAGTTGCGAATGTGACCAAAAATCCAGTTAAAGAATGCAATGGGTTCTAACGACATGGTCAACAATCACTATCTAGAAGAAGCTAGGAAAAGGCCTGAGACTCAAAAGGCGAATTCTAGGTGCAACATCTAGGGTGATGAATTCTACAAGATTTCAAGGCCTTCTAGTAGTAGTAAACCTTTACCTAGGAACACTCTACAAAAGACTAGGGATTGGCTTGCATCTAAGAGTAGTTCGCATAAAAAGAAAATGCTATGCCCTTAGAAAACAACACTAGAATTCTAAGTCTTTTTGAACAAGAATCAATGTCCAAATTTGTAGTGACAAAGCTAAAGCTCTTTGTTTTAAACAAGAATATTGAATTTGTCGTACTACATGTAAAAATGTGTCTTTTGACTAATCATGAGGCATGTGCCTTACAATATCTCAAGAAAGATAATTCTCGTGCCAAGGCACAATCCACTAAGACTCCAAATAGAAACAAGCCCGTTGATAAAATGACAAACAAAAAGAAACCTAATAGGTGGATCTCTTGAGGACGTTTTCCAAAAATAGTCCTTTGCATCGATAAGAAAACAACTCCTCGATCTTACCTTAGGTGGATACCCACGGGCAAAGTTTTCAACTCTATAGGTCTTAGATGGATTCCCACGAGGAAAGATTTTGATACTTGCTCCAACACGGATAATAGTGAAAATCATTAGGATAAGGAAGTGGATCCACTACAACCGTTGATAGTGATCACCCTGCCGTGAGGAAACATATACTTCTAACAACATTATTTGTGAAAATTCTTCTACGTGGATGTAGGTACTTGTAAAAGTGTTGAAGGTTCATATACCCCATGTGGTAAAGAAGAACTTTATGCCAATTTCACATGTGGAAATCCTTTTCTAGTTCCACTCTTAACTCCACTTTTACTTGGCCAAACTTAATCTTCTTTCTTCAATCTTCTTTGTAAATATTTTTGAAAAAACCAAAATACAAAATTTGAAAAACCAACAAAAGCAAAATACAAAATAGAAATTTTTTCAAAATACAAAAACAATATAAAATCAAAATCCAAAATATTCTTCTCAGACATGTCTCTCGTATATTCGATATGCATGCGTTTCAGAAATGTCATTCAACAATGTCTGGTATATGCAGATGCTTGGCGAGAGTTCTTTAATATGTTTTCCAAAACATGTCGTTTCTCAAAATTTCTCAAAATAATGGCTTTTCGTATACTTGATCACGAAGCAGGACTTCAACATAATGGCTTCGGACACATCGGATTCGGGACCAGCTAAAGAAAGGAAAGTGCTTAGCAAATCAAGGTTTTAAATATTTTTTCAAGCGCTATTCCTAAAACATAATGGCTTGTAAGTATTTCAGCTTGCAACCCGATCTTTAAAGAAAGGAAAGTGCTACTCAAAATCGATTTTCATAAATATCGAGCACTTATCCTAAAACAAATGAAGATAATTCTTCTTCAATATCTTCAAAAGATTTTTAAAATCTTCATCTTAGCATTACCATTGATTGAAATTTTTCAAAATCTCCACATTTGGTACCAAGATAACTCCCTCTAAACCCTTAATTGATTCTAAATTTTCTGTATGAAAAATATGCTTTCGTTAAGGGGAAATAAAACAAAAATTCATGCTAAATCAGTTACTCTCCAAATGCTTTCCGAAAAACATATCTTTTAATCATTTTGTTTCAAAAACATCATGGATATGCTATTTTTTGAGGGGGAGAAACGTGATTAAAATGTGATCAAAAAGTTTAATGATCGTTGTTTGAATCTCAAAGAGCTCGATCAGACGGAACCAATGAATTGACGAGTAATCAAAGTCGATAAATGTACCATTTGAGAAACTTTCTATGGACTTGACGGGGCGGGTAATAATTTCAAGCTAGTTCTCTAGTGATGTAAACGTGTCTCGAATGGGTCTAGTTCATTTAAAGTCGATCAATTCAAAAGTGCGAACTCTACCTCATGTATGCGATTTCGTCAAAACATATAAGCACATGTGAAGGGGGAGTGTTTATGAAAATATAAAACTCACGGAGTGTTTCAAACATGTTTTCTATCATAAACACTCTGAGAGATTTTCAAAGAAAATGGTTTTATGGCAACAATAGGGCGATCATGGAGTTATAAGATGACTAAGGATAGGAAATCCGTCTATGATCCGCCCAGAGCCGGAGGGATCTACCCAAGGACAATACCCATAGTTAGTATTAGAAGTCCTTAGGTATGATTGAAAAAAGGTGTAATGTGAGAAAGGAGAAAGAAGGGGTTGAAGAATTAAAAAGAAAAGTAATGAAAAGGGTGAAAAGAAATAGCCCTCCATAATCAACCTTAGAAGCAGGGTTCAATTCATGCACTCTTTTTTGGTTGTCACAGATGACTGGTATTGAAGACAAAGGCGTCATGGACGGTGGATACTTGCACCTAACCTTCTAGCAACTCAATTCCTCTTAAAAGGATTTGTTTCATTCTCACTGGGAACCTGCATAATCTATGAGCTTTCTCTTAGAGATTGTGATATTGAAGGAGACCTCTCTCTAGTCTCATTTCCGGAAAACCAAAATGCACTAATTGAGTCTAGAGCCACGAGATTCATCAAAAGATCTCACAGGAACACATGACATGACATCGCATTTGTTCATCAATAAGGACACAAGTGATATATTATAGAGTCACGGATCTTAGCAATTTGCGAGAACATTTATGAGAAGTTTCATACGTGATCTTGATGATTGAATGGAAACTCACGCGGGGTCAACATCAAGCGACCGGACGGTAGTCACTTGTAATTCTCCGTGGATTACGCTTAGTGTGTCTCAAGCGGTCTCTGATCGTGGGGTGATGCTTGATGTACTCGGCGACTCATCTGAACTGTAGGTGTATTTGGTACATCGCGTTATCTCACTTGTGGGACTCGGTTGAGGCGGCCTCTGTAAGATTAGAGTGTTTTCACACTATCTTTGTTAACACCCTCGAAATTCAAACTTGTAAGTGCCGGAATCCGCTTATTACTAACCTCTTTTTATGTTTTCTTCTTATGGAAGCTCAGGAGCGGATGGATCGTCTTGGACTGGCCACATGCTCATACCAACACAATGAAAGTTCTCATCATAATCAAAGGCTACTCAAAGTTTAAAGACTCGAGAACTACATCATTGGTAACCAAAAGTCAAATAGAAGTGTGAGCATGGTGGAAGAAAGACGTGGAGACACTAACCAACAGGTTGACAACGGCGGAACAACCACATTAATTGATCACAAAGCATGAAGGAACAATGAAACAAGACTATTCTATATCTACACACAAAGTTCAAGCTCGAGAAAAGTAAAGACCTTATCAAGTGGAGCATCATTTGAATGAACCCCAGGGAGATTGTTAGCCTTAATAGTTTTTATTAGAAGTGATGGTCATTCACGTTTAGGAACTTTGCGCGTGTGTTAGATATCCTGATAGAATAGTCAACGGGCTCGTGGATTGGACTAAGCTAAATGGGTATTAGTTTAGTTAAGCTAGCCTTGTATAAGTTCATGTAACCCAATCCATGTCCAAGCCCATCTCATGGCCCATGGCCAAGCCTTAGGGCATTATCTCTCTTACTATAAATACCCCAAGTATGTCATTTGGGGGTGTGTTCAGTGTGTGTGTGTGTGTTTTTCCTTGAAGCAATATACATCTTATTGTTTCATCTTTCTTCTCTCTACCTCTCTAAACATATACACGATTATACATCAAGTCACCATATCTTATCTTAATCTTTCTCTTTATTTACGCATAACAGTTTGGGTTTAACGTGGTATTCTTGTGTTCATAACGTGGGTATTTGATAAGGTTGATATTATCTTAGGTAATAACAACATACAATATTTAAAATAAAAACATACCATTTCATTAAAAAAAAAAAAAGCATTACATAATACTTAAAAAAACTACAACTTAAAAATTGAAACTACAACTTAAAAAAAAAACATTACATAAGTTGAAATTAAAAATAACTTGAAACTACAATTTAAAATTGCAAGCCCATCAGTGTTTTGGCCGCAAGTTCACGTTTCTGGGTAAGAATTAATTCCAACATAGCGGGATCGCGAATGTGATCATCTTGCTCCAAAAAACTTCAACTCGGTTGTGCATTCTTGAACTTCGCTCCCTCGAGTTGTGTAGCCAACAATTGTTTCGCCATCTCGCGTTTTTCTTCCAAATATTGTGTCTTCTTTTGTGTGTACGGCGTTGATTTCATCATAGCGCTTGAGATAGACGAGGAGGATCACGCTTGCTTCTTCTTCATTTTCGATTCAATTGGAGGGTGGGGTCTTCATTCACGTCGGGAATGGTGTTGCTTGCAGCGTCATACTCCCTAACCTCCTTTTGAAGAATTGCTTGCAGCACCGGCAATATCTTGAAAACATTCTTGCTCAGTCCATTTCTCATGTCCTCGACAACCTCAGCCACGGTATGAAGAATTGTTTTTTCTTCTTGTGTAGAAATCCATTTGACTTGTCTCACCACGTCAAGTCGTTGCACCCACTAGCCTTAGCCGCGTTTCTACATTATATACAAAATAATTTAATTGTAAATAAAAGCTGCGGATTCGCAAAATAAAAAGTATAGCTAAAACATGAAGTTGTAATTGTAAATAATAAAGTATAGATTATATACCGCTTGAGGTAGTAGCGTTGAAAATACCCAAGGCCGTGTTCATTGTTCTCCACTTGGTATTCAACGCATGAAATGTTCGTGAACTCGAACCCATAGTTGCCTCGTGTGCTCGAGAATGGTTTCCAAAACCGGTCGGACTTTTGTTCATTACCGACAACACCACAGTGGAGATTTGAACCCATGCTTTCGCAAGCGCCTCCTCTTGTGCGGCGTCCAAACTTCACGGGGCCTCCTCCGGAGAAAGCTTTTTTCTTCCCTCTAGGATCGACTTCTTGAACTTCCTCATCTTCGTCATCTTCATTTGGTAGTGGTTGTGTTTGGTCATTACTCTACGTCTTCACTAAGGTTTTCGAGCGGGAAAACTCGCTTGTACTTGATAATGTTGTAGTTTTGTGGATTCAATTGAGGAGGACCCATATTATATGGGAAAAATTGTGGAGATTGGGGTTGTGGAACATAAAATTGATTCGGGGATGGTTGAGAATAAAATTGGCTAAATCCTAACGGAGTTTGTTTTGGTTGATTCGGGATGGTTGAGGGAGCAGCCTGTGGCGAGGTGAAAGTTTTTTACTTCTCCTTGGATCCATAGTTTAGTGTTTTGAAGATTATTGTGTGTTGTGGGTTTTATTTTGAAAATAGAGGTGAAATATAAGTTTAAATAGAATGAATTTTTTTTTATTTGGTTAAGTAGCCGTTGGTTAACGGCTTAAATTTTAGCGTCCATATTTTACTTGGTCACATGCGGTTTAAGACGCAAATCCAACCTGAAGCGAAAGCAGAAGCGGTAGAACGGTAGTGTAGCGGGTTAAACTTCGCGAACCCGCGAACCCGATGCCCACATGTTATACCTTAGCATTGAGTACGAAAGAATCTTTATCCGAGGTACTATGAGTGATATGTTCGCCGCATTACCTTTGCATCAGTTAAATGATTATACATGATGCTTAGTATAATACTTGGTATCAAGAGCGGTTGTCATGCGGATTGTTTCGAAGAAGGTTTCTCACACAAAACCTTAGAGAAGGCGAGTGGGGCGGGTAAGGGGAGGCGGTTTAAGTGAACCCGACCGGCTACCGAATCGGTGTAGGTCGGTAAGGGCCAGGCTTCATTTGCGAGTTGAGCAGAATGTGAACGTTGGGAAAAATGTTAACGTTGGAAGAAAGCGTGATTTTATGTATTTTAAAAAAATGGAATTCGGTACTTAGGGTTACCTCACTGTTAGGGTAGTATTAGGGTAGTTTTGAGTTGGAAGGTTTTATTGGATAGAGGTGATGGCACCTTAGGGTATTGGGTTCAAAACTTCCTCCCCCCCGCTAGTAAGCCTCGGTTGGGCCTATTTTAGCCGTCTGAACTTTAGTCTTGGATTAAAACTCATTACACTATCATATTATAATATTGTTTAGTTCACATAAATATAATACTCACTTTCCGTCCCAAAATTATAGTCACGTTGAGACTTTTGATGCTCTTTCTAACTTTGACCTTAAGTATTTTTGTTTATGTTATATAATACTTGATGTAAATTATATAAATGGATTGTGTTTTAAATGTATTTTCATTTGGTATAACTTTCATCTTTATTATATAACACAAACTAAAATATTTAGGTCAAATTATGAAATAAGAAGCGAAAATCAAATAATATTTAGAGAATATGTATTAGTTCACATACATAATGCAACCGACTCTCATTTGAGGTGTTGTATAATTTCTGGTAAACTTACAATATATTTAAAATTTTATATTTATTTTATTGTCAAAATTTTGTTTGCACTAAGTAATAATTATAAAGTACTTAGTATTAGAGCAACTAAAATAAATATATCTTTATTGATTAAACACGAGTCTAAAGTGTTATTACTGTATGGAATTTGCTAATGAGTGTCCGATCACTTTTAAAAGTGTTATAAATGGAAAGTTTGAGACTATTTAATTGAAAATCATATTTAATCTTGGTAAATTATGAGTTCACTTTATGTTTATTTAAATGTATTTTGATTGAAAATGAAAGTTTTAATGTATTCGTTAGTAGCTTTAAAATAGAGCGTGGTAGATGAAAATGTAATTGCAAGCGGTTGTATTATACGATAACCAAAGTCTAGACAAAATTTTTAACATCTATCAAAACACATATAAAAACATTTTATGGCGAAAGTAAACATTACATCGGTTATGAGATAAAAACTAACACACGTTACTTGTTAGTAAAACTAACAAGGTGTGATTAATGGTGCGTTGTTAAGAACGCAATACCAAAATTAGCATGAATGTGATTAGACAAAATAAAAAATGGGCTAATTTTGGCTATTTTGTAAAAGATTTGGACACATTTAGCCCCATTATTTTTTAAATTGGCGTATTTAGCCTATTGAAAAGTTAAATGTCATTAAGGGCAGCATATTTTCTCTTAATTGTAAAACATTATAATCGTTTTTGAAGAAAAACTTATATATATATATATATATATATATATATAGAATAAAGGTTAAAATGAAAAGTTATAATGAAAAGATAAGAAATATGGTGGCAATATATGGCACTGTCATGTCATGCCACGTGATGTGTATGACGTATGTCACCCACCCCCACCCCCCAAAAAATTTTTTTCCGCCAAAAAATTTTTTTTGGCAAAAAAATCCGAAAATTTATTCGTATCGGTTATAAAAATCTGCATCACAATTATAATTGTGATGCGTGATTATAACCAATGCACTAAAATCATGATTATGATGCGATAAATTTATAACCGTGATCTTTAACTTAACCTTAATGCAATAAGTTTTGGTGCATCTTTATTATAAGTTAATAGTTCAGTGTATCAACTATGATGCACTAAAATCAAGGTTATAACCTTAAATGCACTAACATCATGATTGTGATGCAATAACTTTATAAGCGTGATCGCGGTCGTTTATAACCTTAATGCACTAAAATCATAATTGTGGCAGCGATAACTTATAACCTAATGCACTAATAAGTCTTGGTGCATCTTTATTATAAGTTCTGCATCATAGTAATAGTTAAGTGGATCAACTATGATGCACTAAAATCAATGTTATAACATTAATGCACTAAAATCATGATTGTGATGCGATAACTTTATAAGCTGTGATGCGATAATTATAACCTTAATGCACTAAAATTATGATTTGTGATCAGTAACTTTATAACTGTGATCACGATAAAAATTTCGCTGGGAAAAAAATTGCCAAAATTTTTTTTTGAAAAATTTTTTTGGGGGAGGGCTGGAGGTGGGGGTGGGGTATGGTGATGTGGCGTGATGATATGTGAAGGTAAAGGCGTACACATGTCCGCATCATCGCCTTACATTCACCATTCTAAAAACATATGCCAACATATATATATATATATATATATATATATATATATATATATTATATTTATATAGCTACATATCGTGTTGTGTTAAAAAGTTTATGGGTTAAAACGAAAAGTAATAAAATTTTGAAGATTTGGGGATTAAACATAATGTTTTGAAACGGTTCAAGCCGTGAACCGTTCCGTTGAAAAGCGAGTTGATTGGTAAATTGGCCGACGGGTTGGGTCAAACGAGTCAAATTAAACGGGTCAACCAGGGTTTGGGCGTCTCGGTCAACGGTTTTGATATGTATTAATAGTTTCAACTTTTCACTTTTTGGTTTTTCCATATATATATGCGGTAGATGCGGCGTTGCTTGTGGCGAATGCCTGACGATTAACCGGAGAAATAGATCTCGATGAGACCTCATTTATGTCGGTTTATTGGGTCATTTCTAGTTCGTTTTAGGATGGTTGTTATTAGTTAGCCGAACCGATGGTGATAACGGTTCCCGGTTGAACCCGTTGGTCCGGTCCGATTTTCAAAACTATATGACCATCAACTTGTTAGCTTGTATGAAGCTTTGTGTGTTTTATTAATTTGTATAATTTGTATAATAACATGTACTTTTCATTTTAGGGTGTTTTAAAAATAACATTAATTAGTCTGTTTAATTATTTTATATTTAAGATTATGTTGTAGCTTGTTTAAATTGTATATTGTGAAAATTTTATAGTACTTTTTAGTAAAATGTGTTTTAATTGGTTGTTTTTAATTTGGTAGATATGCTTTTAATTGATTGTACACTGTGAATAAATTATTATACTTTTTAATAACGGGGTGTTTTAATAAAGAGTATTAATTACACAATACATTTCTCGCACATTTGACTTTCAACTTTTCACATTTTTCAAAGTTTGACCATTTTCTATTATATGTACTATAGATTACACAACGAGCATCCGCAAATCTCTTACGGTAAAATGACCGCAAGACATCTATAATAAGCAAGGCATAGAAAATGTTATCATATTTGGCTATAATAAAGTTCATAACGGGAACTGACTCTATGTTAATACGTCATTTAACCGTTTTCAATGTCTCAATAAAACGTTTTCAGTTTCCTCAGTGGTCCACAAGAGTTATATCACATTCAATGCTCGATGACTATTGGAAATGTGTTTTCCTGGTGATTATACAAAACTCAAAAACCATGAAAAACTTACCTTATCTTCATTCATAATGAGTTTTTTTTAAGTGTGTATGACATGAGAGAAAAGTTTAGACTTTTTTATGATCTAAAAATATAATACATATGTTTATTAACCTTATAATCTTATATGGGAGTTGATATTGACATCACAAAAAGTGATATCAATATCATAATTATACACATGATATGTTGTATTGTAACTTATATATCAAGGGTATGATATTGTGGTGTTGACATCATTTTTTGTGATGTCAATATCAACCCCATCTTATATACATGAGATGTCTTAAACGATGTTGTAATGTGCGGTTAAAAGATTGTTATAGTAGATATTAAATACATGAAATAACAATATAAACACACAGTTGTGGTTGGTACAATGAAAAGTTGGGTCACAGGGTGACAATCGATTCGTGTTTGGATTAACATATTTGGGTTGGCCGGTTGTTATAATCTCTCTCTAAACACGACCTATTTATTAATTACGACAAAAAACTCTATCATAAGTTCATAACCCAGATATGCATAACACATATAACCCGTTTGTGACTCGTTTAACCATTTGCCACACCAGTTTTTTTTCTCTCCAAAACTACACCCAACCACAATTTGCTAATAAAATGACCACAACCAATAACCACAATAAAAAACATAACTCACAAAAATAAATAAAAAAATACACACACACAATTGAAACTTTCAATTGGCAGGCGAATCATAACTTTGAAAAAGTTAGAAATGACCGATCACCAATTCAGTTGGATTAAGGGATAGAACGCGGTCACAAATTCCAGGAAAAAAAAAGACTTTGCAATTAGCATTAGCCTTAAATCTTATATAAAATCACAAATACTAAACAAATTTATAAATAAAAAACTTTCCTTAACAAACCATATTTCATTTCATTTATTAAAAAGCACATGTAACGGAACCTTCCATAAATACTCATAAAACTTTCCCACCATATATTTTGACATCACTTTTACTCAATTCGTACAAACCAAAACACAAAACCAATAAAAAACATACCTTCATTACAGTCTCATTGTTTTGTTTTATTATTATTTTTGCATAATTACTAGGTAAATATATGGTTTTTTTTATAAAGATTAGATTTTTATTCATACCCATTTGAAAGAAAAATGTTTTATTGATACCCATTTGAAAAAGATTTGATTCCCATTTAGCATTGTGTTAAAAAATTGATTTTGCTCATATGATTTTTGTCTGCCAACTGTTTGAGATTCTGTCTGAGTGAATTTTATAAGAGTTGACTGGATTTTGTTGACTTTTGGTAGTAATGCTTAAAGGGTTTTGTTCAAGATGTATAAAAATTAAAATGTTGGTTTTTTAAAGTGATTTTTGAATGTTTGAGTAGTTAAAATGGCTGCAAAGTATCTGCATTCATTAGCAGATGAGAATCCGGATTTGCGGAAGCAAATAGGATGTATGACTGGTGTGTTTCAAGTGTTTAACCGGCATCAAATGGTTGCTGGAAGGCGCATTACGGGTTATAGTCCGAAGAGGGGGCGGCCTGGTAAATTTTGAGCTCTTTGCGCTTGTTTGTCTTGTTGATATATGCGATGAATGATGATTATTTTTTCATATGTATCTTTAGAGATCTTGGGCTAACAATTTGTTTAATATATGTGTTGTACATTGAGTGGCCAAAATATCATTCCTTTGTGGCTAAAAAGTTTAATAGTATATGGTTTGAGTCGTGGAAAAAGAACTTTTTGCAAATGTGTGATTATTATATCTCCGTACGAATTGGAAGTTTATATTTCCAAAAGGATAATTAATGTATGTATATGAGCTGCATCATTATCATGTTTGTTCATGCAAATTTACTGAATTTTATGCAGGCAGTTTGATTTTCGACAATGGGACACCTGAAAGAGAGTCAAGTGTTACATCACAGATGGTATGTATCATCATCATTTTGGTATATTTTTATAGAAGTAGTAATGTAAATGCTACTAGTGTTAGTATGGAGCATTTAAAAGATTAAACTGCTTGAGCCAATTTTTTACTGTGGTTTGATTCTGCCTAAATGCCCATTAATTAATCACAAAAAGGTACGTCTACCATCGGCCGCCACGATAACCAGCCACCATTGTCTCTATTACCGCCACTTTGGATACATTATAGTGCATACGCACACATACACTATATTTTGCTCATAATATGGACTCATCTTTTAAGCAATAATTTTTTTCGTTGTTTGCTTTTCATTATCCCATTGATATTGGTTTTGAAAATTGGTGATCGTTGTGTGTATAAAAGCCAATCTAACAGTAGATTTCATTTCAGGAAAAACATAGGATATCCACTGAATCATCTAAAGACTCTTTCTCCTCATGCCCTGCATCCCCTTACTCCTATGTCGATTGTAACACAGATAGAAGACCTCATGCAGAACCCGGACATATGAAGAATCAGAATCTTGACCTTCGAGATGTGGTCAAAGACTCAATGTATAGAGAAGCTCGTGGGTTATCACATAAAACTATAAAAAAGGAGACTCGAGATAATGTTGCTAAACTTCGAGGAAACCAATTGGTACTGTGATGAACCTAGAGAACTATCGAGATCAAAATCGTGTCAATATAAGGACGGGCTTCCACATTCTTTCTCTAAAGACTATCCTTGGTTTTCTATGATGGAGGGAAATAGACTGTCTGTCCACTGCCAAAACCACCAGCCCAAAACAACTGACAGAACTACCAAGGCTTTCTTTAGATAGTGGAGAGCGATCCGTACGTACTCTTAACTTTGTTTCACTTGTACCCATTAAACCATCTGATTTTAAATCTAACCATCCTTCAAGAAACCCTAAAGGTAATGGTAATAATGATATGATTAAAACACGGCCACCCAGTGTTGTAGCTAAGTTGATGGGCTTGGAAACTTTTCCTGATTCTGCATCAATTATCGACAAAGACATGGGCGTAGGCTCAATCAAAAGTCATCTAGTCGAAGATCTTAATCCGTCGTCAAAACCTTTAGAAGTTGCTGATGATTGTGGGTCGATTAAAGTGCCTAAATCCACAAGAAACACACCGAGGGAACCAACATCTCCATGCCGGAAAAATACAGACATGAAGCCAATTTCTAAAGTTTCCATTGAACCAGCACCATGGAAGCAACGTGATGCTCGTGTTAGTACATCTTCAACCAAGATACGCAGCCCCATCTCTTCTGTATACGGTGAAGTAGATAAAAGATTAAAGAATCTTGAATTTGAACAATCTGGAAAGGACCTCAGAGCTCTCAAACAGATATTAGAGGCAATGCAGGCTGTTGAAGCCAGAAAAGGTACCGAAAGATCTTCTGACCATGAAATGTCACCGCCTGCAAGTAAAGGATCTGATGTTTCAAGGGATTCTGAGTCCCATATTGTCATCATGAAACCCGCGAAGCTTGTTGGAAAGGGTTCTAAAAATAATAAAATAAGTACAGATTCGATTACTGAAACCACATGTGTAGAGAGGCGATCATGTCAGTCCAAGCCTCTTACAGATTCTAATAAACCAAGAAAACAGTCAAACAAGAATCAGCCAGAGTCTAGGTCCTCTAACAGTAAGAGGCGGCCTTCCAATCCCCAGCAAGCTCAAGGTGGTCCATCTTTGAAGACGGATACAGAGGTTAATGCATCTGAATATTCTGAAGAAAGTAATAGCAGGCAGAATTCTAGCTCAACTCCAGAGGTAGGTTCATGTTTCTCTATATCAGTTTTGTTACACTTTAGTTGTTTTGATTGTTTAGCTAATACATTTGTGTTTTACTTTTTAGAAATCAACATTACTCGTGAAGGTAGGTGAACTGCTCATCCCGGAATATCTAAGTCCTGTCTCTGTTCTTGATGATTCAGTCTATATGGACAATTCACCGTCACCTGTCAAACGTACGTCAGATACCCAAAAAGGTAGATTTATTTTCTCAGGTCCTTTTGTGTGATTAGGCATAAGTTGATAGGCACTGTTACCTAAGCAGTTTTATAATGGCAAACTGGTCAAGTCATTGCCAAAATATGTGATGGATGGATATAAAATAACTGGAACATGCTCAGCTGAGTTTTCTACTTGATAGGAAAGGGCAAAACATTTGACAAATTGTTAGTTAGAAGTTTATTGCAAAACAAAAAGAATCAAAATGCTTGGGTCATAATGCTAATTAGGCGCCACCGCTGCACCAACTCACCAAGTTTGCTGCTTCATGTGGGTTGAGGACAATCGTTAGAGTAGACATGGCAAAATGGTGGTTGGACAAGTTGGGCTAACAGGTCAAAACCGGTATATTTGATCATATATGTTTATAAAGTAATATTATTGTAATAATAATATATCTTTTTCAAAAGAAGGATCTATGCATAAACAATACATGTTGAGCATCTTTTTGTGCGTGTCCTTTCTAGTTATTTTGTTTGTTATCCCTTTTTGATCCAATAGAGATAAAAAACATAATCTGAATCTCTCCATTCATATGGAAATGGGTCAAAATCGCTACCTCTAGTTAAGATAATCTGTATACCTTACACTATCATGTTCATCATATTCTTACATGTTTACTATGATTTGATTAACAGATGATAAGACTCAAAATCCTGCTGTGGAAATTGTTAAAGATCGATATGAAGCCACAAACGATATTCTATCCACAACTATCATCTCAGCGGATTCCTCACAGTTCACCCGTGAAAAACTGAAGAAAGTTGAGGATTTGGTTCAAAAACTTAAGATGCTCAACTCTGACCACAACGAAGCTCAGACAGATTACATTGCATCTCTCTGTGAAAAGTCAAACCCGAATGACAGATACATCTCAGAGATCCTCTTAGCTTCGGGGCTTCTCCTTAGAGACCTTGGATGTTTCGAGTTCCATTCCTCTGGTCATCCAATGAACCCTGGGCTATTTTTAGTCTTGGAACATACCAGATTCCGCAATTTGCAGAAAGGAAAGTTCCACCGGAAGCTAATCTTTGATTCTGTTAACGAGATTCTTGTGAGGAAGTTAAGTTCACCATCTAAGATGATGCAAGATCCTAGAAAGCTTTTGTGTGAGCTGTGCTTGGATATAGAAACACAGCAAGTGCATAATAAAAGTGAAATGTGTGGCCATGGGGAGGTTGACGATTTAAAGAGACTCCTGTGGGAAGATGTGTTAAAAAAGTCGGAAAATTGGACAGATTTTCATGATGAAAGTCCGGTGATTGCTGTGGAGGTTGAGCGGTGGATCTTTAGAGATTTGGTTAATGAAATAGTTATGAGTGAGGTTCGTGATGGTAACCTAGGACACGTCGGTAAATGCTGCAAATAGTTGTTTTGAAGTTTTTCTTACTGTTGTGACCACTAATTAAGAATCTCTGGTGACGGGTGACTGTTGGTTCTAATTTATTAGCGATTTCAGGGAATACATGACCGTTAATTAGTTTGCTCTTAACATAATACTTATGCAAGTGAAAAAATTCATATGTTCATATTGAACATTGCTCGTTGAAGGGTGTGATAATAGTGTTTTATCTGTTGGAAACTAGTGAACCCAACCAAACGGAAACAGCATGTTTGGTTCTAGGATGTTTGATAAAAAGATTGGTAGGTTTGTTTGGTTTCATACTGGTTAAAAGAGACTAAACCATGAATGGAACCGGTTTTTAATTCATTTATTTGTAATGATTTTTAACAAGTGTTTGTCCAGATTTCTGCATATTGGGTTCTAAAGATGCTGCTATTCTTTTGGATTGGTCATGTGACATTGGAGCAACACTTCATTGAGGCATTGACACAGAAAATGATAAATAAATTAGAATTTGAACTTCAAACTTCTCTTTGAAGCCTTGTTCATGAGTCTAACCAATGGCTACTTATTTATTTATAATTTGACAGTGTAATACATTTATTCTTCCTCGTCATATTTACAAATCAATTTTTTACTTTCATCATCACATTTGTAGGTTTGTTTTTAGGTTCATCGATCAATTAGTCATATAATTCTATGCAAAATTGCATATATATCCAAAGCATGCATAAAAACCATTGTAAAATGTGCATAAAAAACTTGTACAAAGGATATATATGCAATT
>OU343222.1:258611761-258652621 GCA_910596185.1 Chrysanthemum makinoi | reverse complement strand
GATATCATAGTTTATATCACTTGTGATATCATGTGATATCACAAGTGAGGTGATATCACCTGTGATATCATGTGCAATATCATAGGTGTTTGAGCTTCCTCAGTTTTTTTATAAAGATGTGTGCTTTCTTCAACCATAGCTTTTTTAGTTTGCTGATTCAACGATAGATATTTTTAAATCCCTCTATAAAACCTATCGAAACATGCACATGTATCTATTAAATAGAAAAATCAACCACAAGTCTAACCAAAGTACCATAACATCTATTGTTTTCAGTTAAACACCTTTTTTAATATTTCATATTATCATAAAACACAAAAATCTTCCTAAATATTATCAAAAACACAAATAAAAAAAATAAACAGAATCATCACTGTAATATAGTAAGTGATGTTTATTATTATTTCTTTCATATATACTTGGTAAAATACTAAATTCTTATCACATTTGGTAAGAATGTAATATTTGACATTCTTAGTTGAGTATCTGGCTGATAGAAACACATACATGATGAAGAATGTAATACTCTTCATCTTCCTTACAGTGTTATATCACAAGAGATAAAATAAGTGTCACTTAAAAATATCAAAATGAATAAAAAGGAAGCAAACTATGAAAATGGAGACTTGACATATTCTCAAAATCAAACAAGTGTTGCATTAAATTAGCATTTTTTTTAACAAAATAAGAATTCACCTAAAGAGACCTTTAACCATTTTATTTCTACTAAGAGTATAATATCACAAGTGATAGATAACACTGGTTGCATTAAAAAAAATATACGCTTGTCAATTACGATGAAAGGCACAAAAACTATCATGTGAATCAAAATTATAAAAATATTAGAAAACACATAGGTGATAATATATAAATTTATATGAGCAATGAAATATCTCAGGTGATATTAAAGGTTAGTATAATAAAGTTTAGTAATAAGCATGAAAACGCATTATGGAAAATGGATCTAAAGTATATAAAACTACAAAAAGCGATGCTAAAAACGCCCAAAACAAAAACGAATGAAAAGCGTATAAAAACGTATGAAAACGGACAAAAATATCATAAAACGAACGAAAACGTATAAAAACGGATGAAAACGTATGAAAAAGGACGAAAACGTCTGAAAACAGACAAACGCGTCTAAAAATGGACGCAAACGTATATAAACCTATGAAAACCGATGAAAATGTATAGAAGTGGGACAAACGATAGAAACGGATGAAAGTACATGAAAACGAAAACAAACTAAAACGTATGAAAACGGACTGAAAACGGACGAAGAAGGACGAAAAAGTATGAAAACAAACGAAAACCTAAGAAAACGGACGAAAACGTATGAAAACGGACAAAAACGTAAGAATACGGGCAAAAACGTCTAAAAACGGATGAAAAAGGACGAAAACGTATGAAAACGGACTAAAACGTATATAAACCTATGAAAACGGACGAAAATACATGAAAACGTAAGAAAACGGATGAATACGTATGTAAATGGATGAAAATGTATGAAAACGGGCGAAAACGTAAGAAAATGGACGAAAACGTTGGAAACGGAAATACGAAACATTTAAAACGGAGCGGGGCCCAGCGTGAAAACGCAAAACGATCTAAAACGATAAAGTCAAAAAACGTGAATAAAAAAAACGCGAATAACGCGGAAAAAAAATGTTAATATTTAAAAAAAACGGGAATTAATGAAGAAAAAAAAAAGTGAATAAACAAGAAAGACAAAAAGACAAGAAAAAAAACATGGACTTAGGTTTAACCGTTTAAGTATTAAATCTTAAGTTAATCCTCACCATTAGATTAAACTAGATAGATGGTGGAGATTTATCCCTTAGTAAGCATGGATTTTTAAGTAAGCAAAATAAAATGCCTCTGTAATACACATGAGAAACTACAAATAACAGTTATTGAAAAATAATACAAACACCACCTTTAAAATAACCTTGACATGAAATGACCACAAAATCCGTTTAGACGTCCTACACTTGGTCATTCTCATAAAATGCCTATGTATTTATAGGGATTCATTTAGGGTTGTGTGTGATTTGTTGGATGTGCTCTAACAGTCTTGAGAGACCAACGTGGTAGTTATCCCATGGAGAAGACAATAATGACACATGGCAACATGCTCTTAGCATTGAGTACGAAAGAATCTTTATCCGAGGTACTATGAGTGATATGTTCGCCGCATTACCTTTGCATCAGTTAAATGATTATACATGATGCTTAGTATAATAACGGTATCAAGAGACAGTTGTCATGCAGTTGTTTCCTGAAGAAGGTTTCTCCACACAAAACCTTAGTAAGCCTCGGTTGGGCCTATTTTAGCCGTACGAACTTTAGTCTTGGATTAAAACTCTCGTACACTATCATATTATAATATTGTTTAGTTCACATAAATATAATATTGTTTAGTTCACATACATAATGCAACCGACTCTCATTTGAGGTGTTGTATAATTTCTGGTAGACTTACAATATATTTAAAATTTTATATTTATTTTATTGTCAAAATTTTGTTTGCACTAAGTAATAATTATAAAGTACTTAGTATTAGAGCAACTAAAATAAATATATCTTTATTGATTAAACACGAGTCTAAAGTGTTATTACTGTATGGAATTTGCTAATGAGTGTCCGATCACTTTTAAAAGTGTTATAAATGGAAAGTTTGAGACTATTTAATTGAAAATCATATTTAATCTTGGTAAATTATGAGTTCACTTTATGTTTATTTAAATGTATTTTGATTGAAAATGAAAGTTTTAATGTATTCGTGTAGCGTTTAAAATAGAACGTGAGCCGATGAAAATGTAATTGCAAACGGTTGTATTATACGATAACTAAAGTCTAGACAAAATTTTTAACATCTATCAAACAACATATAAAAACATTTTATGAAACTGAAAGTAAACATTACATCAGTTATGAGATAAAAACTAACAACACACGCTACTTATTTGTTGCAAAAACTAACAAGGATGGGATTAATGGTGTCGTTGTTAAGAAGAACGCAAGTACCAAAATTAGCATGAATGTGATTAGACAAAAATAAAAAAATGGGCTAATTTTGGCTATTTTGTAAAAGATTTGGACACATTTAGCCCCATTATTTTTTAAATGGGCGTATTTAGCCTATTAAAAAGTTAAATGTGCATTAACGGGCACATATTTTCTCTTAATTATAAAACATTATAATCGTTTTTGAAGAAAAACTTATATATATATAGGGTAGGGTTAAAATGAAAAGTTTCTTATAATGAAAAGAACGAGAAGGCATGTGGAGGTGACATGTGTCACCTTTGCCACATCATCATGCCATGTCATGTGACATGTGTCACCCCACCCCCACCCACCCCGCAAATTTTTTTTCCCCCAAAAAATTTTTTGCAAAAAAAAATCCCGCCAAAATTTATTATTTGATCACAAGTTATAAAAATACCGCATCACAATTATAATTGTGATGCAGTAATTTATAACCTTAATGCACTAACATCATGATTATGATGCAAAGAATTTATAACCGATGTCTTTGTAACTTATAACCTTAATGCACTAATAAGTTTTGGTGCATCTTTATTATAAGTTAATAGTTGATTACATCAACTATGATGCACTAAAATCAAGGTTATAACCTTAAATGCACTAACTTTATCATGATTGGATGTCACAATAACTTTTATAAGCGTGATGCAGTATTTATAACTTTAATGCACTAAAATCATAATTGTGAAGCAGTAACTTATAACCTTAATGCACTAATAAGTCTTGGTGCATCTTTTATTATAAGTTATCTTTGATCATAGTTAATAGTTAAGTGGATCAACTATGATGCACTAAAATCAATGTTATAACATTAATGCACTAAAATCATGATTGTGATGCAAGAACTTTATAAGCTGTGATGCAGAATTTATAACTTAATGCACTAAAATTATGATTTGTGATGCAAGAACTTTATAACTGCGATCTTGATAAAAATTTGGCGGAAAATTTTTTGGCGGGAAAAAATTTTGCCCAAAAAAATTTTTTTTTTGGCGAGGAAAAATTTTTTCGGGGTGGGTGGAAACAAAGTGAAGTGGGGTATGGTGATGTGGCATGATGATGCAAAAGGTGACACATGTCACCTCACATGCCTTCTCATTATTTTCATTCTAAAGAACTTTTCATAATAACCCAAACCTATATATATATATATATATATATTATATTTATATAGCTACATATCGTGTTGTGTTAAAAAAAGTTTATGGGTTCTAAACGAAAAATAATAAAATTTTGAAGATTTGAGAATTAAAAATAATGTTTTGAAACCCGGGTGAACCGTTCCCGTTGAAAAACGGGTCGATTTGAATCGAGTCAACCCGACAGGTTGGGTCAAAACAGGGTCAAATTAAACAGGGTCAACCCATCGGGTTTGAAGCGTCTCGGGTCAACCCGGTTTTCGATATGTATTAATAGTTTCAACTTTTCACTTTTTGGTTTTTCCTTTATATATAGTACGCCAGGTACAGTGGTTTGCTTGCTGGCGCGGTACCTGTGACGACATTAACCGGTAAATAGATCTCGATGAGACCTAATTCACCAATTTGTATCGGTTTCAACGGGTCATTTCTAGTTCGTTTTAGGATGGTTGTTATTAGTTAGCCGAACCGATGGTGATACCGGTTCCCGGTTGAACCCGTTGGTCCGGTCCGATTTTCAAAACTATATGACCATCAACTTGTTAGCTTGTATGAAGCTTTGTGTGTTTTATTAATTTGTATAATTTGTATAATAACATGTACTTTTCATTTTAGGGTGTTTTAAAAATAACATTAATTAGTCTATTTAATTATTTTATATTTAAGATTATGTTGTAGCTTGTTTAAATTGTATATTGTGAAAATTTTATAGTACTTTTTAGTAAAGGGTGTTTTAATTGGTTGTTTTTAATTTGGTAGATATGCTTTTAATTGGTTGTACACTGTGAATAAATTATTATACTTTTTAATAACGGGGTGTTTTAATAAAAAGTATTAATTACACAATACATTTCTCGCACATTTGACTTTCAACTTTTCACATTTTTCAAAGTTTGACCATTTTTCTATTATATGTACTATAGATTACACAACGAGCATCCGCAAATCTCTTACGGTAAAATGACCGCAAGACATCTATAATAAGCAAGGCATAGAAAATGTTATCATATTTGGCTATAATAAAGTTCATAACGGGAACTGACTCTATGTTAATACGTCATTTAACCGTTTTCAATGTCTCAATAAAACGTTTTCAGTTTCCTCAGTGGTCCACAAGAGTTATATCACATTCAATGCTCGATGACTATTGGAAATGTGTTTTCCTGGTGATTATACAAAACTCAAAAACCATGAAAAACTTACCTTATCTTCATTCATAATGAGTTTTTTTTAAGTGTGTATGACATGAGAGAAAAGTTTAGACTTTTTTATGATCTAAAAATATAATACATATGTTTATTAACCTTATAATCTTATATGGGAGTTGATATTGACATCACAAAAAGTGATATCAATATCATAATTATACACATGATATGTTGTATTGTAACTTATATATCAAGGGTATGATATTGTGGTGTTGACATCATTTTTTGTGATGTCAATATCAACCCCATCTTATATACATGAGATGTCTTAAACGATGTTGTAATGTGCGGTTAAAAGATTGTTAGAGTAGATATTAAATACATGAAATAACAATATAAACACACAGTTGTGGTTGGTACAATGAAAAGTTGGGTCACAGGGTGGCAATCGATTCGTGTTTGGATTAACATATTTGGGTTGGCCGGTTGTTATAATCTCTCTCTAAACACGACCTATTTATTAATTGCGACAAAAAACTCTATCATAAGTTCATAACCCAGATATGCATAACACATATAACCCGTTTGTGACTCGTTTAACCATTTGCCACACCAGTTTTTTTCTCTCAAAAACTACACCCAATCACAATTTGCTAATAAAATGATCACAACCAATAACCACAATAAAAAACATAACTCACAAAAATAAATAAAAAAATACACACACACAATTGAAACTTTCAATTGGCAGGCGAATCATAACTTTGAAAAAGTTAGAAATGACCGATCACCAATTCAGTTGGATTAAGGGATAGAACGCGGTCACAAATTCCGGGAAAAAAAAAGACTTTGCAATTAGCATTAGCCTTAAATCTTATATAAAATCACAAATACTAAACAAATTTATAAATAAAAAACTTTCCTTAAAAAACCATATTTCATTTCATTTATTAAAAAGCACATGTAACGGAACCTTCCATAAATACTCATAAAACTTTCCCACCATATATTTTGACATCACTTTTACTCAATTCGTACAAAACCAAAACACAAAAACCAATAAAAACATACCTTCATTTACAGTCTCATTGTTTTGTTTTTATTATTATTTTTTGCATAATTACTAGGTAAATATATGGTTTTTTTTATAAAGATTAGATTTTTATTCATACCCATTTGAAAGAAAAATGTTTTATTGATACCCATTTGAAAAAGATTTGATTCCCATTTAGCATTGTGTTAAAAAATTGATTTTGCTCATATGATTTTTGTCTGCCAACTGTTTGAGATTCTGTCTGAGTGAATTTTATAAGAGTTGACTGGATTTTGTTGACTTTTGGTAGTAATGCTTAAAGGGTTTTGTTCAAGATGTATAAAAATTAAAATGTTGGTTTTTTAAAGTGATTTTTGAATGTTTGAGTAGTTAAAATGGCTGCAAAGTATCTGCATTCATTAGCAGATGAGAATCCGGATTTGCGGAAGCAAATAGGATGTATGACTGGTGTGTTTCAAGTGTTTAACCGGCATCAAATGGTTGCTGGAAGGCGCATTACGGGTTATAATCCGAAGAGGGGGCGGCCTGGTAAATTTTGAGCTCTTTGCGCTTGTTTGTCTTGTTGATATATGCGATGAATGATGATTATTTTTTCATATGTATCTTTAGAGATCTTGGGCTAACAATTTGTTTAATATATGTGTTGTACATTGAGTGGCCAAAATGTCATTCCTTGTGGCTTAAAAGTTTAAAGTCAAATGGTTTGAGTCGTGGCAAAACTAGCTGTATGCTGTATGCTGTAAGCTTTAAAGCTGTTAATATGAGCTACAAGCTGTATCTATTTTTTAGTAAAAGTGTTCGGTAAGTTAGCTGTTAAATGTAATTATAAGATGTAAAATGACATAAATGGACATATCTATAATTGTAAATAAATGTTTGAGGGTATATCAGTAATTTAAAGTTTTAACAGCTCCAAAGTGTTTAAAAAGCTTCATGAATCAGCTTTTCATTTAGGAGCTATTTGTTTGAAATAAAAGCTTGAAGTTAATGTATCCAAACGGAGCTATATATTTTGAAAGAGATTATTTTTGTAACAAAAAGCTAACATCTCCTTAAAAAGCTCTTGCCAAACAGGTCCTATATCTCAGTACGAATTGAAAGTTTATATTCCCAAAAGGATAAAATGTTTTTTGATGAGCTACGTCATTATCATGTGTGTTCATGCAAATTTACTGAATTTGATGCAGGCAGTTTGATATTCGACAATGGGACACCTGAAAGAGAGTCAAGTGTTACATCGCAGATGGTATGTATCATCATTTTGGTATATTTTTATAGAAGTAGTAATGTAAATGCTACTATTGTTAGTATGGAGCATTTAAAAGATTAAACTGCTTGAGCGAATGTTTTACTGTGGTTTGATTTTGCCTAAATGCCCATAAATTAATCAAAAAAAGGTACATCTACCATCGGCCGCCATGATAACCAGTCACCATTCTGTTTCTGCACTTTGGATACATTATTGTGCATACGCACACATACACTATATTTTGCTCATAATATGGACTCATCTTTTAAGCAGGAATTTTCGTTGTTTGCTCTTCATTATCCCATTGATATTGGTTTTGAAAATTGGTGATCATTGTGTGTATAGAAGCCAATCTAACAGTAAATGTCATTTCAGGAAAAACATAGGATATCCACCGAATCATCTAAAGACTCTTTCTCCTCATGCCCTGCATCCCCTTACTCCTATGTCGATTGTAACACAGATAGAAGACCTCATGCAGAACCCAAACATATGAAGCATCAGAATCTTGACCTTCGAGATGTGGTCAAAGACTCAATGTATAGAGAAGCTCGTGGGTTATCACATAAAACTATAAAAAAGGAGACTCGAGATAATGTTGCTGCTAAACTTCGAGAAACCAATTGGTACTGTGATGAACCTAGAGAACTGTCGAGATCAAAATCGTGTCAATATAAGGACGGGCTTCCACATTCTATCTCTAAAGACTATCCTTGGTTTTCTTATGATGGGAGGGAAATAGACTGTCTGTCCACTGCCAAAACCACCAGCCCAAAACAACTGACAGAACTACCAAGGCTTTCTTTAGATAGTGGAGAGCGATCCGTACCTACTCTTAACTTTGTTTCACTTGCACCCATTAAACCATCTGATTCTAAATCTAACCATCCTTCAAGACACCCTAAAGGTAATGGTAATAATGATATGATTAAAACACGGCCACCCAGTGTTGTAGCTAAGTTGATGGGCTTGGAAACTTTTCCTGATTCTGCATCAATTATCGACAAAGACATGGGCGTAGGCTCAATCAAAAGTCATCTAGTCGAAGATCTTAATCCGTCGTCAAAACCTTTAGAAGTTGCTGATGATTGTGGGTCGATCAAAGTGCCTAAATCCACAAGAAACACACCGAGGGAACCAACATCTCCATGCCGGAAAAATGCAGACATGAAGCCAATTTCTAAAGTTTCCATTGAACCAGCACCATGGAAGCAACGTGATGCTCGTGTTAGTACATCTTCAACCAAGATACGCAGCCCCATCTCTTCTGTTTACGGTGAAGTAGATAAAAGATTAAAGAATCTTGAATTTGAACAATCTGGAAAGGACCTCAGAGCTCTCAAACAGATATTAGAGGCAATGCAGGCTGTTGAAGCCAGAAAAGGTACCGAAAGATCTTCAGACCATGAAATGTCACCGCCTGCAAGTAGAGGATCCGATGTTTCAAGGGATTCTGAGTCCCATATTGTCATCATGAAACCCACGAAGCTTGTTGGAAAGGGTTCTAAAACTAATAAAACAAGTACAGATTCGATTACTGAAAGCGCACTTGTAGAGAGGCGATCACGTCAGTCCAAGCCTCTTACAGATTCTAATAAACCAAGAAAACAGTCAAACAAGAATCAGCCAGAGTCTAGGTCCTCTAACAGTAAGAGGCGGCCTTCCAATCCCCAGCAAGCTCAAGGTGGTCCATCTTTGAAGACGGATACAGAGGTTAATGCATCTGAATATTCTGAAGAAAGTAGTAGCAAGCAGAATTCTAGCTCAACTCCAGGGGTAGGTTCATGTTTCTCTATATCAGTTTTGCTACACTTTAGTTGTTTTGATTGTTTAGCTAATACATTTGTGTTTTACTTTTTAGAAATCAACATTACTCGTGAAGGTACGTGAACCGCTCACCCCGGAATATCTAAGTCCTGTCTCTGTTCTTGATGATTCAGTCTATATGGACAATTCACCGTCACCTGTCAAACGTTCGTCAGATACCCGAAAAGGTAGATTTATTTTCTCATATCCTTTTTTGTGATTAGGCATAAGTTGATAGGCACTGTTACCTAAGCAGTTTTATAATGGCAAACTGGTCAAGTCATTGCCAAAATATGTGATGGATGGATATAAAATAACTGGAACATGCTCAGCTGAGTTTTCTACTTGATAGGAAAGGGCAAAACATTTGACAAATTGTTTGGTAGAAGTTTACTGCAAAACAAAAAGAATCAAAATGCTTGGGTCGTAATGCTAATTAGGCGCCACCGCTGCACCAACTCACCAAGTTTGCTGCTTCATGTGGGTTGAGGACAATCGTTAGGCTAGACGTGGCAAAATGGTGGTTGGACAAGTTGGGCTAACAGGTCAAAACCGGTATATTTGATCATATATGTTTACAAAGTAATATTATTGTCATAATAATATATCTTTTTCAAAAGAAGGATCTATGCATAAACAATACATGTTGAGCATCTTTTTGTGCGTGTCCTTTCTAGTTATTTTGTTTGTTATCCCTTTTTGATCCAATAGAGATAAAAAAAACATAATCTGAATCTATCCATTCATATGGAAATGGGTCAAAATCGCTACCTCTAGTTAAGATAATCTGTATACCTTACACTCATGTTCATCATATTCTTACATGTTTACTAAGATTTGATTAACAGATGATAAGACTCAAAATCCTGCTGTGGAAATTGTTAAAGATCGATATGAAGCCACAAACGATATTCTATCCACAACTATCATCTCAGCGGATTCTTCACAGTTCACCCGTGAAAAACTGAAGAAAGTTGAGGATTTGGTTCGAAAACTTAAGATGCTCAACTCTGACCACAATGAAGCTCAGACAGATTACATTGCATCTCTCTGTGAAAAGACAAACCCGAATGACAGATACATCTCAGAGATCCTCTTAGCTTCGGGGCTTCTCCTTAGAGACCTTGGATGTTTCGAGTTCCATTGCTCTGGTCATCCAATTAACCCTGGGCTATTTTTAGTCTTGGAACATACCAGATTCCGCAATTTGCAGAAAGGAAAGTTCCACAGGAAGCTAATCTTTGATTCTGTTAACGAGATTCTTGTGAGGAAGTTAAGTTCACCATCTAAGATGATGCAAGATCCTAGAAAGCTTTTGAGTGAGCTGTGCTTGGATATAGAACAGCAGCAAGTGCATAATAAAAGTGAAATGTGTGGCCATGGGGAGGTTGACGATTTAAAGAGACTCCTGTGGGAAGATGTGTTAAAAAAGTCGGAAAATTGGACAGATTTTCATGATGAAAGTCTGGTGATTGCTGTGGAGGTTGAGCGGTGGATCTTTAGAGATTTGGTTAATGAAATAGTTATGAGTGAGGTTCGTGATGCTAACCTAGGATACGTCGGTAAATGCTGCAAATAGTTGTTTTGAAGTTTTTCTTACTGTTGTGACCACTAATTAAGAATCTCTGGTGACGGGTGGCTGTTGGTTCTAATTTATAGCGATTTCAGGGAATACATGACCGTTAATTAGTTTGCTCTTAACATAATACTTATGCAAGTGAAAAAATTCATATGTTCATATTGAACATTGCTCGTTGAAGGGTGTGATAATAGTGTTTTATCTGTTGAAACTAGTGAACCGAACCGAACCAAACGGAGACAGCATGTTTGGTTCTAGGATGTTTGATAAAAAGATTGGTAGGTTTGTTTGGTTTCATACTGGTTAAAAGAAAGTAATCCATGAATGGAGCCGGTTTTTAATTCATTTATTTGTAATGATTTTAATTTAAGTGTTTGTCCAGATTTCTGCATATTGGGTTCTAAAGATATTGCTATTCTTTTGGATTGGTCATGTGACATTGGAGCAACACTTCATTGAGATATTGACACGGAAATGATAATAAATTTAGAATTTGAAGTAGTGTTTTCTTCATCCACTAAACTTCTTTTTGATTGGTTGAGACAAGAATAAGGCTATTATTTTGAAACATGCCAAAATGAAAATAACAACTACTACGTATAATTTTGAAAACTGAAGGTATATCATTCAAGAATTTTGACGGTCAAGCTTTTGTTACATATAGTTTCTAGAGTTGAGATCAATATAGATCTCATATTTACCATAAACCCAATAAATCAATCTTAGTCATTCATTTTTTTTTTATCAAAATTAATAAAAAAACAATTTTCCACATCTTTTTAAAAATAACATATCTTGCAAACGGTAAATTTTCAAACTAGAAAATACACCATCGCGACGAGAATTAAATTATCTTTCTATAGATATGCACTTCTCTATATTTTCGACATTTTTTTTTTTTCAAAAATTCCGACCAGAAAAATCACATATAATTTGTAAAATCATATATGATTTTCAAAATCACATGGGATTTGTAAAAATCAAATCATATATGGTTTTTTCAAATCATATGTGATTTGTAAAAATCGAATCACATGTGATTTTCACAAATCACATATGATTTTTCTAGACTGAAATTTTGAAAAAAAATCGTTAAAATAATAGAGAAGTGCATATATATAGAAAGATAAGTTAATTCTCGTCGCGATGGTATGATTTTTCGGCGTAATGATTAACGGTTTGCGAGATATTTAATTTTTAAAAAAATGGTGAAAGTTTATTTATTTATTTATTTTTTAATTAGAAAAATAAATGGCTACTATTAGTTCATTAGATCTATGATAAATTTGAGATCTATATTGAACTTTTGACATAGTTTGTATACGAATACATGTAATTTTGAGAAAAGGAAATATAATGGTATCAATTGGTATTTCTATAAGAAATTTGAATACTCAATTGACTAGATTCAATGCATGTTCGATGAACGAACTAGTTCAGTGGGTTTAAATAGAACTAGACGAATACTCGTACAAAGTGTTGGTGTATAGTGTTAAATAATTACACTTGTAAAATCGTGATTTAGGTTTGACCTTTACGCAAAATTTACAGGTTCAATTTGTAGTAATTGTGAGAAAAAAGTTCATAAGTTATAAACAAAAAATGATAAAAGTTTAAGGATTAAACAATATTTAAAATATTAATTTAATTGTACATGATGTTACCATATTTAAACAAGGGTATAATATTTCACTAACATTACTTAACTTTAAGCTTTTAAGTTTAAAAATGTATATGCACGCATTATAAGTAGTAGTGATGTAGATGACAACTACAAGGGCTTCGTTAGACGAGTGCACACAACTACAAAATATATTGGGCAAGTATTGTAGATCCTCATGTCAGGTTATTAATTTTCAAAAGGAAGTCTTTTTTAGTCCGAATGTAGAGTTGACGGTGCGGAATGTTATCATAAGTAAACTCGAGGTTCGTGAAGCATTACAACAAACCACATACCTCGGGCTGTCTTCTATCATTGGACGAAAAAAGAAAGGTGTGTTTCAAGTTGTTGTAGAAAAGGTGCGTAAGAAGATTGCAGGTTGAAGATTGCAGGGAGATATGGCTTCTGAGGGTCAAGTTCTGGATAACTATGCACTGACGAGGGAGCTTTTGAGGTTAAAGAAAGAATATGAAGCTCAAGCTGCACAACCGGTAAAGTTGAACAACAAATTTAGAAGACTGAAGACTTTTGTCTGGCCTTTAGTTCAACATCACAGGTTGTGGGTGAAGTCACAGAAGAAGAAAGGAAGGAAATTTAAAAAGACTTCAAAGGGCAAGAAAATCCAAAAGCCTTCATTCCAATTGGGGAGGATATTGGAGCAAGAGAATTTGAATGAAGATGATGAACATTATGAAGAGCCAGATGCTCAAACTTATGAAGAAGCTGAAATTGTTGATAAAGAAGCTAAAGAAACTGAGCAAACTGAGCCTCAAGGTACTAAGCCTCAAGATACTGGTGTACAAAGTACTGATGATCAAGGTGCTGGTATTACACCAAGGACCCTAAATTTTGAAGAAGAAGCTGGTCCTTCAACAGTCCTACCAGAAGAGGAAGCTGATACACCCAAAATAGAGCACACTGCAAGTGATGATGAGACTGTTGCTCAAATATTGCAAAACCTATCAAGACTAAGGGGTGTTAGTATTCCAGAGTTGTGAAGAACAACCTCAAGCTTCTCAACCTGCCTTAGATCCTAAAGACAAAGGCAAAGGTAAACTGGTTGAAACAAAGAAGAAGAAAAAGCTAACTTTGGCAGAACTAAGAGCTATTGAAGTGGCTAAGAATGAAGAAGCTGCTAGGAAGCTACAAGCTCAATTGGATGATGAAGTTGCTATACCGAAAAACCACCAAGATATCACAAAGACCACCAAGTATTTCTAAGGAAAGAAATGCCATGATGGCTTATCTAAAGGGTCAAGGATATACTGGATTACAGAAGCTGAAATATCTAGAGATGAAAGATTTATATAATGCTATTAGAGAAGCATATCAGAAGGAAGTTGCTGGGATTATTCCTTTTGATGATGAAAAACATAATGAGGATGCAAGAAAAAGAATCTTAAAGAGAAAAAGAACAACTGGTGATGAACAGCCATCAAAGAAGATAGAGTTGAGAACTGATACAGTTGATGAGCTGAGAAATTACTTAAGAGTTGTAGATTTTAAGCATCCTAAGTCCAAAGATGTAGCAGCAAAGAAGTCAAAGATATCTACTTTTGAAGTTGTAGAATCAAAAGATGGAGACTATCTGATGTCCCATAGAGAAGATGAAAGTTTTAGAGTATTTAATTTGCTATGGGACATACTGCATTTGATAAATAGAGAGGATCTGTTTCACCTATATCAACTAGTGCAAGAGTATTTTGAGCATATTCCTTCATCTGGAGTTGGCTTAGTCTTGCTAGGAGATTTGATAACCATTTGGGAGACAGAGGAGACAAGCACTGGTGAAATCTGGTAAAACCAAGAAGTTTGGGAGATTACTAGCTGGAGATTCTTTGAAGAATCAGTGGTGCATGTTTTAGAGTTAGTTAGCAGAAAGAAGGTATCCGCTGACAAGAGATCTTATGATAAGAATGCTAGACCATTGTATGGAGGTCGAAGAGGAGAATGAAACAGCTCTCATGGTCATTGAACTATTTATCAAATGGACAACTATGGCTGATGATGAAGCATAAGTACTGGTATGGTTCTTAAGTATATAAATTTTTGAAAAATAGGTACTTTTCTTAAAGTACTGGACAAACAGTACTTTAACCAAAGTACTGCTTGCAGCACAAAACCAGTAAACGATTTTTAGTAAAAAATAAGCAAACTTTTGTTAAATGCAAAATGTTTTGAAACAAAAATTAACAAAGAATCAATGGTTTTGAGATGGTTTTAATTGGTAAAAGTGCTTTGCACTAACACAACAAAAGGTTATCAATCCACCATGTCTAACAAAAGGATTGGCTAATCCATGAGCAAACGGCTCTGGTAAAGATATCTCAAATCCGTTGATGGTTGAAAACTTGCCAATAAGTTGTATGGTAATCAACTCACCATATCTGAAATAGTGAAGAGTTGGCGTGCCCACAAGAAAAATGGCTTGTGGTAAAGGCTGTGGAAAAACCATTTATATAGTAATTAGTTCACCATGGTTGCAAGAACTAACTAGTCCAAAAGGGTACGGCTTTTGGTAAAGACAAAACAAATCCGTTGATAGCTGATGATTTGCTAAAAATCATATGGTTATCAATGTACCATGGTTTTACACACCTAAACATTGGTTACTCCAGAGTTAATGGCTTTGGTAAAGAGACATCAAAATCCATTAAATTTTTCAATGATTCACTCTCACAGAGTTTACACACCGGAATTGATGAGAATAGATGAAACTTTATGATCCGATGTACAATTTGCCATATGTTGCTGAAGTAGTCAAAAAAGATGAAGATTGCTGATAGTTTGAAAAGGATTGCTTATAAAGACTACTTTGATGATGATAATACAAGCACAGAGAGTACAAAATAAATCTGAAGATAAAGACACAATCTTTCCTTAAAGACAAAGATGTTAAAGATACAAAGGAACTTGAAATCAAGAAAGTAGAATTCAAGTTAGGGGAGGATTGTTGGGATATAAAAGACAAAGTACTGAAGAAAGTCAAAGTGTTGAAGAAAGTCAAAGTACTGCTAAAGAAGAAAGTCAAAGTACTGCTCAACATCAAAGTACTGCAAAGCTAAAGAACTGCTATATCGTTTATGGAAAGCTTTGTTATTCTAGAATATTCTTAGTTTAGTTTTAGTATTACTTGTCGTACAAAAATTATAATTGTAAACCGACTAGGGTATTCCTTATGCCTATAAAAGGATCCCTAGATTGGCATTAGAGATACGACTTTAGAGAGAATATTAGAGTTAATCAAGTTCGATATTAGAGTTATTAGGGTTGTTAGTGAATCTGTGTATCAAGCAGGTTCAAAGTATTAATAAAATCATTGAAGTTAAAGTTATTCTTCTTAGCTTTATTGAAGTAGTTTCCGCCTACTTAATAGAGTAAATTTAGTGTTTCATTGTTAGTAACTTAGGATTTATCCAAGGTTGCTAAGCCCTTACAAGCTACATAGTTAGTTTGGTCAGAGTATATCGATCCAACAAAAGAAAAAGTCAATGGAAAGTTCTGTGAATTCCACTGGAAGGCAAGACATACCATGGAAGAATGTTTGCATTTGAAGAAGCAGAGAGAAGAAAAAGAGAAAGGACCGATGGTAGAAGCTGATGAATAACAAGAATAAACGGAATCGCATGCGCATCAAGGAAAAAATATAGAAAGGAGTAACAGCAGGGATGGAAACATACTACGAATGCGAGCGCAAAAAACCATGCGGAAACAGCTCCCAGAGAATAAAAAGAAACAGAAACCTGTAACCTGTAAAAGAGTTAGCTCTGGAAGAGGTAACACACCAAAGAAGTACGCAGGAAGTCGCGGCAGACATGACATAATAAACACAAATCATGAAAAGGGAGATAATGAATAACAAAAAAGGCAAGTGCGGATGTAAAAGGAGAAACCTTATCCATATAACTAGAAATGAAGAAATCTGCAAGTACAGATACGCGTTCCTTCCCAAGGAATATCATGTCAAATAAAGCAGAAAAATAGACACCCATGCTAAAACAGTAATCTTTGCTATAAATGCGCGAAGTAAAAAAGAAAGACACAAGAAAAGCAAAAGCAATAATCGCCGTTCTCCAGAATCAAACATTCCCAAAAAGAAAAGTCTGAAAAAGCTTGTTCCCATGGCAACATATCGCCAAAACAGCGGCAGTGAAAACATACATAACCTAAACCTTTATCACCATCACAAGGAAAAAATGAAGGAGAACATGAAAAGTACATAAATATGTTCTTAAATGACTACTAATAATACTTAGTCGTTCTAAAATGACGGCTAATCACCCACCACCACAAAACACCATGAATCCCCGTCATTCAAACCTCTTCCTAAGGCGTTTCCAAGTACCTTGCCAATTAGAGTAGTGGCACTCGTGACCGGAGCACTACTGTCGATTAGACTCCCAACAGCCATTGGGAAGCAAGATCGAACAGGTGCTCGGGTCAATCATGAGACAGCCGGGTCAAGGAGGCACGTGGGAACTGAAATGGTAAGGGCGGGAATGGTGGAGTGTGAAAAGGGATGGGTCCTCAGGGAAGGATAAGAAGGAACGGTAGGGACAAGGAGCTATATCAAGAAGTCCCTAGCTATTAGGAAGCTTCCCTTACAACGGCAAGCAACAAAGGATGCAAACTACGCATACATCCTATTGTTGTTGCACCCCGGCTCCCAGACGAGCACATGTCTACCGACCAAAGTGAATCTGCGACGGCACCAACGAAGCTAAAATGACCAAACCAGGGGCGGGATATATATACAAAAGCTACTCACAAGCTACACTTTCAAAAAACACGGAATCGTCCGGGGATGAAAGGTAACAGCCAGTAGCTCCTCAGGGATCATCGTCAGAAGAGAGTGACACGAGATCTCAGAGGAAAAAGTAGCATACAAGGAGAGGATTCTAGCCCACGAAGAGAGTACGGATACTCACAAAGACGTTATCCACACCAACAAAGCCAGTGGAAAAACAACAAGGCCAAAAACAGAAGAATAGCATACGGATGACAATCAGAACAAATTTCCGTAATACAGAAATCTCCCAAAGAAAACAATGTTTGTCATTAGCAGAATTCTGAAGAGAATCACGGCTTAAGTAGCCACAGAAGTAAAAGAGTAAAGCCGATGGCAGGGAAGTATAAAATGTATTTGAATTTACGTATTTTTGTAATTTATTTAAAAAATATGGTCAGTTAATAAAAGAATGATGAAGATTAGCTACCTTCATTATTTTATTCTTTAAAATGTTTTTATCTTTATTAAGTGCATAAGACGCGCAAGCACATGAATTGGGTACAACCCAAAATATGTTATTTCCGAATAGCATAAGGTTATCACAAATAACACAACTGGTGAACAGCTTAATCACCAGAGTACGTAAGAGGTATTGCAAGCCCAGTACTGGGAGGATAGCCCAAAATTATCCAAAGACTATTACAAACGTGCATATCCGTATAACGTTAAAAGTAGCAAACAAAAGTGGAAAATAACGTGCACTGAAGGCATCAAGAACTTGCATAAGGGAAAAGTTGTAGCATAAATGCAAAGCAAAGAAAGCATGCGGAAAGATAAGCAAAAAAGGCTAAAAACAATCATCAGAAGTATCACGAATCAAACAGACAGGGATTGTTCAGATGATTACAAGGTATAAAAAAAAACACTAAATCCGCACTAAAGCGGTAGTACTCGCTTAAGGCTCGGACAGAACAGCGGAGACTTCGCTAACTCCAGAAGATGGGTCATTTGCATCCTCAGCAAGGGTGTTGGACCCACCAACATCATAATCTTCAACGAGAAGGGGTATCACGGAAATATCGGAAATCTGATAGAAAGAGGCTAACCGAAAAGAAGCATAAACAAGCAGGCTAACTCACTAGCTGAAGATGTTTCCACACCCATCACGTTACGAGCGGACAAAGGATCAATGGAAGAATTGTAAACATCGGTAATGGACAACCGATAACCATCAAGGCGTTTTCTAACCTGATCAACACTCTTTTGAACAACCTCCAAAGAGCAAGACAAAGAGTTGTTTCCAACAATAACATTACTACCCTTATCATAAACAGGGACGATGAATTGCTCAAGATCCGGCTGTAACCCTGCAATCATAGGAGCATTCGCGGAAGGCTCATCAACACGGAGAAGGTCCATAACTTCTGCAATACCAGCATTCTTGCTGGACTTAAGCACGGAGAGCAAAGAAAACTCCACATTTTCAAGGGCCCTCACAAATGAAACATAGTAATCTTCTGCAGAGGGATTATATGCAGCAAGCTCAACAAGCTCTCTTTTCTCCTTGCCATGGATGATGCCCGCAGCTAAGCCTTCTTGCATACCCTTATCAACGGCACGCTCAATAATCTTTGCCATTGCCGCAGTATACTCTGGAGAGTTTAAGCACTTAAACACAGCGAGACTCATACCGTTCGTTAGTAACCAACGACGGCTAGATAATAGTGTAAGGAATCGAGGATAAAACTCCTCATCAAGATGACTAGCCAGGGCATACAAGTCAGCAACGGCTGAATCAACCTTCCGCAAAAGCCCACCAATCTTAGCATCCTGAATCTTGCAAAATTCCTCCTCCAAAGCAAAGAAAGGATGGAGCTCGACTACGTAGCTCAGAACATGACTCCTCCAAAGTCCGTATCTACAAGCAAAACAAAGTTAGAAGACAATGGAGAACAAACAAGAGGAACAATAAAAAAGGGGGGGCACGGATGCACACTTGTCCGAAAAGACTAAAATTCTGAGACTTAAGAACAACAACCTCAGCTCTCAGGGTAGATGACTCAGAATCCTTAGCATCAAGAGACGATTGAAGTGTTGCCACCTCGGCTCGAAGAGAATTTTGTTCTTCCTCAAGCGCAGAATTATGGTTCTTCAAAGATGAAAGCTCCGCAAAGAAAAGCTGCCAAAGACGCAGCAGCAGAGGACGTTCCAGAAGAAATAGCATTGGCAACCTCAGACTTCAGAGTCGAAATCTCCTTATCCTTACTCGCCAACAAAGACAATAAGTGTTTCCGCTCCATATCATTATATTCTAAAAGCTGACGAACTTCAGAACTAAAACACAATTGTCGCGCCAAGGCAACATTAAACTCACCCAGGAGGCGTTCATACCCCATATCACGGATAGAGGAAAAGAAGGTAGGAGGAGCGAACTCATCCACCATAGCACGACACTCATCAACATCATCAAGAAGCGAACCTTTGGCAACATTCCATTTCGGAATATGAACACCAGAGGGAGAATCGGAATCCGGACCATCAACAATACGGATGTCCCCAGCTGAAACATCAAGATCCGAAAGATCATCAAGAATTGGATGAATACCACCAACCCGAGAAAGGCTATCCGGAAGAAAGGAATGAATATCGAATAAACAAATAAAGAGCAAGTAAATAAAGGAAGGAAAGACAAAGGAATTATGAAAAGACAAAAGTATAAAAAACAAACCTGGAAGGAGAGCCATCAAGATGGAGCAAACCAAAGCCAGATTCAGTGGATGTCCCAGCTTCACAAAAAGGAGTAGTTGAAAATAAAGGAGAAGAAGAAGAATGAGTGGGCAAAGCATTCAAGCAATATGCAAGAGTTTGTGAACTTTGAGCTAGCAACTTCTTAATGGACTATGAAGACTTATCACTAGTAGAAGCCCTACCAGAATCATTAAGGTCACTCCTTGCCTTCTTAGGGGGGATGGACAAGGCTGATGCTAGCTCTCCTCCTTTTCCTACCAGAACCATAAGCCACCCCACTGTCAAAACCAGCATCAGAAGCTAAATAGTCAGGACGCAGGACAACGTCACCATATGAATGAGAAACTCTGATTTCCGAACAAGTAGCTGCACGACCAGCCTCACCAGAGGAAGGAGGGGCAAGAGAGACAGTACGACCTTCGGTCAATTGTAGCAAGGGAAATTCATCCTCCTCCCGCGGCCGAGTATCAACAAGTAACTCTAAAGGGTTCTTCGGCTTAACCAAAGACAACAAATCCATAGCTGCAGCAAACAAATGGGAAAGAAACAAAAGTAAGGGCAAAATAAGAATAAAGTAACGGAAAGAAAAACATAGTTACGGCATACCCACCCCGATTCTCTTGATCATAAAACACGGGATAAAAGTCGTTGTCCAAAGTATAATTATGGCTCAACACAACTAAACAGAGGAAAGGTTCCGGAAACTTGACAAAAGAAGAAGCATTGGTAACAAGGGAGGCAACATGTTCAGCATCAAATTCAGTATCCCTAGAGATGGCGTCCTTAGGAAGATTTCCACCAGCAAAGAAAGGATCAATACAAGGACAAGCAAACGAGTCAATCTCAAAAAGTGGTCATTCCAGCTCGTAAGGCAATCAAGGGGCTTGGTATAGCAAACACCAGAGCTATCAACACGTTTGCTAAAAGAAAGCCAGCCATGACTCTGAGACAAGATATAAAAACACCTAAACAAACCAACCGAGGGTTCAATACCAAGTGCAAAACAAAGAATTTCAAATTGAGAAACCTTAGCAGCACCGATGACAGAAAGCTGCGAGATATGAATACGGTAATAGTCAAGAATCAAAACCAGAAAAGAAGAAGGGAAAGGCGGAAATTAGCAAACTCAAAGAAATGGGTATAAACACCGATATTTCCGTTTCTGCGCTTCACGAATACTTTGGTCAGGATCAGGCAATTTCGGATGAACAAAGAGCGGAATCGAATAATCAACACAGAAACGATCAAGTGCCTTCTGGGATAATTTAGAATTGATAGAAGAAAAAGTACCCATAAGGGAAAAAGAAAAAGGGAATCAAGAACCTAACCTGACTGCGAAACGTGGAAAACAGATACAGCCAAAAGTAAAACCAGATTGAAGAATAGCGTTAGCAACAGATGAGCAGTAAAAAGAAAAAATGGCTAAAACCAACATATGGAATATTTATACAAACGGAATGATGATTAATCTAGAAAAACCTAAGAGAGGACACGCGTCCAAAAACAATCTAATCCAACGGTTAAAGTCAAAACTACGTGGATATGGATAGTAGAAGACCAAGGGCCCACAGAGTCAAATCAACCAGAACATGAAAAGCCGTAAAACGTCCACGTTGTAAAAAAACCTCCCAAGGAAAGGGAGCGTCAAAGGAACGCTTCGAGAATGCGGAAGAGAAATTGATCCGCAAGAAGTAGTCTAAGTAAATCCATCGCAAGGCGACAATATCCGCACGCAGTGCACATACTAGATTAGGGGTACTGGATGGTATAACAGTTCCTAAGGGTATAAGATTACAAATCTTGGACTCAGGTCCAACAATCACAAACCCTCGGCCAACAGTAAGCCCAATAACTGAATTGGCTATAGCCCAGACCTTGAGATGCGCGCGAGGTACATAACAGGGTGAACCTTCAATCGGTAGGCCTTTCACGTCCACATCCGCGATTAACACGGAACCCTTGTCCGCCAAGGGTCCGACTCCGGCGACTAACCACTATATGCGATAATCCAGGAAGCCCCAGCGGCAAAACTCGCCTATAAAAGGGGCTCTAATCCCCATACAAGGTACAACAACTTTCTCTCTCATAATTACACACACATACTTCTACTTTCCCCCTCAAGAATGTGTACTTACTCTCACGCTGGAGTCTAATCGTGGGGTCCGTCCCCACGGTAAGACTAACGGTTTATCTTTCTTGAGAAGGAACATTTGATAACATCAAATAGTCCTAAGTTTCTAAGCGTTAATTTCCCCCTTTATCATCACATTTTGAATATATTATTAGTAAAAACATCCTTATTCCTTGTTATTTCATTTCAGGACACATCGGAAGCAAGGAAGCTGCAATTGGATGTTTTCAAGACGTATTATCTTAATTACGGCGTAACCAAGTGATGCAGTTACGATGCAACTAAAGATTTCAATGACTACGACGTAATCCTCTGATCAGGTTACGCCGTACCGATAACTAAGACTACGGCGTAGTTCTCAGCTTAAGCTACTCCGTAACTATGAATTACACTGTAATTTAGCAGCTACGGCGTAACACCAAACAAAGTTACGCCATAGCAAATGGATAAGCACTGAAGATTGAAGAAAGTTACGGCGTAACTACCTAATTAGGTTACGCCATAACTATTTCGAAGCCTATAAACAGTCGATGATTTCATCAGTATTAGATATCTCTCCTTTCCCAAACCTTCTAAGGTTTGGGGAGATCAAAACACAGAAGAAGAAGCATGGTTTAGGAGCATGAATAACGAAGTTCTCGCCTACGATTTCCTTTGTATTCAAGTTTGGATTCTTTTTATATTTTTCTAGATCTTATATTATGAATTCATGATATTAATTAAAGTTTGCATTTATGTTATTGTTATTCTCTATAATTCTTTATAGACATTTGCTAGTCTTTTCATAGATCGCTAGCCTTGGTAGTGTTATAAGCTTGGTAGTATCTAAAGGGCTAGGAGATATGACCAACTGAATCCCACCGATAGATAGCGAAGTAAGGGAGGAATTGGCCATAGTACGACCACTCTTCGTGTGTGAATCGACCAAAGGATCACTTATCAAGTGGAGGTACTTAAGAGGTTAGGGGGAATCTAAGTTCATAACGGCCGGGTTCCCACCGTCTAGATCTAGTAGATATGGTACTTAATGACTGCTATTAGGTTGCCAAATGATCCCGGGTGACCTGCTCATCTTGGTGAGGAATCTAAGGACCATAGGCCATGACGAATCGATCAAAGGAGTCTGGTGATAATTAACCACTATATTGAATCTTAGTATAGGGATTCAATTCATATTTGTTTTCTTTATTAAGCTTCGTTTATCTTTCTCTTTTACCTAAATTTCTGGTGTCTGTGTAAGTAGAATAATTGCACACCTAAGGATTATATCAGTTTTGTCTACCGATACATTACCTATGTTTTATCTAATCATCTTAGTTCTTTCAAGGTCATAGCTCTCTTGGGGACGATACTGATTTACCTAAGGCTTTACTACATCGATCGGGTACTCACTGCCCGTTAGTATGTGTCTATCCTAAGTTATTCAAGTTTTATAAATATTAAAAGCAGGATGAAATAACACATCAGCTTTTTGGCGCCGCTGTCGGGGAGCAGTTAATGAAATGATCTAAGGTATTTCATATTTACCTCATTAAGAGATTTGAGCACTCCCGTAAGGTACATTTTTAATCTCTCCTATTTCAATTTTACATAATTAATATTCGGACGCTATTAGTTATGACGTAACTATTTCATCTAGTTACGACGTAACCTTATTGCAATTTATCAAAAAATTTAATAAAATCTTTTTTACTATCTAGTTACGACGTAACCACCCTTAGAAGTTACGACGTAACCACTATAGAATCAGATTTATATATAAAAATCTTACCTTTGACTAAAATTAATTACGGCGTAACCCTTAATTGGTTTACGACGTAACCATTTCACAACCTATGGGATCTGTAATAATGCTAGTTACGGCGTAACCAATTCATCTAATTACGCCATAACTATTGTAGCCGTATAAAAACCTTTCCGAATAAAAATTAGGTTTTACACACACTTTCACCGCCCTCACAAACAGTAAAATTTTCTCTCTGAAAATTTTTCATCGATATCACTTCATCTTATCCATCTTCATGGCTGGTAAGACATATCTTTACTCTTTTTGATTTATTTCTTTTGATTATTTCAATTAGGGTTTATTTTAATATTTTAGGGATCTTGCCCATTCGAATTAATTGTTGATGTTGGAATGATTAATTGATAGTTTTGATAATTTCCCCATGTTATTTTGATTCGTGTCCTATTACTATGGGTTGATTTGGGTGTTTTGGCTTTATTAAAATTAGGTTTTAGGTCAAGCACAAACTTAGTAGGTTAGGCGCGGTCCCTCAGCACTATTAGGTTAAAATTATATCGAGACTTTTCACCCTTGATAAAAATTGATGGTTCCGGCGTAATCTATAGCGGAATCAAACTATCTGTGGTGCTGATTTTTTGGGGAAGTTACGACGTAACTGGGTATTAAGTTACGCCGTAACCTATATTACTGATATTACGGCGTAGCAGTATGTCATAGCTACACCGTAACCATTGAAATTTTCTAATTACGGCATAACTCTTATGTTGGTTACGCCGTAACTTGACTTCAGTAAGATCTGCACTTACTGTCTCTTATCTTATTTTCAGGTGCAAACAATCCCGCAGATTGGCCTAGATTTTTAGCACACCCCAATGCTGGTATTAGGCAACTGTGCATGGAGGAATATGAGAAATTAATGGCGAAGGATATCAGTCAACCCGAAACTCTTAACTTTGAGGCATTAGGTACTTTGGCAAATGGAAGAGCTAGTAGGAGATTGAGGAAGTTCTGCAAGATCAAGTTCACATGTACTGATGGGGATTTCACATGTACTGCTTGGTTGAGGTTGTTTAGGATCACGGAACCGGTCATTCCAGAATACGTTCATGAATTCCTTGCTAGTGTGGAGTTTAAAACTGAGGTTGATGATGATGAAGAGGATTCTATGTTTTTCCAGCTTGGGGGCATCTGGAGGAGATTGACTCTTAGGGAGTTTACTATGCGTATGGGTTTGTACATTGAGGAGGAAATGGAGACTGAAGCTTTTAAGCGGTTCTATAACACATGCTGGAGAAGAAGGGATGAGAATCAAGACCTTGCTGCATATTTTGACCAGATAGCTATCACAGGGGGGTATAATCCGAGTAGCCCTCCATCGTATACCATGGTGAGGAGCCCCATTCGTCGACTTATGCACCGCCTTCTTGCTTGCTCGATTCGAGCAAGGCACTCAGCCAAGGAGAAGATGACTATGGAAGAACTTTATCTGATGTAGGGAATGGAAGGAGGGAACAACATTGATGTTCCTTATTATTTGGCTAGGTTTATGGTTGTAGGTGCTAAGGGGTTTTCTGGTAGGAGTCCTTTGTAGGGGGCACATTTAATCGGGAGATTGACTAGGAGTTTTGATCTTATGACCGATGAAGCTTTGGCCCGAGTGACCATTGGTAGGGATACTAATTTGATTGGCCTGCCTAAACTAGTGGAGTTAGGGATTTGCATCCAGGATGTTTATGGTGCGATTCACCTAGCTGGGACTGCCCCTAGAAGGGAAGAAGGGGAAGCTAGTGGTGCAGGTGGTGAAGCCGGTGGAGAAGCCGAGGAGCAGGTGCCCATGGGACGTAGAAGGGCACATGTGAATGTTGGGGAGAGGTTGCAGATTATTGATGAGAGGCTCGAGGGAATGTCATCCCACTTCAACGAGGAAATTGAAAGCCTTGGAGTGGGTCTATTTGGTCTTAGTAACCAGTATGAAGGTTTTTCAAGTGCATTGGATCAGGTGCAGCAGCTCCAGCAGGATTTCTTTCATTGGAGTGCAGATTGGATTAGCCAGATGCTTCAAAGATATGCGTTTGAGCCACCCTAGGTGGGAAGGTCCGGAGTACGTATACTAGCCCAACATTCCGGATGTCGGAGTCCAAGGAGAGGTGGCCTTCATGCATCCAGGCGCCACTCCTGGAAGCACCGCAAGCACTCCATTTGACCCTTCTCAATTCCACTCCATGGATCATGATCTCCTCGGGGACGAGTGATTTCCCCATTTGATGAAACAATTTAAAACAATTTTAAAACTATTTGAAACTCAAGTCTGTAATAACTTAACTATGTGGATATTTTCTTGTTCTATCGTTAATTGTACCCGTCGGGTATAGAATTTTCCTGGTATGCTGTGAAGGTTTTGATTCTATGACACAGTTACGGCGTAACCTTATGATTTAGTTACGCCGTAACCCCTGCTGCAGTAGGGAATCTTGGAAGCAACACAATTAGTTAAGGCCAATTCCAGATTCAACAAATATTAGCCACCCCATGACCTACCTTCAACCTTTAGTAAGACATCGTGAGCAACCATTCGAGAGGGGAGTTTATTTCTTTCTTGATTATTTTTCATTTCTATCTTATTTTTCCTTTTTTTCGTACAAATGGGACTTTGTACACTTCAAGTGGGGGGATAGGAATAGAAATGAAGTGTATGATTACTTAGCTTACTTGCCCTAATTTTCTAGTTGGTTTTAAAAATTTTAAGCTTTATTTGAAAATTTTTTGTCATGTTTTTAACCAAACTAGAATCGCATAAAAGCCGAGCACACCTTAACCCTTATTACCATTGGTGAGATTTAGCCTTTCCGTTTCCCCCATTTTACCCAAATATACCATAAATTGAGTGTGCCGATAGTATTGTAAACTTTAGAACTTGGCCTTTACATCACTTCGAGACCATAGACGAGTAGTGTATCAAGTTAGCTTGGTGCATTTGGAAAAGGCAATTTGAAAAAAGTAAATGTTTTAGGATTTCACCCCAAATAGCCTATATGTGTTCACTTGTGTGTGTTTATCGATTAGTCGCATTGGCTTTTCGACCCCCGTGTTAACCCTATTTGTTGCACTCATCTTTAGTGCAAGATACCCCTAGTTACACCCTTTTGAGTCTATCCTTTCATTTCATAACCCTTATTTTCGTTACAACTTTACACCTTAGCCTACCGTATAGTTTTACCTTTTACCTAGAAGCCATTGTTCACCCTAGCTTGAGGTTTAAATAAAGAAGCGTATATCATCTACATCTTGCTAAAGATCTCTGAAGACCCCAAGTAATCGCTTTATGCTCAGTTCAAGTGGGGGGAAATATATATCATTGTATCTCAAGCATATCGACATATATGCAAAAAAAAAAAAAAAAAAAAAAATTGTGAAAAAGTATAAGCACTACGTGAATTGGCATTGAGAATAATCTTCTCGATCACGTTCAAAGGTTGGAAGAATAAGTTCAAAAATAATTTTGGAGGATTCCGAGGCATGCACCCGACCATATGAAGACGAACCTTGAATTATTGGTTGGATGATGGCAACTAGGTTTTAAGCTAAAACTAACTGCTTTCTTTTATTTTTCACCCATTAAATATCCCATGCCTATCCTTACCTTTTTATCGCGGAAGCGGTCTAGGTGATGCAGCGAGCAATCCTTGATGTCTTGGCCATGGATTTGGTCATGTATCATTTATTTTGTCCACTTCGCCGTGACACGTTAGTAATGACACCACCCCTTAAGCCTTTGAAACTCTACCCAACATTGCTTTCTAAAAATTGTCTTAACCTTAGCTCTAGTGGTGGAGTTGTGTGTAATTGCCAAGCTTATGATAGAATACTTACTATGTCCGTGCAATTGAGTGATCACCCCGAAATTAACACTTAGAATAGGATGAGTGAGAGTGTTTTCGTTCCCATTTCGTGAGGTGTTCGGTTTTTATTAATATTCTAGCATGGAATTCATAACTGCCCATTCATCATGAATGTATCTTTTGCAGTCTAAATTAGTCTACTTGAGGGCAAGTAGAGTTTAAGTGGGGGGATATTTGATAACATCAAATAGTCCTAAGTTTCTAAGCGTTAATTTCCCCCTTTATCATCACATTTTGAATATATTATTAGTAAAAACATACTTATTCCTTGTTATTTCATTTCAGGACACATCGGAAGCAAGGAAGCTGCAATTGGACGTTTTCAAGACGTATTATCTTAATTACTGATAACGCTACACGCGTCGTTCGGGGTCAAAGGAACTTCCTTTTCTTCGAGCAAGTTTTATAACACCCTAGGCAGTGAACCTAATCGTTGTAGTGTAGCCACGGGTATTGATATCGTTCTCTAGGGGAATAGGAATGCTAGTGAGAAGTTACTACGCTAAGGTTGGGGTTGAGGAAGATTATTTTTTATCTTTTTATGTTTTTTAGGAAATGGAAAGGTACGAATCTCGGGGTTTGGATTTGGGGGTTGGTATTTCTACCGATTACTCTACTTGTCTAATTATCTAATCTAATGGTGTATGTAGTCTATGTCTAATTATTGTGTGCTCGTATGATGGTTTAAAGATGTGTTTACTTAGGTTTTATTACTCCTTAATTATCTCTCATTGATGGTTGAATTGTCACGTCCTTATTCTTAATCGCGTTGTGTGTCTAAAGGCGTAGGGTATGCGTTTGTCCCTAACTCTTTGAAACTACCAAAGGGTCTCATGTACAAAATCTCTAGGAATTATAGACTCTAACTCTAAGGTACTCTTTGGATGGTTTAGTCTACAACTACTCTAGGCGTTATAGTCTAAGGTTCACAAAGATTAATCAAGCATTAACTACACAACGAATGACCTATCGCATTACTAGATCATTAACAATTAAGATAAGAGACAACCAATCAATATTCAATAATTAAGTTTCATATTCCTAAGCAAACACACAAATAAATTAGCCGGACATGGAGAACATGCAAGCATACACACAAATAATTGAAGACATAATTGAATTAATGAAGTAAAACACTTATCTTGGTGTAAGATAGGGTTTGGAATCCTAAAATACTGTACATAAGACGGCTGCCTTGGTTTGGTTTAGGTTTTACTCCAAAAGACTACACATCAAAACTAAAAATTCGGATTCTATATATAAGATTACAATTGCGACGGCACCTTATGAATTGTGGACGCCGTCGTCACCGCTATTGGGTTTCGTCTTGGCCATGTTAGTCTTGCGACGGCGTCACCTTATGCTTGTGACGCCGTCCCTTGAGTCTCGGCGCCCGGATCAAATCTAGGCCGCCTCGAGTTGCGATGACCTACTCTTTTAAAGCCCGACACCGGCCACTTGAAAATAAGCAATTTGGCTCTCGAGCCGTCACAAAAGTGATGCGACGGCGTCACTGGGATAACACCGACCGTCCCTTTGTATTTTAGCGGCTTGAGTGTCTCGATTCTTGACTTTGGCCATTTTCTTCGTATATCCGCGTCTTTTCATCCAAATAAGTGCCATTCCAGCAATTTGCCTTCAAGAGACCTAAAAAGTGAAACGGAACGATATTAAGTAATAACGGATACAAAAGTGATCAAATAAGGGCTTAAACGACCCCTCAAAAAGGTACATTTTAAAACCTTATCAATTACAACGTAACCAAGTGATGCAGTTACGACGCAACTAAAGATTTCGATGACTACGGCGTAATCCTCTGATCAGGTTACACCGTAACGACTGATAACTAAGACTACGACGTAGTTCTCAGCTTAAGCTACTCCGTAACTATGATTTACACTGAAATTTAGCAGCTACAGCGTAACACCAAACAAAGTTACGCCGTAGCAAATGGATAAGCACTGAAGATTGAAGAAAGTTACGGCGTAACTACCTAATTAGGTTACGCCGTAACTATTTCAAGGCCTATAAATAGTCGATGATTTCATCAGTATTAGATATCTCTCATTTCCCAAACCTTCTAGGGTTTGGGGAGATCAAAACATAGAAGAAGAAGCGTGGTTTAGGAGCATGAATAACGAAGTTCTCGCCTACAATTTCCTTTGTATTCGAGTTTGGATTCTTTTTATATTTTTCTAGATCTTATATTATGAATTCATGATATTAATTAAAGTTTGCATTTATATTATTGTTATTCTCTATAATTCTTTATAGACATTTGCTAGTCTTTTCATAGATCGCTAGCCTTGGTAGTGTTATAAGCTTGATAGTATCTAAAGGGCTGGGAGATATGACCAACTGACCCCATCGATAGATAGCGAAGTAAGGGAGGAATTGGCCATAGTACGACCACTCTTCGTGTGCGAATCGACCAAAGGATCACTTATCAAGTGGAGGTACTTAAGAGGTTAAGGGGAATCTAAGTTCCTAACGGCCGGGTTCCCACCGTCTAGATCTAGTAGATATGGTGCTTAATGACTGCTATTAGGTTGCCGAATGATCCCGGGTGACATGCTCATCTTGGTGAGGAATCTAAGAAGCATAGGCCATGACGAATCGACCAAAGGAGTCTGGTGATAATTAACCACTATATTGAATCTTAGTATAGGGATTCAATTCATATTTTTTTTCTTTATTAAGCTTTGTTTATCTTTCTCTTTTACCTAAATTTCTGGTGTCTGTGTAAGTAGAATAATTGCACACCTAAGGATTATATCAGTTTTGTCTACCCATATATTACCTATGTTTTATCTAATCATCTTAGTTATTTCAAGGTCACAGCTCTCTTGGGACGATACTTGGATTTACCTAAGGCTTTACTACATCTGATCGGGTACTCTGCCCGTTAGTATGTGTCTATCCTAAGTTATTCAAGTTTTATAAATATTAAAAGCAGGATGAAATAGCACATCAACATCACACTTATTACTTGGATTAGTACAAAAAAAAAGCTCACCAAAGGCTTAACGGCCCAGCCCAGTAAGCTACGTCCAGACCCTCTATAACCCGTCGCACAAATTGTACTAACACACATCATGTCTTCAAACTCAAGAAAGCATTATATGGACTTAACCAAGCACCAAAAGCTTGGTACGATAGACTTAAGACTTTTCTAGTTGAAAAAAATATACCATGGGATTAGTAGATAATACTCTTTTTACCAAGAAAAAAGAATCACACATTATCATAGTTCAAATATACGTTGATGACATCATATTCGGATCAACTTGTCAAGAGCTATGTGATGATTTTTCTAAAATCATGCACGATGAGTTTGAGATGAGTATGATGGGTGAGTTAAACTTCTTTCTAGGACTCCAAATTAAACAACTAGAAGACGACATATTCTTTAACCAATCTAAATACATAAAAGATATGCTTAAGAAATTTGGTCTTGAAGATTCAAAACCAACTAAGACACCCATGTCTTCGGACACTAAACTCACCAAGGATGAGGAAGGTGAATTGGTAGATAACACTAAATATAGAGGAATGATCGGTAGCCTACTCTATCTCACAGCTAGTAGACCCGACATTATGTTTAGTGTTTTTCTATGTGCTCGCTTTCAAGAAAATCCCAAGGCATCACACTTAGAAGACTTAAAAAGGATTTTTAGATACATTAAGGGAATGACATGTTTAGGATTATGGTATCCCAAAGGAACGGGTGTAGAAACTATAGTGTATGCCGACTCGGACCATGCCAGTGACTATGTCGATAGAAAAAGTACTAGTGGTATTTGTACTTTTGTTGGACATTGTCTCACCTCATGGTTTGCAAAGAAGCAAACGGCTCTAGCTATCTCAACTACTGAAGCCGAATACGTCTCAGCCGGAAAAGCATGTCAACAAGCTCTTTGGATGAAGCAAGCTCTCGTGGATTACGGAATTCATCTCATCGATATCGTTATACTTTGCGACAACAAATGAGCTATTGATCTCAACAAAAATCCCGTCCAACATGCTCGTACGAAGCATATTGAAATCCGCCATCACTTTCTTCGCGACAATGTTCAAAATGGAAACATATCAATTGAGAAAGTATCCTCCGAAGACAACATTGCCGACATCCTAACTAAGCCTCTCAAACGAGAACCATTTAATCTTCTTAGACTTGGTTTGGGGCTAATGGAACCAAACATGTTGTTAAAACATAGTCTAAACCTTAGAACAAACAAAACAAAACAAATTAGTTTAAGTCTGCTACTGTTCCCACGGCACCAAACGACAACATAGACGGAACCAATTTTTTGGTGCCGTCTGGTCCGTGGTGACAATAGTAGCAAAAATACCACTTACAAAACATCTTCTTCCTCACAACCCACTTTACCAAAATGTTTCAACAACACACCTAACTCATTGTTGACACTTCCTCACCTATTAATCACTGAAGATAACATCATTGTAAGTATCCTAACTACATTACTTCTTTTAATTCTGAGTCTAGGATTCTAATTTGTGCACAAAATCATTACATGGGGATTATGTATATTCTTGTACAAAACATGGATTCAATTGGCAAATTGCATAACTAATCATTGAAATTAGGTACTACATTGTCACATTGCATAAACCAATCATATTTCCCACTAATTAAAAGATAATGACTATAGGATCGAAATATTTATTGTGTTGAAGATTCGGGTGGTCTTGGATGATGAAAATACATGTTAGCCATTTAGAGAGAGAAAGTAGAGAGATGGGTGTTCAAGCTAGAGACTTGCTTTGTAAATTATGAAAGGTTAGATTGAAAGCACCACCCCTTCCGTGGATGGAAGGGGTATTTATAGTTACAGAATACACGACCTCCTATCGGCCTGTGGATCAGATATACAGTGGGTAAAGACCCGTCCTTCCTCCACGGTGTTATACTACGCTAAACTAAACTAATAACTAACTAATAAACTGATAACAAACGATATGTCTACGAGCTAACTTATGCTAAATTATATTTGGGGTGACCGACACTTCACTATGGAATTTCCAATTCCTAACAATCTCCCCCTAAGGGAGGTCACACCATGTTTTACATTTCGAATCTTAGCATTCTATTTAATCTTCTGTTCTTGAGCTCGTAGACTTTAATTCTTTAATTCTTCAACATCTGCATCATTGTGCTTTAGCAGTGATTCTTGCATCATTGTGCTTTAGCAGTGATTCTTCAAAGTCCGATTACATTATACTTTCAGTGGAGGCCTTTGAACTGATCCACATCTTTGATGATCTTCGAGCTTTCATTGAGATCATCAGCCACAGTAAATCTCTCTGGATCATCCATAGTTGTGTTGCCTTCATGTGATGTTGTGACTTTTGGACCGACATGCTCACACTTTCGGATCATGACATCTTTTCATCAGAGTAGCGGAAGCTTTACTGGTTCATGATATTTGCAGCAGCCAGAGAAGCATAGTATGAAAATATCATAGCCAGTTCGTAGATATGCACCGTCATGATTTCTTCAATTAAGTGTGGATGTTGTGAGCATGCGGCTTTGGATTGACCTCAATTCTGATCACCCGACAAGTGTACCTGCAAACAACAGTTAGCAATAAAACACACGAAAGTGTCTTTAATCACTTTCGTCGAATTGAGGTACACGCCCACTTCCCGTTGATCAGTACAAGTACTACCGTGATCGTAGGATTCCTAAGAATCTCCTTGACAGGGTTTCGCAGCTGCTCTACCTGTTCTCAAACCGGAACGTCTCAAAGAAGACAACACGGAGTAAGTGAACCAGCGAATTGAGATTCACTGATTGATGAAAAATGATTTGAAAAACAATCGCGTATTGCTTAGAAGAAAGAGTTTTGCAGTACGACGAAGGTTTTATGAGAAAGATCAATTTTCAATCAAAATACCTTTTGTATTTGAAAATAGTACACATTCGATGTGCTAGAGAAAAGAATATTTGCACACCGAACGGTTTTTCCAAAAGTATTTTTTCAATCAGAGATACTTTTTGAATTTGAAAACGAATACACATTCGATGCGCTAGAGAAAAGAATATTTGCACATCGAATGGTTTTTCCAAAAGTATTCGTCAATTCATTTCCTGGACCAAGGTTGATTCACGAGTGAACGCCCCATCGTTTCTATCCAGTTGTCACAAGTTTGATCTTTAGAGAAGATCTCACATGCCACCTACCAAGAGCTTGTTTGATGTTGGCTCTAGAAGGCTTTCCATCTTCATCGTGAATATTTTACATATCACTCGGATGTTCTGGCAATACCACAAGGATAATGCGTAGGACTCTTAATATATTCTTACTTTTCACATTGTGTGAAACAGTAAGTCTTCAAGAATAGTGTCCTAATGAGATATTGTGGATGATCTCTTGGCTCTAGACTCAATTGTGCACATTTGGTTTCTATGCCGGAGACTAGGGAGCGGGTCTCCTACTTCAATATCAACCATCTCTAAGAGAAAGTCGATAGATTATGTCGGTTCCCCGTGAGAATGAAACAAGCCCTTTTAAGAGGAACTTGAGTAGCTTGGGAAGTTGTAGTGCAGTGCGTTACTGGGTCCATGACGTCTTGTCTTCAATATCGGCGTTACCTTGGTAACCACCAGTAGCATATGTATTGAACCCGGTTTCTGCCCTAAGGTTGAATAAATGGAGGGCTATTTATTTTCACCATTTTCTCATTTCATTTCTTTTTCATTCTTCAACCCCTTCAGTGCTTACCGAGACTTCATAACTAGAACCTTGTTGGGTTTATTCCAGTTCTAGCTCAATCTCAGTCGGCACTCTTCCCATTTCTCAATTTTCTCCTTTTTTTCATCATACCTAAAGACTCTACACTATCTAGTGGATTGTCCCTGGGTAGATCCCTCCGGCTCTGGCGGGATCGTGGGAACGAATACCTAACCTAACCATCCTTATAACTCCATACATAAATCAAAATGGTCGGTCTTTTGGTACAGTTCATTCTTCCGTGAAACCAATTGAAAAATCATTTGAAAATCAATCAAGGTACTTGTGATATTATATCAAAGCATTTTGTACCTTAATTGTTTTGATCATTTAGAAATGCTCCCCCTCAACATGTGCATATGATTTTATAAATTGTTTAGCACATGGAGGCAAGAGTTCTTTTGAAATAAATTGTTGATCACAATTTCCATTGGAAAAAGCCATTTGATTTTCTTTGGTAAATTCTCCCCCTCAATATGTGCATAGGATATTTGAAATCATTTTATCACATAGAGGCAAGAGTTCTTTTGAAGTACTTTTCATGATCACAAAAGCCATTAAGAAACCATTTGCTCCCCCTCAATATGTGCTTCGAGATTCGAAAGCGTTTAGCACATATGAGAGAGCAGCCTGCACATTTTCATCAAATCGATCATCATTTATCAAATTTCATTATTAAATCACAAATTCTCCCCCGATCAAAAATATCAAACCCTTTGAGATTTTGGATCCCAAGTGATTTAATAAGGTTTAGAAAACATGAGAGAATATGTGCCTTGTTTAAATACTCTTATGGTTTTTGGATAAATTCTCCCCCTCAACATGTGCATTGTATATTTGAAATCGTTTAGCACATGGAGGCAGGAGTACCTTTAAGGACTAAAACCAATTCCATTAAAACAGACAAGAGATTTAAATCACTGTCTCTCCCCCGATCAAAAATTTCAAACCTCTTGAGATTTGTGATCCCAGTTGATTTAAATAATTTGGAAAATTTTAGGGGAAAGACATGGCAAGATTTGATTTTGAAAAATGACGGATAAGGACCATTTTAAGACATTAAAGATTGTTAGTGTCAGGTATGATAGTTTTTAAGAGATCTTTAAGTAAAATAAAACAGTTTCACAATCAAACAAGAACAGAAAAAATTTCATTTTGAAAGACCTTGATTCAAAAGAAAAATCATACCATGACATAACATTAAATCTTTAGATCACCACTTTTATTGTACAAACGGACTTTTTATGAAGAAAATATCGTTTGAAAATATTTTATTTTTGTTAGGAATTAGAAAATTCCATAGTGAAGAGTCGGTCACCCCAAATGTTATCTAGCTTAAGTTAGCTCGTAGACTTGTCGTTAGTCACGTTATTTAGTAGTTTATTTATTAGTTTGTAGCGTAGTATAGCTTAGTGCAACACCGTGGAGGAAGGACGGGTCTTTACCCACTGTATCCCTGATCCACAGGCCGATAGGAGGTCGTGTATTTGTAACTATAAATACCCCTTCCATCCATGGAAGGGGTGGTGCTTTTCAATCTAATATTTCCATACTTTTGTAAACCTCTAGCAAGAACACCCTCTCTCTCTCTACTAACTCTCTAACTATGGCAAACATGTATTTTGATCATCCAAGACCACCCGAATCATCAACACAATATTATTTGGATCCTAACAATTGGTACCAGAGCCATGGTTATTGTGTTTATTGATTTATTGTGGTTCAAATCTCATGTGTAAAACTGTTTTTTATCACTTTTATGGTCGGAAATATTTTTCTTGTTATAACTGATTTGGTACTTCTTGATGGTCAGAAAATTGTTTCTTATATAACTGTGGTGAAAACTGGTTTTAACAAAGTTTTTGTCCTTTTCTATGGTCTTATCAGTCTTGTTATGCATATTTTTGTGGTCATTAGGAGAGATTCATGAGGTCTAAAATGGTCAAATGGTTACTTTTGTTCTTTGTCAAACTGGGCAAACTAGAGTTTCATATGCAGTTTCTGGGTTTTCATGAATATGGTCGGAATTTGGTCGGAAAAACTCATCGGAAAACTCATATTATCATGCTAGCGAGTTGATAGTACATGATGTCCATATTCACTGAATCCATCTAGCGACTTGGTCGTGTTTTGCCTAGCGACTTGTTATTGAACAAGTTAGCGAGTTATGTACCCAAAAACAGACCTGGCGACTTGTCTTTACAAGTCGTCTAGATTCATTGAATCTGAGTAGCGAGTTGAGACATGTAGCGAGTTGATTCTTTAATCAACTCAAGTCAATAGCGACTTGTAAAAGTCAATAGCGACTTGATTAACTCGCTAGCAACTTAGGAACTTTGACATAGCGACTTATGACTCAAGATGGCTAGCGACTTGCTTAAGAAAAATGTAGCGACTTATACTGGTTTGACTTTTGAGTCAAACTGAAATGGGTTAGCGACTTGGTTTGACAGAAAGGATGAAGAAGAATCGACCACATGACCACAACCACAATATCTCATATACCAAATACCTAAACAACTCTTGACTTTGAGTTCGTTCTAACCAAAAACTCAAATGTTATTTCTGTAACCTTTCATCTTCTAATTCCTAAACCTACGAATGAAGAAAGACTCATAATATCAACCGATCTCAGCTTGTTTTTCTTGTTATCTCGTGGTTATCAAAATGTTGCATAAAGACTTTCAAACGTCTCACTCACGAAATGGAAAAACTTCATCACTGATCAAAGACCCATGACTCAAACATGTTACAAGCTTCAATCTCAGCCTTGTACCTTATGTGAATGGTTTGTCAAACACATAGATCTCAAACGATCTATTCACATCAGTACATATGCCTCATAGATCTAGGTTTTAATGATAATATCCGAACATCTTGAATTAAGAACAAAACCAAGAAAGGGTTTCATCCTCAAATTCATGTTCGATTAAAGGGTGTAGTATGGTTTTGTCAAGGTCTCAGATTCGTTTCTCGTGCCATACAAAGTATTTCTATGCCTCAAAGGCCTTGCACATGAGAAGAACAATAATCATCAATGACCGGAGTGATTATGTACGAATTATAAGAAAATGAATATAACAAATGCTAATTCATGTTTCTTGGTTAGATTTTCATTTATAATGGGGAATAAAGTTATACCTACCTGAAGACCTTTTGACAGTTGATATTGAAGCCACATCGATGAACCAACTAACCATCCCTGAGGATAAGTTGAGCACCATTGCTCATGCCATCCCTGTGGCTGTCACATAACTTCCTTGAACCATCCTTGTGGCTCGTGAAGTTGTGAGATGATGCTATGTATTCTTATTTGAAGCGGCGGCTGAGGTAAATGAAGTTAGGAGTGATTACTGTTATTATGGTGGGAGTGGACTGGATATGTGAACAAGATTAAGGATTGATGAGTTCTTTTTTATGAGATGGATGATTTCAGTAATGAAAGAGGTGGTTATGAAGAGTATTTTTAGGGTTTGAAGAAGTGATAAAGCTGGTGTTATATACCACGAAAATTAGGGTCTCATTTGACTGGGTGGTTGTATTTCGCTTCAAGAGTTGGTATGGGCTTGGGATTGTGGCTAATGGATCGGTTTTGAGAGATGGGCTGGATAGGTGTTACCTACTAAAATCGTTCAACATATATTGCATTGGGTTTTTGAGATCTGATGATGGGCATTGGTGATGATTTTCTCACTTCGTTTAATGGATGTCTCTTTGAACTTGACATGGTTTAAGGATTAAACGCTCATATAAACTTTTGATATTCAAACGTTTTTATTAACACTGAAGTGAGTGGTTTATGGATTAAGTGTGATAATTGTCAGATTTATTCCTCGGTTAAGTTGTGCGTGTATCCGAATTTGAGTGAGTTTAATGACATTTGACATGGACCGAGTTATTTTTGCTTCCTTCGTAGTGGGTTGTATGTATATTGGACAGAAATATTGATAGGATTGTTACGATTTGAACCGGACTACATGCTAGGCTGTGAATTCATGCTTAACAGAGTTGTCAATATGGGCTTCTCAATATAAGATCGGATTCATGAGACTGTGATGATGAGATTTGTTAAAGTAATTTGACAATATGATTTGGTGTGATATTGAGACTTGATGTGTTGTGAGGTTTGGTACTTTGATGAATGCATTTTCACAAATAATATTATGTCTCGGCTTGAGTTAATGATTGAACAAAGTGGACTTCGGAGTTGTTTGGACGGTATTTCTTATTTGGATTTGAAGTGAGGTTTTTCGGGGCGCATTTACTTATTTCGTCTTCTTTCTTTCTACCCTTTCGCGAAGATGACTTGTTTGGGCTTTTATAGAGTGTGATAAAGACTTGGCTATTTAGTTACGTTTGAGATTCTTTCTCGCTTAACAACGTTGCTATCACTTCGGTGTCTCACTCTTTTGAGAATGTCAAGAGGTTTTGTACATTGGGTACACCGTTTCTTCTTCACAAGGATTAGTACAAGGTTAAGTAACAAATCTGGAAAATTCTACTTCATGATCAAGTTGGGTATATCGGGTTTACTTCTCCATGTGGTCATTACAATAGCCGACAGATTGCGTGATGGATGTGTTTTCCAAAGTGTTGATTGGATGGTTGATGATGTTGATGATGTTGGATAATGGACCGTTGATGAACCGCTGCATGTTCCCCTAAAACAGATATTCTCTGAAACCAAAGTCGTCGTAACACATTCAAGCTGACATCGTTTACGGTTTATTCTTGGTTTTGTAAAATCCCGCGAAAGAAACTATTTCTCGGTTTAAACCATAGAGTTGTAAAATCCCGTAATGACGGAACCATCTTGGAGAAGAGAAAGTGTAATTCTGGATCTTTTGATGCTGGTGCCACGGTTTCTGCTTCGAAGAAGCGATAAAAGGGTGTACTTCATGAATTGGATGTGTGTTTGGATATTCGTCATGGCGGTTTGGTTACTTCAAAGTTTTACGGGGTTATGCTCATTAAACCATGGTCGGGATGAAACCATTATCATAGTTCACTTAAAAAGTCTAAGGAGGCTAGATTTGAGCAGTTCAGAAGATGTGACAACGGCGTTAATTCGGTATTATTTATTTGAGGTTGAAGTGAATTATCACGGGCGAGTGTACTTAGTATCTGAAGGTATCGGGGATGGATGGATGAAGATTCTTCATGATCCTTGTTCGAGCTTATTATAAAAAACGAAGACTTGGAAATCTAGTTATTGTTGAGTGACTTTTACCTTTTCTTTTACCACTTGGGGGAATTGGGCTCTTATCATCTTAAAATAACTATCACTTTAAGGAGTTACGTTGTAGTGCTCAGTGTCACATTCAATTGTGGATTCTCAAGAGGTAATGTACGTCTATTACTTGATGGTTGGTTGGTTGAAGAGTATAAAGTACTTAAGAGATTCAATGGAGCATGAATTCTCGGCACCGCTCTTTGTTACACATGTGCAAGTTTAAGTCACGAGTTCGGGTTAGTTTACTTCAGGGTCAAATTCATCATATTGGGTTATCTCCATCAGCTGTCACGACAAAAAGCCTACTGAATGATAATGATGATGATTACATGTTTTGCTAAGAGAGTTGAAAAGAGAGAGATTTATGACGTCTGTTCACTTCAGTTCAGGCCTCGTACTCTAAAGAAAAGAAAAGTGTACGTTTCAGTGCGCTTTATCTTTGAAAGAAGAGAAATCTTCTTATGACGTATGAACACAACAGTTCATGCCTCGTACTCTAAAGAAAAGAAATGTGTACGTTTCAGTGCACATTATCTTCTGAAGAAGAGAAATCTTCTTATGACGTATGAACACAACAGTTCATGCCTCGTACTCCAAAGAAAAGAAAAGTGTACGTGTCAGTGCGCTTTATCTTCTGAAGAAGAGAAATCTTCTTATTATGACCATTCTCATCAACATGTTTCATACTTTTTCCATGCGCTTCAGTCATCAAGTGAACCGGGCTACCACTGATTGTTTTTCTCATTCCACTTGCTCGATTATAATGAAGATGGCGACATCATGTGCTGATCTTGCGGGAGAGAAGTGTGAATAGAACAGTCGGATGATTTTCACTTATTTAATCAAGAATGGCAACTCCGTATGCAATTCTTGAGGGGGAGAAGAAGTGTGAAATTACTGCATGGTTGATTATTATTTGAGAATTTAAATGG
>OU343222.1:258506638-258611661 GCA_910596185.1 Chrysanthemum makinoi | reverse complement strand
AAGGTGCCATCGACTAAGCAAGAATCGGCATTGCACTTCCGCACCAAGCATATAGAGATTCGCATCATCTTAAGAGACAATGTTCAAAATGGGAACATGTCTATTGAGAAGGTAGCATCGAAGACAACCATAGCGACGTCCTCACCAAACGTTTGAAGCTGTGAACAATTCAAACTACTCTCTGGGACAGTCGCATGGACAATCGAGTAATTAGTTTTAAAACTCTACAAGGTATGTAAACACTAGCCTTCTTCTTTTCTGAGTCTAGGGTCTCTATTTCACACACAACTCACAAACAATACAGGAATTTTCAAAACCAAGATAGGTTTTTACAACTGGACTTCATAATTTTCTTTACTTTCAAGGTAAGTTTCTTTTACAACACGTAATTTCATACCTATTTTTTCTTAGGATAAACGTTTTTCTTAAACAAAGAAACTTTTTCAAAATGCTTTCTAAAAGGATACTTCTTCTCGTATCACTTTCATAAAATCTATTTCTCACGTCTAGGACAAACCTCTTTTTCATTATTAATACAAAGGAAAAACCCATTTTCATTGCATCTCATGTATTTTGAATGATAAAGAGAACACCTAACTAATATGTGTTTTCGGGTACATTTATTTAAGCAACAATGAATTAGGAGCACTCGGGTTATCTCACATAATAAGTATGATTTTTCACTTCTAGTCTATTTTTCTTTTTTTTTTTAGGAGTCGAGATAACCGCAACTCCAAATTGTTTGCATATAGGCACACACTAGGCACAAATGTTTCTAAAAAGAAAATTTTAAGCTGCCTAAGTCACCAGTACCACGGATCCCAGCATTAACGCTGGACGGTTCTGATCGGTCCCAAACCGTCAAGTTATCTCACGCAAGCTAGCCACTTGTGAATGACCAACCGTAAGAAACTCAAAACAGCTCAGAAACCAAATGCAATTTAGATCAGAGGAATATAGTGTATTCCTGGGTCGTTAAGTCCCACGGAGGATGAATTGGTGTTAAACAACTTCAGATGTCGAATAATCACTAAGGATAGTGATCAGTAAGGTTTTTGAGAAATTTATACCTAAAGAAAAGATTTGTAAATTACAGCGACTTAAATGCAAATTAAAAGAAATTAAAAAGTTAAAATATATTAAATAAACGCTATCACTATTTTAAAATTGATGAACGTTTAAAACCTAAAAAACATAGTTTAAATAAAATTATGTAAACGTACAAAATAAAACGTGAGTTTTAAGAAATAAAAGGCCTACAAATATGAAAATGACATTTTTACAATACTAATAATAAAATAAAATTATTAGAAAAAGAAAATTATTTTTACAACTATTTATTTATTTATTATTAATTAAAAACTATTTAAAAGACACTTAAATACAAGAAAATATAAAAATAACCTGTAAAAATAAAATTATAACTTAGAAAAATCTAAAATGTGATGAAACTTATTTTAAAACTAAAAATATATTTTTTATTCTTTTTATATATTTATTATTAATTTAATACTATTTAAAACTAATTAAAATGCTAGAAAATACTAATTAAACCAAAAAAATTATGGAAAAATATTTTTTATGACTTTTATATTTATCTTAATCTAGGAAAATTGAAAACATATTTTTTTAAGCTTTTTCTGATTTATTTGTATTAAAAGCTATTTAAAAAGGATTAAAAACTAGTTTAAATAAGGAAAAATACTAAACAGTGATGGAAAAATCTAAAAAATTCAGGAAAATACTAAAATATTATTCTAAGTCTAAGAAAAATATAAAAACATATGCTTATGTGGAGGAAATGAGCTATGCAGGTAATGCTTATTAAAAAGCAATTCAAAATAAGCCAAAGTCCACAAATCGACACCAAATGAACACAGAAGCTAACTAATGCTATATTAAGTCTAAATTAGCTAATTAACAGTACTCTTAATCATTAAATAAGCTTAAACTAGTTTTGAGCTTATTGGATTAATAATGAAAAAACAGTGATTAGGTGCACCTAAGCTAGTGCATAAGCTAAATAAATAAGCTAAAGGTAAAAACAGATATAGGGACCTAAAGATAACCTATCCTACTATACTTGGACCAAGAATCAGCTCCTCACAAGCTTGAATGAAGCTTGTGAACAAGCTGCAATATGCCTGTGCACACTCAGTGTATACTGAGTGTTGCCACAGGGCATGCATTTTGAAAAGGGTCTAAAAGAAGCTGATGATTAAGCACTGAATAAGCTAAGTAGAAGTAAACTAGTATTTTCTAATTTAGTTAAGCAACTAAATATTGATATCCCAAAAGCTTAAAAGCTAAATCTTAGTATTGAATCCTATATAAAATTCTAAATTTTATTCAAAAAACTGCTATTAGGAAAAATTTGACTTTTTAATTAAACTAAGTATTTGACTTTTATGAACTTTAAATTAATCCTACTTATTGATTGTGTTATAATAAGCTGTAATAAGTTGATTTTAGGCTAGAGTAACAAATTATAAGCTAATATGATGAATTTCACAATCTAAAATCTTAACAGTTGACAGAGAAGGTGAGTTAAAAAAGGATTTTGACTTTTTAACTAATGAGGAATAGTTTTATGATGACCTGAGCTATTAGGTTGTATTGTGATGCATATCAGACAATATCAACTCCACAAACACCTTTTAACACAGTTATAACAATAAATCCAAACACCACTTTTGTGGACTGTTTTGAGAATTTTAACACTAAAACAAGTTTTAGAACTAAGTTATCTATTGATTAATTGATATAAACTATGTTTAAACAGATTTAAGCTAAAATTATCAAGATCATAGCACTTATACTAGAATTTGCATATTTTGAGAAAATAGCTTACAAGTTGAGTTCATGCATAAAATAGAGATCCAAGGTCTGAGAATCACTCCTATAGCTTTCCATAAAGCTCTATACCAATAAGCATTCCAATATCAACACTGCTTCAGTCTTGATCTTTATTTCCATTGCTTTATATTTTTAGCTAATTTTTTAGTATTTTTGGAAATTTTTTAATTAAAGCTCTTAAACTGAATTTGAAACGTTTCTGATAGCTTAAACAAGCTACTAGGAGCTTATTTGAGCTTACTTGGTACAAAACAACAAATACAAACACATCTAGATTAATATGAGAATTTAAAGTCGAAATTTCACAATCATAAAAACTTGGTAAATTACTGAAATTGAAACTGGAAATAGGTTTGAGATACACTGGAATATGATTACAAAGTATTAAAAAGCTTAAACATTAACTGAAAACTAAAAAGCTTAAAATGACATAAGTAAAATATAAATTACACTAACTCTACTACTCTCTTCTCTCTCAGCTTTCTTGATTTATAATGATCTATGTCGACCTCTGAATCTTTCCCACCATTTCTTAGCCATTGGATCAATCCAGATCATCAAAAATGCCAAATGGCAATTTTGGCGCCAAAAAGTCATTGAGAGCAGGTAGCAGCATTAATTGCTTTTGGGAGTATGTAGAGGTGGAGGGGAAGGTGGAAAGGTGATTTACAGCTGGGGAGATAAGGGGTGATGAGAAAACCATCACTGGTTTTGGGTTTGCAGTGGGGGGATGAGATGGATAAACAGTATACGCGGTATTCTTGTTTTTTTTAAAAATGGGTCGGGTTATGTATATTGGGCTTGGTATTGGGTTAAAGGGTTTAGTGTATTTAAATTAGGTCCGTTTGGTTTTATAGAAATAACAAGGACCATATTTGTAATTTGTCCAAACTTGAGGAACTGACCTGCAACTTCCCAAAGTTATCACAAGGGTTAAACTTGTAACATGTGAATAGTACAAGGACCAATGATAATTATTTTCCATTTTTAATAAATCCAAAGCCTTTTATGTCATTTTTGAAACTTAAGGGACCAAATATGTAATTTTCCAAAAGTTCACTATAAGGACCAATTTTGTCATTTATGAATAGTACAAGGTTAATATTTGATAAATTTCCATTTTTAAATTCACCAAGGACTATTTATGACATTTTTCAAAGTTCAGGGACTAAAGTTGTCATTTTGTAAATTTTAAACTTTAAAAGGTTTATTTTGACAACTTTTGAATCTTATGGACCTTAAATGACATTTTACAAGTTTTTGAATTACCAGGGACTAGATTTGACAACTTTTGAAACTTGGGGGACTAAAACTGCCAATTTTGCAAACTTGATACGTTTTTCATCTGATTTTGGTATTTTTGCTTTTAAAACACATAAAACACTTGTTTGTGATATTTTCATCATTTTGATACATTTCTGAGTGTTTTCAGATGTTTTTGCAGTCTAAACGGTATAAAAATGATGAGTATTTAGACACTCATCAATCCCCCACACTAAGATATTGCTAGTCCCTAGCAATGATTTATGAAAAGTTAATGATTTCATCTCTTTACCAAAAGCCATTACTTCTGGAGTAGCCAATTGTTTTAGTTCAAGTAAGAACCTTGGTACAATGATAACCAAATGATTTTGAGCAAATCACCAGCTTTCAACGGTTTTGATTTGTCTTTACCAGAAGCCGTTTGCTTCTGAACTAGCCAACTCTTAGATAAATTATCAATATTATCTTTGGTGAGCCGATTACCAATTATGGTTTTTCCACTGCCTTTACCACAAGCCATAAACTTGCGGGCTAGCCAACTCTTCACTTTTAAGGATATGGTGAGCTGAACACCATACAATTTTGGGCAAATTGCAAGCCGTCAACGGATTTGAGATATCTTTACCAAGAGCCGTTTGCTCCTGGATTAGCCAATCCTTATGTGGGTTAGACATGGTGGACTGATTACCATTTGTTGTGTTTAGTACATAGTACTTCCACTACAAAAAATTTTAAAATTTGGCCATTTTGGGGGAAAAAGGGACTAAAAGGGTACATTTATGATCAAATTCGCCAGAATTCCCCCCCCCCCCACACTTAGAAATGAATATTGTCCTAAATATTCAAAGTACCGGTTGTTATGCCGAATCCTTGAACATAAAAAGATAACATTACTAGCTAAGTGTAGAAACACAACAATTATTCTATTTTTTTTTTTTTTTTTTTTATAGATATATATATACAACATGTGGGGTATCTCCCCCACACTAGGGTGGACTCATGGGTGAAAACCCATGTGGTGCTTGCTATGTTTTGATTCCCGAGTCGCTAGCTTGACTCGACCCCGTATTCATTGGTTCATGGGGAAGTAAGTGGAAGAGACAATCTCCATCGGACTTTCACTTAAAATGTTTGTATAAACATTTAAGCACGTGAAAGTTCCACACCGATAAGATATAGATAGAACCGGCTCAAAAATGATAAATGAAAATGCCGGGGTCAAAGATAATGTCTTCATTCCCGAAGGAGTGAAGAACAGGAGAAGCCACGGGATAGGTGAAGAAGAGAAGGAAAGTCATGATAAAAATCTTGACTAACTCTTCATCCTCAATAGGAGAATTCATAGTTTCATGAATCTCCTCAGTTAAGTTCACTTGATCAAGACATATTATGGGTGTGTCTAGATCAAAGTAGAAATTATCATACTCGGCGGATGATATGATGAGTAAGTTCACAGGAACTCCCGAAGGTGAATGAATCATATTCAATTGGTATCAGGGTTCACTGGTGAATTCCTCTAATGTAAATGATTCATAATCGGGGAGAGAATTATGAGAATGAAAAGTGGTAGCCACTAATCTCTTCCCATATTATCAAAACAGAAGGCTTCCATTTCCGGAATAAAATCATCGGAAAAATTGTCACTATCCTTTATGGGGATAGGAGATGAAATGGGTTTTTCTTTGAAAGCCTCGATTTTAGAAATGAGAAGACTGACATTCATGTAATGTTGCGAAGGCTTCATCTTTGATTTCAGTGTCAGTAACTTCATCATTCTCTTCTTCTAAGCTAAACAAGCTCAAGGTAATTCTTCCATATAACTGATCTCCACAAGATAACGAATCGTCATCAATAGAATCGGAGCACATCTCAACATGATTACTTTGGAAGACAAGAGGAGGAGGAATATCACACACATGATCAAAAGTTCCCTGTGACTCTCTCGGGATTGGGACAAGGTCCTCAACACTAGACTTTATGAATTCGTCCGATTCCTTTTCAGGAACAGTGTCAAGATGCTCGTCCCCCATGTTTAGAGATGAGTGGGAGCTTCGGTGTGATGAGCGTTGTTTGAGAATGAAACTCAACTGCTGGGATATCAACTGATGAACTTGATGAATCTTTATAAAATTGTAGGATACCAAGTGCATCCTCATCATCATGTCATAGGAATAAAACGAAATTGAGAGCTAGATCTGGCGGCTTTTTCTTTGCAATTAATCCCTAATAGACTTTTCAAAAGCAATTTGGGAATTTATTTTAGCAGCCTGCTCTTTAGCTAGCAATTCTTCCATGGATTTCTCATGTGAATTTTTAATGACGGGACATTGTGGGAGTGGAGATTTGTCAAAACCGGAAGGTTGACATTGATAATCATCATGAGGACCCCCACAATGTACACAAGAAAAACAGGGAACATTATGAAATGCTGTTTTACTCAACTCCTCAGTTCTTTCACTGACTCCGAAGCTCTAGATAAGTGTCTTGTTGGGTTTGCTGAGGAGTTTGAGTTATTTGGCACGTGAGGTTGGTCGTGATCTGGATAGTCATATAATTGTTACAAGGAAATGGATTCCCTGTTTGACAATCAGAGCGTGAAATGGGACCTCCACAGTTTTCACAACAAAATGATTGTTGTGGCTGGTCATGTGAATAATATGGAATTTGGTCATTCCAAAGTCTGAGTGTTACCAGAAAACTGTTCATAGACAAACGTGTTTTCGGATTGACACTCAAATCCTTGGTGAGGACCTCCACAAAATTCACAGCAGTGATGTTGATTATATGAAGATAAGTCGGGCTGTGGTGGGTAATTGGAAAAATTTGAGGGGGTCGTAAATGAGTTCGATTAGGATCATAATCAAATGAATTCCTCGAACCACAAAACAAACAACTCCCGTTCTGAATATCATTACCACATTGTACACACGTACACCAGCGACAGGGTGAACCAAAAAGAGGCTCACCACAACCGACACAAGGAATAACCGATTCTATTTGAGAGTTATGAGAAGGAATCAGTTCATTCAAAGAATCAACAAAACCAACATGGTGATCCGAATGACTATTAAGACTCGAAGAACATTTTGAAAAATCCGGAGGTGGGACAAGTGGTGTGCTCTGAGAGCTAGCAATTTCCATCACTTCCGTTATGGTCTCGGTTCGGTTCTTGAGAAACGTGAAGATTAGGCAAGTCATTCTTGATAGTCACCGGTCTAAATTCTGCATGTTTGCTTTTAACCGTAAATCGTGAAAGTTTAGGATCAATTTTAGACGGCTTAGGAGCAATTGAGGGATTAGATCTTTGGATAACCGTAGGTTGGACTTTTTTAGCACTTCCATTATCAGAAGGAAGTACCTGGTCCTTTGTCACCCCGGTTTCTCGTTCCATATCCCTTCGCAGAATTAATGGATCATCACGAACAACACGAATTCTAGACATTTTTGACAAAGTATGAAGTTTTTCAAATTCGTTCCAGAATTCGTCGTAGTCGAGAGATTCCATGAGAATAGAAGAAGTTAGAATCAAATGGATAGAGGGTAAAAGGATAAAGAATCAAAAAGGGTAAGAGGATAAAGAGGAATATTTTTGGCATTTTTTGAAAAACATGTTATAAAGAATGAAAATATTTTTGGGTTTGTTAACACTTTAGGAAAAGTGTTAATGAACTTTTGATTTTTAAAATTGTTTACAAAAAGGTGGTATATGTGCAAGAATGGATCTGGAAATGCTTAAAACACGCTTACAGCCTCCCCGGCAGGGCGCAAAATTTGATCGTCCCGGAACCGTAAGTTATCTCACGCAAGCCGGCCACTTGTGAATGACCAACCGTAAGAAACTCAAAACAGCTCAGAAACCAAATGCAATTTAGATCAGAGGAATATAGTGTATTCCTGGGTCGTTAAGTCCCACGGAGGATGAATTGGTGTTAAACAACTTCAGATGTCGAATAATCACTAAGGATAGTGATCAGTAAGGTTTTTGAGAAATTTATACCTAAAGAAAAGATTTGTAAATTACAGCGACTTAAATGCAAATTAAAAGAAATTAAAAATTTAAAATATATTAAATAAACGCTATCACTATTTTAAAATTGATGAACGTTTAAATCCTAAAACATACGTTTTTAAATAAAATTACGTAAACGTACAAAATAAAACGTGAATTTTAAGAAATAAAAGGCCTACAAATATGAAAATGACATTTTTACAATCCTAATAATAAAAGAAAATTATTAGAAAAGAAAATTATTTTTACAACTATTTATTTATTTATTATTAATTAAAAACTATTTAAAAGACACTTAAATACAAGAAAATATAAAAATAACCTGTAAAAATAAAATTATAACTTAGAAAAATCTAAAATATGATAAAACTTATTTTAAAACTGAAAATATATTTTTTATACTTTTTATATATTTATTATTAATTTAATACTATTTAAAACTAATTAAAATGCTAGAAAATACTAATTAAACCAAAAAAATTATGGAAAAATATTTTTTATGACTTTTATATTTATCTTAATCTAGGAAAATTGAAAACATATTTTTTTAAGCTTTTTCTGATTTATTTGTATTAAAAGCTATTTAAAAAGGATTAAAAACTAGTTTAAATAAGGAAAAATACTAAACAGTGATGGAAAAATCTGAAAAATTCAGGAAAATACTAAAATATTATTCTAAGTCTAAGAAAAATATAAAAACATATGCTTATGTGGAGGAAAATGCAACTGCAGTGTAACTGCTTATTAAAAAGCAATTCAAAATAAGCCAAAGTCCACAAATCGACACCAAATGAACACAGAAGCTAACTAATGCTATATTAAGTCTAAATTAGCTAATTAACAGTACTCTTAATCATTAAATAAGCTTAAACTAGTTTTGAGCTTATTGGATTAATAATGAAAAACAGTGATTAGGTGGCACCTTTAAGCTATTGCATAAGCTAAATAAATAAGCTAAAGGTAAAAACAGATATAGGGACCTAAAGATAACCTAGCCTACTATACTTGGACCAAAAATCAGCTCCTCACAAGCTTGAATGAAGCTTGTGAACAAGCTGCAATATGCCTGTGCACACTCAGTGTATACTGAGTGTGTGCACAGGGCATGCATTTTGAAAAGGGTCTAAAAGAAGCTGATGATTAAGCACTGAATAAGCTAAGTAGAAGTAAACTAGTATTTTTCTAATTTAGTTAAGCAACTAAATATTGATATCCCAAAAGCTTAAAAGCTAAATCTTAGTATTGAATCCTATATAAAATTCTAAATTTTATTCAAAAAACTGCTATTAGGAAAAATTTGACTTTTTAATTAAACTAAGTATTTGACTTTTATGAACTTTAAATTAATCCTACTTATTGATTGTGTTATAATAAGCTGTAATAAGTTGATTTTAGGCTAGAGTAACAAATTATAAGCTAATATGATGAATTTCACAATCTAAAATCTTAACAGTTGACAGAGAAGGTGAGTTAAAAAAGGATTTTGACTTTTTAACTAATGAGGAATAGTTTTTATGACTGACCTGAGCTATTAGGTTGTATTGTGATGCATATCAGACAATATCAACTCCACAAACACCTTTTAACACAGTTATAACAATAAATCCAAACACCACTTTTGTGGACTGTTTTGAGAATTTTAACACTAAAACAAGTTTTAGAACTAAGTTATCTATTGATTAATTGATATAAACTATGTTTAAACAGATTTAAGCTAAAATTATCAAGATCATAGCACTTATACTAGAATTTGCATATTTTGAGAAAATAGCTTACAAGTTGAGTTCATGCATAAAATAGAGATCCAAGGTCTGAGAATCACTCCTATAGCTTTCCATAAAGCTCTATACCAATAAGCATTCCAATATCAACACTGCTTCAGTCTTGATCTTTATTTCCATTGCTTTATATTTTTAGCTAATTTTTTAGTATTTTTGGAAATTTTTTAATTAAAGCTCTTAAACTGAATTTGAAACGTTTCTGATAGCTTAAACAAGCTACTAGGAGCTTATTTGAGCTTACTTGGTACAAAACAACAAATACAAACACATCTAGATTAATATGAGAATTTAAAGTCGAAATTTCACAATCATAAAAACTTGGTAAATTACTGAAATTGAAACTGGAAATAGGTTTGAGATACACTGGAATATGATTACAAAGTATTAAAAAGCTTAAACATTAACTGGAAAACTTAAAAAGCTTAAAATGACATAAGTAAAAATAAAATTACACTAACTACTCTACTACTCTCTTTCTCTCAGCTTCTTTCTTGATTTATAATGATCTATGTCGACCTCTGAATCTTTCCCACCATTTCTTAGCCATTGGATCAATCCAGATCATCAAAAATGCCAAATGGCAATTTTGGCGCCAAAAAGTCATTTGAGCAGGTAGCAGCATTAATTGCTTCTTGGGAGTATGTAGAGGTGGAGGGGGAAGGTGGAAAGGTGATTTAACAGCTGGGGAGATAAGGGTGATGAGAAAACCATCACTGGTTTTGGGTTTGCAGTGGGGGGATGAGATGGATAAACAGTATACTCGGTATTCTTGTTTTTTTTTTTTTAAATGGGCCGGGTTATGTATATTGGGCTTGGTATTGGGTTAAAGGGTTTAGTGTATTTAAATTAGGTCCGTTTGGTTTTATAGTAATAACAAGGACCATATTTGTAATTTGTCCAAACTTGAGGAACTGAACCTGCAACTTTCCCAAAGTTATCACAAGGGTTAAACTTGTAACATGTGAATAGTACAAGGACCAATGATAATTATTTTCCATTTTTAATAAATCCAAGGCCTTTTATGTCATTTTTGAAACTTAAGGGACCAAATATGTAATTTTCCAAAAGTTCACTATAAGGACCAATTTTGTCATTTATGAATAGTACAAGATTAATATTTGATAAATTTCCATTTTTAAATTCACCAAGGACTATTTATGACATTTTTCAAAGTTCAGGGACTAAAGTTGTCATTTTGTAAATTTTAAACTTTAAAAGGTTTATTTTGACAACTTTTGAATCTTATGGACCTTAAATGACATTTTACAAGTTTTTGAATTACCAGGGACTAGATTTGACAACTTTTGAAACTTGGGGGACTAAAACTGCCAATTTTGCAAACTTGATACGTTTTTCATCTGATTTTGGTATTTTTGCTTTTAAAACACATAAAACACTTGTTTGTGATATTTTCATCATTTTGATACATTTCTGAGTGTTTTCAGATGTTTTTGCAGTTTAAACGGTACAAAAATGATGAGTATTTAGACACTCATCAATCCCCACACTAAGATATTGCTAGTCCCTAGCAATGATTTATGAAAAGTTAATGATTTCATCTCTTTACCAAAAGCCATTACTTCTGGAGTAGCCAATTGTTTTAGTTCAAGTAAGAACCTTGGTACAATGATAACCAAATGATTTTGAGCAAATCACCAGCTTTCAACGGTTTTGATTTGTCTTTACCAGAAGCCGTTTGCTTCTGGACTAGCCAACTCTTAGATAAATTATCAATATTATCTTTGGTGAGCCGATTACCAATTATGTTTTTTCCACTGCCTTTACCACAAGCCATAAACTTGCGGGCTAGCCAACTCTTCACTTTTAAGGATATGGTGAGTTGAACACCATACAATTTTGGGCAAATTGCAAGCCGTCAACGGATTTGAGATATCTTTACCAAGAGCCGTTTGCTCCTGGATTAGCCAATCCTTATGTGGGTTAGACATGGTGGACTGATTACCATTTGTTGTGTTTAGTACATAGTACTTCCACTACAAAAAATTTTAAAATTTGGCCATTTTGGGGGAAAAAGGGACTAAAAGGGTACATTTATGATCAAATTCGCCAGAATTTCCCCCCCACACTTAGAAATGAATATTGTCCTCAATATTCAAAGTACCGGTTGTTATGCCGAATCCTTGAACATAAAAAGATAACATTACTAGCTAAGTGTAGAAACACAACAATTATTCTATTTTTTTTTTTTTTTATAGATATATATATACAACATGTGGGGTATCTCCCCCACACTAGGGTGGACTCATGGGTGAAAACCCATGTGGTGCTTGCTAATGTTTTTGATTCCCGAGTCACTAGCTTGACTCGACCCCGCATTAATTGGTTCATGGGGAAGTAAGTGGAAGAGACAATCTCCATCGGACTTTCACTTAAAATGTTTGTATAAACATTTAAGCACGTGAAAGTTCCACACCGATAAGATATAGATAGAACCGGCTCAAAAATGATAAATGAAAATGCCGGGGTCAAAGATAATGTCTTCATTCCCGAAGGAGTGAAGAACAGGAGAAGCCACGGGATAGGTGAAGAAGAGAAAGAAAGTCATGATAAAAATCATGACTAACTCTTCATCCTCAATAGGAGAATTCATAGTTTCATGAATCTCCTCAGTTAAGTTCACTTGATCAAGACATATTATGGGTGTGTCTAGATCAAAGTAGAAATTATCATACTCCGGCGGAGATATGATATGAGTAAGTTCACAGGAGAACTCCTCGAAGGTGAATGAATCATATTCATAATTGGTATCAGTGGGTTCACTGGTGAACTCCTCCAATGTAAATGATTCATAATCGGGGAGAGAATTATGAGAATGAAAAGTGGTACTGCCACTAATCTTCTCTCCCATATTATCAAAACAGAAGGCTTCCATTTCCGGAATAAAATCATCGGAAAAATTGTCACTATCCTTTATGGGGATAGGAGATGAAATGGGTTTTTCTTTGAAAGCCTCGATTTTAGAAATGAGAAGACTGACATTCAGTAATGTTGCACGAAGTGCTTCATCTTTGATTTCAGTGTCAGTAACTTCATCATTCTCTTCTTCTAAGCTAACAAGCTCAGAAGGTAATTCTTCCATATAACTGATGTCTCCACAAGATAACGAATCGTCATCAATAGAATCGGAGCACATCTCAACATGATTACTTTGGAAGACAAGAGGAGGAGGGATATCACACACATGATCAAAAGTTCCCTGTGACTCTCTCGGGATTGGGACAAGGTCCTCAACACTAGACTTTATGAATTCGTCCGATTCCTTTTCAGGAACAGTGTCAAGATGCTCATCCCCCATGTTTAGAGAGTGAGTGGGAGCTTCGGGTGTGATAGCAGTTGTTTGAGAATGAATCTCAACTACTGGGATATCAACTGATGAACTTGATGAATCTTTATAAAATTGTAGGATACCAAGTGCATCCTCATCATCACTGTCATCAGGAATAAAACGAAATTGAGAGCTAGATCTGGCTGCTTTTTCTTTTGCAATTAATTCCCTAATAGACTTTTCAAAAGCAATTTGGGAATTTATTTTAGCAGCCTGCTCTTTAGCTAGCAATTCTTCCATGGATTTCTCATGTGAATTTTTAATGACGGGACATTGTGGGAGTGGAGATTTGTCAAAACCGGAAGGTTGACATTGATAATCATCATGAGGACCCCCACAATGTACACAAGAAAAACTGGGAACATTATGAAATGCTGTTTTACTCAACTCCTCAGTTCTTTTCACTGACTCCAGAAGCTCTAGATAAGTGTCTTGTTGGGTTTGCTGAGGAGTTTGAGTTATTTGGCACTGTGGAGGTTGGTCGTGATATGGATAGTCGTAATTGTTACAAGGAAATGGATTCCCTGTTTGACAATCAGAGCTGAAATGGGGACCTCCACAGTTCTCACAACAAAATGATTGTTGTGGCTGGTCATATGAATAATATGGAATTTGGTCATTTCCAAAGTCCTGAGTGTTACCAGAAAACTGTTCATAGACAAACGTGTTTCCGGATTGACACTCAAATCCTTGGTGAGGACCTCCACAAAATTCACAGCAGTGATGTTGATTATATGAAGATAAGTCGGGCTGTGGTGGGTAATTGGAAAAATTTGAGGGGTCGTTAAATGAGTTCGGATTAGGATCATAATCAAATGAATTCCTCGAACCACAAAACAAACAACTCCCGTTCCGAATATCATTACCACATTGTACACACGTACACCAGCGACAGGGTGAACCAAAAAGAGGCTCACCACAACCGACACAAGGAATAAACGATTCTATTTGAGAGTTATGAGAAGGAATCAGTTCATTCAAAGAATCAACAAAACCAACATGGTGATCCGAATGACTATTAAGACTCGAAGAACATTTTGAAAAATCCGGAGGTGGGACAAGTGGTGTGCTCTGAGAGCTAGCAATTTCCATCACTTCCGTTATGGTCTCCGGTTCTGGTTCTTGAGAAACGTGAAGATTAGGCAAGTCATTCTTGATAGTCACCGGTCTAAATTCTGCATGTTTGCTTTTAACCGTAAATCGTGAAAGTTTAGGATCAATTTTAGACGGCTTAGGAGCAATTGAGGGATTAGATCTTTGGATAACCGTAGGTTGGACTTTTTTAGCACTTCCATTATCAGAAGGAAGTACCTGGTCCTTTGTCACCCCGGTTTCTCGTTCCATATCCCTTCGCAGAATTAATGGATCATCACGAACAACACGAATTCTAGACATTTTTGACAAAGTATGAAGTTTTTCAAATTCGTTCCAGAATTCGTCGTAGTCGAGAGATTCCATGAGAATAGAAGAAGTTAGAATCAAATGGATAGAGGGTAAAAGGATAAAGAATCAAAAAGGGTAAGAGGATAAAGAGGAATATTTTTGGCATTTTTGAAAAACATGTTATAAAGAATGAAAATATTTTTGGGTTTGTTAACACTTTAGGAAAAGTGTTAATGAACTTTTTGATTTTAAAAATTGTTTACAAAAAGGTGGTATATGTGCAAGAATGGATCTGGAAATGCTTAAAACACGCTTACAGCCTCCCCGGCAGCGGCGCCAAAATTTGATCGGTCCCGAACCGTCAAGTTATCTCACGCAAGCTAGCCACTTGTGAATGACCAACCGTAAGAAACTCAAAACAGCTCAGAAACCAAATGCAATTTAGATCAGAGGAATATAGTGTATTCCTGGGTCGTTAAGTCCCACGGAGGATGAATTGGTGTTAAACAACTTCAGATGTCGAATAATCACTAAGGATAGTGATCAGTAAGGTTTTTGAGAAATTTATACCTAAAGAAAAGATTTGTAAATTACAGCGACTTAAATGCAAATTAAAAGAAATTAAAAAGTTAAAATATATTAAATAAACGCTATCACTATTTTAAAATTGATGAACGTTTAAAACCTAAAACATACGTTTTTAAATAAAATTACGTAAACGTACAAAATAAAACGTGAGTTTTAAGAAATAAAAGGCCTACAAATATGAAAATGACATTTTTACAATCCTAATAATAAAAGAAAATTATTAGAAAAGAAAATTATTTTTACAACTATTTATTTATTTATTATTAATTAAAAACTATTTAAAAGACACTTAAATACAAGAAAATATAAAAATAACCTGGAAAAATAAAATTATAAATTATAAAAATATAAAATATGATAAAACTTATTTTAAAACTGAAAATATATTTTTTAGACTTTTTATATATTTATTATTAATTTAATACTATTTAAAACTAATTAAAATGCTAGAAAATACTAATTAAACCAAAAAAATTATGGAAAAATATTTTTTATGACTTTTATATTTATCTTAATCTAGGAAAATTGAAAACATATTTTTTTAAGCTTTTTCTGATTTATTTGTATTAAAAGCTATTTAAAAAGGATTAAAAACTAGTTTAAATAAGGAAAAATACTAAACAGTGATGGAAAAATCTGAAAAATTCAGGAAAATACTAAAATATTATTCTAAGTCTAAGAAAAATATAAAAACATATGCTTATGTGGAGGAAAATGCAACTGCAGTGTAACTGCTTATTAATAAGCAATTCAAAATAAGCCAAAGTCCACAAATCGACACCAAATGAACACAGAAGCTAACTAATGCTATATTAAGTCTACATTAGCTAATTAACAGTACTCTTAATCATTAAATAAGCTTAAACTAGTTTTGAGCTTATTGGATTAATAATGAAAAAACAGTGATTAGGTGGCACCTTTAAGCTAGTGCATAAGCTAAATAAATAAGCTAAAGGTAAAAACAGATATAGGGACCTAAAGATAACCTAGCCTACTATACTTGGACCAAGAATCAGCTCCTCACAAGCTTGAATGAAGCTTGTGAACAAGCTGCAATATGCCTGTGCACACTCAGTGTATACTGAGTGTGTGCACAGGGCATGCATTTTGAAAAGGGTCTAAAAGAAGCTGATGATTAAGCACTGAATAAGCTAAGTAGAAGTAAACTAGTATTTTCTAATTTAGTTAAGCAACTAAATATTGATATCCCAAAAGCTTAAAAGCTAAATCTTAGTATTGAATCCTATATAAAATTCTAAATTTTATTCAAAAAACTGCTATTAGGAAAATTTTGACTTTTTAATTAAACTAAGTATTTGACTTTTATGAACTTTAAATTAATCCTACTTATTGATTGTGTTATAATAAGCTGTAATAAGTTGATTTTAGGCTAGAGTAACAAATTATAAGCTAATATGATGAATTTCACAATCTAAAATCTTAACAGTTGACAGAGAAGGTGAGTTAAAAAAGGATTTTGACTTTTTAACTAATGAGGAATAGTTTTTATGCCTGAACTGAGCTATTAGGTTGTATTGTGATGCATATCAGACAATATCAACTCCACAAACACCTTTTAACACAGTTATAACAATAAATCCAAACACCACTTTTGTGGACTGTTTTGAGAATTTTAACACTAAAACAAGTTTTAGAACTAAGTTATCTATTGATTAATTGATATAAACTATGTTTAAACAGATTTAAGCTAAAATTATCAAGATCATAGCACTTATACTAGAATTTGCATATTTTGAGAAAATAGCTTACAAGTTGAGTTCATGCATAAAATAGAGATCCAAGGTCTGAGAATCACTCCTATAGCTTTCCATAAAGCTCTATACCAATAAGCATTCCAATATCAACACTGCTTCAGTCTTGATCTTTATTTCCATTGCTTTATATTTTTAGCTAATTTTTTAGTATTTTTGGAAATTTTTTAATTAAAGCTCTTAAACTGAATTTGAAATGTTTCTGATAGCTTAAACAAGCTACTAGGAGCTTATTTGAGCTTACTTGGTACAAAACAACAAATACAAACACATCTAGATTAATATGAGAATTTAAAGTCGAAATTTCACAATCATAAAAACTTGGTAAATTACTGAAATTGAAACTGGAAATAGGTTTGAGATACACTGGAATATGATTACAAAGTATTAAAAAGCTTAAACATTAACTGGAAAACTTAAAAAGCTTAAAATGACATAAGTAAAAATAAAATTACACTAACTACTCTACTACTCTCTTTCTCTCAGCTTCTTTCTTGATTTATAATGATCTATGTCGACCTCTGAATCTTTCCCACCATTTCTTAGCCATTGGATCAATCCAGATCATCAAAAATGCCAAATGGCAATTTTGGCGCCAAAAAGTCATTTGAGCAGGTAGCAGCATTAATTGCTTCTTGGGAGTATGTAGAGGTGGAGGGGGAAGGTGGAAAGGTGATTTAACAGCTGGGGAGATAAGGATGATGAGAAAACCATCATTGGTTTTGGGTTTGCAGTGGGGGGATGAGATGGATAAATAGTATACGCGGTATTCTTGTTTTTTTTAAAAAATGGGCCGGGTTATGTATATTGGGCTTGGTATTGGGTTAAAGGGTTTAGTGTATTTAAATTAGGTCCGTTTGGTTTTATAGTAATAACAAGGACCATATTTGTAATTTGTCCAAACTTGAGGAACTGAACCTGCAACTTTCACAAAGTTATCACAAGGGTTAAACTTGTAACATGTGAATAGTACAAGGACCAATGATAATTATTTTCCATTTTTAATAAATCCAAGGCCTTTTATGTCATTTTTGAAACTTAAGGGACCAAATATGTAATTTTCCAAAAGTTCACTATAAGGACCAATTTTGTCATTTATGAATAGTACAAGGTTAATATTTGATAAATTTCCATTTTTAAATTCACCAAGGACTATTTATGACATTTTTCAAAGTTCAGGGACTAAAGTTGTCATTTTGTAAATTTTAAACTTTAAAAGGTTTATTTTGACAACTTTTGAATCTTATGGACCTTAAATGACCATTTACAAGTTTTTGAATTACCAGGGACTAGATTTGATAACTTTTGAAACTTGGGGTACTAAAACTGCCAATTTTGCAAACTTGATACGTTTTTCATCTGATTTTGGTATTTTTGCATTTAAAACACATAAAACACTTGTTTGTGATATTTTCATCATTTTGATACATTTCTGAGTGTTTTCAGATGTTTTTGCAGTCTAAACGGTATAAAAATGATGAGTATTTAGACACTCATCAGGTTCCCTCAAGGGAAGGATCCATGGGATCCGTGAGACAGAAGCTGAAATTCTCTTCTATTTTTCTCACTTTGGCTAACAACCTCTATATTTTCATCATTTTATCCTTTTTACTAATGAGTATGTTACTTAAAGCTTGTGCTCTCATGATCACATGCCTTAAATTCATATCTAATCATTAGATTTTAGTCCACATTTTGGGTCAAGCATTCATTACAATGCATTATTCTTTTTATAAACAGGGTTCCCAAAATGCTTGCATCTTCATCACTCTCAACCTCACAAACAACCATCATCATGTCATCCAAAAGATCTTCCAACATAGATGAATCACCTAGTGCAAACAATCCTTTTCAAGAAATCTAAAATTTTGTCCTACCACCTTCCGTACTACCACCACCCAAATCTACAAAAACCACATGGATTAGCATCCGGCCTTGTTGTTTAGCCAAACCATTATCAAATAGTTCATCACCAACCACTCATTCACCACCAAATGGTTCCATAGTAGCACCTCCCTCATCTCCAACAAGCAAACCACCATCATCACCTATCAAGTCTCCACCTAAAGTCACTCTATTAGAACTCCTTAAGACTCCAACAAGATCCCAACAAACCAACCCAAAAGAACTAGTCTTTTTAACACCTCCCACATCTCCAAACACAATTTACAAAGACCTTGAAACCTCACCACCTTTAGCTCCCATTCTCTTACAAGAACATCTAGGTTCTTTTCCACCACCACTTCCAACCATTCCGGACTTTGATCCATATTTTCTAACTTTTCCACCACATCTTCCGCATCTCACAAATCAAACTAACCCGGAAAACTTCCGCACACATTACCCACATCATTTACATTGTGAACATTGCCAATCCACTAGGAATCTTGCAATAGAAATTAGGGAAGAGATACGACTCATACTTAACCTCATCCTAGATCGCATCAACATCATCACTCACCAAAACCTCCATCCATAACCTTATGCAAGCATGGAAGGAATAATATTACTTTTTTCTCTAGTTATTTTCATTTGAGTCATTTTCTTTAGAAAAAATCTTGTTCTTAGTTTTACATGCTCGTATGTGGCATATATACCACTACATCTTGTTATTTTATTACAATGCTTTGTTTACATACCTTGGATCTCTATCTTGTTTCTCGTCAATCACAAGATTTATGCATGTTACCACTAACCTTTTCTTTGTAGGCTTTTATTTTTTCTCACTTGACACCCTATTCTAGGGGGAACTACCGTCAAGGGGGAGTTAGAGATATGTGGACTATTTTTCCACACTTTATTTCTTCATTAGGTTCGCTTTTTGTTTCGACAAAAAAGGGGAGAAGAAGTAAAACTTATGCTTTCAAAACTTATGCTTTCAAAACATACATCTAATCTTAAATTTTACTCATCTTAACATTATGTTTTGTCATCAACAAAAAGGGGGAGATTGTTAATACAAATAAGCCGTAAAAACGTTTATTAATATTTAGCGATCTCTTTGTGTTTTGTTGATAACAAATATAATGTCATCATAAGTAAAATTATAAGGATACATGTTATTTTTGTAAAGCATCTACATATATAGTCATTTAATACAAATTGTTGTAATAATTCACTTGTTGTAATAATTTATTAGGATGGGTAAAAACCACAACACATGACCCATACCCATGGAGCTTATCCATAACCCATGGAGTTAACCCATAACCTATTGTCTAGATGCATTGCATCTTTTAGATACATTGTATCTACTTAGATACCCATGGTCCCATGTCTAGGACCCATAACCCATTACCTAAAAACCCATGGGCAAACAGGAGCGTCTCACGGATCCCTACGTTTACACTAGACGGATCATGTTAGGAATTAGAAATTCCATGTGAAGTGTTGGTCACCCCAACTATAGACTAGCATAAGTTAGCTCGTAGACATATCGTTATTTACTGCTTATTAGATTAGTTATTAGCTTAGTTTAGCTTAGTTTAACACCGTGGAAAAAGGACGGGTCTTTACCCATTGTATGCTTGATCCACAGCCTGTCAGGAGGGCGTTTAGTTTGTAACTATAAATACCCTTCCCACTAAGGGAAGGGTGGTGCTTCTCATTAATCTAACCTTGCATTTGTTGATTATTTCTCTCTCTAAAAAATCCTTCTCATCTCTTCATCTCTTTAAAATGGCATTCTTGTTTAATCATCTACCTAGACCATCCGAATCATCTAAACAACATATTATATACGATCCTACAAATGGTATCAGAGCCTCGTTGTTTGTGTTTATTGATTTTTGTGGTTCGATTTATGTTTTAAAACTGTTTCTATACGTTATTGTTGAATCTGAAAAAAAAATCTTATTCATTCTTTGATAACAGTTTTAAAACTAGCACTATGTATCCTTTATAGTTAAAAAGTCATTTGCTTTTAAAGTTTAATATTTCTTTGTTTGTGTCATTCATTTTTCCAAGCAGCAGCTTTTGTGACTTTTGATTCTTTCGTGATTTTTATTGGAATCTGGTCATATATTAGTGGTCAAAACGGGTAAAAAGTTATGCTTTTTATGTCCTTTCCTTTTTTTTGGGTCTGGCAACTTGGTCGAAAAAAATGGTCATAAATTTCTTCAAAGCGATTTGTGTCAAAATTGCTTTTGAGCGTTTTGTCTTTAACAGGAATGCGAGTTGTCACATTTATAGGTAATAAGCGAGTTGTGGTTGTTTGACTTTTGGGTCAAAAAGTCATAAGCGACTTGTCTCAAACGCTTTATTGAAAACGATTTGTCTTATAATCTTGAAGCGATTTGAGTGTGTAATGCATTTTGACTACTAAGTCAGAAGCGATTTGTTGACCATTGACCAAATATCCAAATACCATCAGAGACCTCAGGTTGTTAAACCATCCTTGGTCCATAGTTTTCAGTTTAAGAAATTGAGAAGAAGAATGCTTATCAGACCAGAAAACATTATAACCTACATCTAGACTCACCAAAGGACCCTCACAATCACTCCCCAACTCTCATTCATATTCAAAAGTCGAAAGCTAACATGCAAATAGATCTCAGTTTTATCTCCATTTGGTACTTAAAGTTTCGTCAATAATCAAAAACCAATGAGATAAATTCATCATAGATCTCTTGTATTTGTTAAAAATATCCGAACATCTTGAACTAAGGACAAAATCATGAAAGATTTCATTCTCAAATCTTGTTCGTTGATATGAAATAACAAACGGTTAAAAGCTAGATCTCAGCACTTACTTTTCGATTCATTAACAAGGACATCAGGACTTTTGGAGGTCCATATATCGAAAGTAAAAATCTTCATAGATCTAGGTTTGTTAGTATATATTCGAAAATAAAGAAGTGAGATTAACAAAATTGTTAATTCAAATCTTTTATTCGTTAAAGGATAATCAAACAAAATAAATCTGAGCACATGAACAAGATCAATGCCTACCGGTTATCTCTATGGATTGAGAAGCTGAATCTTTGATCATGCCAACCCTGTAGCGTTAATGAAGAGCATCAAGCCATCTCTGTGGCGATGTCGTGTTGTTTACAAGGAAGAGTAGGGCTATTGATTTATCTGCTATTGATGATAGGAGATGAGGAGAATATTGGAGGAGGGGGCGGAGTGTTTTAGAGGCTTGTGATATTAGGGTTATGTCAATTGATCTATTAGGGCAACTTATGTTATAACCGAGTATTTATCATCTTTTTTTATCGGGCAATATTTCCTTTATGTGGTGGGCTTTTTGATTTGGATCAATTGTTGGATTTGGACGTGGGCTTCTCGTTTGATCATGTATCTTTGGGCTTGCTTCGTGTGGTTGATCCAATAATGATATCATAGTTTTGGTCTGATTTAGTAATACGGATATATATATATATATCAAAATACAAATTGTTATCCAAATTTTTGTTCAAAAACTTTGGATGTAATTTTTATTTTTAGGTATTCAAGAGTGGTATTTTTGGTTTGATAATTTTCACGAGGGATACATAATTCACGGCTTGAATTGATGGTTAAACATGGGTGACTAAGGGGTTTGCTTGAGTACGGTATCTCTCCAAGTGGTCTTTATTGTAGCCGACTGAATACGTGGATGATGTGTTTACCAAAGTAGTTAAAGGATGAGATGTGATCAGCAATTCCCATAGATTATTCGATGTAATTGAATATCAATGATACTTCATAGTCTAAGCAAAATCTTTCTAAAAATCTCCAGTGTCAGCCATGATTCTTCAAGATGTTTGCTTATGATAAGAACTTTTCGTGCAAATGGTTGTACACGTTATGATGCTTCCGAAAGTTCGAAACCATCATGGGGGAGAAACGTGTACTTTCGTTTATGGACAACCTCCAGGGGGAGTAGTTTATACTACTTGACTTAGTATAGTTTGTGAAGTTGTCTACATATGGGTAACGAATTGTTGATTATTGTGTTGAAAATGGAGAATGAACCGTCGACGAACCGCTGCATGTTCCCCTAAAACAGATATTCACATAAACCAAAGTTGTCATTACACATTCAAACTGACATTGTTTGCGGTTTTGTCTTGATTTTGTAAAATCCCGTGAAAGAATCTATTTCTTGGTTTAAATCATAGATTTGTAAAATCCCGTGACAATGGAAACATCCTGGTAAAAGTAATGTGCATTTCCGGATCTATCTTATGGTTTATTCTTGGTTTTGTAAAATACCGCGAAAGATACTATTTCTCGGTTTAGACCATAGAATTGTAAAATCCCGTGATGATGGAACCATCCTGGAGAAAGGAAAGTGTATTTCGGGATCTTATCTGATGCTGGTGCTACGGTTTCTTCTTCGAAGAAGGGATAAAAGGGTGTACTTCATGAATTGGGTGATTGCTTGGATATTCTTCATGGCAGTTTTGTTATTACAAGGTTTTATGGAGTTATGTGCTTTTAACCATGGTCGAGATGAAACCATTATCATAGTTCACTTAAAACGTAAAAGGAGGCTAGATTTAAGCTTTTCACTGCAAGATGTGACAACGGCGTTAAGTCAGTATTACTTAAATGAGGTTGAAGTGAAATATCACGGGCGAGTGTACTTAGTATCTGAAGGTATCGGGGATGGTTGGATGAAGATTCTTCAAGATCCTTGTTCGAGCTTATTATCAAAAATGAAGACTTGGAAATCTAGTTATTTTTGGGTGATGTTTTCCTTTTCCTTTACCACTTGGGGGAATTGGGCTCTTACCACCACAAAATAACTATCACTTTAAGGAGTTACGTTGTAGTGCTCAGTGTCACATTAAATTGTTGATTTTCAAAAGGTGATGTACGTCTAATACTTGATGGTTGGTTGGATGAAGAGTATAGAGTATTTAGAGATTCAATGGAGGATGAACTCTCGGCACCGCTCTTTGTTACATATGTGCAATTTTAAGTCACGAGTTCGGGTCAGTTTACTTCAGGGTCAAATTCATCATATTGGATTTTCTCCATCAGTTGTCACGACAAAGAGCCTACTGAATGATAATGGGATTGATAACAAGTTTGCCAAGAGAGAATGAAAAGAGAGAGATTTATGATGTTTGAACACAACAGTTCAAGCCTCGTACTTCAAAGAAAAGAAAAGTGTACGTCTCAGTGCACTTTATCTTCGGAAGAAGAGAAATGTTGGAATCGCTCCTAACACGGAAATGGAACGACATTTACGGGATTACATAATCTATCTTATTTAGCCAAACACATGGACTAGTTATGTCATAGTGTAATAGTTATGTATGTGGTAGGCTATATATACCCTTCCATACTTCCATGGAGGGGTGAGATTTCTTAGTGTAATTTTCCCTTTCATTAATAAAACACACATAGTTCTCTCCCTTCTCTCTTGTTTCTCTCTCTAACTTGAAGATGGCTTTCTTCCATCTTCCCCGACCTCCCGATTCACCAAATCAACCATAGATACGGTCCTAACATTGGTATCAAGAGCAAGGTCGGTTTTGTATCATCGGTTGATTTTTGGTGATGTTATTCTTGCCAATATCTTGTCTTGTAAAATCTGTTTTAACAAAGTGGTTAACTTTTCACTTATTTTCTGTGTTTAGCAGATTTTTACAAGTATATTGTATCTCTTTTGGTCAAATATGTCTCATCCTTTAACATTCATATAAAAATTTTAAGACTTTTTGGTTCCAAATCTCGTGAATCTGTGGTCAATGGTCAAATGGTCTTATTATTCACAGTCTAAAATGGGTCAAAAAACAGTCTTTATGTCTGTTTTTCTGGGTTATCTTTGAAGCTGGTCAGAAAACATGGTCGGAATACTTCGCCGGAAAAAGTCAAAATGGGTCAAAACCCCTTTTTTACGCCTAAGGAGCCATCTTTAGAGATATTTACGCATAACTGTGAAGTTATGCGTAAGAACATTTACGCGTAAGGTTATGCGTAAACACCAGTTTTTACACTTATGTTAACTTACGCATAAGGGAATCTACGCATAAGGTTCTTGTTTTTACGCATAAGATCAGAAAAGAAATAAGAAGAATCTGTCTTGACTCGACCACAAACCATAACCAAATACCAATACTCCATTGTGACCTCAGTTATTTCACCATCATCGATTCAACCATCTAAGTATGAACTGAAGAACATCAAGACGTTCAATCCAATAACAACAAACAACATCTAACACAGATCTCAGACTCACTTATTTCCGTGTGTTACATAACGTTAAACATGACCATGGCCAACAACACAAAAAAAAAATGAAGTCTCATCACAGATCTTAAAAATTATTAAAAGCTTAAACAATTAACGAAAGTTAATTAAGATCTCTGAATGGTTTTTTCTCGTGTCTCTTATGAGATTTCTGATTAAACAATTATCACTCGAGAAAACCAAATCATCATCGATACTTTGTGAAGATTTAGTTCTTTTCAATATCCGAACTTAAAGAAGAACTATAACAATTATGTAATATTCTTTCTTTTGTTCGTTATTACAAGAAAACACACGACAATAACATCAAACCTACCCGAGACCACTTAGTATCTTGAAGGACCTTCTCGTGCTTTCTTGATTCGATTGGAGCAGAAAAAGGAAGATATTAAGGGCGGTTGTGTTTTTTTTTTTCCGTGACAATCCATCACTATAACTTGTGTTTTTTTTTTTTTGTGCGTTTGATGATTGGCCTGAAACTGGATAAGCGAGTGTGATAAAAGTTGGGGTGAGAACATTTTTTTTGGTTGGGAGCAGATGGTTGAGATATTAGGGTTAAGGATAAGTGTAAATGAGGATTAGGGTTAGGAGGTGTATTCCCACTACTTCTTATACCCGTGTGTTAATGTGTTTAGGGCGTTAATATTGATCAAATGGGCTAGTAATGTTTTGTTGTTTGATGGGCCGGTGCTTGGATATGACTTGGGCCGAATATTTTGTGTCAAATGAATTTGGGCCTGCGTGTTAAACTTCACGGGCTGAATTTTTTTGATGGATCCGATTATAGAAATGACATTGTGCTAAAATTTTAACATAAATGTATCTTAATACATTGTGAAAATTTTTAGCATAATGTTTTTGGCGAAAGAGAGTGGTATTTTGGTTCACGCGAATTTTTCATGAGGATACAATTTATGACAAGATCGGGAAAAACCATTATCAAAGTTCATCTTAACCGTTAATGAAGGCTAGTTTTGAGCGTTTAACCGCAAGATGTGATTACGGCGTTAAGTCTTTATTACTTATTTGAGGTTGAAGTGGGATATCACGGGTGCGTGTTCTTAGTATTTTGAAGACATCGGGGTTGGTTGGATGCATGATTCTTCGAGATCCTTGTTCGAGCTTTAACCGTTGCGAATGACAAAGACTTGAGTTATCTAGTTGAACCTGATGTAAGGAGTTACGTTGTTGTGCTCACAACTTATAACTATCACTTTTAAGGAGTTACGTTGTTGTGCTCAAGTGTCACACTAAGGTGTGGATAATTTGAGAAACTTTAAGTTTACCTTTTTTCGATGGAGTTAAGAAAAAGGGTTCTTCGTTTGACAATAGTGCAAGTTTAAGTCACAAGTTCGGGTTATACTACTTCAGTCTCAAGTTCGTCATATTGGGTTTTCTCCATCAGTAGTCCTTTGCAAAAAGCCGTCAGAATGATAATGGGGTCGGTAAAGAGTTAGCTAAGAAGAGTATACACGAGTAGAGAAGTTTTATCAGCAGTTGATTCTCACGAGATATTTATGGTACTTCACACTTGTTCGATTAATTGAACATACATGGTTTCGATGTCTCCAATTCATCATCAACATACGTGGTGTATGATTCTGATTCGTTGAAAAAATCGGGGGGAAGAGAGTATAGGTGGTGTTTGCTTCCTTTGATGTTTTTGGATTTTTTTTTGAAAACCCTCTCCTTTCATGAATTTCTTCAATCAGGGGGAAGAAATGAGACGATCAGTGGTTAAAATTTCTCAAGTTGGTGTTATCGTCTCACTTTCACAGAGTTATCGTGCGTGTAGTTACCTAAATATGATGTTGTGATGCCTTACACAAGGTCATTTTATCGTGTTATTGCATATTCACAAGTAACTATTATTCCGATAGACTGTAACATTCAGGGGGAAGTCGTTTCATCTCGTCTTTCGCGGATTGTTTGGTGTGAAGCTTCCACATATGTGAGATGATCTTATTGATTTCTTGCATGTTACCCCCGAACGGATTTTCCGCAATAAGTCAGATTTACCTTGTGTGGTTTACTGCTCATCTACAAATTCCGCTGCGTACTGAAAACTTCAAAAGTTAGAGGAAATGTTCACTACATCAAAGTTTCGAATCTGCTAAAGACGGTTGTCAGTTTGGGGGGAAGTGATTGAAACTTCGCCAAAAAAGGAGTGTACGGAAAAGCTGCTAAAGACATGCGGCATGAATTGGGGGGAAGTTAATCCAATTTATGCATATTACATCATTTGCCTACAAGTGAAGAAAACAGTTCTCAAGTCGAGGTACAAGAAGAAGACAAAGAAGCGTAAATCATCATCCTCGCATTTGAAGAGCTTATAAAGACTTTTCTTTATTTTTTTTATTACTTGTAGGAAATGTTGTAAGTAATCCCTTATGTCGTCCCATTGGGGGAAGATTGTTGGAATCGCTCCTAACACGGAAATAGAACGACATTTACGGGATTACATAATCTATCTTATTTAGCCAAACACATGGACTAGTTATGTCATAGTGTAATAGTTATGTATGTGGTAGGCTATATATACCCCTCCATACTTCCATGGAGGGGTGAGATTTCTTAGTGTAATTTTCCCTTTCATTAATAAAACACACATAGTTTTCTCCCTTCTCTCTTGTTTCTCTCTCTAACTTGAAGATGGCGTTCTTCCATCTTCCCCGACCTCCCGATTCACCAAATCAACCATAGATACGCTCCTAACAAGAAATCTTCTTATGACGTTTGAACACAACAGTTCAAGCCTCGTTCTCTAAAGAAAAGAAAAGTGTACGTCTCAGTGCGTTTTATCTTCAAGAAGAAGAGAAATCTTCTTATGACGTTTGAACACAACAGTTCAAGCCTCGTTCTCAAAGAAAAGAAATGTGTACGCTTCAGTGCGCATTATCTTTGGAAGAGGAGAAATCTTCTTATTTATTACCATTCTCATCAACATGCTTCATACTTTTTCCATGCGATTTCAGTCATCAAGTGAACCGAACTACTGTTGATTGTTTTCTTATTCCACTTGCTCAATTATAATGACGATGGCGACATCATATGCTACCTTTGAAGGGGAGAAGTGTGAATAGAATACATTTGAATGATTTTCACTTATTCAAACAAGAATGGCAACTCCGTATGCAATTCTTGAGGGGGAGAAGAAGTGTGAATTTACTGCATGGTTGATTGATATTTGAGAATAAATGGTCAAACGGCTCCAAACTCATGTAAGAACCGAGCTTCTTCTTATCGGGTCATCTTCACATGGAGTTTTCTTCTAAGAGCCGTTGGTTAACATCTTCACACGGGCTGATTTGATTAATGACAAAGTGCTTCCAGTTCTTGGGTCGATTTCCTTAATGAACATCTTTCTGTTCTTGTTTGATTGGGAAGGATTTGAGTTAAGGGGATTTGCTATTTGTAAGTTAACGGGAATGCATTTGGTGAGTTGAAGATGTTGACTTTCTATTCCCCAATTGGACAATCTTGAAGAAGGTCGAGTCTACAGTCGGTTCTACATTTTCTGATACATGTTAGAAGACTAAAGACGAGTTGCATTTAATGATCTAAAGACTTCTTCTTAATCCAAGCATTCATCATAAAGATTGTTAGTTTAGGGGAGAGCACTAATTGGGGGAGAGTGAAATGTCAGATTCAATCCCAATTAGACTTTCTCATATTCTTCAGCAAGTTGATTCTCACAAGATTTCAAGTGTTCTTCTCAACATATTTCTAGTATACACGAGCTTACAATGTGTTGTGATTACGAAGTATCAAAACCAGAAGGGGAAGGAGACACGCATCTAAACGCGAGTAAACTTGATGAGCTTAATACTTCTAAGTGATTGAAGAAATCCCGGGAATACATATGTCATTACCGTAGAGAAACTCAAGGTTTGACTCATGGCGTTTAGTGTTCTTATTCCAACTATGTGGGGAAGAGATGGAAGAGTTAGTTTCTGGTGATAAAAGAGGTACACAAGTGTGTGATGATTTCGATGCTATCACAATCATCAAGGGAGAGAGATTGTGTACATTGGGGACGCTTCAGTTATTTCACTTGAGGGCTTAATCAGTGATTCAGAGATATAATCACTTATTCAGGAGTTGACATCCGCAGAGATAGTCATCCGCAGAGATAATCAGTGATTCGCCTGCTTCTTCAATGTTATCGGTTATTCTCTCTTTGGGCATTTGGGTACTTCGGGTTCTTGAGCTTCATACACTATCATCATGGGAGATAAAAGTATACATCGGGGTTATTCTTTGGCTATCAGACTTAATCTGCTACTTCGATGGTATAATTTTCTCTGTCTTCGGGTATATGTGTATTCGGGTAGTCTAAGAGACTGACTGCATCAATTCATCTACTTGGGGGAAGTGGTCTCTTGACAACTTTTTGGTATGGATCGCTTCAGACTTTAGTGGAATGGAATTTAAGAAGATTATTTAAGTGTGGGATGATTCTTTGTTGTTCTACTTGATGATATAACCCCGAACGGAGACTTACGATGAGCAACAAAAGGTTAACTGAAGTCATTAGGAAAAATTTAATTCTAAACAAGAACAATGCAACAATGTGCTAACCTTTCACCATAGCATAATTCCATAAGTTGTCTAACATTTCATGTGACACATCATGTGAATATCGTTTAGAACTCATCTAGGATCAATAATAACAAATATAACAAATTGTACAGCGGAATTAAACAAACACAATGTTATTAACAAGGTTTTACATCATATACGCCCCAATTCTATTTGATCATGATAGAACGTGTTACCTAACTGTAACATGGATCAAAGACACCTTTGATCTTAGGGAATGGACGATCTCCAGTGGCGAGATCGTTTATGTGTTCCTAAAACATGAATAAAACACGCACATAAACAACGTCTAGGGATCTCTTTATATATAGAGTCCATCTAGACTTACAAAGTAAACCTAATTGTATTAGGAAACTAAATCTTTCTTAATCTTGATATTTATCTTTTTCAACAAGTCTTCTAGAATCCTCCACCTTCTAGAATTTCAACATGTCGATCTTAGTCCTTTTGTTATCATCAAATCAATAAATCTCAACAATCTTCCCCTATTTGATGAAGACAAAACAAACAGTATCTTTTTCTTCACAGGTTTCCTTTTAACCATCTTGTACATTTGCCCCTTAACTTAAGTTCTTCATGAACTTAATAAGTTGCAAATCATATCATTAGGGGACTGTGAACATATGCAACTTTGATCTTAACAGCTACAAACCATATATTAAACTTCTAATCCAAGCTTTCCAATGTCTAAAATTACCCTCCATGACGCATAATAAGAATAATGAATTCAAGCAGTAGAAACATAAACTAGCAGTAGTAATGATGACTTAGCAGTAGTAAAACCTTCCCCTCAAATGGTTAAACACTTTATCATATTCTTCCCCTGAAACCAATATGTTAACCATTGGAGCAACCATAAGAACTATACGACTAACTGATAACATCAAATAGTCCTGAATATTAAATGTTAATTTCCATCGATAATGCTCGTATTTTATATCATTTATATGGATTTACGCTTGTTTTCCTTTATATTTTACTTTCAGGTAAATTACGAGCATTCGAGCTGATGAGACGCGGATTTGGAAATTTTCTTAAAGATTTATGATAGTATGCCCACTGTGAAGAAGCTACGGCGTAACTCCCTCTCTCACATTACGCCGTAGCTAGTGCGTTGACTAGAAGACCAGCTCAGGATCAATTACGGCGTAACTCCCAACTAAGGTTACGCCGTAACCAATTAGGTCAAGAAATGTTTCACACCGCCATCAGATACGCCGTAACTCCTTTCAATGATTACGGCATAATTATACCAAATGTAACTTGTATTGAAGATACGGCGTAACCCTTCCCAAGTGTTACGCCGTAACCTGCTTATCGAGAGCATATTTGAGGAAATATTGAAGTTACGGCGTAACTCACAACTCAAGTTACGCCATAACTAGATCGTGCCTATAAATACCAGCCCTAATTTCTACATTTCAGATCATTCACTTCACACCAAAACGCAGAGAACGTCAAGAGTGGTCCAAAGGCAGATCTTGGAGAGCATACGGAGCCATCTCCAAGGGAGAAATCACTCCCTAACGATAAGCATTAGTGATTATTTTATCTTTTACTTTCGATTCATGTATTTCATTAGGTCAAACATTAAATCTTTGGTTTCTTTTAATATGATCGGCTAAGCACCTTTGGTGCTAGCCTAGTTATGATTCCTTAATTGTTTTGTTTACATTTTCATGCTTCCGTATAATTGTTTCTAGTGTATGCATGCATAGTTGGATTGTAGTTACCCTAGCTTCGGTGGTGTGGCGATCATATCTAGTTGCTTAGGAGAATTGACCAACTGACCCTAAGTAGTTAGGTTGAGTAGGGGAGGGTAAGAATTGACCAACTGACGACCCTTCCTCGCTTGTGCGAACTGACCAAATGATCACCGGTCGTTTGGATGAACTTAAGAAGTTAGGGATGAGTGTCTAAGATGCTAGCACCCAGGCACTCATTATCTCGAATCTTGCATGTAGAGGTACTTAATGACTTGGCTTAGGGGACTAAAAACAACTCGACTTTCAAGGGTAGTAGCTTGATATCGGATGGAAGCCTTTGCTGATAGGTTAGGACTAACTGACTAAATGTTGTCCTGGCGACTTAAACCCCCACTTGAATCAATTGAAAGTAGTAAAACGTGAACATAGCATGATAGGATGAGTAATTAGGTTTGCACACTTTACCTCTATTGACCACAACCACTATTTGCTTTTTGCATTTATTTCTTGCTAATTAGTTTATTAATCCTTTCAATACTTAAAACAATTAAAACCAATGACACCTAGACTTAATTAGAATCCGCTCACATAGCTCTTGGGACGACCTCGGTTTTACCGATTACTACACTACACACAGTCGGGTACACTGTCCGTGAGTGCATAAGGTGGACCATAGGTAAACGAGACTTTATAAATATTAAAACCTGGTCAGGAAACCTGCATCAAGTTTTTGGCGCCGCTACCGGAGAGTTATATTAGGATTTTCATTAAGTCTTTTATTTTTATTTTTATTTAAATTTTCTGTTTTCTCACGATTTCTTTTAATTTTAAGGTACCATGGAAGTTGTGAACATTGATGACCTCACTCTTGAGGAATATTTGGCATTGACTAGGGATGAACAAGGGTCGGGGCCGGGGCTCGTTAGGCCGGCTATTGGAGCTAATGTCCGTTTCGAGATCAAAGAACAGTTTATGAGGGAGCTACGTGCTAACCCTTTCTCGGGAAACAGAGATGAAGATGCTTATGAACTCATTGAAAATGTCTTGTACATCGCAAGCCTTTTCAACATACCTGGTGTTTCTCATGATGCGGTTATGCTCCGAGTTTTCCCATAACACTTACTGGGGCAGAAAGAAGATGGATTGATAGATTGCCCGCTTGGGCAGTCGATACATGGGCTCTCCTAAAGAAGCATTTCATTCAAAGATATTGTCCTCCTTCGAAGATATCTAATCAACTCATGGAGATCCATAATTTTAAGCAAGAAGGCAATGAAACGTTGTATCAAGCTTGGGATAGATACAACGATCTTCTCTACAAGTGTCCCACTCATGACCTAAACAGCCAGCAAAAGGTCAACATTTTCTACAAAGGTATCAACGTGGCTACAAGACAAATGTTGGACTACCAGGGACCAATTCCAAGCATGACTCCTACCCTCGCCATTGAAGCCATTCAAAAAATGGCGGATCATTCTCAAAAATGGCACGATGGAGGAAGCCAAAGAAGCCTAGGCGGAAATCTTGAAGGTATTGCCGCCATTACTCGCAAGCTTGAAAAACTTGGTCGGGACATGCTCAAACTCAAGGAATGTGTTCATGCTATCCAAGTAGGATGTCAAAGTTGTTGTGCAGGACATCTCACAAAAAATTGTCCTCTCATTAACGATTATAGTAAGATTGAAGAAATGAAATATGGTGAAAATAGACCGTTTCAAGGGGCTAATGGAAACGGGAATGGTTATCGTGGAGGACCTCCCACATATTACAACCGTGGGACTTTCGGGGAAAGAAGATCTAATTTGGAGGATACGATCAGTAAATACCTTGAAGACTCGACTAAGAGACAAAAGGAGCAAGAAGAATGGCTAAAGAACTTCCAAGAAAATACAAACAAGAGCCTTTTTAGTCATGACGAATCGCTAAAAAACTTGGAAACCATGATTGGCAAACCTAGCGATGAGGTACAGAGAAGGAATGAAGAACAAAAGAGCAAACCAATAGCATGCAAGGCCGTATTTTCTAAAAAAAGACAAATCCGATGATAGCTCCAACATGGTGCATGAAAATGATGCTGGAAAGGCTAACAAAAACCAGTTATGCCGTAACCCCACATCCGAATTACGGCGTAACTAGGATACTTGGTATGACAGATTTCTTGAATTGGATGAATCAGGAACACATGTCATTAATGGGTGGTCTAGTGATACAAACCTGAGCCCACAATCCCCATCCAAGAGGAAGAATCACTGGTGCAAAGCGATACCAGTGGATAATGATAAGTGGTACGACCTTTGGGCCTCGTGCAACCCTCATAACGACATTTGCGACGGAGGAGACAATAAGGAAAGGGTTAAAAATAACAAGTACATGTGGTCTACAACTATCGACGATGAAAGATTGGCAAAAGTCTCAATCGAAGACAAGGAGGAACCCCCTATTAAGCACTGTTGCAATCCAATAATGATCTTAGAAGACGAATCTACACGAGTGTGGCCTACATGCAACCCCTTTCACGATTATTGTATTGGGGGTGGTAATATGAAGGGTGAAGAATGGACATGCCCCCATGAGCTAGAAAGACACGACGTCAAGTTCGGAGATCTATCCTTTCATGATTGGTATTTGATAAGATTCGGGGATCCTATTATTAATGCGGGTCTACTAAGGAAGATCAAGCTCGACTATGAAGAACATTGTCTCCAACAAAGAGAGTCCATGGATGAAAAGCCAATCGAAGATGATACCTCCTGCAAGGATGTTCCCTCAAGCAACACCAATGACAAAATAGCTCAGAAGCATTGGTGTGAGAAGATAAAGACCTTTGGTGAAGTCTTTTGGGCTTCTAATAACCCGTTTGACGATGACTGTAACGGGGGGAGTAGCATAGCTAGAGTTGGAGATGACGAATTTTTGTGAACCTCAACCAATGATGATGAGAGAATGGAGTTGCCTTGGTTGGATAAGTTGGGATTCGATGATTGGGTTAAAATCAAGTATGGTAAAGTAGATGCTTCCACTAAGGAGAAAATTTGGAAGGGATGCATGAGTGATGAAGACCCAAGTGAAGAAATTCCCAACGATACTAGTGAAGTGATAAATGAGGATAGCAAAGATACATCGAATAATGAGAAAGAAGAATGCAAGTGTGTGCTTATTGAAGAATTACTAGATGATAAGTAGTTTAAGGGAACTGAGTCCGATGATGATGACATTGAGGGAATTATGGACTACCTTGAACTACAAGGTGAAGAAGGGTTCACTGACCCAGATGATGAAGCATACTAACAAAGGAGGTGCAAACTTCTTGGTAGTCTGTACAAAAGGCCACCACCAATTGTAGCTGAAAAATATGAGTTTACAAGATACCACTTGGGGCCGGACGAAAAGTTTTGCAAGATTCGGAAGATTGAGACAAAGGAGTATATCCGCACCGCTACTAATGTTGCTTGGGTCAGACACAACTTGATGAAAGATATGGAGGAAGTTGGCCAAGTTCGAAGGCCACCGTAAAGCCCCATGGTTTTGAGTCTAACTTAAAGACTCGGTAATAAAGAAAAGTACTCTTTCGGGAGACAACCCGAATTATCCTTTTTATTTCTTTTATTTCAATTTTTGTTGGGTTTTGTGTTTTTAACAATTTTTGTAGGAAGTTGAGATGAATTCACAAGTGTCTAAAACAGGGACCAAATCTGTCCAACAGTTACGGCATAACTCATCCCCATGGTTACGCCGTAACATATCATCAGTAGCGATTCTCTCCAAAGCATTACCCATTACGGCGTAATCTCATCCCATGGTTACGCTGTAGCTATTCTCCAGTAGCGACTACCAGGTTTTGCCACAATTACGGCGTAACTCCTTTACTGGGTTACGACGTAATTATCCTACAGTTCTAATTCTTTCTACATTAACACAATAACCTTGTATTAGTTTTTAAATGAACTTTGTGGGTATGTTCCCTGTAAGCCCTCACGAGACTACACTCGTCCATGTGGGACACCAAGTGGTTTAAAAGGCTTGTTGCATATGCTAAATGCAACCGTGATTCCTACGAAAGTGAGTTAGATTTCTTTTTGTTTTTCTTTTTCTTTTCTAGAATTATGCTTGTTGGTTAGTGTGATTTCAGGGAATGAAGTTTGCTCGTGGATGCTTAAGCGAAGGCACGATCCTCTTCGTGAGCCTTCTTTCTTTTTTGGAGCAAATTTCAGGGAAGTTCTCGTTCTAATTTTACTTTCTCTTCACCTTTATTTAACGTTTAGTACAAAAGGGACTTTGTACATTTCAAGTGGGGGGGCGGGAGTAGAATTATTTCTTGAACTTTATTGCCCTCGTTTTTCAAGTTTATTTTGAAAAATTATGCCATTTTTAAAATTTTGACATGTTTTTCTTAACCTAACTATATTAGACCTTAGCCGAGCACATTATAACCCTTGATATTTTATGGTGACATTAGCCTTATCCGTTTCCAATTATTTACCCAAATCCACCAAATTATGAGTGTACCGATAGCTTATAAACTTTAGAACTTGGCCTTTACATCATTTCGAGACCATAGATGAGGTATGTTGAGTTCGCTTAATGTATATGGAATAATCAGTTTAAGAAGGCAATATTATAGGATTATCACCCAAATAGCCTATTGATAAGGATTTAAAACGTACACTTTTAGGGGGTCATTTAAGCCCTTAATCGACCACTTTTATTTCCGTTACTGCTTAATTTCATTCCTTTTCACTTTTTAGGTCTCTTGGAAGCAAAATGCTAGAATGAAGCATATTTGGACGAAAAGAAGAAAATACACGAAGAAAATGGCAAAGTCAAGATCAAAGCCACTCAAAGCTGATCAACAGTACCTGACGGCATCCCAATTAAAGGGCGACATCGTCCCTCTATAAAGACTTGATCAAAACATGCACCAGACAGCTCAGTGGAAATTTTGTTCATATAACCTGACGGCGTCACGTTATAAAGAAGGAGGCCGTCACTTAGAGTTTTTATCTCAGATGGCCCAGATCCAGAATCAAGACGACGTCCCAACTGAAGACTGACGGCGTCACAACTATAAGGTGATGTCGTCCCATCGATGACTTGGCCAAGACGAAACCCTAATGACGCAGAGCTGACGACGTCCCATGAAAAAGGTGACGTCGTCGCAAGTGTAAATCTATATATAGAATTCGATTTTTCTGTTTTTAGCGAGGTAGACTTTTGGAGGAAAAACCCTAATTCATTTGTAGTCCGATTTGGACAGTATCTTAGGGTCCCATACCCTATTTTACACATCGAGATAAGTCTTTTAATCCAAAGTAACATTATGTCTATCCCTTATTTGATTATTTGTGTGTATGCTTGCTTGTTTACCATGTCTAGCTAAATTTCTTGTGTGTTTGCTTAGATCTATGAAGCCTAATTATTGATTATTGTTAGGTTGTTTCTTATCTTATTGTAAATTGGCTTAGGAGTGCAACTAGGCATCATTTGTTGTATTTAATGCTTGAGTATGCTTTATGAATATGTGGCTTATGAATGAAATAGCCTAGGCTTGCCGATTTCGTATGTCATGCCGGAGAGATAACCTCAAAGAACTGGAGACTACGCATACCCTACGATCTTAGGAATACAACGCGTTAAGATAAGGTGTGACAATTCAACCGACCAATAAAAGATAACTAGGGAGTAATAGTATCTATGTAAACACATTTTTAATCATCATACAAGCACATATCAATTAGACATAAGACTACCCGTAGTAATAGATAATTAGATAATTAGATAAGTAGAAGTGATCGGTAGAAGTACCACCCCCCAACCAATTGCCTCGAGATATTTACCTTAGCTTTCTAAAAAACCAATAAAAAGATTAAAAAAAAAGAATCATCCTCAACCCCCACCTTCTCGTAATATATTTCTTACTAGCATTCCTATTCCCCTAGAGAACGATATCAATCCCCGAGGCTTACCCAATACTACACTACAACGATTAGGTTCACTGCCTAGGTGGTTGAAAAACTTGCTCGAAGAAAAGGAAGTTCCTTTGACCCCGAACGCGCTCCGTACGCGCATCAAGTTTTTGGCACCGCTGCCGGGGAATAGAATAGCTAGTTTGATCTTTATCTTTTTTATGTTCCCTTGCTTGATTCCTATCAAGTAAGATTTTTCCTCATTTTCATTAGCCTCCTTGTAGTCTATCCCCCTTCTTCGTGACTTTGTTCGTAACCCCATCACTTTTCATCATGGAAGGTGATAACCCACCACCAAATCAATCACTTCCCATCGACCCACCACCAATTGACCTGCCAAGAGGCCGTATTCTTGGTGAATACTCTAGACCGAGCCATCAAGGCTATAGGAACACCATTAAGCTCCCCGATCAAGCTCAAACTACGGCCCTGCGATCCGACACCATCCAGTTGGTGCAAAATGGATGTGCATTCCATGGACTTCATTCCGAAGATCCTAATCAACATCTCAAGGACTTTCTTAAAATTGTTGACTCCATCGACCTTGATGCTACCACACGGGATACCACGCGCTTGTGTCTCTTCCAATTCTCTCTACGGGACCAAGCTAGTAATTGGCTTGAGCGACTTCCCGTCGGATCCATCTCAAGCTAAGATGATCTCACCACTCGTTTCCTCGCCCAATTTTTTCCACCGAGGAGAACTACCAAGCTTAGGAATGACATCTTGATGTTCTAACAATGTCAAGGCAAAACTCTCTACGAGGCGTGGACTCGATTCAAGGACTTGGTCCACAAAGTCCCTCATCACGGCATCGATCTTTGGTTTCAAGTCCAAATCTTTTACAATCATGTCAACTTCTCAACTAGGCAAACCATCGACCAAGCGGCCGGTGGCAAACTTAGTGAACTTACCGCGGAAGAATCATGGGATATAATAGAGGACCTTGCCCTCTATGACAACGAATGTTGGAATAACCCCCGTGAGTTGCCCAAAACCGTCAAGGAAATCTCCTTGCGTTCCATTGACTCACAACCTTCCAATCGTAGGATGCTCGAACTTGAAGATCAAGTCAAATTCCTAATGAGCTCCCACGATAATCCTAAGTCTTCACACCAAGTGAGTAAAATCACTCTACTTTGTGAATTATGTAGTGGTCCCCATGACACTCGTGATTGCACAAGACTCCTCGAACAAGCCTTTTCAGACTACGCCTCCACGCGTACCGACAGAGCGGGAGAGAAGTGGTACACTTTCAAACCCGAGCAAAACAACTTAGGAAATTCCTACAACCCCTCATGGAGAAATCACCCTAACCTTAGGTGGAACCAAAACTCGAACCCGTCCCAAAATAACTCATCTAGTCCACTCAATAGGTCTCAACCAAACCACACCTCCTACAACAACCCTCCAAACACGGGGAATTCCACTAGTCTCGAGGCAATGGTGTCCAAATTCATGTCATCTCAAGAAGCTCGATTGACTAAGCTTGAAGCCGATTTCAAGCAACGACAAAGCGAGATGACAACCAAGCTCGACGTCCTCTTAAAAGCCTTCAATGACCGGGAGATTGGAGCACTCCCAAGTGACACTATAAAGAACCCAAAAGTGAATTCGATTTCATCGACTTCATGTTCTTGCTCACCATAGGAGAGTGCATATCCATGCCCTTCACACCCAAAAGTCCACTCGGTCAACGCCATCAACACAGGTTTCAAGCGATCCCTCATGAGATACCAAGGACCCGAACCAATGGTCCATCCAACTCTTGAGAAACCCATAAATCAAGAACCCAAACCTAATCTAGAAGAGGAGTATAAGGAGCTCCACCAAGAAAAAATGGTTCTTGAAGTCTTGACTCATGCGCCTTATTATAATGCTTTAAAAGAAAAATATGAGCAAGAACTTAAGTTAGGAGAACGTGGGTCTGCATTTGTGCAAAATAAGTTACCTAAGAAAATAGATGATCCCGGGCTATTCATTCTTCCGTGTAGGCTTGGAAATTCCAAACCTTTCGACACTCTAGCCGACTTAGGATCAAGCATCAATCTTCTTCCGTTGTCCCTCCATAGAAGCCTTAACCTAGGTAAGATAGTGTTGGAATCGCTCCTAACTCGTAAATGGAAAGACATTGACAGGATTACATTTTCTATCTTTGTTAGCTTAAACACATGGGCTTGTTATGTCAATTTGCCATTGGTGTATGTATTTAGGTATAAATACCCTCCTAGACTTTCCTAGGAGGGTGAGACTCCTAGTATAATCCTTTCATTTTCTTTAATAAAACACACACTAGTTTCCCTTCTCTCTCTAGTTTCTCTCACTAACTTGAAGATGGTTTTCTTCCATCTTCCAAGACCTCCCGATTCACCAAATCATCCATATATACGATCCTAACATTGGTATCAAGGGCAAGGTCGGTTTAGTTTTGGTTGATTTGTGTGATGTTCTTGTCAAAAATTCGTTATTTTTAAAACTGTTTTAGTATCTTTTTTAATCTAAAATATTCACTATTCTTACTTTGGTAACAGTTTTTTTTATGTATCCAGTATGGTCAAAGATAAAAGTTACTTGCTTTATGTCAAAGGTTACATTTCACTGTTATTTGTGGTCATTCTGTCCATAGTCATCAGTTTTATGTCAACTTTTTTCTTATTGTGACTGTTTTTTAACCATTTCGTGAAATATTCGTGGTCAAGTCAATATGGTCTATATTCCTGGTCAAATGGGTAAAAAGGGAGTTTGAATCATATTTTTTCTGGGTTTCTTGAATCTGGTCGGATTCTTTGGCCGGAAAACATGGGTCAAAACCCTAGTTTTACGCCTAAGGAGCCATCTTCAGATATATTTATGCATAACTTGGAAAGTTATGCGTAAGGATTGTTACATGTAAGGTTTTTATGCATAATCCTAAGCTTACGCGTAGCCAGGTTTACGCCTAAGAATTGTTTACGCATAAGAAATCTTACACATAAGCAACTGGTTTACGCGTAAAAATGGTTACGCTTAAGACCTTTCGAGCATATTTACGCGTGAGATTTTTGAAAGTAAAATGTGAGGAGAAGAAGACTTTGACTGTTTGACCTTGACATAAACCAAATATCATACTCATACTTCAGTGTTTCAACATCACAAGTCCAAAACGAAAATAAAAAAAAAATCATCCAATAAGACTGATGAAGCCACAACCTCGACAGTCCAAAATCAAAACCAATCATTTAGCCAAATCCTAATCTAGACTCAAAAAAGGACCCTCACTGTCACTACCCAACACTCATCAAACTAAAACAAATTCTATATGATATGAAAAATCTCAGATCGGATAAACCTTCTTCAATATCCGAAACATAAGACAAGATTAATAACATTTTTGTTACCATCTTATCTTGGTTCGTACAAAACCACACAAACAAGAAAAAAAACGGCCAATAAAAACCTACCCGAGACCCATCAAGGATCCTGAAGGCTGCTCATTCTTGATCTTTATGATTTATATCGATATAACTTAAGTAAAGGTGGGTTTGAGATTTGATGTTGTGGTGCGTTCGGTGTTGATTGAAGATCGAGAGAGAGGTTGAGATACTGAGTTTGGATCTGTAGTGTGTGATGGGAAGTGTGATAAAAGAGAGGCGTTGTTTTTTCATAAGAGTGTTTTTAGGGTTTGGGTTAAACGTAACAATTAGGGTATTCACAGGTTTTTATATCACAACCGGATATGTTACTTGAATCGGGTAGTTGGACTTTCTTGGGCTTCTTACCCGTATATGATTTGGATTTGGGCCGTAAGGTGTTGGATTTGAAACGAGTACATGGGCCCGAGTGTAATTTTGTTGGACTGGATTTGGATGAGTGAAACTTGTTGGGCCAATGAGTTAAACTTGTGACTTGGGCTGAAATAATTAACAATTTGTACAAAGTTGCTAAATGGTTAATTGGTGTTGGATTGAGGCATTATTAACCTAAACGGGACTAATATCCAAATTTTTTGTGGTTACACAAATTTTCTTTGGTGATATTATTCATATAACGAGTGGTATTTTGGTTATGATAAATTTTCACGAGGATACAATTTTTTTTACAAGATCGGGAAACCATTATCAAAGTTCATTTAAACCGTTAATGAAGGCTAGTTTTGAGCATGTAACCGCAAGATGTGACTACGGAGTTAATTCTTTATTATTTATTTGAGGTTGAAGTGGGATATCACGGGTGCGTGTACTTAGTATCTGAAGATATCGGGGTTGGTTGGATGCATGATTCTTCTAGATCCTTGTTCGAGCTTCAACCGTTACGAATGACAAAGACTTGAGTTGTCTAGTTGTACCTGATGTAAGGAGTTACGTTGTTGTGCTCACAGCGTATAACTATCACTTTTAAGGAGTTACGTTGTTGTGCTCAAGTGTCACACTAAGGTGTGGATAGTTTGAGAAACTTTAAGTTTACCCTTTTTCGATGGAGACTTGAGGAAAGTACATTTGAGATGGTTGTTGAAATTGATGTTGATGAAATTGTTGTTGTAGTTGTTGTTGTTGTTGAGGATACTCATGAGGAAAGTAGCTAGAGTATGGTGGTTGAGACATCTTGAAACTTATGTTGATGATGGATCTTTGTAGTCGAATGAAACTTGAGTTTGTTGATGAAGTATTCTTAAGCGTAGAAAACCAGCTTAGGCGTAGACAATGACCCTTACGCGTAAATCCCTTTTACTCGTAGACACTAGCTTACGCGTAAGTGCTGCTTATGCGTAAACTTTAGATAAAACTTAGGTTTAAGCGTAAACCAAAGGCTTAGTAGTAAGAACCTTATGCGTAAGATTTCCTTAGGCGTAAGAGGAGTTTATGCGTAGGAAATACTTAGGCAGAAAGTGTTTACTCATAAGCTTTTATGCTTAGGCGTAAAACTAGAGTTTTACCCAAAAAATCCTTTACACTTATCCAAGTGTAAAAGATATCCAAAGTAGAAGTGTTTTCAGGCTTATCCAAGCAAGAAAACACTGAGTAAACCAACAGCTTCGAAAATCAAAGGCAGAAAAGCTTATGCGTAGGAACCTGCTTAGGCGTAGACAGACTTAGGATTTAAACCTTACGCGTAAAAACTAAGGTTTTACTAGCGTTAGAAAGTACCAAATTTTACCAAACCTGATTTTTATGCCCAAAAGTGTTTTGTAACCTGATTTTAATGATGAACTAGCTTCAAAATCACCAAAATAACAAGAAAGTTTAAAACTTGATGATCCAAAACTATGCTTCTGCTTACGCGTATAAAAGTACACACGAATCAAAACCAAGTTTAAAACTAATCTACACACGTAAAGTTTGAAACTTGATGCAAAAAACTTAAACTTTAACACTAAATGAACCTTAAACCACAAGAATCTTGAGTTTACAAGTGTAAATACCAAAGCTTTAAGCTTATGAAAGTGTAGAACCTTAAAACCCACGCGTATAGAGTATTACTTCAAAAACAAAAGTGTTTCACCCAACTAGATGGCGATTGATACCACTGTTAAGGGGAAGAAATGAGATGATATGTGGTTCAAATTTCTTACTTTGGTGTTATCGTCTCACTTTCATAGAGTTATCGTGTGTGAAGTTACCTAAATAGGATTTTATGATGCCTCACACACGGCCATTTTATCGAGTAACTGCATATTCACAAGTGATTATTATTCCGATAGACCGCAACATTCAGGGGGGAGTCGTTTCAATTCGTCTTTCACGGTTTGTTTGGTGTGAAGCATCTACATACGTGAGAAGATCTTGTTGATTTCTTGCATGTTACCCCCGAACGGATTTTCCGAAATACGTCAGATTTACCGAGTGTGGTTTACTGCTCATCTACAAATTTCGATGCGTACTGAAAATTTCAAAAGTTAGAGGAAATGTTCACTACATCAAAGTTTCGAATCAGTGAAGGCAGTTGTCGATTTGGGGAAGCTGATTCAGAAACTTCGCCAAAAAGAAGTATACGGAGAAGCTGCTAAAGACATGCAGCATGATTTGGGGGAAGTTAATCCAATTCATGCATATTACATCATTTGCCTAGAAGTGAAGAAAACGGTTCTCAAGTCGAGGTACAAGAAGAAGACAAAGAGCGTAAACTTTCATCATCCTTAGCACTTGAAGAGCTTATGAAGACCTTTCTTTATTTGTTTTCTATATTTGTAGTAAATGTTGTAAGTAATCCCTTATGTCGTCCCATTGGGGGAAGATTGTTGGAATCGCTCCTAACTCGTAAATGGAACGACATTGACGGGATTACATTTTCTATCTTTGTTAGCTTAAACACATGGGCTTGTTATGTCAATTTGCCATTGTTGTATGTGTTTAGGTATAAATACCCTCCTAGACTTTCCTAGGAAGGTGAGACTCTTAGTGTAATCCTTTAATTTTCTTTAATAAAACACACACTAGTTTCCCTGCTCTCTCTAATTTCTCTCAATAACTTGAAGATGGTTTTCTTCCATCTTCCAAGACCTCCCGGTTCACCAAATCATCCATATATACGATCCTAACAGATAGAACCAACGGAAACCATCTTAGGTCTAGCGGACGGTAGTATTGCATATCCGGTAGGGATAATTAAGGACATGGTAGTACACGTAGGTCAATTGACTCTTTTGGCAGATTTCCATGTGCTAGACATGAATAAAGACCCGACATGCCCATTGTTAGTAGGAAGAGGATTCTTAGCTACCACTAGTGCCATAATTGATTGTAAGATGTCTAAGATAGTGGTGGGAGAAGGGAATGCTAGGTCAATTTACGATGTCAAGAAGCATATCTACTACAAAGAGGATGAACAAATTCCCTATGAGATCATGTTAGATAGAAAATCATCTAGATATGGACCTTGGATTAATGGAGATTTTGTAGGTCCTCAACGACCGTCCTATCTAGAAGAGACCTTCGTAAGTAACTCAACCATCCATGAACAATAATTGGCTAGGGACATTGAAGTGAACCGGTTCGAGGATACCTTAGTGTTTTGGAAGATGACCAAGTTCCTACGAACCTTGCCCATTAATCTTAACATGAATAAGTGAAAAGTTAAGAATGAGAAGCCTAAGCATAATTGGAGTTGGGATAGACCACTTAGTGATGGAAATGGAGAATGGTACATTAGGATGACAATCTATGATCCCGATGGAGAAAAGTTTGAAAAGGCATATCGAACTAAGCGTACCAATAGGAAGATAAAAGATAAGTTTGATCCCTATGACATTCTTGAGGATAAACTTACTTACGTAGGTACGTAGGAGCATGACTTCAAGTCTAGCTACAAGACTCATAAATAAAGAAAAACGCTTCGTGGAAGGCAACTCATGCTTAATTGTTTGCTTGTTTGTGTGTCGTATATCTTTTTCATTGTTGTTTATTCTCATGTTTGATTTTGTGAAAATACTTTATTTTGTCTTTAACCTCGTCTTAATTACATATAAAGGTATTTTACAAAAAGATAAGTGTAGGGAAGATCACATACTTTTTTTTAAGAACATGAACATGAGAATTATAATTAGTGAAATTGATATATATATATATATATATATATATATATATGTGTGTGTGTGTGTGTGTGTGTGTGTGTGTGTGTGTGTGTGTTTGTTAGAGTCAAATGCTTGTATCGAGTGATAATGGATGTTTTGCAGGAATTTTTCCAGGTTTTAAAGATGTAATTTTTCCAGAATTTTTCCAGGAAAACGCAGCATTGACAGGTTCGATCATGACAACCTGACGGCGTCAGGATTAAAGCCTGACGACGTCAGGTTAAGCAGATTTATACAATTTTTCGTTTTTTGTGCTACTTATAAATTTTTGGAAATTCCAAGGTCTTAATTTTCCAGAAAAACTGCAAACATCCATTCCACAAGCATTATATCTTACTTGCTTTCTAGTTTAGTTGTGTCATATATAGTTTTACCGCCGATTTTACGTGAATGTTTCGTTTGTTTTCTTAAGTGTGCAGGTTATATTTGGCAAGAAGAAGAAATACAACATTGGATGAAGCGTATTACTTATGCATTCTTCTTGAAAAAGAATTTAACCGCAACTTCACACGGATCCTACCGAGCTAATCAGGTGAGTACTAGTTTCTTTTCCTTACTTACCTGCCTTTATCATAACTTTGATACTTTCGGGAACATTGGGGACAATGTTCAGTTTAAGTGTAGGGAGGGAGAATAAAACGGGAACTTAGAAACTATTCACTCACTTGATTATTTGTCTTGTCCTTGGTAATTCGTGTAATAAACTATGAGAAATATTTGTTAGGGAAATTTTAGCACCAAATTTAAAAAATTTTATGACATGTACGAGCTAATCTGTAGTCTTAATAAAGCGTCTCATGGATAGGAGTTATATGACTAGCACAAAAAACCGTTTACCACTCAAAAATTCGACCCCAAAAATGTGAGGTTCGCCCCTAGATCTTTAGGAATAAAGCATTCACCTTTAATGCTTAGAGAGTGTACCGGTAGTATAATAGATTCTAGAACTTGTTTTGTGATGCATTCCGAGATCGCTAGTGAGACTACACTTGTGTAGTTAGGAATAACTAAGTGATAAGAGGCATTAGGATAACCCTTGTTTGAAACCTATATTATAATTACTTCTTCCACATCGATTGAGTAATTACCCCACACCCTTGCGATGTACTCATCTTTAGTACAAGATACCCCTAGTTAACCCCTCAGAGCCTATCCTTTTCGCGGTTCTCGTGATGTTTCGGTTTTTCGGAATATCAATGAAGAGCATGTTTACAATCCACCCCCAAATGTACACCCAAATCGCCTTAGCCTACCTTGTATGCACTCACCTTTAGTGCATTATTGTTATCATGACTAAACCCTTAGTTCAAATATCGAGTTACTTGCATGGTTGCTAAGTCGAGTCATATCTTTTGTACACAGTTTTTGGGATGATTGGGATTCATGGGTAAAAGTAATGTTTTATGGAGTAACAGGAAAGAACGATAAATTCAAATTCCCTTTGTCTATGTAATTAAATACTCCAAGTGTTTTGATCTTTTCAAATCGGGTCAATTAGTGTTAGAGAAATAAAAACTTAAGTGTAGGGATGCTCCTATAAATCCCTTATATTTTAATGTTATCGTAGAGGATGGTAGAGCAAAAAAAAGTGTTAAAAAAATAATAAAAATAAAAATGAAGAAAAAAAACATACGGGCTACCATCCTACATCTATCTTTATGTTTATGTCTTTAAATTTATGTTTGTTTGTTTCAAGTTATCAAGAGTTAGTGAGTCGAGTCTTGGCTTAGCAACGCCACGCTTTTCATGCTTGTAACATAAGATTTTTGACTTGCCACCACTAAATATCTCTTATCCAACAAAAACTCTTTGTTTCTCTACCGTAAGCCTAACGTTACAACCCTTGCAAAGACCTCTTAGATAGTTGTTCCTAGGTGCTTACGCCAAAGCGGTGGAGGTTTGATCTAGTCTCAAGCTTATGGTAATCTATGTACTATGCCAGGTAATGAGTGTTTATCTTCCATTTCTATTTATTATATTTCACATAAACCCGAGAGTTGAGAGAATTCAAACACCCCTTGTGAGGTGCTAGTGTATAATTTTCGTGCTTGTTATGACTATTGTGGTGCTTTTACTTGTTATGAATTATTTTAAACCCATGCTTCATGCCCCCTAACTTATAAATTGATTGGCCAAAAGAACATTTGCTTGAGGACAAGCAAATACCAAGTGTAGGGATATTTGATAAGGAATTAAAACGTACGCTTTTAGGGGGTCATTTAAGCCCTTAATCGACCACTTTTATATCCGTTACTGCTTAATTCCGTTCCTTTTCACTTTTTAGGTCTCTTGGAAGCAAAATGCTGGAATGAAGCATATTTGGATTAAAAGAAGAAAATACAAGAAGAAAATGGCAAAGTCAAGATCGAAGCCACTAAAAGCTGATCAACAGTACCTGACGGCATTATTAAAGGGCGACGTCGTCCCTCTATAAAGACTTGATCAAAACATGCACCAGACAGCTCAGTGGAAATTTTGTTCATATAACCTAACGGCGTCACGTTATAAAGAAGGAGGGCGTCACTCAGAGTTTTCATCTCAGACGGCCCAGATCCAGAATCAAGACGACGTCCCAACTAAAGAATGACGGCGTCACAACTCTAAGGTGACGTTGTCCCATCGATGACTTGGCCAAGATGAAACCCTAATGACGGCGAACTGACGGCGTCCCATCCAAAAGGTGATGCCGTCGCAAGCGTAAATCTATATATAGAATTCGATTTTTCTGCATTTAGGGAGGTAGACTTGTGGAGGAAAAACCCTAATTCGTTTGTAGTCCGATTTAGACAGTATCTTAGGGTCCCATACCCTATTTTACACATCGAGATAAGTCTTTTAATCCAAAGTAACATTATGTTTATCCCTTATTCGATTGTTTGTGTGTATGCTTGCTTGTTTACCATGTCTAGCTAAATTTCTTGTGTGTTTGCTTAGATCTATGAAACCTAGTTATTGATTATTGTTAGGTTGTTTCTTATCTTATTGTAAATTGGCTTAGGAGTGCAACTAGGCATCATTTGTTGTATTTAATGCTTGAGTATGCTTTATGAATATGTAGCTTATGAATGAAATAGCCTAGGCTTGCTGATTTCGTATGTCATGCCCGAGTGATAACCTCAAAGAACTGGAGACTACGCATACCCTACGACCTTAGGAATACAACGAGTTAAGATAAGGTGTGACAATTCAACCGACCAATAAAAGATAACAAGGGAGTAATAGTATCTAGGTAAACACATTTTTAATCATCATACAAGCACATATCAATTAGACATAAGACTACCCGTAGTAATAGATAATTAGATAATTAGATAAGTAGAAGTGATTGGTAGAAGTACCACCCCCCAACCAATTGCCCCGAGATATTTACCTTAGCTTTCTAAAAAACCAATAAAAAGATAAAAAAGAATCATCCTCAACCCCACCTTCTCGTAATATATTTCTTACTAGCATTCCTATTCCCCTAGAGAACGATATCAATCCCCGAGGCTTACCCAATACTACACTACAACGATTAGGTTCACTGCCTAGGTGGTTGAAAAACGCGCTCCGTACGCGCATCACCTATCCTTGTGTGTTTATCGATTAGTCACCTCGACTTCTCGACCTCCATGTTAAACCTTCACTCACCTTTAGTGCAAGATACCCCTAGATACACCCATCTGAGCCATTCCTTTCATTTTGATCACCCAATATATATTTTTTCGTTACACCCATTCACCTTAGCCTACCGTGTAGTCTTAACTTGTGATCGGGAAGTCATTGTTTTCCTAAGTTCAAGGTTCAAGTAGAGAGGTTCGGAAATCACGCTTTCCTCAAATACTTATATTTAAAGATCAATGAAGACCCCCCATATTCTCATATTATGTTCATCTCAAGTGGGGGGATGTTATGTTTAGTTATGATGTAAAAAAATATATATAGTTTATTGTTTATTGTTTATTGTAAAGTGCAATGTTATAAGCACTATGTTTGGAGCTTATCAAAGATTTAGCAGCGAGGAGGCCACCTCAGTCACATTTGAAGAATTGAGTTGGTAATTATTGCGCCAACATTTGAAGAACAGGTAATGTGCTCATCATGATGTCCGTTAATGGCACATCTACTTAGTATATCATGATTCGGTTTCTTCGCCTTAAAACTTGAACTTTAGATGAACGATAAGCGGTGATAACTTGGTTATAGGTTAAGACTATTTGCTTTGTTTTTTTTATTTTACACCAATTAAATCCCATGTCTTATTCTACCCTTTAGTCATGAAGCGTGTCTAGGTGATGAAGCAAGCAATCTTTGGTGTCTTGATCATGGATTTGGTCATGTATCATTGATTTTTTCCACTTTGCCGTGACATGTTAGTAATGACAATTCACCCTTAACCCATGTCGTGTCTACCCATATTGCCTTCAATAATTGTTTAGTCCTTAAAATTAGTGGTGGAGATTTGTGTAACTGCCAAGCTTATGATAGAATACATGCTATGACTATGCTTTAAGTGATCACCCCGAAATTGATACTTAGACTAGTTGAGAGATTTTGAGTGTTTTGTTCCCATTTCGTGAGGTGTTCGGCTTTGATTTATTCTAGCATAAGGGATTTTTAAACTCATATTTTCCAGGTAATGGGAGATATCTTTTTAGAAATTTTTCTAATAAGGTCTACTTGAGGGCAAGTAGAGTTCAAGTGGGGGGATATTTGATAACATCAAATAGTCCTCAATATTAAGTGTCAATTTCCCCCGATAATGCTCGTATTTTATATCATTTATATGTATTTACGCTTGTTTTCCTTTATATTTCACTTTCAGGTAAATTACGAGCATTGAAGCTGATGAGACGCGGATTTGGAGATTTTCTTAAAGATTTATGATAGTATGCCCATTGTGAAGAAGCTACGGCGTAACTCCCTCTCTCACATTACGCCGTAGCTAGCGCGTTGACTCAGAAGACCAACTCAGCATCAATTACGGCGTAACTCCCAACTAAGGTTACGCCGTAACCAACTAGGTCAAGAAATGTTTCACGCCGCCATTAGATACGTCGTAACTACTTTCAAGAATTACGGCGTAATCATACCAAATGTAACTTGTATTGAAGATACGGTGTAACCCTTCCCAAGTGTTACGCCGTAACTGCTTTACCGAGAGCATATTTGAGGAAATATTGAAGTTACGGTGTAACTCACAACTCAATTTACGCCATAACTAGATCGTGCCTATAAATACCAGCCCTAATTTCTGCATTTTAGATCATTCACTTCACACCAAAAAGCATACGGAGCCATCTCTAAGGGAGAAATCACTCCCTAACAATAAGCATTAGTGATTATTTTATCTTTTTTTTTCGATTCATGTATTTCATTATGTCAAACATTGAATCTTTGGTTTCTTTTAATATGATAGGCTAAGCACCTTTGGTGCTAGCATAGTTATGATTCCTTAATTGTTTTATTTACGTTTTCATGCTTCCGTATAAATGTTTCTAGTGTATGCATGCATAGTTTGACGGTAGTTACCCTAGCTTCGGTAGTTTTGAATGGCGGTCGTATCTAGTTGCTTAGGAGAATTGACCAACTGACCCTAAGTAGTTAGGTTGAGTAGGGAAGGGTAAGAATTGACCAACTGACGACCCTTCCTCGCTTGTGCGAACTGACCAAATGATCACCGGTCGTTTAGATGAACTTAAGAAGTTAGGGATGAGTGTCTAAGATGCTAGCGCCCGGGCATTCATTATTTTGAATCTTGCATGTAGAGGTACTTAATGACTTGGCTTAGGGGACTAAAAACAACTCGAATTTCAAGGGTAGTAGCTTGATCTCGGGTGGAAGCCTTTGCTGATAGGTTAGGACGAACTGACCAAATGTTTTCCTAGCGACTTAAACCCCCACTTGAATCAACTGGAAGTAATAAAACGTGAACATAACATGATAGGATGAGTAACTAGGTTAGCACACTTTACCTCTTATGATCACAACCACTATTTACTTTTCGCATTTATTTATTGTTAATTAGTTTATTAATCATTTCAATACTTAAAACAATTAAAACCAGTGACACCTAGACTTATTTAGAATCCGCTCACATAGCTCTTGGGACGACCTCGGTTTTACCGATTACTACACTACACATGATCGGGTACACTGCCCGTGAGTGCATAAGGTGGACCATAGGTAAACGAGACTTTATAAATATTAAAACATGGTCAGAAAACCTACATCAATAACTAACCAACAATAGTAACGAATACCATGTAATACCATCCATGAATGAGCAGTAGGATTCTAAAAATGACTAACAATAGTAATCGATACCAAGCAGTAGTAATAATAAAGAACAGTATCAAAAATGGTTGAGCAGAAGTAACTACTAACTAAAATACACTAGCAGTATTAATAATGTATGAGCAGTAGTAACTTGTGCTTCCATATACCCGTATTAACATCCAAAAAGCAGTATTAACTTTCAAGTAATCACACTGGGCAGATTCAATGCATCATGAGCACCCTCAAGCAACCAAGAGGATCGTAGTGTAACCCAAAGCAAATAGGAACTACCATGAACGAATACTAGGGTTTTCACAAACCGTAACATCTTTTTGTGAAACCAACCAACACACAAAAAGATTAACAACCATAACGACTTATAATGGACATCTTCTAATTGTACAAACAACCTGCTATCATCTCACTCATAACCTTTTCGTGCCAAAACCAAAATTACACAATCCAGGCCCTACAAATCAAAATACTTTTTAACCAATGTGTACTTTGATTACAACTTCTTTGTCAACACTAACGATCAAGAGCAACATTAATGATAGAAGTAGCAGTAGTAACGTATAAGGAGCAGTATTAACACTAATGAGCAACACTGACTATCGTAGCAGCAGTAAAACTTTAAGAACAATAGTAATACATGGAGCAGTAGTAACCATTACAATCTTTAAACCAATATTATGCTAAAAAGCAGTAGTAATACCATAAGACAAATATTATGCTCCAATGCCCCTTCTCCTTTGTCCTCTCTCTCATCAAAACCTGCTTATAGACCCACGCCGAGATCACAAACAAAGAAAACCATACACGGTAAAAACCAGATTAGGGTTCCACCATCGAATCACAAACCAAGATAATAGAACATTAAATGTATGTTGTCTATGGTTGAGGATCACGATTAACAATTAAATCAATAGCACCGTCCAACTAACTTCAGCAAATATTAAACGACCCACTTGATAACATTAGCACGAGGTTATTGTTGTAGAATCAGCCAATCAGGTAACGAACAAAGCGATTCTATGAAACGAAAAAAATAAGAATTAATGTCACCGTCCCACGATAAACAAGTAACCAATTAACAAATTAAAAGGTTTATGATCGATTTCTAAAGTATCGTAAGGAAAGCATGATCGCTTTTTCGCCAGAGAGAACTTCTATATTCAAATAAAAACCCTTGTAGATCCTAGATCAAGAGCCACCCGCTCTGATACCAACTGTGAAGATCGTTTAGAACTCATCTAGGATCAAATAATAACAACGATAACAAATTGCACAGCGGAATTAAAACAAACACAATGTTATTAACAAGGTTTTACATCATATACGCCCCAATTCTATTTGATCATAATAGAATGTGTTACCTAACTGTAATAGGGATCAAAGACACCTTTGATCTTAGGGCGTGGACGATCTCCAATGCGGATATCGTTTATGTGTTCCCTAAAACATGAATAAAACCTACACATAAACAATGTCTAGGGGTCTCTTTATATATATAGTCCATCTAGACTTACAAAGGAAACCTAATTATATTAGAAAACTAAATCTTTCATAATCTTGATCTTTATCTTTTTCAACAAGTCTTCTAGAATCCTCCACCTTCTAGAATTTCAACATGTCGATCTTAGTCCTTTTGTTATCATCAAATCAATAAATCCCAACACATTATCGCCTACCTTCCAGTTATTCTTATACTTTCATAAGATAATATGTCATGTCTTCAGTTAATGTAACTTTGCTCCAATATTTATTTGCCATTCCAAGAATGAGGGTAGCAGATCGGTCGAGAATTTTGTGTGCCGATTTGTGTAATCATTAGAGAGTTTTGTGTGTGAAAATGATCGGGTATGTAACAAGCAAGAAGATAATCGAGTACAGTAACAAGTGTGATGATCGAGTTGTGAGACTTGTTGTATACTCAGGGACCAAACGCGCCAAAAAAAGTACATGAAAAAACGAAAATACCCCCTTGACTAGTCAACTAACAACGAAATTTAACGATTGTTAGCCAAAACAAAAGGCATAAGGGACCAAACCTGTAACATTTTGAAATATTGAGAACTACGTACGCCGCTAAAAAAATGAAGGACAAAATGTGAGAATAGAGCGAAGTTCGGAAGAAAAAAAATTTACCCAAATAAAAAACATGTACATGTAATATCGTTCGCTACAAGTAAACAAATAGCCCCAACCTTCATAACATAAAAAGCCCCAAAGTCTCAAAAACCCTAATTCCAAAAAAACACACACAGACAGACAGAATGGCCGACGCTGTAATTTCATTGGAGAAGGTAAAATCCTTCTGGAGATCTCAAGTTCACGATCCACAAAACTGGGAACTCAATTCGGTATTTACATATAGATCTCTTATACCTCCTTTATTATTTATAAATTAATTAGGGTTTTTTTTTAATTAGTAGATTGTTTTAATTAGTTTTATAACTCTGATTGTTAGGGTTTTTAATCTTTTACTCTACTATGATTATTTTATGTATGTTTAGTGTTGTGTTTGTGGGCCTACGAACTTATTTGATTTCGGCTTATATTTTAGCAAATGTTTAGCACTTGTCGGCTTATATAAGTTTTTGTTATGATATAATAAGCTTACATAAGCCCATAGGTCTGGAAATAAACCGGAATATTTGAGCTTATGAAGTATAAGCCGAAAATTAAATAATCTTGAAGTCTTGAACAAACACCCCCTTAAGCAGACCCTTAAGAAAGGGCTGAAGGGAGTTTTTAGGAGACAAGGCGCGGTTTTGTGAACGTGTAATATAATCTTTTTTGTAAATGTAGATAGCTAGGAGTTAGTGTTTGGATGGAGCGATCTGATTTTGATTATAAGATATCTGTTTGAGAGTAGCTTGGGGTTGTTTGTGTGTTGTGTTTTGAAATTGATCGATTTTAGTGTGTGGATGGACCGGTTATCTGTTTATCTTCAGCCGAAATAAAAAGTTATCTAAACACTTGCAAGTCTTGGGTGATATGTCTTATGCACGTTTGTGGCATTTACATAAGAGTTGAAGACAAGAAACAATCATAATAGGAACTACACTACTACAGTGAAAGAATGAAGCTCGAGAAGTAATTGAATTGTGGTTGATGATTAGACTAAAACACGGAAAGAGGGATATGAAAACTAGGGTAAAGAACTCGTTACAAAGAAACATGTATATAGTAGAGAATGCTAACTATCAACTAACTGTAGCAACTAGGAATGTTATTTTAGTTAATTGATAGAAAATGTGGTAGTTATCTGCCATAACCAAAAGGATTGTATCAATTTCTGTTTTTTGTAACTAGCTGTTGTCGTCATTACGATTGGTATATTTCTTTTTCTTCATACTTTTGATATTTAATTATATGCTGATACACCCATTATTTCTCTTTTGTGCCTTGCAGAAATTGCTTCGTGCTGTAGGATTGTTTGCTGGCTCCATTGTTTTGATGCGAAATTTTGGTGACCTCATGGCTATCTGAAGAGGGATGCTGGATTCGTTCAGCTTTCTTATTATTTTCTTCTAGATAATGTTTGATGCTTATTAAGCTTTTTGTGTTATAAGTCGATCACTATGGGTACTTTTGTAGAGACAGAAAGAGGCGTGATTTTCTAGCAATAATTCTATGAGAATTACTTTTTATCTTTTTATTCTTTATGTGTTGCTATTGTTCTCAATGCAATGAGTTAGCATTTGATATTGAAAATGGCCTGCTTCTTAATCCTTCAATGCTTTATACTCTTTGCTCTTTGTATACTAGAAATTCCTATATGGTATTATCCATTTATTAATGTATTTTGATAACTGTTAGGATTTCTTAGTAGTTTGATTTTTTGGAGTTAAACTGCTTTTCTAAAACTTCATCTATTAAGAGTTTATTGTAACCGATAACCTTTGTCATGCACAAAAAAACATAAGCTAAAGACTTTGAGCACGCTTGACAAAAAAGGATTTGTCATAAAACCGCAACTAAAGTCTAATGACAGACTCGTGACCATGAAAAAGAACAAACAACGCAAAAGGTTGAGGCACCAACCTGCAAGAAAGAAGCAAAGAGGACACTTACCTTCACGATCTAAAATTTGTTGGACTGTTCGTGGTGTGTATGCATCTACTGGAGAAGAAAGAGTTCACAAGAAAAGGTAATAAGATGTGTTGTAGGGTGTCAACTGTTGCAATGAACTGCTGCTTTTGCAGCGGTAGCTAAATGAGCATGAACAAAACAGGGCTCCAGGAATTAGCCACAAGATCATACGATATAGGGCAATGAAGCTCAGATACAAATGGTGTGGAGGAAGAGAGAACATGGGGAACCGCCACTGGATGAAAGACACCAGATTGAAGCTTATGAGGTGTGCTAGAAAAAGGGGAGAAGAAAAAGAGAAAGTTGTGTGACAAACTGGTGACAGAAAGCGTCAAATGTGAATTTTCAAACAGCAGTATAGCCCTCTTCTGAACTAATAGTAGTCATCCTGAACAATTCTAGATTTACAGGACAACAAAGGAGTACACAATTTGAATTCCACTGCTTGTTTAACCATTTGAAATAATTTGGTTGCATTTTTATTACAGTAATCCAGAAGAATATTGATGAATCTGTGGTGGTTGAGAATTAGGAACTTAAAACAGGTTTTTAAATGTTGTTACTTAATCATCTCCTACTCTTGTATCATTCTTTTGATTTTTCATCATATTTATATGCATCCCCACCTCCCTATTTAAACGCAAACCCCGATCATTTCCCAAAGATCACAAAATGGTTAACGGTGCAGCAGAATGTAATGCTACAAGCGAACATGTAACAAGAAGGCCACGTGGCAGACCAGCAGGCTCTAAAAACAAACCGAAACCACCCATCATTATCACCCGAGAAAATGCTAACACACTTCGGGCCCACGCCATGGAAGTTAGCCCCGGGTGCGATGTTGGTGAGAGCTTAGCCACCTTTGCTAGAAGAAAACAACGTGGGATCTGCATATTAAGTGCCACTGGCTGTGTCACCAATGTAACTCTACGCCAATCATCACCATCTTCAGGATCGGGCCCCGTCGTCACACTCCATGGCCACTTTGATATCTTGTCTTTAATGGGTTCAGTACTGCCGCCACCTGCCCCTCCAGGTGTTACTGGCTTAGATATTTACCTAGCAGGTCCACAGGGTCAACTAGTTGGTGGGGCCATTGCAGGCCCGCTAATTGCATCAGGTCCTGTTGTTATAATGGCAGCCACTTTTATGAATGCAACATTCGACAGGTTGCCGATTGATGAAAACAAAGAAAAAGCAGTCACTATGGTACCACATAATCAACAAATGATCAATGTTTCGGATGTTTATGGAATCCCACAAAACCTGCTTCCCAACAGCGGAATGCCTGAGATTTATAGCTGGGCAGCAGCCCGGCCATTGTCAAAGAGTTGAGAGTTAAGACTCAAGACTATCATAGGCTCATAGCCATGTGTCTCTAGTAGAATTAATGTAAACTCGTCAATCTTATGGTAAACAAATATGACAATATAGTGCCTTCAGTAAAATTTGAAAAGCAAATATGACAATATAGTGCCTTCAGTAAAATTTGAAAAGCTTACTCATTTATGTACTTGCAGCAATCAACAGTAAGAATCAAACCATATTTCATATTAAAAAATTGAAGTGAAAATTAGATTGACTAAAGAAAATAATGTAACTATAATCATCCGAGAAAACTGGAGTTACTTGCGTACATTTTTGAAAGAACTCTAAACCTGACAAAATAAGAACGCCATGAATATTTTCATACTTGCATTGAAGATATCTCTTCCAACAAAGAACTTAACTTCACCTTAAAAATCACCTGGAGCAACAGCTTAACAGTGATCCTTTTGTTTTTTTTCTCGTTATTGTACACTCAGGGTTTAAAGTTTAAACCATTAGTCGGAATAGGTGAGGGAACCATGTAGCCTTTGTTTGATAATCACTTACATAATCCTTGTCAGAAGTTAATATGAAAAACAAGCTTTAAATCAGCAAAAGTTTTGATCTTTATGTTTGTGCTTTATGCCTTTATGGTTTACCTGCAACATGATCTTATCGAGCTCATCAGCAGAGCATCCAATTATTTGCTCAATATCATCACTGAGAACTCCGTAACTTTCCTGTTACAGGTTTTGCACATGGCTTGTTCAGTTCTACTCAAACTTATACAAGTGTGTGCGTTGAAGAACACATGGCTGCCAGTCAAATATAATTTACAAGATTATATCATGCTTTGCAAAAGCCTAACTATCAATTTTCCTACACAGGCTCATTGTTGGTGATGGTCTTTCTGAACGACAACAACATCTGTATTTTTATAACCATGTCAAATTCAAAATCAAAAATCCAAAAAACACACCCATACCACACAGTGAAGATAATGTTCCACGCCATCAAGGTTGGCCGCAGGTGCAACATTAAGGGACAAATTTATGGGATCTCACTAAACTTCCCAACATCAAATTGCCCAAAATTCATAAGCACCCAGCCGCCACACCACTGCCAAATTCGTTTTGTACTAGAATTTATAAAATTTCAATCGTAGCGCAATTTAAAGATGACAAAATAGATACTTTGATAAAGATTTCCCATTCATGTACTTGCAGCAATCAGCAAAAACGGTCAACATAGAGAATTAGAGATACTAACCTAAACTAAAATCATCCCACAAAACCAGAGTTACTTAAATACATTCTTGATCATGAAACCAACAAATTAAAGATATGATGGAAAAAGTTTCAAGCTTTCAGTGAAGATATCTCTTCCAGTATGAACTTAGATTCAGCAGCAAAATCAACTGGAGCAACAGCCTTAACTGTGATCCTTTGTTTCTTCTCATTATTGTACTCTCGTGGCTGAACCATCACTCGGAAAAGGTGTGGGACCCATGAAGCCTTTTTGAGTTGTGTTTGATATTCACTTGAATCATCCTGCAAGTATCAAAAAATAAAGATGAGAAATGAGCTATGAATAAGCAAAAGTTTTGATCTTAATGTATGTGGTTTATGATTTACCTGGGACTTCATCTTATCAAGGTCATCAGCAGAGCAACCAATTATTTTCTCGGCATCATCACTAAAAACAGAGAACCAAGCTGCACCACTAACATCAGAAAACTTTGCAGACAATATGTACCTACAATTAAAACACATTTTGTAAGTCATAACAATGTAAGAAATAATAAACTAATCTTGCAAATTAGTCAAAAGTTCACAAACCTCAAACTGCACTCGCTCTCATTCTTCTGGCAGGTGTCACACCAGTATCCCAAATCCATACTTTCAGTAACTTTCTTGTTGCAGGTTTTGCATGCTCGATAAGACATGTTTTGTTCAGCTCTGATCATACTCATGCAAGCTCGTGTGTTGAAGAACACCGGCTGCCACAAAACAAATGTTCAGTATCTAACCAATAAGCAATTTTATATTGTTTACTAAGAAACTTATCAAATTCATTATTTGCTTATTCATGTCTGATATACCTTGTCTTCACCCAGAGACGGGTTGCTGGTTATATGGTCAAGTGTGACACGGTCAGTGTACATGGATCGACCACCATTTCTCATTGACGGACTCAAACTGGCACCCACAGTTTCCAAAGAGGTTTCTTTGCCTTCAGAAGCATACCACGATTTTAGCTTCTGAGAATCTGGGGTATTGGGATTTATTTCAATAATGCTTTTGCCCACAGTTGACAATGATACACCTGAAGCAATAACATAAAAACATAACTAGTTAGAACTAAAGATCTTAATAATAACTAATGTGACAAGTTCACATTTAGGTGTAACTACCTTGAAAGTCTGATACACGTAGAGATTTTATTGCAACTACAGGTGACTCATCAGCCATATCTAATAGCTTTTGGCCAAGATCAGTGGCAAGAGTATTCCACAAAGACACAACTACTGTCTTCTTCCTGAAAGATTAATAATGCAACTTCAACATTAATAAAAGATGAAACCTAGCCATTTGCTTAAAATTAAGACTGTTCTAGTATATTTTATATAAAACAGATGTATCAATAAAACTCAGTCAAAAGTGGAACATTGAAAAGGATTTCTTGCATACTACTTTCTAAATCAGTTTCTCTGTAATACATACTGTTGAATATGAAGCAAAAAATATCTGGGTCAACTTAGCCAACCCTATTTTGACCCATACTAAAAAACCATTTTGACAAATTCACACAGCCCACCAATCTTGCCACATTTATCATAACATCAAGAAAGAGCAATTAGTCTTACGTGTCATCTGCAATAACAATGTCACGCTTTGCAATAGCCTCATTATCAATTTTCCTTCGAATGCTCATTGTTGGAGATACACTTTGCACAACGCCAATAACATCTGTAATGTATAACCATGTCAAACTCATACTCAACAAAGCCCATTAGCAAAATTATGTGAAAAGTTTTAAGTTATGATTTATACCTATAAGCTCTTTCTGAAGGACATATGGTCCCAACTGATCAATCGGAACAAAACTGAATTTGGTTTCAGGAATAAAAGCTGCTTCGTTGGCTACTACTTCAACTTGAGAATTCTCATTTAAATTCATTTCATAATCGTTCTGCACCGTCTTAAATTGCTTGTTAGCCACTTTCAAAGTTCCCTTTGATATGTAATAAACTTTTCCCATTTCAAACACATCAAAAAACTTCTTTGCAGCCTCATTAAACATAGTTGCTTGAATTTCAGTACCCTGCAAAACTAATTTAATTAGTAACATTTTTATTTTCATTTTACAACCAATAAACAAATTTCAGTGGATATAAACTTACATCTTCATCGGTTAATTCCACATTGAATACACAACCTTCCCCTCTCGCATTCTTGTAGTTTCGCATTGGTCCTTTGGCTGTGACACGAACTTTAATTGTCCAGTTTCCTTGGTATGGGTTTAGAGAAGCCAATGGGTGAACCCTTCTTGTCATTGCCGTTCGTGCAGAAGGTGCCATGCTACAATTAAAAAACACACTAATCAATACAAGACTAACAAATAAAAATCATACTAAAAGGGTGTTTGGATGATGGTTTTAAATTAGGTTTGCAACTTAACAGCAAAATAATCTAACACTTCGTATACATAATTAAATCAAAACACAACAATACTTACTTTCCATTCTGCTCATGAATAATTTGAGCTGCTGATTTGGTAACAACATCTTGCTTTGGTTTCAACATAATACCCGGCCCATCACTCTTCACCTCAAACTTAACTTCTGCCTCCAAAGGAGGCGACACCGACTCACATTTAGTCACAATCACATACCTAGTACAACAAAACCAAAAGCAGATTAATCAAACCATACAGATCACCCAAACAGAACAAACTTGTAGCAAAAGAGAATCAGTTGTTACTTTTCATTCTTGTTTGGGATGTCATTGAGAGTGTAATCAAGGACACGAATGAGACACAAGTTTTGTATTTTTCCGTTGTTAACTTCAGGAGTTAAACTAGACGGCAAACTCGCCCTTAACTTCATTTTGCCATCATTGACTGTGCACCTGTTAAAACATACCAAATGAAATCAAATTTTAACTATATCAAAACAGTTAATTACCAAACAACAATATGATAAACACAAGTCATAAACTAAAACGCATATCAACAAATTACAACATGCTAACTATTTTAAACTATATAATATTTAAGCAATGATGTATAAATACTAGATTGATACAATTTATCCAATAACAAATGGGTTTTTATACATTTTACATACTAAATACATTTTTAATTTAAAAAGTTTACCTTTTTCATATTAAATATTTTATGATATTATTAATATTAAAAAAAAAACAAAAAAAACACACACATTTCTATTAGATCTGTTGAATATTTTGTGTAAAATTAAAAACCCCAGATCTAATTTTTTTTTTTTTTAATAAAAAAACTAATTTTAACATCAGCATAAAATAAAAATAAAACCCCTTATTATATGGTCAAATAAAACCCCTAAATTAATATAAGAAAACCCTAATTTTAAATTAAGGTAAATAAAAACCCCTAAATTAATATAACAAAACCCTAATTTTATAATTAGGATAAATTAAAACCCTAAACCAACTAAAATTTAAATAAATACTCCGTATATCATTAAACACCTTAAGATCCATAATAATTCAAGAATATAAACATATATCAATTAATAAATGCAATAACAAAACTTACATGTGTCTGTTACCAACAGGCTTCAGGTCAAGAACTTGAACAACAATCTCCGGAAGTTCAGACGAAGAATCCACATTCGGGTTGGAAAAGATGACAGATATCGCATTCGGGCTCACTGATTTCGACATCTCTAAGTTAAAAAGTTTATAAGAAAAAACTGATAGTTATTTTGTAGATCTGAGAATGGATGAGGTGATAAAATGAAAGTGGAGGGGGAAATGGGGGTTTTGTAAAGGGGGTTTTGGCGCTAATAACTTGAAATTTTTGGTAAATGTTTTATTGGCTTTCCCGGGTTTTAATGTTTTTCCTTTTCAAGAAGATTTTCGCGCCAAAAGGCTGTCTTGGGTTTTGGGAGGTCATGGATTAGTATGGGTTTGAAAAAATTTGGGCTAAATCTATTACGGAGTAACTATTTTAACCGGTTGAAATAAATTAAAAAATGACATGTCATTTTTTTAATAAAAACCAGTTACCCTAGTGTATAAGTTTGAGTAGTTTGTGTGTGTTCTTGGAATAAAATTGTGTAACACCCGCTACTTAACCATTGACTCGCATAAGATATGGTTATCACCCAGAATTTCACTCTTACGCTCAGTTCTTGAGTTTTTACGGAAGGGAAATGGAAAAGAATAGAAAAGGGAAAAGGAAAGTAAGTGTTAGTTGTTATGTTTTGAGATAGAAGAAAGGAAAAGCAAAGTAGTCATAATCATGCTCTTGAGTGGGAAAAAAAGGAAAATAACTTGGTCAAATTACATATATACCCTTTAATTGTTAATTTCAAAGAGAAATGATACATAGACCTAAACTTAGGCCTAAACTTAGACCTAAAAACACTTGTCATCATCCTGACGGGTTATAAAACCATCAAAATGATGACAAATGATTTTAGGTCTAACTTTAGGCTTAAGTTTAGGTCCATGTATCATTTCTCAAATTCAAATGTTTTAAAAAGGGTATATTAGTCTTTATACAACATACGGTTCCGTTTCCTTCCTTTTTCCTTCCAAAAGTGGGAGGAAGATTTAGGGTGTGTTTGATAGGAACTTAATGAAGTGACTAAGAGGTTGTATTTGACTCGGTCAGCACCATGCTTGTTTGATAACCAATAAATACTCCCATCTCTACTAAAACAATCAAACCTTCACCTCTTGAACCTAGAGTTCTATCCGTCACCACACCTCACTCACCACCAAACCTATATTCTCTAGAAGATTTTCCACCTAAGCATTCTCATCCACCACCATTGCCTACATTCTCATCAATTGAAAAAATAGTACCACAACAATCTTCTCACCAAAACCTCGGTATTGGAATGTCACTAGCACCCGTGTCTTTCTCTCCTTCACCCTAAAATTGTCCATTTTAGATTATGAGGAATTTCCAACCTCAACAACCAGATCATATGGATGTTGATACTTCTTTGCCTCTACGATCAACATATATGGCACCATCTTCATCCTTGGTTGAACCACCACCTTCTTCATCAAACTTACCTCCACCAACTTCTCCATTTTTACCATAAAAATTAAACTGACATCCACAAACTTCTCCATCATTTATGGAACCACCTCCTTCTTCATCAAACTTACATCCACAAACTTCTCCATTCTTACCACCACCATTTCCAAGCCATGGCAACGATTTCTATCATTGTCAACATGTCCAAGGGTTAGTCCATGAAATACGTGATGAAGTAAATTTCATGTTCTATCACCTTCTTGAACGTTTTGATGAAGTCAACAAACCTAACCGTCCCTAAACCTTGGAATGCAAGCACAACTGGTGTTCTTTCTAATCTTAGGCACAACTTAGGTTGTTTGGATTTTTCTTATTTTGTTACATGTTTGTATCATTTTCTTAGTTTTATAGAATTGAAATATGTGTATCATTTCGCTCATGTTATTAGATGAAACTACATGTTTGTATGTTATATGGCTATGTGAACATGTTTGGTGCAACAATACATGACTTACTTGGAATTTTACGTCAATATTTGTGTCTACATTACTGCTACTAAGTTGCAGGTACCCGAATCCCTCAACTTTGTCTTGACGGATCCCTTAAGGGAAGGATCCGGCAGAACCGGGTGGATAAAATTAATTTTAAGCTAACTTTAAAGCTCATTTGCAGGAAACAATGCACCATATACTTGCTTTCTAACCTTTGTTTTGTATATTTTCAAAATACACATGAAGACTTTGACGCCCTCAACAAGGGGGAGCTTTTCATCAAAGCAAAACGTTGCAAAATACTTACAATACACTCATTACTTGTGTTAGGTCACTAGATTTACAACACAAGCTTCAATGAAAGAGATAGAGAGGCGGATGAACAATACACACACAAACACACACACGTATAAGCTATAGATGGTTAGGCGTAGAGTATGTGAAAGAAATGCATTGAACAACCAACCCTCAAGTGAGGGTTATACAAGAGTATTTATAGGCAAGGAGCTAGGGCAACACTCCCACTCCTTCCCTTTTCCTTAATGGACATGGGCCTAAGCTTATGAGCCTTCTACATAAGCTAGACCTTAAACAAACATAAATGCCATAATAAGCTACCTATTACATATGAGTAACTAACACTTGAATAAAGGTTTAGGAGTGATTCCAACAATCTCCCCCTCAAGTGTTGGTGATGAAAAACGGTGAAGGCGTTGATGTAATAGTAGCTTTGACGTCTTCTGACATTCTTCTTTCTTGTGAGAAGAATTGCCTTGATTCTAACCATCTCCCCAGTGTAGCGAGATACTTTTCTTTGAACAGTTATGCTTTGACGTCATCTTTAACTTTGTTCTTTGATCATTGTTCTTTGTGATGAAAGTGATAGTATATTGTTATCTGCATCAAGTCTGCCTCAGGTCTGCTTCGCTGCTTTAGTTTCTCCACGTCTTTCTCCAACATGCTCACACACTCTTTAACGTTGGATTACGGTACTGATGAAGTTCTTTAAGTCTTTAACTTTGTAGATTCTTTTATTTGACGAAGAATCATTCTGACTTTTGTGTTGCTTTAAGATAGAACTTCTTTGATGATGTTGTTGGTGTGAACAAGTGGAGAATCTGCACGATCATTCCGCTCCAGAGCTTCCATAAGAAGTAAACATTAAAACGGTTAGTAATAAGCGGATTCCGGCACTTACAAGTTTGAACTTCGAGAGTGTTAACAGCATAGTGTGAAAACACAACTCTAATTCTTACAAAGGCCGTTTCTGAATCGGAGTCCCACAAGTGAGATAACACGATGTACCGAAGTACACCTACGATTCAGATGAGTCGCTGAGGTACACCGAAGCATCACCTCACGCATAGACCGTTTGAGACCACTAAGCGCAATCCACGGGAGTTGCCGAAGCGACCTGCCGTCAGGCCGTTTGATGTTGACCCTGGCAGGAGTTTCCATTCAATGAGGATCACAAATGTGAACCTCTCATAAATGTTCTCGACAGATTGCTAAGATCTGTGAAGGACTCGATAATGTACCACTGAAATTCTTATTGTTGAATGTCAAGTGATGAAATGTCAAGTGTACCTAAGAGATCTTTTGATGAATCTCGTGGCTCTAGACTCAATAGTGCATTTTGGTTTTCCTGAGCGGAGACTAGGGAGAGGGTCTCCTTCTTCAATACCAGCAATCTCTAAGAGAAAGCCGATAGTTTACGTAGGGTTCCCTGTGAGAATGAAACAAGCTTCGTTTGAGAGAAACTTGAGTGGTTAAGAAGGTTTAGTGCATGCGTCACTGGGTCCATGACGACTTTTAATCTTCAATACCGGTGTCATCTAGTGACAACCAGTAGCATATGAATTGAACCCGGTGTCTGCCCTAAGTTGAATAATCTGAAGGGCTATTTCTTTTCACCCTTTTCTTTACATTTCTTTTTAATTATTCAACTCCTTCTTTCTCCGATTCTCATCTCCTTTTTACACTCATACCTAAGGACTTCTAAATACTAACTATTTGTGGTGTCCTTGAGTAGATCCCTCCGGCTCTGGCGGATCATAGGACGGTTATTCCTAACTTTAGTCACCTTATAACTCCATGACTAACCTATGTTGCCATAAAACCATTTACTTGAAAAATCTCGCTCAGTGTTTATGAATAAAAACATTTTTGAACCACTGTTGAGATGAGATTTTGCATAAATGCACAGTGAGGAAAGAGCGCGCACATTTTGAATTGATCAACTCAAGATAGACATTCCCCCGCGAGACACGGTTACGTGGCATAGTTAAAGAGTTGCATTGTCAGCTTTTAGGTGACAACTAGCTCTAATAACTACCTTGAAGGTGTAGACAATCCTCGAAAGGTTGTCAAACCCGTCAGAGTTCATGTCTACCAAGAGTTTCTCGAATGGTACATTCTACTCAGACAAGTCCTTTGCGAGACACGTTTACATCACTAGCGAACTAGCTTGAAATTATTACCCGTCCCGGACAAGTCTTTTCGAGTTACTAGCAGTTAAGAGCTCGTCAATTCATGGGTTAAAGTCTTTTTACACGAGAGTTCATATAGCAAAACACAACATATTTCTTATCACGTATTTTTCTCCCCCTCAAAAATGGCATATAAAATGTTATTTTTGAAAAGTTGATAATAAATATGACCATTTCGAGTGTTGCGGGAAAAATGACCACTGTGAACAATTTGTGAACAAAGTTTTAAGTCAAGTACTCTGATCGGTTCCGAACCGTCAAGTTTATCACACAAGCTAACCACTTGTGAATGGTCAACCGTAATAAACTTCAAACAGCTCAGAAACAATGCAATGAAGATCTAGAGGAGTATAGTTTTACCTCAGGTCGTTAAGTCCCAACGAGTTGTGCGACTGAATAATCAAACGTATAGTGATCGGGTGATAATGAACGGGAAAAGGTTTGTGATTGATACTAGATGACAAAGGAAAAATGAAAGAAAATTAAAAAGCTAAATTATATTAAATAAACGCTATCAATATTTTTTAAAATGATGTTTTTGATTTTTCTTTTATAAATATAAATTAAAACTAATTTTAAACTTTTAAAACTATTCTAAAATACTAAAAATTATGAAAATAAAGATGAAAATTGTGAAACTATTTTTTAAAAATCTAAAATAACTAAAGATAATTTTCAAAACTAATTTTGTATTTTTCTGATTATTTTTCTATTTTCTATAAATTAAAAACTATTTAAAACTAATTAAATTGCTAAAAATTACAAATTTAACTAAGAAAAATCTGGAAAAATTATTTTTTTGCTTTTTATATTTATCTTAACCTAGGAAAAATGAAAACTTATTTTTTTGAAGTTTTTATGATTTAATTGCAATAAAAGCTATTTAAAAGGTCCTAAAAAACTGTTTTAAATAAGGAAAAATAGCAAACAGTGATGAAAAATTATGAAAAATTCAGGAAAAGTCTAAAATATTATTCTAAATTTATGAAAAATATAAAAACTATGGCTTATGTGTGAGAATATGAGGCTGCAGTGAAAGGTGCTTATAAATAAGCACTCAAAATAAGCTAAAGGCCACAAATGAGCACCAATTGAACACAGAAGCTAGGTTATGCTATAACTACCTGAAAACAACCTAAATTAACTATTCTAAACCTCTGGAAAGCAGGATGCAAGAATCTAGTGTGAATTGCACTTAAAGGCTAAAACAGGTTTTAGCTACTACTTTGTAGCTTGAAAATAAGCCACTCAAATAAGCTGAAACTCAAAACCAGATGTGGGATCCTAAACTAGACCTGGCAAGGGACTTATAAACCAAAAATCAGACCAGGGCAAGCTCTCATGAGCTTGTTGGTAGCTCTGCACAAACCTGTGCAGACTCAGTTATCACTGAGTCAGTGCACAGGGCACTTTAAGCTCATTTGACAAGCTGTTTTGAAGCTTACAGAAAATTACAAAAATTTCACAAAAATCAGATTCTAACTCTTGACCAATTGAACTTATTGAATCCAAAATTTCACTGAATTTGAACCAGAATTGAATTCATGAAAAATCAACCAAGTTGGGTGAAAAACAGATTTTCAACTTGACTTTTTGACAGTTTTGAGAATGTTGACCAAAGTGAGATTTGAAACCAATTTATGAACTGATTTTGATGTTTTATAGTAAAATAAGACTAATGCAAGCTATTCTAATGATATCTTAACACAGATCAAGCTTTTGATCTTTGAAAGTTCCAACAGATATGCAATTAGGACAGATTTAGATGGATTTTGACTTTTAGTGAGTTTTTGTGACAAGTAATGACTGAAATGGTTGTGTTTAACCTAAAGTAGACTGAAGCAACAGATTTCAACCAATAACTAACCTTCTATTCTAGATTTACTAACAGATCCAAACATCCTTTCCAAGACTGATATGAAATTTAATTCTCCCAATTACTTATCCAAACTTAAACATCATCATTCTCAGATTCTAACATTCATTTTAGATTGATTTGAAGCAATTTTAACAGCAAGAGGACACAAATTCCACAAGTACTAAATCTACACAGATTTAAGCAGATTAATATGCAAGAATTAGAAACAAGCTAACTATGATCTATTCTATTTAAATGAGCTAAACACAGATGAAACTAAGCTAACTAACATCAAAGAAGCTAAATGTAACAGATCTATGCTAGTGAATCAGTAAGTTCCAAAATTAAGCTAAAGTTAGAAATACAAACTCATTTTTGTCCTTAGCCACTATGGCTTGCCAAAGAACAAAGGACCACTAATCTATTATTTTCAACCCAAATCAAAGCAATTCACCCCAAATCCATCTCCAAATCAGCAACACAGAACCATGCTACCATTAGCACTGCAGTTTGACTTTTGTTGACCAGAGACCAATTTTGATTGAAACTGAATAGTGAGCTCACTACAAGCTATACACAGCTTTAATAAGCTCACTTATGCTATAAAAAGACTTTTTGAAGCCTGGATTTAGATTATTTAAAATTGCATATATAAAAGAAAACTTAAAAACATGAAACTTGGATAAACTTTTAATTAGAAATTGAAACTAGTTACAACTGATACAATAACTTGAGTTCAATACAAGGAAGATTAAAGTTACAACTTAGAACTTAATTAAGACTTAAGCATTAAAAAACGACATACATGAAAACTAAAAACTAACTCTCTCCACTCTCCCTTCTTCCTCCTTTTTATAGCAAAAGTACTTCCCTCTCTCCTCTGAGCATATCCCACTTGTATTTTTGAGCCATTGGATGAGTTGGGATGATATTGGCCGTTTGATGAAATTTTGGCGCCAAAAGATATTTGCCAGTGGTTCTGATAGCTTGGACAGGGAAAGGAGCATTTAATGCATTTGGCTTGGGGTGTTTGGAGGGTAGGAATAAGGTGGGTGTGATGATGATGGAGTGTGGGAAGTGTTGCAGGTATAGGTGATGATGAGGGGGGAGGGAAACCCGTGAGCGGTTTTATTATTTTAAACGTGGGTGGGTTTGGTTTATTAAACCGGGTTTGGGGGTTGACCGGGTAAAAGGTTTGGGTAAACGGGTTGGGTTTGTGGATTGGACCGGGTTTAGGGTGGATTGGGCTTGGGTAGTTATTGGGTTTAGGATTAACTTTGCATACATTTAACAACTTAGGGACCAAATGTGCATAAACTGAAACTCCAGGGACCACACGTGTAACTTCTGAAAATGTAATCCAAGGGTTGGTTTTGCCAATCTTCAAAAATATAAGGACCAAAACTGCCAATCCTGAAACTCCGGGGACTAAACTTGTAATTTCTCAAAACTTTTGCAAATTTTCACCAAAGGACTAATTATTACAACTTATGATTTCAAAAGGACCTTTGGTGACTTTTCTTTTAAAATAAGTGCTCAGGGACTATTTCTGCCAATTTTTGAAAGTCGGGGGACTGAAACTGCCAATTATGCAAACTTTGTTCGTTTTTCATCTGATTTTAAACATTTTGCATCTGAAACATATAAAATGCAATTTTGGAATATTTTCAGTATTTTGATGCATTTCTGAGTGTTTTTAATTGTTTTGCAGTTCAGATTTGACCAAAAATGATGAGTATTTACACACTCATCAATCCCCCACACTAAACTATTGCTAGTCCCTAGCAATCTTTTGAGAAAACTTAATGGATTTGAATCTCTTTACCAAAATCCATCACTTCTGGAGTAGCCAAATGTTTCAGTTCAAGTAAGAACTATGGTACACTGATAACCATATGATTTTGAGCAAATCACCAGCTTCCAACGGATTTGGTTTGTCTTTACCAGAATCCGTTTGCTTCTGGACTAGCCAACTCTTAGATAAAATATATTTGGTGAGTCGATTACCAATTATGGTTTTCCAACTGCCTTTATCACAAGCCATAAACTTGCGGGCTAGCCAACTCTTCACTAATTAAAGATATGGTGAGCTGAACACCATACAATTTTGGGCAAATTGCAAGCCGTCAACGGATTTGAGATATCTTTACCAAGAGCCGTTTGCTCCTGGATTAGCCAATCCTTTTGTTTATTAGACATGGCGGACTGATAACCATAAGCTGAGTAAGTGCAAAACACTTACTACAAAAAAACATTTTGGGCAAAAATGGGGGAATTGGGTGGTATAATTACATGATAAAATTCGTGAGAATTCCCCCCCACACTAGAAATGAATATTGCCCTCAATATTCAAAGTACCGGCGGTTATGCCGAAACATAGAACGTAAAAGGGAAATATTACGGCCATTATTTGAAATACCTTTTTTTTTTTTTTTTTTTTTTTAGAAAACTTATATACAACAGCGGGGGGCAACTCCCCCACACTAGGGTGGTAGAAAGTAGAAAGAAGTCAGAAATATGGGTGAAAACCCATACAGTGTGCTATTGTTTTTGATTCCCGAGTCGCTAGCTTGACTCGATCCCCGCATTCATTGGTTCATGGGGAAAGTTTGTAGATCCGGGACAACCACAGGAGGAATGTCCTCTCCAAAATAGTGCTTTAATCGATGACCATTCACTTTAAAATTTGGACCATCGGGTTGAGATAACTCAATGGTTCCATAAGGAAATACTTTAGTGATGGTGAATGGTCCAGACCAGCGGGATTTTAGTTTTCCCGAGAAAATCTTCAATCTTGAGTTGAAAAGAAGGACTCGATCACCGACGTTGAAAACGCAGTTTTTGATTTTGGAGTCATGAATCTTCTTTGTCTTTTCTTTGTAGATCAAAGAGTTCTCGTATGCTTGATTACGGAGTTCATTTAATTCATTAATTTGAACTTTCCGGTGATCACCAGCTGTCTGAATATCGAAGTTGTCATGTTTCAAAGCCCAGTATGCCTTGTGCTCAAGCTCAATCGGCAGATGACACGCCTTTCCATACATTAGCTTGTATGGAGTACACCCGATGGGTGTTTTATAAGCTGTACGGAAGGCCCAGAGTGCGTCATCTAGCTTATCCGACCAAGAGGCACGATTTTCGCCTACTGTCCTTTCCAGAATTCTTTTAATCCCTCGGTTGGAAACTTCCACTTGCCCACTTGTTTGGGGGTGGTACGCAGTAGAGAGACGGTGAGTTACACCATACTTTTGCATGACTCTATCAAACTGGTCATTGCAGAAATGCGTACCACGATCACTGATTATAGCTCGTGGAGTTCCAAACCTAGCAAAAAGAGATTTTAAGAATTTCACAACAACTCGGGCATCGTTGGTAGGCAAAGCTTTTGCTTCAACCCATTTTGACAAATAGTCAACGGCCACGAGTATGTATTTATTTCCGCGAGATGAAGGAAATGGTCCCATAAAGTCAATGCCCCAGATGTCAAAAATCTCACACACTTGAATGGCGTTTTGCGGCATTTCATTTCTTTGTGAGATATTTCCGTGACGTTGACAAGCGTCACAGGTTTTGACAAATTCGTGGGCATCCTTGTAAATCGTGGGCCAATAAAATCCGGAATCAAACACCTTCTTGGCAGTGTAGTTGGGACTATGATGTCCCCCAGTAGGTCCAGAATGGCAAGCCTTAAGAATGTCATTGGCTTCCTGACCATACACACATCGCCTGATGACTTGATCCGCACAAATTTTGAATAAGTAGGGGTCGTCCCAGAAGTAATGTTTTACATCTTTAAAGAATTTGTTTTTCTGTTGGGACGACATCCCTTTCACCACAAAGTTACCCGCATGGTAATTTGCAAAGTCAGCAAACCATGGGGTAGAAGAGTCTCCACGAAAAGAAACCACATTGAGTGTTTCGAGAGGAAATGTTTCGTTAATTTCCTTTTTCTCGAACACATCCTGGTGAGGGTTTTCTAGACGGGACAGATGATCAGCAGCCAGGTTCTCAGCTCCTTTTTTATCACGTATAATGATATCAAATTCTTGTAGGAGGAGAACCCAACGGAGCAATCTCGGCTTTGCATCTTGTTTTGCAAAGAGATATTTGAGAGCCGAGTGATCCGTATACACCACGCATTTGGTCAAGATAAGGTATGGCCGAAACTTCTCAAACGCATACACCACAGCTAATAATTCTTTTTCTGTAGTGGTGTAATGGTTTTGAGCTTCAGTCATAGTCTTACTCGCGTAGTGGATAGGCTGAAAATGCTTGGTTTTTCGTTGCCCCAAGACTGCACCGATAGCAAAATCACTTGCATCGCACATGAGTTCAAAGGGTAAATCCCAGTCGGGGGCAACTAGAATGGGTGCTTCCGTAAGCTTTTTCTTTAATGTTTCAAAAGCTTCGATGCACTCAGGTGAGAAGATAAAAGGAGCATCTTTTTCAAGAAGATGGGTCATAGGCCGAGCGATTTTAGAAAAATCTTGTATGAATCTACGATAAAACCCGGCATGACCTAGAAAACTCCTAATACCTTTGACGGTAGTAGGATGAGGCAATTTGGCAATGACATCCACTTTCGCTTTGTCAACCTCAATCCCGTTTTTGGAAATCTTATGGCCAAGGACTATGCCTTCTTTGACCATAAAGTGGCTCTTCTCCCAATTTAGACAAAGATTGGTGTCTTCACACCGTTTTAGCATTTTTTCTAAATGGGAGAGACATGTGTGAAATGAGTCCCCAATGACCGAGAAGTCATCCATAAACACCTCCATTGTTTCCCCGATCATGTCGTGGAAAATTGCCATCATACATCGTTGGAACGTGCCAGGAGCGTTACAAAGGCCAAAAGGCATACGTCTGTAGGCAAAAGTTCCGTATGGGCAGGTGAATGTGGTCTTTTCTTGATCATGTGGATCAATGGGGATCTGAAAATATCCCGAGAAACTATCTAGGAAACAATAGTATTCGTTCCCTGCTAGTCTCTCAAGCATTTGGTCCATGAAGGGTAGAGGAAAATGGTCTTTACGGGTGGCTTCGTTTAACTTGCGATAGTCAATACACACACGCCATCCCGTAACCAATCGAGTTGGAATTAACTCGTTTTCTTCATTTGTGACAACAGTTATGCCACCTTTTTTGGAACACAGTGGATGGGACTGACTCAAGGACTATCAGAGATCGGGTAAATTAAACCGGCATCAAGAAGTTTGAGAACCTCTTGTTTGATAACCTCATGAATCTTAGGATTCACCCTTCTCTGATGTTGGACTGCTGGCTTGAAGTCATCCTCCATCAAGATTTTGTGAGTACAAAACTCAGGGTTGATACCCTTAATGTCGGAGAGTTTCCAAGCAATTGCTTGTTTGTGTGACTTCAAGACCTTTATGAGAGCAGTCTTCTCCTCCTCAGTTAAGTCCTTAGCAATTATGACGGGTAATTTATCATCACCCTCCAAGAATGCATACTCGAGATGATGAGGTAGGTCCTTAAGTTCAACCTCGGGAAATTCTTCAGTAGATGTTTGTACTGATTTGATTTCTTCAATCGTGATCTCTTTCGGAGGGAGTGACGGTAATGGATCTTCATTTAACAATTGCTCAAGATAAAGGATATCTCCCTCCGAATCATAAACACCATTATCAATTCCCGGCGGAATTGATTCATCATTAGCAAGAAACTCATCGATCTCTTCTAAGAAGAAGTCACCTCCCTTAAACGGAGTAAGAGAGGGGGAAGGATCGGCAATAATTGGTTGAGAAGATGTGGTGGGCTCCCCACTCACAGAATTATGAAAATAACCAAGAAACTCTTGAGAGTACTCCTCTGAAGCAATATCAATTACATCGATTCGATTAACTGATTCAGCATCATAGGCTGAGGAGTACCTCGAAGTTTGATCAAGGTTAAAGGTGACAGCTTCATTACCCACACGTAATGTGATTTCTTGCTTAAATACATCAATGAGAGCACGGCCCGTTCTCAGGAATCCTCGTCCAACAATGAGGGGAACCCGATGATCGGCATCGAAATCAACAACCACAAAGTCAGCCGGAAAATGGAACTTTCCTACTTTCACGAATACATCCTCGGCGATGCCAAGAGGACGCGATATAGAACGATCTGCAAGCTCAAGAGTCATGCGGTAGGAATAAGTTCGGAAGAGAAAGCTTCTTCCATATGAATAAGGCATAGATTGATGCTTGCACTAAGATCGGCGAGGGCAAAGCATTCAATCATTCCTGGAAAAACACAAGGAAGAAGAAATTTTCCAGGATCTCCAAGCTTCTCGGGAAGCTTTTTTAACAGAACTGCTGAGCAGTTCTCGTTTAAAGGAGTTTTAGCCATTTCAAACAGTTTTTCCTTGTTGCTTAACATGTGTTTGAGAGTTGATGCAAACTTGGGCATCAGCATGATAGCATCCGCAAAGCTTATGTCAAAATGTAGTTCTTGGAAAATTTGAAATTTTTTTTCCATTTGATGACTGGCTTTTTCGCGGAGTTTTTGCTCATTTAAACGTGATGGGTAAGGAATAGAAGTTTTGGATTTGGGGTTTTCAACTGGAGGTTCAAAAACAACTCCTGGTTTGGTTTTGGGTTTCGGGACAACTTGAGGATGGACATGTGCTGTACTTTGTGAGCTAGAGTTAGGCACCTTGTCCTTTGTCGCCTCAGGTTCACTTTCCACTACCTTTGGGAGAGAAGAAGAAGAGGTAGTAGGAATAGCGGGTCCATCATATGAAGCACCACTTCTGGTTGTGATCGCCTTTGCATCGCCCCCCGGATTAGCGATCGTGTTGCTAGGTAAAGTACCTGAGCCCGAGGGTCGATCATTTAAAGACTTCTTAATGTCATAAATCTGGCTAACCAACAACCTATTCATTTCCTCTTGGGATTTCATGAATTGTTTCAACAACTCATCAGATGATGGTCCAGTTGGAACAATGGCTTGATTTTGTGTAGGAAAATTCTGGCCTCTATTGTTTGGATTAGGGCCTTGATTTTGGAAATTTCCTTGATTATTGCCATGAAAATACCCTGGGTTGAAATTTCCCTGACCTTGGTTTCTATTAAAGTTTCCTTGGTGTTGGAAGTTTTGACTTTGATTTTGAAAACCGTTATTTTGACTAAAATTACCTTGGTTTTGAAAACCTTGGTTCGTTCTATTCTGATTTTGATTACGGTGTTGGTTTTGGTTGAAACCGGGTGGTCCAGGGTAGTGGTTAGGACGGTGGTTCGGGTCCATAGGAGCACGGTATTGGTTGCCTCCTGAATTGGAAATCCCGCCCACAGCGTTTGCTTCAAAAGGGTTACCATTGGTGGCCATACAGTTGTAATAGGCATGGGGCCACCGCAAGTAACACATACTTCCACTTTCTTAACTTCAGCAGGAGGTGAAGTTTGTGGAAAAGAAACTTTCTTTTGGTTGGAGAGAACCAAAGCTTGAATTGCTTCAGTGAGTTTGTCAATCTTAGCATCGGTGCTAGATTGACTCACGGGCGATGAAGTAGAAGGACCAACACGGACTTGGGAAACAACCGGTTTGCTTCGTGCAGTGCGGACTTTAGACTTGTTTTCAATTATTGCTAAAGCTTCTTTTACAGTTTTGCTCAAGAAATTTCCTCCAGCGGAGGAATTGAGAGAATCTTGATCAGATTGACTCACTCCATTATAGAAAGTATCGAGTTGCATCAACTCGGAGAAACCATGGTGAGGACATTTGCGGAGCAACTCCTTAAAACGATCCCACGATTCACTGAAGGATTCATCAAACTTTTGTGTAAACTTGATGATTTCGTTTTTAAGACTCGTGGTTTTAGAAGGTGGATAGAACTCGTTCACAAATTTCTTTACCAGGTCTTCCCAAGTTTCAATCGATTTAGGGGGTTGTTTTTCAAGCCAAATCCGGGCTTGTCCCTCTAGGGAAAATGGGAAGAGAAGAAGTTTGACAGCATCGGTAGGGACATTCTTGTATTTGATGGTAGATGCAATCTTGTTAAACCATCGAATATGAGCATGAGGATCATCCCTCTCAAAACCATAGAATTGACTTGAGGTTACAAGATTTAGTAACCCGGTTTTGAGTTCAAAATTTTCAGCCACAATGGCTGGGATAACAATAGCATCTCCATACCCATCGATGGGTGCCTGGAGAAGCTCGCACATAGGACGTTCTTCCGCCATGATAACGGAAGTAGTGCGAGCAGTCCGGATCTCAGATCCGACTGATGGGGCAGAACGTCTACGGACACGCCTTCTTGGAATCCTGACAAGCTCACGAAATGGGCTCACAGACCTAGAAGAGCGAGTGCGCATACACTAGAGTTAACTCTAAGGAATCTCAGAGTTAAGGAAGGGAATTATGAAAATGGGGAAAGAAGAATCTTTTTGGGTTTTATGGTTTTGAAAAGTAGATATAACAACAAATCCAATTAAAACAATATCGAGGCAAAACGACAGTGAACTTAAACCAATAATCACAAGATGAATGGCTTCTTTGAAAAAGGTACACCACTCACAAGGACACAAAGGCAAGTTTTAATCTTTGGTTCGGGAACTTATTATGGTCGTACCCCCAGTTAGGTAGTACACTGCCTTGGTTTGCGGTGGTAATTTTTTATGTTGTTATTATTAAACAAAGAAAACGACAAATCTTTTTGTATTTTTATCTTATATATATATATATAGAAACAAAAGAAAAATATATATTTTTTTTTGTGTTTTATACGTTTTAAGATGTTTTTGGGTTTTTGGATTTTTTATAAGAAAATATATATAGATATAGATGGTATAAACAAGGAGTGAATATTCAAATCACTAATCTGCTAAGCGTAAGATAATTAGCACAGCTCCCCGGCAGCGGCGCCAAAATTTGATCGGTTCCGAACCGTCAAGTTTATCACACAAGCTAACCACTTGTGAATGGTCAACCGTAATAAACTTCAAACAGCTCAGAAACAATGCAATGAAGATCTAGAGGAGTATAGTTTTACCTCAGGTCGTTAAGTCCCAACGAGCTGTGCGACTGAATAATCAAACGTATAGTGATCGGGTGATAATGAACGGGAAAAGGTTTGTGATTGATACTAGATGACAAAGGAAAAATGAAAGAAAATTAAAAAGCTAAATTATATTAAATAAACGCTATCACTATTTTTTAAAATGATGTTTTTGATTTTTCTTTTATAAATATAAATTAAAAACTAATTTTAAATTTTTAAAACTATTCTAAAATACTAAAAATTATGAAAATAAAGATGAAAACTGTGAAACTATTTTTCAAAAATCTAAAATAACTAAAGAGAATTTTCAAAACTAATTTTGTATTTTTCTGATTATTTTTCTATTTTCTATGAATTAAAAACTATTTAAAACTAATTAAATTGCTAAAAATTACAAATTTAACTAAGAAAAATATGGAAAAATTATTTTTTTGCTTTTTATATTTATCTTAACCTAGGAAAAATGAAAACTTATTTTTTTGAAGTTTTTATGATTTAATTGCAATAAAAGCTATTTAAAAGGTCCTAAAAAACTGTTTTAAATAAGGAAAAATAGCAAACAGTGATGAAAAATTATGAAAAATTCAGGAAAAGTCTAAAATATTATTCTAAATTTATGAAAAATATAAAAACTATGGCTTATGTGTGAGAATATGAGGCTGCAGTGAAAGGTGCTTATAAATAAGCACTCAAAATAAGCTAAAGGCCACAAATGAGCACCAATTGAACACAGAAGCTAGGTTATGCTATAACTACCTGAAAACAACCTAAATTAACTATTCTAAACCTCTGGAAAGCAGGATGCAAGAATCTAGTGTGAATTGCACTTAAAAGCCAAAACAGGTTTTAGCTACTACTTTGTAGCTTGAAAATAAGCCACTCAAATAAGCTGAAACTCAAAACCAGATGTGGGATCCTAAACTAGACCTGGCAAGGGACTTATAAACCAAAAATCAGACCAGGGCAAGCTCTCATGAGCTTGTTGGTAGCTCTGCACAAACCTGTGCAGACTCAGTTATCACTGAGTCAGTGCACAGGGCACTTTAAGCTCATTTGACAAGCTGTTTTGAAGCTTACAGAAAATTACAAAAATTTCACAAAAATCAGATTCTAACTCTTGACCAATTGAACTTATTGAATCCAAAATTTCACTGAATTTGAACCAGAATTGAATTCATGAAAAATCAACCAAGTTGGGTGAAAAACAGATTTTCAACTTGACTTTTTGACAGTTTTGAGAATGTTGACCAAAGTGAGATTTGAAACCAATTTATGAACTGATTTTGATGTTTTATAGTAAAATAAGACTAATGCAAGCTATTCTAATGATATCTTAACACAGATCAAGCTTTTGATCTTTGAAAGTTCCAACAGATATGCAATTAGGACAGATTTAGATGGATTTTGACTTTTAGTGAGTTTTTGTGACAAGTAATGACTGAAATGGTTGTGTTTAACCTAAAGTAGACTGAAGCAACAGATTTCAACCAATAACTAACCTTCTATTCTAGATTTACTAACAGATCTAAACATCCTTTCCAAGACTGATATGAAATTTAATTCTCCCAATTACTTATCCAAACTTAAACATCATCATTCTCAGATTCTAACATTCATTTTAGATTGATTTGAAGCAATTTTAACAGCAAGAGGACACAAATTCCACAAGTACTAAATCTACACAGATTTAAGCAGATTAATATGCAAGAATTAGAAACAAGCTAACTATGATCTATTCTATTTAAATGAGCTAAACACAGATGAAACTAAGCTAACTAACATCAAAGAAGCTAAATGTAACAGATCTATGCTAGTGAATCAGTAAGTTCCAAAATTAAGCTAAAGTTAGAAATACAAACTCACTTTTGTCCTTAGCCACTATGGCTTGCCAAAGAACAAAGGACCACTAATCTATTATTTTCAACCCAAATCAAAGCAATTCACCCCAAATCCATCTCCAAATCAGCAACACAGAACCATGCCACCATTAGCACTGCAGTTTGACTTTTGTTGACCAGAGACCAATTTTGATTGAAACTGAATAGTGAGCTCACTACAAGCTATACACAGCTTTAATAAGCTCACTTATGCTATAAAAAGACTTTTTGAAGCCTGGATTTAGATTATTTAAAATTGCATATATAAAAGAAAACTTAAAAACAGGAAACTTGGATAAACTTTTAATTAGAACTTGAAACTAGTTACAACTGATACAATAACTTGAGTTCAATACAAGGAAGATTAAAGTTACAACTTAGAACTTAATTAAGACTTAAGCATTAAAAAACGACATACATGAAAACTGAAAACTAAAAACTAACTCTCTCCACTCTCCCTTCTTCCTCCTTTTTATAGCAAAAGTACTTCCCTCTCTCCTCTGAGCATATCCCACTTGTATTTTTGAGCCATTGGATGAGTTGGGATGATATTGGCCGTTTGATGAAATTTTGGCGCCAAAAGATATTTGCCAGTGGTTCTGATAGCTTGGACAGGGAAAGGAGCATTTAATGCATTTGGCTTGGGGTGTTTGGAGGGTAGGAATAAGGTGGGTGTGATGATGATGGAGTGTGGGAAGTGTTGCAGGCATAGGTGATGATGAGGGGGGAGGGAAACCCGTGAGCGGTTTTATTATTTTAAACGTGGGTGGGTTTGGTTTATTAAACCGGGTTTGGGGGTTGACCGGGTAAAAGGTTTGGGTAAACGGGTTGGATTTGTGGATTGGACCGGGTTTAGGGTGGATTGGGCTTGGGTAGTTATTGGGTTTAGGATTAACTTTGCATACATTTAACAACTTAGGGACCAAATGTGCATAAACTGAAACTCCAGGGACCACACGTGTAACTTCTGAAAATGTAATCCAAGGGTTGGTTTTGCCAATCTTCAAAAATATAAGGACCAAAACTGCCAATCCTGAAACTCCAGGGACTAAACTTGTAATTTCTCAAAACTTTTGCAAATTTTCACCAAAGGACTAATTATTACAACTTATGATTTCAAAAGGACCTTTGGTGACTTTTCTTTTAAAATAAGTGCTCAGGGACTATTTCTGCCAATTTTTGAAAGTTGAGGGACTGAAACTGCCAATTATGCAAACTTTGTTCGTTTTTTCATCTGATTTTAAACATTTTGCATCTGAAACATATAAAATGCAATTTTGGAATATTTTCAGTATTTTGATGCATTTCTGAGTGTTTTTAATTGTTTTGCAGTTCAGATTTGACCAAAAATGATGAGTATTTACACACTCATCATACTCCCCCTCAACAAGTGATATAAACGGGTGAGGTTTTGAAAATCATAAGGGAAAGTACTTGTTCTTTTGAGCAAAACCTTGAAAAATGAAAGGTTTGATAGGTTTTACTCAAAAGTAAGAAGCTTTCGCTCCTTTTATACGGATTGTGGCAATCAAGCGCACTACGTGGTCCTTTATTTACAAGTACAACGGGTTGTACAGCAATGTGTGCACAAGCCATTGACATAATAGATCATACATCCAAATTTATACTCGAAGAAGTAGTTCAAGGGTACCGGTAGTCCAGAGATGTTGCCAGGAGTGTGAATCGGGCGTTGAAAGCCGATGATGTTTCTCCAGGGTCGACCACCAACATAGCTTTCCAATCTTCTGAATCGATCCATTCTATACAACCGTTCATCAATCATGGTGATGATCCTCTTCACGTCCCTTCGATCCAGTAAATTCCATCGCTTAGGAGACCCGATCTTTTGGTGTATATCCTTCAACCGGTAAGCCAATCCGTCCCCAACCATCTTCAAAGTGTGATCTCCAAACTTATGAAGATCTCTGCACGCCATCAAGCAATTTCTTTGAAGTTCACTCCGGTAAATGACGCCAATGGTTTGCGATGAGTGTAAGTTGTGAGAGCTGGTTGATGTCGGGAAGAGCAAGCTGCGGTGGAATGAAGTTGACACGGTCGATAAGATTCAACTGCCAACTGGAGATCTTCTACACGTTCTTTGAGAACTATGCGTCTGATGAAGATGAGCACTGACTTGATGAATTCACGTTGTACTTCAGTGGAGAATTGTCTCATACGACCACATACTTTGGCAAGGTACATGTCTTCATGTCGTTGATAGACAAATTCTCAAAAGTCGCTTCAGAGAATGCATAATCCCTTTCGTCTTGTCTTTTGACTACAATCTTCTTGAGATACGTGTAGTCCCATTTGGACAAAAGATCAACGTGTTGGATGGCAAGCGATGTTTTTAGTAATGAATACGCATGTTGAGACTTCTAGACCCGACTTCGTAGTAGATTCTTCGGCGCTTTCGCCAATGATGAATCCCATAAATTGCATCTTGGTCGTATGCTTCCACTTTGTTGGAGAACAAGTGATTAGCTCTTTCCTCGATAGCTATGCGTTTGAGTATTCAAATTGTTGGGAATGGAAGTGTCAATGATGTAGCGTATTTCCTTGAACCATCGCCACCGTGAAGAGGAAATTCCAAGTCTTTGTTGAAGAAGTATCTGAATGGCATCCTAGGTCGACCGGTTGGCGATCGTTGGTAGTGGTCTAGACCAGTCGGTATAATATGGAGGGTTATCCCGCCAGTAAAGTCGATGTTTGCTTCTTGGTTGAGCCAATCCATGTTGTTAGACATAGCTCGAGCAATGTTCTCAAGGTGGTATTCGACCTCGATGGCACTTTCCGCACTATCTTTTAATAGTTGAAAAGCTTCATTCTTGATTCGCCTCAACTCGCATTTCGCCATCTTCTTTACACGAAAATTTTCTTGCAGAATCTTAGCATGCTCCAAAGTATTACCGTCTACCATCTCTTGACCTTCTTCAGGGTAGGGAGTGGAGTTAACAAGAGTAGAGAACCATTCAAATTCCTCTGAGTTATCGTCATCCAGCCATGATACGACGTCAGTCTGAGTCGTTTTCTTCTTCATTTTCGAAGGCCTAGATGATGATGTTGGTTTCTTAACTTTGTCGGGAGAGGCGGGTTGTTGTTGGGGCTCATGGTGTTCTTCATCGTCACCACCCGTATACTCAAAGTGGTCACCGGTTTTTTGAGTCCGGGGTGGTAACTCGAATCCTGAGGTTTATCGAGAAGAGCGAGGGAGGAGATCTTTGTTGAGTCGAGTCCTTTGTGGTGGAGGCAAACATTGAGTCTTGAATCGAAGATGATTCACTATACTTCTTTGTGCGTTTAGGCTCCTTATCCTTATCTTGATCTTTGTCTTCATAATCTCTTGAACGCTTAGGCCTTATAGCCTCTTCTCTGAATGATGACTTGAGTTGGTATTCTAGCAATGCTTCAAACAGTTTAGTTTCATGGGAGGCAAACGCTTAGAGAGTGTTGACATTTACGCTACCAGCCGGTTTACTAATTCATCATCCGAGAAGATTGTAGTTTCAACTGGATTGATGCTCAAATTCATCGAAGTTGATTTCATGGCTTGCTTGGCTAAATGTAAGAGATTCGGATAAAGTTGTGTGGTATACATCTCCTTTGTCAGTTTTGGAATGACCTCCATTAAGAACTTGTGAGTGTATCCTTTTATCATCTCGTCCATGCCCCCTTGAAGATCATCCTTCATAAGCTTCAGACATACCCCTTTCAACTTGCATCTTGTCATTCTCATCATGAAGATACGTTATCCGATGTGAGGAAAGTCAACTTTCTATAGAGAATATCTTTCTTTCTGACTCGTTTGACAGCTTTAACGATTCGATTCTTAGATTGAGATATCCAAGATGGATTTGGCTTCTTTACTGATCTGGATGATGATTTGGTTGATTTCTTTGATGGTGGTGGTGAAGAGTGAGAAGAAGAATCGATGATGATGAGATATGAGGAGACTCTGGGTCCTTTGAGGTTCAGAGGTTTTCTCCTCCGCGAGAAATGTCTAGCGTAAACTTATCATAATCATGTCATCTTCAGACTTATCTTTTCTTTCGTCTTTTCTCGTCTGGTCTTTTCTTTCTCGCTTTTCTTTGTCACCCTCAGCTTTCTCGGACTTTTCTTTAACAGGTTCCTCAAATTCATACTCAATAGTTTCTTCCACGGGCTTTTGTTGTTGCTCCAAAGTGGTGGCACCAGATCCCTTTGTTAGGTCACTAGTTTTACAACACAAGCTCACTAGAAAGAAATAGAGAGGAGAAGAGAGGCGGTTGAACAAGATAAACACCCACACACACGTTAGCAATAGGCCGGTTAAGAATAGAGTGAAAGAGAGTGAATAAAATGAACAACCAACCCTCAAGTGAGGGTTATTACATAGTATTTATAGGCAAGGAGCTAGGGCAACACTCCTACTCCTTCCCTTTCTCCTATGGGCTTGGGCCTAAGCTCATGGGCCTTCTACATAAGCTTAAGGCTAATAACAAACATAAAGGCCATAATAAGCTAACTATTACATATGAGTAACTAACACTTGAATAAAGTTTAGGAGTGATTCCAACAATCTCCCCCTCAAGTGTTATTACATATGAGTAACAAACACTCAAGTGTTGGTGAAGAAAACAAGGTAAAGGCGTTGATGTAATAGTAGCTTTGACGTCGTCTGACATTCTTCTTTCTTGTGAGAAGAATTGCCTTGATTTAAACAATCTCCCCAGTGTAGGGAGATAGTTTACTTTGAACAGTTATGCTTTGACGTCATCTTTAACTTTGTTCTTTGATCATTGTTCTTTGTGATGAAAGTGATAGTATGTTGTTGTCGCATCATGTCGCCTCCGGTCCCAGCTTCGCCGCTCCGTGTCTCCACGCCATTCTTCAACATGCTCACACGCTCTTTTGACGTTGGAATTCAGATCTTGATGAAGTTCTTTAAGTCTTTAACTTTGTAGATTCTCCGTATTGACGAAGAATCATTCTGACTGTTGTGTTGCTTTTGGATAGAACTTCCATTAGTGATGATGTTGGCGTGAGCATGAGAAGAATCTGCCACGATCATTCCGCCCAGAGCTTCCCTAAGAAGAAAACATTAAAACGGTTAGTAATAAGCGGATTCCGACACTTACAAGTTTGAACTTCGAGAGTGTTAACAGCATAGTGTGAGAACACAACTCTAATTCTTACAAAGGCCGTTCCTGAATCGGAGTCCCACAAGTGAGATAACACGATGTACCGAAGTACACCTACGATTCAGATGAGTCGAGGTACACCGGCATCACCTCACGACTGTAGACCGTTTGAGACCACTAAGAGCAATCCATGGGGAGTTGCCGAAGCTACCCTGCCGTCGGTACTTTGATGTTGACTCGGCAGAGTTTCCATTCAATCACTGAGGATCACAAATGTGAACCTCTCATAGATATTCTCGACAGGTTGCTAAGATCTGTGAAGGACTCGATAATGTGCCACTAAAATTCTTATTGTTGAATATCAAGTGATGAAATGTCAAGTGTACCTAAGAGATCTTTTGATGAATCTCGTGGCTCTAGACTCAATAGTGCGTTTTGGTTTTCCTGAGCGGAGACTAGGGAGAGGGTCTCCTTCTTCAATACCAGCCATCTCTAAGAGAAAGCCGATAGTTTACGTAGGGTTCCCTGTGAGAATGAAACAAGCTTCTGTTGAGAGAAACTTGAGTGGTTAAGAAGGTTTAGTGCATGCGTCCTTGGGTCCATGACGACTTTTAATCTTCAATACCGGTGTCATCTTAGTGACAACCAAGTTAGCATATGAATTGAACGGTTCCCCTAAGTTGAATAATATGGAGGGCTATTTCTTTTCACCCTTTTCTTTGCATTTCTTTTTAATTCTTCAACTCTTTCTTTCTTCGATTCTCATTCTCTCCTTTTTACAATCATACCTAAGGAGTTCTAAATTCTAACTATTGGTAATGTCCTTGTGTAGATCCCTCCGGCTCTGGTGGATCATAGGACGGTTATTCCTAACCTTAATCACCTTATAACTCCATTGCCATAAAACCATTTTCAAGAAAATCTCTCAAAGGGTTTGTAAATGAAAACATGTTTGAACCACTGTGAGAGTTTTATCTTTTAGCAAAAATACTCCCCCTCCACATGTGCTTTGGAGTTTAGGTAGAAATCTGCAAAGGAGGAAAGAGCGCTACACTTTTGAATTGATCGACTCAAGATAGACATTCCCCGCGAGACACGGTTACGTGGCATAGTTAAAGAGTTGCATTATCAGCTTTTTGGTGACAACTAACTCTAATAACTATCTTGAAGGTGTGGACAACCCCGAAAGGTTGTCAAACCCGTCAAGGTTCATGTCTACCAAGAGTTTCTCGAATGGTACATTCTACTCGGACAAGTCCTTTGCGAGACACGTTTACATCACTAGCGAACTAGCTTGAAATTATTACCCGTCCCGGACAAGTCTTTTCGAGTTACTAGCGGTTAAGAGCTCGTCAATTCATGGGTTAAAGTCTTTTTACACGAGATTTCATACAGCAAAACACAACATATTTCTTATCACGTATTTTTCTCCCCCTAAAAAATGGCATATAAAATGTTATTTTTGAAAAGTTGAGAATAAATATGACCATTTTGAGTGTTGCGGGAAGAATGACCACTGTGAACAATTTGTGAACAAAGTTTTAAGTCAAGTACTCCCCCTCAACGAGTGATATAAACGGTTGAGGTTTTGAAAATCATAAGGGAAAGTACTTGTTCTTTTGAGCAAAACCTTGAAAAGTGAAAGGTTTGATAGGTTTTACTCAAAAGTAAGAAGCTTTCGATCCTTTAATAAGGATTGTGGCACTGAAGCGTACCACAAGGTCCTTTATTTACAAGTACGGGTTGTACACTGTAATATGTGCACAAGCCATTGACAGATAATCAAACAAGCAAAATCACAATCAAGAGAATACCCAATGATTACAGACGATCAACTACTTTATGAGGACGTTGGAAAGTCAGAATCAGAAATTTTGGTCATCCTCCCACATAGCTCTCCAACCATTTCATCTGATCCCGATGAATCAAACATTCATCAATCCTAGTGATTAATCAACGAACATCCTTGCGATCCTTTGAATTCCATCTCTTCGTCTAAATTATACCCAACTCAATGTCCTTCAATCGATATGACAATCCATATCGAACCATCTCCAAGGTGGCGTCTTAGAACTTAGTGAATTTCATCGAAAGCCATGAAGCAAGTATGATGATTTTCACTTTGGTAGACAAACCCAAACTTGTGTTTATGAACGATTTTGTACTTAGGTTCTTGATTGATTCCGATGAAGTGTAGAATTTAGGTAAGATTCGACCCCGAAGTGAAGAACTTCAATACGCTCTTTGATTTGAAGCATATGAAAACAAGGAGTGCAGTAATGTACTTGATTTAAATTTCGGTTGAGGTTACGTTAGGGCTCAGTATGTAAGTGATCCTCACCACCGGTGTATGTAAAGTGATCAACGGTTTCTCCATTTGTGGTGTGGTTTCAATCCCTTGGTTGATCGGATGGTGGTGGTTGTAGCTTGTTGTGTATTAGTGATAACCCGCTTAACCATTTATCGAATCATTGGATGGAGTTGCCTTCTTAACAGATTTTGTTGTTGACATAGGTGTTTCTTATGTTGATGGAGGTGATGATTGAGATGATGATTTGGGTTTGGTGGAAGTGTCAAGAGGTGTTACGAAGACCTGATGAGGTTTATGTATAGGATTGTCAACTATGTAGTTGTGCGATTCCTTCTTTAACTTTTCCTCCTCACTCTAGCGGCTTCTTTTGCTTCTTTTCGAATCATTTCCTTTTCAGCCACCAAATTATCATCAGTGAATCTTTCATTCTTATCATGATCGTAATCTCCTTCGTCATATATTTCCACATCTTCACCATGCTTTTCTTCTTGCGGTTGTATAAGTTGTTGTTGTGATTGCTTCATTTCAACAGCTTGTAGAGACAAGGACACCACGATCCTTACCGGGTTGATTATCCGGATCGGATGGGGTAAGAAATGTTTACAATGGATCTTCCATAAGTGGAGGACTACTGCTTGACCCTCCCGCCCCACCGGGTTGATTAACCGGAAAGGTTGAAGCATGGAAATCCATTTACGCTTTAATGTCTTACTTAAATTGTATTACCTCATCTATTGAATCATACTCATCATCGGGATGACTTTGTGAACATGAATTTGAATGGATGTAGCGTAAGGATGTCCACAAATCAATGCAAGATGATTATGTGCATATGAAGTAGTTGAAGATGACACGGAGATAGTTCTTGCCAATTGTTTTGTCGTTATCCATTTTGGAATGTGTTTGCCATCGAGAGCTCAATTTGGGGCATTGATGTTTGCTTGATTTGCGCCATTTCATGATCGAAAGTCATTAGACAAAGAGACGGACATATGGAAACACAATGTGTTTGTATTAGTCTGATTTATTATCTAATTACTTGTTTGATGGTAACATGTTTATGTTAGTTACAAGTCCTAAGTCACATTAGTCCAAATGTATGAAGTTGATGTGATAAGTTACGTGAACATGTTAATTTTGAAATTTCAAAGAGCAATAATTCACTTAACACACAACATATTAACTTTTGTAAGCTTATATGAAACATCAGATATTTGTGACCTATACGTAACATTTAACAAGTAACATATGCGTAACGGGCCAAAAAGTAGTGAACAATGGGTTATGAGTAACAAGGATCCTTATGCGTAAGAAAGGAGCTTATGCGTAGGAGTAAGCTAAAGCGTAGACCAAGCTTAGAGTAAGAGTTTCTTACGCGTAAGACAAGTTCAAAGGCTTTAAGCTTACGCCTAGGGAAAAGCTAGATGTTACGCTGTCATGCAGTTACTCGTAAATGAGCAAAGCTTATCGCGTAACAAGCCTTGTTGACGAATATCTTTCCAAGATACACGTAATCCACTGTAGACCCCTTATGCGTAAGAGCTACGCGTAAGATTACTCTTAAGCGTGACCTTTACGCATAAAGTATTCCTTAAGCGTAACGGTTTGAACACCTAAAGATTATGACATTACGAATAATTAACACTGTAAATATAAACATGAAAACTTGATTGCGCTTAACTCCAAACATCTTTTAGATCACAAAACAAGCATAAGAACATATCGGATACACGAAAAGACTTAGGAGTAAAAGTACTTAAACCCTAAACCCTTAATCTACGTGTAAGGGATATAGCTACACAAATCAAACAAAAATGTTTTGAGTGTCCTAGATGTCATATGAGTGCAATGGAACAAGATTTAACACATTTCCACAACAGAATCAAAAGATTTATGGGAGATGAACCCTAAAAACCTAAAACTTAAGTTCATACAGTTTAGATGTTTCTGGGCTAATTTAAAGGTTCAAAAACATGCATATAAACTTATTCTAACACTTTCTTGACCACCTAATAACATATCACAGAAAAGAAAAACCCTAGATGAGCGCAAGAACCTAGAATTCAAATTAATGAAATTTAAGATTCGTGATGGTTTTGGGCGATTGAAACAAGTTTCATAGACACTAAGAAAGGTTTTAACACAACTCATTTCAATCCAAACACTTTTATGCATAAACACCCAATTCGTTCGAGTGAACAATTTTCCAAAATCAGTTTAAAGAGTTTTAACCGTTGGATTTGAAAGAATTTTAGAAATCCTTGTTTATCATCTTGATTAAAAACATTTTAGAACTTATAGATTATGAAAAACTTGAACGGATTTAGAAGATTTGATTTGGGCCGTTTGATCTTGGTGGTTTAGGAGTAAATGAATTAATTTGCCAAGTTGACACATTCATTCCCTCAACCTTAAAGAGGTTCCAACCAAGATCCTTTAACTTCCGTTTAGGTAAGACAAAACATTTGTAAGGCAAGAAACTTCACGATACTCTCCCTCGACTTTTGAAATAATGAAATGGTTAAAACATTTGAGTCCAAGGAGAGTATATGACAAGAAATGTATCCACCAGTTTAGAAGAAACAACATAATATTGAAAACATGGAAGTACAAGGTTTTATGAAACCAAAAAATATTTACTTTCTCCCCCTCAACACTTGTTCGGAAAAATAGTGAAAGATTTGATAGAACAAAGTGTTGATCAAGATTTGTAATTATACTGCGATGTTTGAAATAATATAGATAGAAGAATGTTTTTGAGATTTTCTGATTTTATATTTTTGTATTTTGTTTTTGAAAAATATTTACAAAAGAGATTTTGGTGTTTGACAGGTTTTAAGACTGTTTTAGGAGGTCATCAATTCCTCTTGAGTCAAACACCTCATACCAATCCGGTGGACCAACTCATTAAACCTAGCGGAGGCAAGGCTTTGGTGAGAAGATGCGCCAATTGGTATTCTCACCCACAAAATATAATTCAACGTTACCATGCTCCACGTGATCCTTGATGAAATGATATCGAAGATCGATGTGCTTTGATTTGAGTGTTGAACCTGAAGTTGCACGAGATCGCAATGGCACTCCGATTGTCGCATGATACATCGGGATTACGTCAAATCACGTAACCATAGTCTTTGAGTTGTGTTCTCATCCAAATGACTTGAGCACAACACGCACATGGCTACATATTATGCTTCGGTTGAGGGCAGCGATGACAATCCTGCTTCTTCGATTGCCATGACACGGTTATCACCAAGAAATTGTAAAGCTCCTAAAGTACTTTTCCGTGAGTCTAAGCATCCTGGTGATCGTCGCATCTGAAAAGCGATTAGTTCAAAACCAGAATCCTTGGATACCGTGATCCCCAAGTTAATGGTTCCTTTATGTATCGAGGATTCTTTTAGCCTCGAGAGGTGGGTTTCAGCTTGGTGCGTGATAGCGAGAGCAAAGATATCGGCAAAGACAATATCGAATTGTAGTCGTTAGATACATGAGAGATCCAATAATACTACGGTATTTTGTAGGGTCCACCAATTTCCCATGTAAATCATCGTCTAGCTTCTTGGTATGAGCCATTGGTGTGGCATAAGTGTCACAGGTTTTCATTCCAAATTTGTTTAACAATTCAAGGGCATATTTGGGTGACTCGAAAATACCAGGGTGATTGATGAACATGCAGTCCAAGAAAGAACGTGAGTTCACCCATCATGGACATTTCAAAATTTTTCTTCATTAGTTTTGCAAAAGCGATTGAAAACTTTTTATGTGTAGACCCAAAATGATGTCATCCACGTAAATTTGAACAATTAAGATATGTGGCCCGTTATATTGTATAAAAAGAGTTGGGTCAACCGAACCTTTGGTGAAATTATTAGCAATGAGGAAAGATGATAGCTTATCGCACCATGCCCGAGGAGCTTGTTTGAGACCATACAGAGCTTTGTTCAGTTTGTAGACGTGATTCGAGGAACTTCGGATCAACGAATCCATCCGGTTGAGCATAAACCGTTTCTTTGAGTTGTCCATTGAGAAACGCAGCTTTGACATCCATCTGATAGACCGTCATATTCATATGAGCCGCCGAGCGAGAATATCCAAACGACCTCAAGACGAGCAACCGAGCAAAAGATTCTTCAAAGTCTATTTCCTCTTCCTCGACGATAACCCTTAGCCACCGAGGCGTGACTTATTTCGATAACATTCCCTTCAAGATCCAATTTGTTTTCCAAATCCATTTTAGACCAATGACGTAGGACCCTGTTGGTCTTTCAACCAGTTCCCATACTTCAAGACGTTTGAATTGGTTGAGTTCTTCTTGCATGGATTCAATCCGGTTGTCTTTTGTCATTGTGTCTTTCCGATGTTTTAGGTTTGATTGGCGACGTGAGTGCATAAATGCAATGTTCACCGTCTGTGTGAAGACGTTGTCTCGTAACGACCGGTTGATTCGGGTTGCCAATAATGTTTTCCAGAGGATGGTCTTTCGTCCATCTATGTGTGGAGGTTGATGTTGGTATACATTGTGCAGATTTTGAGGATTCAAATGGCTTGTTGAAGATTCTGCGACATCTGTCTTGCAGCCGTCTCATTAGCAAACGGGTTAAAGAACGATTTGGATCAAAATCGCAGGTGGGGGAGATTTCATTGAACATCATCGGTACCGATTCATCATTGTTGGAAGCGGTTTGTTCAACTGCTGTGGTGGAGTCAACTGGTGGTGCTTCTTCAACAGTAGTTGTTGTAGCAGTGTATCAGGTATAAGAGTATTATCGTGGTTGAGCGGCGGAAACAGGATACACTGGAGCACGTTCATCAATATCAACTGACAGCGGAGCAAATAACCTTTCCATTTGTTGACGAGTAAGTCGGGGTTTTGTTCGGTGATGATGGGGTTTGGGGAAGTTTAAGCGGTTGTGTCCGGTTCCAAGCTATTATACTCGAAGCCATAATGAAGAAGTTTCGTAATCATTTCCCCCAAGCGAAAGCCGTCTTTAGCGATTTGAAACTTTGATGAAGTCACCACATTTCTACATTTCCTCTAACTTTTGAAGGTTTGATTATCACGCGGAATTTGTAGATGGCAAGATAAAACCATACAAAGAAAATCGACTAATTGCGAGAAGATCCGTTCGAGGGAAACATGCTAGAAATCAACAAGATCTTCTCACTTATTTGGGTAACTTCACACAAGATCACGTGAAATTGAGAGGCGATAATACCAACGTGAGCGTTTGAGCCACATATCGTCTTATTTCTTCCCCCTGATTGAAGGAATTCAAGAAGGCATTGGGTTTTCGCAAAGAAGCATGTAGAAGAACAAGGAAGCAATGACCACCTACACACTCTCTCCCCCTCGATGTTTTCAATGATTCGTAATCATTTTACACCACGTATGTTGATGATGAATTGAAGACAATGTTTCAATCCATATATAAGGAGACAGCGAAATCATGTATGTCCAATTGATCGAACAAGTGTGAAGTACCAAAAATATTCGAGAGAGTCAATCACGATAAAACTTCTACTGCTCATAATGTTGATCATCAATTTGTGACATTGTTGTAGGAAAGCGCTTGATCTTCCGTTATAGAAGATTCGGTTGTTGTTGTAGATTCGATGTATGAAATTAGAGTATTATCGGTTGTGCAAATTGTAAACATTAGATACATCACAAGCACGACTTTGGCGTAATCTTTAACCGGAGGAGCAAGCAATGTTTCCAATTCATGACGATTAAGTACAATGGTGGAACAAATTGATGGATCATGATATTTTTGACGGTGAGAAGCGGGTCCTATGTTTACAAGCTTTGCAAGAGGAGCCATAGTCATGCATAGAAAAATAGAAGGGGAAAAGAAAGAAGAAACATAGATCCCCAAGTGTAACTGGTTCCGATGTTAGAGGCATAAAAATGTAGTGTCAATTATCTTCTTGACACCTGAACAAGCTATTTTGATAAGTTCCTTTCCTACCTCGGGGATGGATGTTGTGGGTTTCACACTTGTGTTGATGCAACTACTTAGTATCTTGCCTGTAGGAATCCACCTAAGACCAATAGTGTTGAAAACTCTACCCGTTGGAATCCATCTAAGGTAAGATCTAGGGGATGTTGAAACTTCTTTGGGAAGAGTCTCTGTCCTATATTGATCCACCTAGTAGGTTTCTCAAATTTTACGCTTAGATCAACGGGTTTATTTATAACTATTTGTTGAGTAAACTTAGGTTTTGGATTGCTACTACATGCGGTTGTTATGCAACACACTAGAAGGCATCACACTAGGTCGTGAACCTAAGATTCCATCCTTTGGAGTAGTGCCTTTTCTAGCTTTTCTAGATCACAGTTCTTGTACGCGTCATTTGAATCATATGAATCTTTACTTTTAATGCTCGGTTTAGACACATTGTTTTGAACTAGTCCTAGATTGGCCAGAGCAAAACACTTGTTGAGATATAACGAAAATGGTGATTAATAGAGACGTAAGCATTATTCATTGGACCGGAATGTGGAGTGACTGGTTTTGACAAATGATTATTCTCAACAACTTGGGAGGCAAACCGTGATTTTGAAGATTTTGAACGCTCGATTTAAAAGTAGTTGGTTGTCTAGCAACCGATTGGTTTCTCGATTGGTTTTAGAGCGCATTTCCCCAAGATTGTTGGTTTTGAAAAATTAGTATCCACACTCTTGTCGCTTAATCTTCTCGCTTTGTTTTGTAAAGCAACATGTGCAAGCCCCTTGCTTGAATTTGAGCCTTTAAATGCTCATTTTCTTTTACTAATGTATCCACACGATTACTTTGTTCATTTGAATACGTAATCATTGTGTTCAAGAAAAAGATTTGTTATGTAGTTTAAGTTCAAGAGAGATGCAATGTGCCTCTAGTTTTGAAAAATCTTTATGAAACTGGCAATGGTCTTTTGAGAAGAATGTTTTCGAGATTCAAGAGTTTGATTTGACGCTTCAGCTTGAATTGTTAAAAGTAAGGGCTCGCATATGAGAAAGTTGTTCGGACATTGTGCAACACACCGGTCAACCTCTCCTTCATTACTAAATTCAGTTGCTCAAGATGTTGTGTCGCATTTACAAATGTAATATGATCAAATGATTGTACCTCACCATATGTTACGTGTCAATGTCATAGGTGGGTAAGATATCTTCCTCAACCATTTGTTCTTCGTCACAGATTGGGCTCGGTTATTAAGTAGTTAAGTATGATATCTTCTCGACCGTCGGCCGCTTTATTTGTCATCCCGCTTCCAATGCTACATCCTCATTGTCCGCATACCTAAACCGGATCGCAAGAATCACAACATTCTCAACGCCCATTTGAGCATTCCCTTTCATGTACATCAACTCTTTCACCTTGCTTGACGACTGTGGATATCGGGTATATGATGATGTCACGGCGCTTGGAATTGTAAATCATTGGGAAGGAGAATTTGATTGGTTTCCATCTTACGTACACCTTTCAAAGATCGTAATCCATTGATTTAAACCCTGCGCAGAAGAATCAAAGAGAAAAGGTGCTAAAATTAGTCGATATAGCACACGTAAAGTCGATCTAGTGAATTCAGTCCCTCCAAAAATAATTTTGAAAAATTTTGACTCTCAAAATTTGAAATTCACTATAAAATCCAATTCTAAGGTTGAAAGAAAAATTTGAGTTATGACAATTTTGACGCCAAATTTTACCCAAAAAATTTGAATTTGGGCCCAAAAATTTGAATTTTTGACCAAAATTTTCACAGTTAAACCAAAATTTGAATCTCGCGTAAAATTGAACGCTTAGTTTCCCTGAAAAATTAAATTTTACTCAAATTTTCCTTTCACGCAAAAACTTTTTTTTTTTTTTTGATAACTTGTGTTGATGATGGATCTTTGTAGTCGAATGAAACTATGTTTGTTGAAGAAGTCCTTAAGCATAGAAAACCACTTATGCGTATGAAAGAACCTTACGCCAGAGAAAGAAGAGACCTTACCGTAGAAAGAACCTTATGCGTGAAAAACCTTACGCTGTAGAAAGAGCTTACGCCAGCGATAAAAACACCACCTTACGCCAGAATAACAATGAGAATTACGCTAGGGATTAGCTTACGCGTAAGAGTTGAGAAACACTAAAGCTATGCGTAAACCGAAAGAAGTTAGTATGAGAAAACTTATGCGTAGGGATTAGCTTATGCGTAAGACAAGGCTTGGTAGCGAAGAATAATCTTATGCGTGTTAAAGGGTTCTACGCATTAAGCTTTGAGCTTATGCTCGTAGATTAGATTTTACCCAAAAGATCTTTTACACTATCACAGCAAGAAAAAGATATTCAAATTCGACGTGTTTTCAGGCTTTTCCAAGCAAGAGAACACGGAGTAAACCACAAAATCTAAGATCAAACCAAGGAACTCTTATGCGTTAAGTTTAGGGTTTTTACGAGTAGAAAAATACCAACAATGATTTTATGCCCAAAAGTGTTTAGAAACCGGATTTTTTGATGAAATAGCTTCAATATCACCAAAATAACACAAAAGTATGAAACTTGATGATCCAAAACACTTTTTCACCTTACGAGTAGAAAGAGGTACCGACCTAATGAAATCAAGGTCAAAAACACTTCTACACACGTAAAGTTCCAAACTTTTTGCCAAAAACTTAAACTTTAACACCAAATAACCTTTAAAGTACAAGAATCTTGAATTTTAAAGTGAAAAATGAAAGCTTTATGCGTGAGAAAAGGTTAAAACGCATTGACCTTACAAGTAGACAAAAACAAACCGCTTCACCCAACTAGATGGCTTATTGATACCATCTTTGTTAGGTCACTAGTTTTACAACACAAGCTCACTAGAAAGAAATAAAGAGGAGAAGAGAGGTCTTTGCCGGAACAAGATAAACACCCACACACCTTGTTAGCAATAGGCCGGTTAAGAATAGAGTGAAAGAGAGTGAATAAAATGAACAACCAACCCTCAAGTGAGGGTTATTACATAGTATTTATAAGCAAGGAGCTAGGGCAACACTCCTACTCATTCCCTTTCTCCTATGGGCTTGGGCCTAAGCTCATGGGCCTTCTACATAAGGTTAAGGCTAATAACAAACATAAAGGCCATAATAAGCTAACTATTACATATGAGTAACTAACACTTGAATAAGGTTTAGGAGTGATTCTAACACCCTTATCGGGTTGATTAACCGCATCAGGACTAGGTGAAGGTTGAGCTGCACCACTTGACCTCAGGGCCACCCATTTGTTCTTTTGCAAAATTCTTTTGCCAAGCGTGTGTTGAGTCTAAGGAATTTGAATTTCTTCCTGTATAGAGTATCCAGCTGTTTCTTCTTCATCCCTTGAGAGCTTTCATACATAAGCGCACAAGTACAAAGAGTCTTCCTTTTTCCTTTGTCACCGTAAATTGGTGGACTTGGAGGTTTAGTCACAAGGAGTTGTTTCGGTTGCTTGATTCGAGAGTAGAAAGTCTCTTCATCCGATTCCGGTAAGAGAGTTCCAGTCCTTGTCCATTAGCTTTCCTCGCTTGGGTTCCCGAAGCTTAGATACGGGAATAGGAGCGGCTTTACTTGGCGGAATCGCTGTCCCTTTTAGTGGAGGATTCCTCCCGGGAAACATCCTTCGCTCGCTGCTTGCCGCACTTCCAACACTTCCTCTTCTCGGTTCTCCTAGTAGGTGTTCCGAGAAGGCTTATCATCGAGATGGCCAACTTTGCCTTCTCGTCTTTGCTACTTGATACCTTTGTATGTTTCAACCTTTTGATTTATTTTGTCGGGAATTGTCGATCAGGTAACCTGACGCACCTGTTTCTTTGTTGACGATTCCTTGATTATTTGATGGGGTAGGCCGGTCACCAACATATCGTGATTATCCGGGTCATTGAGCCTCTCGTGGAATGTCGGATGAAGTCCAAGTGCTCTCACGATCAACAATTTAATTAGTGTCCGACATAGGGAATATTTGAGCCAAGTTTCTTGTGAAATGACATCATGTCTTCCCATAGCTTGTTAATTTCATGTCCTTTTGTTGATTAAAGACCGGAAAGATTTGTAGTTCCATGAGCTTGGGATGCTCATAACCACTATCACGCACTGGAGACCGATTTGGTAATGATGATGTAGAGGGTTCTCCACGGTTGAGGAATGTTCTTAAGCTCCAAATGAGAATGCTTAGTGATTATTCCTGAAGCTTCATCATAGCCAATATCAATCGAATTTCGAACCGTCTCTTCAAGATTAGGTGTGGCATAGAAGTCAGCTTGGCTCGATCTCGTGAATTAGAAGAACAACCTAGATCCGCTTGTGATGATGGTGACTTGTTTGTGATTTAACGCCATCCTTGCCACTCACACTTTGACCTTGATCCTTTGCATTGAATTCCGCACTGTTTTATGTAGATCTCCGATCGCTGTAAGCGAGTGTGAAAGCATGTTCGTACGTTGATTCCTAAGAATATCCACAGCAATGATCAAGCAAGAAGATTCCCTGAGCATGTGAGGGTTTCAAAGTCAACTCGAGATTGTTCTTTACAATCTTTCTTGATAGCCATTAGGGAAGATGTATAGAGCAATTGTGAGAACTTCGGTGCATCCACATTCAATTGAGCGTACCATGTCGGGATCCTCGAAATAACATTAGCCAAGAGAACCAACATATCGAAAGACATAATGTTAGTCAACATAAGGTTTTTATTGTCTAATTATTGAATATACAGTGTTAAAGATTGTTACGAGTCCTAAGTCACTTGTTTGTCCAATAGTCCAATGACGCTGCGGAAATGTTTCTCGTGAGTTAGTTAACTTTAAGTTTTAAAGTTTATGTTATCACTTATAGTTCACAACATATCAAACGTTTAAGTATATTAGTGACATTTTTGGATTCGTGGACGTTATGATTCATTCATTTACAAGTTTGCACGCGTAACAATTCACAACGAAGGTTTGATCAAGGCTTATGCGTAGGAATAGTAGCTTATGCGTAAACAGGGGTTATATGCGTAGGCAAAGCTTATGCGTAGGGAATCGCCTTCGCTGTAAGAAATATTACGCTGTAGGAACAGAAGTAACCTTATGCGTAGAGCTTACGCGTAGGCTTATAGAAACTTTACGCTGCAAGGCTTACTCGTAAGAGTAGACCTTATGCGTAGAGTCATCAAGCGCATATCCTTCACAGATACGCGTAGTCCCATTGTAGAACCTTACGCGTAAAATTTCTCTTATGATAACTTTCTACGCCGTAAGGTGATCCTTATGCGTAGAGTAACAAAGACCTTGATTTCGAAGTTTTATGCGTAGCAAGCCCTAAAAAAAACATCATATCATCAATCTTAACACATATGTTCATTCTAAAATGCAGAGATCAAGGCATGAAAGTATTGTTATAGCTATTAGCCAGAAAGTCATACGCTGTAAGTCAAAACCCTAGAGTTTAAGAATTACGATATGATTTCTAGCCATAGGAATTGCAAAATAGTGTTTCTGGAGTTCTAGAAGCATATAGAGTTGTTTTGGTCAAGTTTTAACATCAAAAGTGTCAAGAATCAAAAGTACCTAAACCGTATGAACACAAAACCCTAATTTCCATTTTATGAGTTATTAGTGGTTCTGGTGCAATCGGCACGATATAATCAATTCAACTTGATGATAACTTTATACAACAATCTTTTTCAAAAACGTTTCATTTGAAAACCCAAATCCACGCATAAACCCTAGTTTTCAAATACACTCAATTAGTGTTTCCGTAACGGGTGGTTTGATGATTAAAAAAGTATCATTGATCTTTTAAGAACATTTTGACACAACCCTTTTAACCATAAACACCCTATCATGATTTGTGTTCTTGCGGCTTACGCGTAAGACACAAAAGTGATAATTTCTCAAGATTAAACCGCTTGGATTTTGAAAAATTCAAAACCATTGCTTAAAAACTTGTTATAAACATGAAATCACTTACAAATTGATGATCCAAACACGGATTTGTTGAATGTAATCTTTAGTATGCATGATGTTTTTAGGTGTAAATAATAAATGTGAAGGGTAAGTTAGGTGGAGATGTTTTTATCAAAATGACTTTGAGATTTTGGCAGTTTTAGTCCCTCCACCTTTTCCTTTCCCATCCAAAGCCATTTAACTTCCATTATGGTTACCAAACGAAAGATTTTAAGAAAAGAAACGACAACTCCCCTCGACTTAAGAAAATAATGAAAGGTTATAATTTTAGTCCAGGAGTGTCGGTTTAACGAAAAGTTTACCACCATTGATACAAGAAACAACCGAGAATAGAGTAACATGCAAGTACCAGATGTTTTGAAAGCGATTAAGAATATTTTCTCCCCTCAACACTTGATGGAAAAATCTTGAATTTTGAAAGATAAAAGTGTTGACGGAAGAAATGTACTTGCCATGTTGAAAGAAAAATAGATAGAAGAATATTTTTGTTGTTTTATCGGGTTTTATATTTTTGTATTTTGTTTTTGAAAAATATTTACAAAAGAGATTTTGGTGTTTGCGGTTTTAAAATTTGTTTTAGGAGTTCATTCAATTCCTCTTGAGTCAAACACCTCATACCAATCCGGTGGACCAACTCATTAAACCTAGCGGGGAGACAAGGCTTTGGTGAGAAGATCGCCAATTGGTGTACCCACAAAATATAATTCAACGTTACACTGTTCCGTGATCCTTGATGAAATGATATCGAAGATCGATGTGCTTTGATTTAGTCTTTGAAGCTGAGTTGCGAGATCGCAATGGCCTCCGATTGTCGCGATACATCGGGATTCTGTCAAATACGTAACCATAGTCTTTGAGTTGTGTTCTCATCCAAATGACTTGAGCACAACATCCCGACATGGCTACATATTACGCTTCGGTTGAGGACGGCGATGTACAATCACCTTCTTCGATTGCCATGACAGTTTATCACCAAGAAATTGTAAAGCTCACGAAGTACTTTTCCGTGAATCTAAGCATCTGCGTGGTGGCGTCAAAGCGATTAGTTCAAAACCGAGAATCCTTAGGATACGAGATCCCCAAGTTAATGGTTCCTTTGATGTATGGAGGATTCTTTTAGCCTCGAGAGAGTGGGTTTCAGGTTGGTCGCTGGCCGATAGCGGAAAAGATATCGGCAAAGACAATATCAGATTACGCTAGCTGTTAGATACATGAGAGACCCAATAATACTACGGTATTTGTAGGGTCCACCAATTTCCCATGTAAATCGGCGTCGGCTTCTTGGTATGAGCCATTGGTGTGGCATAGGTGTCACAGGTATTCATTCCAAATTTGTTTAACAATTCAAGGGCATATTTGGGCTGACTCAAGAAAATACCACGGGGTGATTGATGAACTTGTAGTCCTAGAAAGAGCGTAAGTTCACCCATCATGGACATTTCAAAATGTTTCTTCATTAGTTTTGCAAAAGCGATTGAGTACTTTTATGTGTTGACCCAAAAATGATGTCATCCACATAAATTTGAACAATTAAAATATGTTCCCGTGATATTGTATGAAAAGAGTTGGGTCGACTGAACCTTTGGTGAAATTATTGGCAATGAGGAAAGATGATAGCTTATCACTACCATGCAGGAGCTTGTTTGAGACCATCTGAGCTTTGTTCAGTTTGTAGACATGGTTAGGGAAGCGGGATCAAGCGAATCCTACGGTTGGTGACATAAACCGTTTCTTTAAGTTGTCCATTGAGAAGCGGTTTTGACATCCATCGAAAGCCGTTATATTCATATGAGCAGCGGCGCGAAATATCCGACGACCTCAAGGCGAGCAGCGGAGCAAAAGATTCTTCAAAGTCAATACCCTCTTCTGACGATAACCCCGCCACGGGCGTGACTTATTTAGATAACGTTCCCTTGACATCAATTTGTTTTCCAAATCCATTTGAGACCAATGGCGTGAGCCCTGTTGGTCTTTCTACCAGTTCCCATACTTCAAGGCGTTTGAATTGGTTGAGTTCTTCTTGCATGGATTCAATCCGGTTGTCTTTTGTCATTGCGTCTTTGATGTTTTTAGGTTGATTGGCGGGCGGTGAGTGCATAAATGCAATGTTCACCATCGAGTGAAAGCGTTGTCTTGTATAACGGCCGGTTGATTCGGGTTGCCAATAATATTTGTCGGAGGATGGTCTTTTGTCCATCTATGTGTGGAGGGTTGATGTTGGTATACATTGTGCGGATTTTGAGGATTCAAATGGCTTGTTGAAGATTCAGCGACATCAGGTGCAGCGATCTCATTAGCAAGCGGGTTAAAAGCATTTGGATCAAAATCTGCGGTGGGGGTACTTCATTGAGAACATCATCGGCCGGTTCATCATTGTTGGAAGCGGTTTGTTCAACTGTTGTGTTGGAGTCAGCTGGTGGTGCTTCTTCAACGTAGTTGTTGTAGCGAGTGTATCGGTATAAGAGTATTATCGAGGTTGGCGGCAAGCGGCGGATACACACGGAGCACGTTCATCAATATCGTCAGCGAGCAGTGGAGCAAATAACCTTTCCATTTGTTGTAGTAAGGTGGGGGCTTTGTTCGGTGATGATGGGGTTTGGGGAAGTTTAGCGGTTGTGACCGGGTTCCAAGGCTGTTATACTCGAAGCCATTTAGTAAGTTCATCAAAATGAGCATGAATCGTTTCCATAACCTCCTTTGTTCGGCGATTCCGGATTGAGCCTTTAGAAATTATCACAATATCCAATAAAGACTCCAATGTCAGCTTTGGCTTTGAGCTTTCCAAAGTCATCCACGATCATTATTAGGATAGCAAAGAGATCAAATACATGAAAGTGTTTGAGATTGGTTTTACATTGTGGACAAGCTCGATAGGTGTTTTGTTGTGGCGTTTTGTAATCATAGAACGGTTTTGAGTATAGCATGCATTGATACTGCTTACCATAAGTATCACGGAAGTTTAGCATTGATTAACATTGTTCTTGCGGCTTCCACTAGCGTTAGGTTTAGATCTTTCAACAACTCCGTTTTGTTAGGGTTATGCAATAGATGTCATGTCTTTGAATCCCACTTTCTCATAAAATTCACGAAGAGTTTGGTTAACAAATTCGGTGCCTCAATGCATGCGATTTGTCGAGCGGTGTTTAAGTAGTTGAACTTGTATTTTCGTGAGAAAGGTGATGATCATTTGTGGAGCTTGATCTTTGCTTCAAAGAAAGTAGACCCAAGTCCAGCGTGAATAGTCATCAACAATTACTAAGATGTAGCGTTTGCCATTGATCGTTTGCAGCGCCGGGCCACAAATCCATGTGAAGAAGATGAAGCACATCGAGAGCGTGTTCCACCTTTGAAGGAAAATGAGCGAGTGCTTTTGCCTTGTTCACAAGGCGAGCAAAGGTGATCTTTAGAATACGAAATCGTTAGGAGTCCTTCAACAAGTTTGTGTCGAGCAAGGTTGGTGATGGGTTGAAAGTTTAGATGTGAGAGCAGCGGTGCCATAGCGGATTTTGTTGATGTTGCCTTTGAAAGTAAGAGATGGGAGAAGAAGCAACCATGTCTTGCATAGAGATAGTGTAAAGACTGGAATTCGCGAGCGGACATAAGGTCATTTCCTTGTAGATCACGAATGAAACAAGTTTTCTCCCCGAAAGCAACCTCCAAATCTCCATCAAAAGTGACCTCACGAAAAGCAGTTGTGACCGAGGCCTTCCACATAATAAACCATGCTAATTTCGATGTTCCCATTGATATAGTCTCCGTAGCCCATGATAGGCTGCGAGAAGTGATCATTCCGAATCACGAAAGTGCCAATGAACTTTGCAATAAAGTTTGATAACAGTTTAAGATTGCTGTCATGTGTCGGGAACATCCGCTATCAACAATCAGAGATCTGTATCACACCGCATTACACCTACGACCGAGATGGAATAGAAGTAGATGTGGAACCGAAATGTTAGAGGGTTCGGGCGGTTATAGTAGATATATACACATCAATAGCTTTAGGTATCCATTTAAATCCTAGTGTGTTATATATCCATTTGTGCCATCTCCAACTAGTATTTGCTTTAGTCTTAGTGAATGCACTAGGTGGTACTACATTCCTAGGAGGTGGCTGGAGCCTGAGGGGCAACAAAGCGTTTCTTAGAATCTAAAAAGGCGGTCTACCAAGCATAGACTTAGAAAGATTAGTGGGCCTATAGGTATTCCGGTTCTTAGGATTCCTTAAGCGAGAGATGATAGCTTTAGCAACACATTTATCATGACAATCAGAATTCATACTTTTACGACAAATAACACAAGGTGCATCGAGTGAATATCAAAAGTGCTTAAAGGTTTAGCATTAGTTACATCACTATTTCTATTACATTTGCGGGCCTTAATATCTATAGTGGAGGCAACGTGAGTCTTATTCATAGTCCTAGGGTGTTCTTCTACTTTAGCATTCTTTATTGATCTTTTCTTGGAGTATAACTTCCTATTCTTCGATGTAGTGCTCTTAGAGGCGTGAAGTCGGGGCGTTTGGAAAAACGCAACTATTCTGTTTAGGTAGAATGGAAGCACGTTAGCAACTTGTGATTTGGCAGTAGTGATTCTAGGTTCCGCGATTACTAAGTGTTACTTGGGCTATTCTCTTAATCACGGTGGGCGGAAGTTGTTCATACTTTCCTAACATTTCTCTTAACTTGAAGATAGTGTGAATCAGATCTTGATTTTCGGACGAATATTTCGACAAAATGCATAACTTTTTTAGTGTGTGCAAGATAATGATCAAGTTCATTTGATGCTTCATCACGAGTCTTTTGAGTAAATCAAATATGACACCATATTCCTTTTAACTTTTACAAGTTCTTGTTCATATTTTGAGATTTGACATTTCAAAGACACGTTTTGATCATCGATTGCTCAATTTTTGGATCGAAGATTTGTCCACGCATGGCGATTTTGTGTTGAAAAGCAAGTTGTTGATCGTGAATATCTTTTTGACACCAATTAAGGCGGCGTATTGCATTTGAAAGTTCGTTTGACAATCGTTTATTTTCAACTTTTAAGGACTCGTCGAAGCACATTATCGGTGTTCTCAACATTTACCACAGTCAATGTCGGTAGAGATATAATCAAATGCATATGACAAAGAATTCAATAACACAACATTATGGACATCGGCATAGATGACATCTTCCAAGAGTCGATCAACATCTTTTCTCAACAGTTTCTTTTTCCGTTTAGTATTAGAAATAGATGTTTGTTTTCTCAGCGACCTTCATCAATCAAAGTTCCTTATGAAAGTCCCTTTCCCAAGACAATGCACAACTTTTCAAATTTTAACATTTGGTAAAAGATTTTTACGAAAAATATCTCTTTGTTCTCATGGCGATTGAAAATGTTGAACTTTGATTTTAGAACGATATTCTATCTCATGTTGTAAAGTTTTGAGGTCAGCCATGAAAAGGTCAAAATATCGAAGAATTTTGCGATTTTAGGAGTTTGAGTTTACTTCACTACTGGAAGGTAAAGGACCATAAGTTTGTGCATAATCTGGTTGGGGATTAACATTAGAAGACTCGAGGCGTTTTATGATAATCCTTGGTGTGTTAGAAGAATCCGTTGGTGTGGCGAAAGAAAGTGACGGCTTTTGAATAGTTAAAAGGTTTGTTGTAAACAACTTTTTCTAATTTTGATCGACTCTCGTCTTATGCATCTAATTCCTCTTGACGATGATATTCAACAACACTCATAACAGAATTATCAATTTTATATTACGCCTTTGGAAACCGGGGATTTGGTTTGAATGCTTTGGTTGAAAGCTTAGGTTTATAATCGGAGATTTGGTCCATATCCATTTGGATTGGGTTTTAAAGTAAACTTTTCAATAGTTGTGACCGACTCGCCATGTTTGTAAACAACAGTTTTAAACTCTTTAAGTTTGTTTTGCAAGCCGATGATTTCTTCAAGATGATCATCTATTAGTTTCGTTGAATGCTTTTTGTATGCGAGAAGCTGTTTTTGACAAGTTAACTACTCAGCCTTAGCTTTTTGATTTTCCAAGGTGAGAGCGTTAATTTGCTTTTTATGTTCATGTTTGAGTTGTTCTATTTAGGACAACAAAGCATTCTTGAGCTGCTAGATCACGCATCTGTCTCTCTAAATATTTTTCGTTTTGATGAGATTTGGCAAAGGCCGCTTCAAAACCGTTTTCACGTTTTTCTTGAGTTTTGAAAAAGTTGAGTTGCTTTTGTAAACATTCAAAATCCTTGGTTACAGATGCATTTTGCTTTTCAAGTCTGATTAATGGCGACATTTTTATGATGCGTTGGTCTTGTATTAAGCGAGCAAAATGCGGATGAGGCAAAAGTTTGGCGTGTTCAACGTGAGTCACTTATGATCATTCTTGAGATCCTCAAGTATATACGAGTCAATTTGATTATCAAGGAAACCATAGTTTGGTCATCTTGATCGTCAAATATAACTCTGAGGTCTAGTTGAAAATCGTCGAAATGAGATGTGGATGACTCATTTTGAACATTAGAGCCTGCGGATTGGATGTTGGCGAGATATGAGATCAGAGATAAATATGGTTTGTTCGGGTACCTGAGACAAGCCATCAGTGTCATCCCACTGGGCCTGTGTCACTCGCGTATTGTAACTCATGCATATTAGCCATCAACATAACAACTGCATTGGCTTCTAAGTCCTCCATATCATCATCTGAGTCTGCATTTGCCATAAAGCTCTGTTCTTTATGCGTGAGAGTTCCACAGGTTTCATCCTTAAGAGCCAAAGAAGCCTCTTTGTGATAAGCACTGCCCGAGGTCCTAGGCTTTTGGGCATGCATTGTGAATGTCCCCTTCTCATTGCGGATTGTAGCATCGAAGATCATTCAACCCATTTTGAGCATTTCCCTGTTCCACCACTTGAGCTCTATTGTTATTCCTACCCACATCATTAAACCCTTGACCACCGCCCATCTGACGACCATAACCACGATTCTGAACTTCCAACTCGTCCATTGTTT
>OU343222.1:258422245-258498036 GCA_910596185.1 Chrysanthemum makinoi | reverse complement strand
TTAGACAAGTCAAACCTAGGAGGTTTATATAAACCTGTGACTGGTGGTTCAACATTCTTATAACCTAAACCACCTTTTGGCTTAATTAACTATGCTTCCATGATCTTATAAGGTGGTTTAGGATATAATTGGGTCCTTGGGTTAAATTCCTTCAAAATAGACATCCTCAAAATCAAGTTTTCCTGTTTTTATGGTTCCATCATTTGGCTTAAATTCCTCCATACTCATATTTTTCAACATTAGCTTTAATTCCATCATTTTCTAGCTTAATTTTGTCTAATTCAATTTTAAGCCTAGTTATTTCAGCATCTTTATACATTATGTCCCTTTTAAGCACTACAATCTGATCAATAAAAGCTTCCTCATTTTCCTTGTAGAAATCTAATTGTTTTTCTACAGAGGCTAATCCTCTCTTATAATTAGCCAAGTTAAACTCAGATTGATTGAATTCTACCCTAAGATTATCATCTTTGAATTTTTCAAAGATTCATAATTTTTCAGACAATTTTTAGTGCAAGATTTGTCACCATATACCTCTGAGTCTGAAAATGCCATCAAAGCCATGTTGGAAGGAGCTTCTTCTTCATCAGCCATGTAACTCCAGTCAAAGCCAACCCCATCAATGGCTACCATAGCCTTGGAAGAAGAGTATTCCCCATTAGCTATTCCTTTTTAGCTATCTTGGCTCCTGTTTCTTCCATCCCGAGTCCTTGGGCTTCTGCACTCTCTAGCATAATGTCCCAACGTTCTGCAGTTGTAACATTCTACTTTTGACTTGATGGTAATCTTCTTCCCTGTCCTCTGGAAGTACTTCTTTGCCCTCATACTCAAGAGTGCCACCTGCCACTCTATATCCATCTATTCCAAGTCATCCTCATTGATTTGCTCTAAATCATCATGAACAACCATAGATCCAGTGGATTGACCAACTAAGAATGCATAAATAGTAGCATCACTCAGGCTAGCAGTATTAACCTGTGTACCAACAGTACCAACATTAGTACTAACAATACTAACTCCAATAGCATCATTAGTACTGATAGTGCTTGGTTGAGCCACATATGCCATGTTATGTGACTCTGAGCTTGCTGCTGGAGTGGTGGTCTTCTTTACTTGTTGCTTAACAATTTTAAAATTGTTGTACAAATCAACCAGAGCCATTTTGTCAATGTCTGGCTTGTTGCTCCAGACAATTACATGGGTGTTCTAATCAGTTGGTAAGCTTCTCAAGAACTTAGAGTTCACATCTTCTTGAGAGATTTCCACACCCAAGATAGCCAATTTACTGATAATCTTCTGAAGCCTATTGTAGACAGAATCAAGAGATTTTGTACTTGTTGCTTGAAGTTTTCAAAGTTTTGCTTCAAAAGAGTCTTTTGGGTCTTTTTGGTGGCTTCATTCCAACCAAAACTGGCTTCAATAGCTTGAAATAAGGTCTTTGCATCCTTATGTTTGTTGAAGGTCAACAAGTGATCATCAGGGACAGCCATAAGCAGCAAGCTTGTGGCCTTCAAATCATTCTTTCTCTTCTGCCTTTCCTCATTAGTTGTAGGGCCAGGAATAGTAGTTTTGTTGACAATGGGCACAGGCTTGAAAGAATTTCCAGATTCTATGATCTCCCATAGATTATAGTCCATCATCAGGAAGTACTGCTCAATCTTTATCCTACACATTTCATAGTCTCCCTGCTTCAATTTGGGCAACTTTGCAGCACCATGAGTCTGGTTGTTTTCGAATTCTATTGCTTCTGTGTCTGAACAAATTCTTCTAATTCAAAGTTTCAGATACACAAGCTCTGATACCACTTGTGAGTCCCAAACCTCGGATCTATTCACTTAGCTTGTATGACTGAGTTGCCTTGGGTGATTCCAAAACAACTAAGATTGAAACTATGCTTGATGCTAACAAGTATGCGGAAACTACTTGATAACACTTAGAAGAATAATCAATGGCACAGTGATAATGCAATAAACACAGTTATAACCAAAACGCTTCAATATTATTGAATAATAATACAGATACTCTTGCTAGTATAAGGGTTTACAACCTTTAAGCTTTTCTCTAAAACACACATAGATTGATATTACCTACGTATAACCTAGGATCTCCTTTTATAGTCTAAGGAGTCCTTTACAAGATAACTACTCATTTACAACTCATAACTTTACGTATCTTCTAAATACATAGGACATATTCTGTTACAATCACATTACACGTCTTTCCAATAATAGCAACAGTACTAATTTGAACTAGCAGTACTAACTGTCATAACTAGCAGTACCAAGTTGTTAGTACTGGTACCAACAATACTAACTTAAACTGGCAGTACTAAGTGTTTGGACTTCTAATTCCCAACACCTTTGGCGAAGCCAAAGGCATCTTCTGCGACTAATCCTTTGGCTTAACCGCAACCAATGCCTTTGGCGAAACCTTATGCATTCATCAAAGTCGAAGGCGTCTTATGCGGCTAAGCCTTCGACTTAGCCGCATAAGACGCATTCGATAAATCCTTTTAATCTCACTTTTCATCAAAACAAAAACTCTATAAACTGTTAAAACCTAACTTCTAGTTGCACATTTCTTCACAAAAATGATCATAACTTCCATAAATATGCATTAAACAATGTAAAATTTTACTATCTTCATCGTAATCTCTATAAACAGTACGAATCATTATTTAATCATAATAACACTTGCAGATATTGAAATATTTATTTAGAGTTTAAGAGTATACCTGAAATTGTTTTTTCACCGGTTTTTAGCGGTTTTTTTGGTCGGAGTCGCCTTTTTGGCCAACTTTTCTAGCGTAACATCTTCGTTGTCATTGTCTTCCATCTTCTCTGGCGTGTGTTGTAGATTTCAGTGATTTTTGCAGGTGGTTTTTTGATCGGTGTATTTCTCTGAGTAGTGTATGTTTGGTAGATCTGTTTAATGAGAGGAAACAGTGGGTTAGAGCGGTTTTGTGTTGGTTGTAATTTTACCAATATGCCCCTCCGTGTATTTTTTAGTGAATGGATTGTTTTAATCTCAGTCACTGATTAAATTTGAATCAATGGTTGGAATGTGTTCCTTGATATATGAGGATTCTTTGGTTTCTAAAATAACCTCACTCCAAAGTTAAGTAAGACAAAGTACCTTTTAGGTTTGTTTGGTTTCGTCAAAAGTTGCATTAAAACCATTTGATATACTAACAAGTCCTAATGTACCCAATGCATACATAGCACAACTATTCTATGCAAATATGTATTAGCACAACTATTCTATGCAAATATGTATTAGGCATTTGAATGAAGGATCAAGTATAATCCATAATATGGGCATTTAGTTTATGGGTATGGTTTAATGACACCCATAAACTTGACTATCCTTTAAAACCTGCTAAGGGGATGGGTTTAAAATACTCATTCCCCTACTTCATATTTTGGCTTTGGTTTTTTTCAACAAATCCCCACAATTTTTTCTGTCAGCTTGTGGCTTGGCCTTTCTTCACGGGGTAATCATACCAGATCCGATTTCCATCCCACCCAACAAACCAAACACCACCACGGTAATTGCTATCCGAAACTTCAAACTAGAGTACAGTGTGATTTAAAATTCTATGCAAACATATCATACATTCAAAAGCGATACACAAAAAACCTAACTGTATCAAGTCCACACACCAATTGCTTAGACTTGCTGTAAACAAAACTATTTACCTACAATGAAACCTATTTTATTAAGATGATACTAACACCAAAACAATTAGTTCCTGACATCATGTTGCTTCAATCGCCTTGCTGTGACTGTGTATACAAGATCTTCCATTGGTTCCTTTGTCTTACCATTGTTATCACGAACAAGACGCACAACATCCAAAACAGTTTGTCCAAGATGAAGCTGTAGTATCTGCCTTAGGCGCTGATGGTTGCTGATGTTTGTCAGGTTCAGGCTGTGACACTGAATTTGGTTGTGTCTCTACTTGTGATTCTGACTTTATTGCCTTTGCAGAACCATTTGTCCTAGATGAAGTCCCTGCAGTTAAACTTCATGTTCGGAAAAAAGTATTTCAGTTATAACTGATACGAAACTGATTATTACCCCTAAACAATCATACAAATCAGAAGTAGAATAAATATTAGAGACACTGTGTTTGGACAAACTTTTTAATGCAAGATTTGTTCATACGATAAGTAAATGTTAATGAAACAACTTACATTGGAAATGCAAAAGAACTTCTATCGCCACTATCTGCTGCAGCAAAATGAGTATTGAGCTCTTCCACAACTGATGCATTTACTTGATCATCTTGACTGTCTTGTAAACTTGGATTCGCGGGTCCACTGCTTGTTCCAGGATTGACACTTAACTCATTCAGACTGTGAATCTTATCCTCCTCGCCGAACTTATGAGTGTTAGGAGCTTCATCCGGGTCAAGATTCTTGTCTGATGCATCCGAGTCACTGGTTTCACCCGTTTCATCCAATTCAGGAATCGTTTCTGCCTCTATTGGTTTTCCATCTTGGAATTTGTTCTCACGAGATGGAGACGGTTCTATAGAATATCCTAGGTCTAGATCTCCCGATCTCCAAACCATACTATCTTGGTTGCGAAAACTCATGCCTCCCATATTAATGCTAAATAAAGACTCATTTGAAGCCATGCCCCATCCTGTATTATTCGATTCTTTTCTAGCAAAAACAGATGATGGTATTCTATACTGTTCTGACGTTGGACGCTCCATAACCTGTATTTCAGGGCTTTCAATAGTACCCGTATTAGCATTTTCACCATTTTCGCTATCTGAGTCTTGGAAGGGGTCTTCTAACGTAAAATCACCTGATGATGTAGAGGAAGAAGTCGAGGCTTTGTCTTCATTGAAATCAGTAGGAGAATGTACTACCAACTCATTAAACTCACTATCACTCGCACTTGAAGGCTCTGACACCAATTCTAATAGATCATTTTTATCAGAAGTAGTCGGAGAATCTACCATAAATTCACTGTCATCGCTCGTGATTTCATGCTCTTGTTCTTCAACTTTGTGTTCTGAGTTGCTATCTAAAGATCCCATATCAAATCACTGAGATATCTGGATTACAAATGAACAATGTAAATCAAGAACTTTAGGGTCTACAAGAAGTACATAACAATGTAAATAACTTTAGACAGGTTAACGTTGAGTACAACATGAAAACTCAACACTAGAAGCCAATTAGACCTTTTTGTTTCCATAAACATTTAATCATTTATACTCTTGCTATGAAAAAATATGCATACCACAAACTCATAAACTTAGTAATGACCTGAAAAATTCAACATCGTTAACCACAATTAGAAACTTAACTGTTAAAGTCAATAAACATTTTTATCTTACATACATTCATAACCTCTAAAAGTAGAACATGAAATTGTGCATACCACGAAATTCATCAAATATCAAGCACAACATTGTACAAAGTTTCTGACACAGATTATAGATGTTCTTCGACAACAACAAGAATTCAGTCATCTATAATTGGTTATATCCACCCAAAATTCCAACGTATAAACAACTCACTTTCGCTATCTTAACATTTCATATTTCCAAAATATGACACAAGTAAACTTAATAAGGATCCATATATATAAAGAAATAAAAAAATCACTCGAATGTATAAAACGGATAATTACGACAATGAGCCAACAATTGGGTAATATAAAACACAATTTATGGCATTGTAATAAATCTTAGAAATTAATTAACATATGAATTATAGCTAGCTTCAACAAATAATCACATCATAACAAAAGGAAAAGACATATAGCAATTGATACCTAAAACGAGTTACGATAATTTAAAGGGTGAAGACAATAACCATATAAACGTGGTTTTAAGAGACTGTTGATTTCCGGCATCCATGACGCGTAACTCCGGCAATCAGCAGCCTCTTTTCGTCTTCAAATCTGTCAACATCAAACGCAAATCGAGCGTAAAATGTAATATATATTGGACGGTGTGGGTCAGAATTTTGAGAGAAATGAAGGATGATTGTGACCTGAGATGATGCAAATGAATATTCCGGCCAATATTCTTCCCTCCAAATTTGTTGGCTAACAGATTTTTTTAATTCTGTTATGATTTTGAAAGAGGTAATTACATAAATGGTCTTTTTAGTTTTGGCTAAGTTATACTATTTACCCTTGACATAAATTGGGATTTGGTCTTTATTTTTGTTTTTGTGGGGGTTAACAGGCATGTGGAACTCAATTTCTACCTATAAAGTCGGTTTTTCTTTGGTTTGAGGTTAAGTATTAGTTAGTTCAAAAAAAAAGAAAAAAAAGTTAAGTATTAGTTTTATCCCGTTTAGATCAGGGTTTTAAAAAGCGCGTCATGATGACACTAAAGCTCATACGTGATCTTCATGTTACGAAATAGATCAAGACGCCGTACTAGGCGTGGCGTGAGTGAGGCTTGGAAAAGCGTGATGAAGCGCGCTAAAGCACGAGGCGTGTCGCCTATTATGAATTCAACTACGATAAGGAAGATTTTTTTGAAAAAAATGAAAAAGGTTACACACAAATATAGTTTTTTGACTTAATTCCTTATGTATAACACTTTTGTAAACTTGATATATATGAAATATGATTAATATATAAATCAATAAATATTTTCATATTTTGTGCCGCTTTAAGTCACGCTTTAAAAACGTTATAGCTTCGCCGTAAGGCCGCCACGCCTCACGTTATTTATAACCTTTGTTTAGACTATCAAATGGAAATATTTTGCTTTTATATTACTTAGACAATATTTTTTTTGGATGGCACTATATATATAAAAAAAGGTTAGCAATGTGTCATTTGTTTTTTCAGAGGTTTTATATCTTCATCTGCAAACCATGTCTATAAAAGAAGAGATACATCTAAAGTCTTCATCTACAAGGTAGAAGACGTTTATGTGCCATTGAGAGAAATAAATGAAAGAGAAATAGATAGGGTTTGTGTTTAAGAAATGAGAAGAAGTGAAAGTTTATTTCTAATTTTTGAAGAGATGAAAAGTGAAAAAGAAAAAGCACTTATTTTTGAAAATAAAAAATAAAATTGCGCGCCCACATACAAAAGAAGTTAAAAAATGGAAAAATTGCTTCTTCTATAAAAATGACACCAATATTATCTCTTAATAAGTGAACATACAAATGGACAATCATATATAGGGGTGTTATAAAACTCGACTCTACCCAACCATGACCCGACCCCACCCGACCCGACCCGAATATGACTATTCGGGTTGGGTTACTCGGGCGCAAAATTATATTCGGGTCAATTTGGACCCGAAAGACCCGTGTTCTAAATAGGGTCGCGTTCGGGTATGTTTTTTTTAGCCTCAACCCGAATTGACCTGAACCCGACCAACCCGACTAGACTAACACTTTTACAATGTAAAAATATGAAGTAAGCCATTTTTTTAATCATTTTACATATATTCGGGTTGAACCGAACCCGAGTTGACACGACCAGAGTTGTCCCAACTCGAATTGACCCAAACCCGACTAACCCAAGTTCTAAATAGAGTCGAGTTTGGGTATGTTTTTTTAAGCCTTGACCCGACCCGAATTGACCCGAACCCGACCGGGTCAACCCGAAAACACCCCTAATCATATATATGAGTTTGTTTTGTTTTTTTTTTTGTTTTTTTTTTAATGATACACAAACTCAATTTTGCCACGTAGACGAAATAGAACATTCATATTGGCCAATAAAAGTAAAAATTATCTTATTTGATAAAAAAAAAATTGTTAGTGCAAAGATACAAATATTTAAACTAAACGGTCTATCATATTTTAATAATGACAAACATGTAGCTTGTAATATATAATGTAAAATGCGCAGGTTTGTAATCATATATCGTCAAATCATATATTCCCCAACACTTCTCATCTTCGATGTCTTATGTTTCATTGTATTTCAACAAATGTTCGAATATGTTTGTTATATTGCATTATGATTAAAACACCTAACAATCTACCACTGAGAATGTTTAAAATATATTTTGAACTCATTAAGTATTTACAATTCGAACCCTATTTTACATTTCATACAAGGTATTACATGAATTTACAAACTACCCTAATGATCAAGTTGCACTTATTTCATATATATTGCATTAAAACACTTTCATCATTTTATAAAATCTCTTGCATTATTTTATAAAATACATCCGAAACACTAGTACCATTTTTATAAAAACTCTTTAAAATGATTTATAAAGATAAATTTCCAACTAGCAATAACCTTCCACTTAAGGAAGTGATTTAAATTTGAGTTAACCTAGTTTGCATATGAAACGCCCCAAACCAAACTAGATAAAACTTTTTTTATACCCTGACAGAAGCACATGAACATATGCTGAAATTTCATATGGCCATATGCTCCTTATTATATTTCTGATGTACATCTCAAGTGTGGGGGAGGTAAATAGAAATGAAATCTACTTGTCCTTCTTGCTAGTTTACTATGAAATTTATGCCTAATTTTAAATTTTTTTGACATGTTTTTTCATAATGAACTAGTTAAGCATATATTCGAGTGCACACAACCCTTATTCATATGTGAGAATTAAGCCTATTCCGGTTTCCCCTATTTTACATAAATTCCACTACAAATGAGAATGTACAGGTGGCTTGTAGTATACATTAGAAGTTGACCATTTTTGCATATTGAAACCACAAAATGAGCATTTCATTAAGGCAACTTGGTGTAATCGGATAGTTAGGATAGAAAGTAGAAATCTTTAAGATTAAACCAAACTTGGTCCATCCGTTTACATCATGTATTGATTATATTGACTTTCACACTGATTAGTCAATCTCCCTATGAAACCTCTAGTGTTACACTCATTTATAGCGTAAGAAACATTAGAAAACCTGCTGAGCCTATCTTTTCCTTTTTGTTTACACCTTTATTAACTGTCTTAGGTAATTCAGAATGACCGAAAGGAGTAAAATCTGAATAGACTATTCCAAATTATTTGAATTCCGTTATCTTCTATTTGTTTAACTTTTTTGTTACACCTTACACCTAGCCTACCCCATATATTCTTTAAGTCCATAGTCAAGGAATTGTTAGTTATTGTTAGTTCTGATTAGTTGAACCTGTGGGTCATGAAAGAATATTATTGAAGAATGTCGATTATAAACATATGCAGATCTCAAGTAGGGAGGTGCATCTGTAGATATTGTATTTCCAGTTCATTCAAGTATTCTTCATTTTCATTTTCCAGTTGGTACGTCATATAAACCAACTTTGATGGTTTCATTTAAAAAAATATGAGATAAAAAAAGGAGAAATTGTGAGAATAGTTGGTTTGTCTAAGCTTAACCAACTATGTTATGTTGTAAAATTTTATAGCTGACGTAGTTATAAGTCAGCAGATTATGTTGTAAAGTTTTTCTGATTATTTGATGATAATGTGTTCAAATCGTCACAGAAATGAAAATTGATATAAGTGTGAGGTGATTCATCATCATTATACACACATTAGCACATATCAGCTTCGATATATTGAGGGTCGAGTTAATGTGTCATATATGCCTAAAGTATTATGAGTATGGTTATTGTAAAAAGAGAGTTAAGGTAAAAAGGATAGGACGTGATTACAACCATTTGATCAATTAAATGAATAGCTAGATCTAATAAAGAAACATTTTACAAAATATAAAAAATCGAGGGTGCATAGTATTTTCTTTATTGATTATAAGGGTATCAATGTCTTTCCTAATGAGCATTAACTGACGTTATGCTAATTCAAGTTTTACATTCAATTCTTTTAATGACCATGCAACGTTTTTTTCTATCATCATTTTTTAAATTAAAATTAGCATCAAAAGGTATTTATTTTGTACTAAAAAACAAGAAATGGGATGCGCATATTTAAATCTTGGTAAATTAGCACTTGATTACATAGCTAAAAATACAATAATACAAGAAAACATGATATTAACATACAACTTTGTGTGTCAAAAAACTTAGTGTGTCAAAAAACATGGTGTGTCACAAAAATTATATCATGAAATCAAGGTGTGAAAAATATTAAGTGTGTCGACAAATTTAATGTGTCACTTGAAACGTATCATCAAACTAAATGTGTCACTTAAATATATCATGACATCTTGTGTGTCAAAATATAATGTGTCACTTAATGTGTTTCATGAAACTATGTCATTCACATATATATGTCATTTATGAGACATTAGTTTTTTACTATTGTTTAGCTGAAAATACTAGAACATAGTTTTCTTATATTAATCCATTATTTTGTGTGTCAAAAATTTAGTGTAAGCACCTTGAAATTGTATCATGAATCAAGTGTGTCAAAAAAATGTCAATAAAATAGTGTGTCACTTGTAACATAAAGTATAAAACTAAGTGTGTCAAATAACTTAGTGTGTCACTTAAAATATATCATATTAGCACATCATTTTACGAGAGTGATACAACCATTATACACATTTACTAATATTGACACATCCTCACATCCTTACATATATTGACACACTTGATACACTTCCTTAAACATATTGACACATCTTTTTAACGAGAGTGATAATATACATTGGAACACTTGACACACATTTATTAACAAGGAAAAAAATATTGACACACCTACACTTTTGTTAACATGTATCAATACAGTTGTTTAACAAATCCAAACATTTGAGTTGTTTATGATTTAACCTCTAACGTCAACAAAGTGAAACATTTGTGTCATTATTAAATTTCATGAATCATGTACTAGAGAGAGCAATGAAGTAACGAGCAATGCTTTTTTAAAATGTGAAACTAAATATTAAAAGTTCTTAATGCAATAAAAGAGTTACAAAAAGTACTAATTTCAATTTTAATGCATAAGAGATTAAATACCTATAATACCCTTAATACCTCATTATCAAATGTTACATTTTCTACCCTTTTTATCCTTTTTATCTTTACATACTTTCTATTTGATCCAACCTCAAAGTATTATTGTTGACATGTATTATGAGGCATCATATTACAAGTTCATATGCATTAACTCGGCGTATCTATCATTTAAAGGTTCTTGATCGTTTTACGGATTTTTCTATGAGGGATTAAGCATGACTAGCAACGGGTAGAGTGTCGAACTTAGGAATCTACCTGTTTATATATTTTTATTACACCCATAAATGTTATCTTGTGCCTATATCCTACCCTTTTTATTTAAAACAATCCTTCCATTATATCTAGACCCATATTTTTTCCTTCTTGAATATTTAGATCCTAGACCCTAGTGGTGGAGACTTTAAATTTGGTCAAGCTTATGATAGTTGTTGCACCATTACTGAGCCATTGAGTGATCAAAAAAATTAACATGTAGATTAATGAGCGATTGAGTGTTATTTCTTTCCTTTTTTTGCGAGGTGCTCGGTTTAGCAATTGCTAGAAGTAGGTTAAATTTAATATTTTCTTGGTTATATCTAGGAGATATTTTTCTAAGTTTAATTAGAAGTCTACTTAGGGACAAGTAGAGTTAAGTGGGTGGATATTTGATGACATCGAATAAGAACATATTTTTATCATCATTTCCCCCGGATTATTGCTCCCTTATATAGCATTTATTTATACTATGATACTGATTTGCTATATATTTGTATTTTAGTGTTTATCTGGAGCAATGGAGCAATTCTCACCAAAAGACCGGAAAACAAGAAAAAGGAGCTTAATAACAAAGAAGTACGCAATTCGGCATGATCATACGTCGTATGCCCTCAATATAGCATATGACATATACAAGATTACTTCACAAAAATATTCCAAGTGTAGAAGACCATACGTCACATTCCCAATAACAAGTATACGTTGTATGGAACTGAAGATCAGTGACGTGGCCAAGAATTATCATGAAGCATACGGCGTATGAAGCCCAATAAGCATACACCGTATAGAGTTACGGGTTTGGGCTATTTACAAGCATAAATACTCCAACCTAATACAATTTAGGTATCATTTTTCAATCCCAACTTGCAAAGACAAACCTTAGAGGCTACAAGACGAAGTCCAAGGCTAGAAACATCAGAAGATCAAAGAATTACAGATCATTAACATTGTTTATCGTCGGTTTGGTCATTATGACTATTATTAATCTTTCAAAACCGATTTATCTTTGCTTATCGTTTGTAATGGAAGGCTAAGCCTTTAGTACTTGCCTTGCTATGACTCTATTCCATTTAATTGCATGATTGTTTCATTTATCTTAGCTGTATTGTGGATAATTTATATGCTTGTATAGACTTATGTCCTTGCATAGACCATGGATATGTGTTGATATTAATTAATTAGCAGGTGGCTATCTGAAACCTGATTACTTGAATCATATATTGGCAAATATCCTTAGTGTTTCAGACCAATGGTATTGGGAGACCTCGTAAAAAGTAGTAGACGATAGGATGTAAGATTCAGAAAATGATAGATTGAGAGTGCACGTGTGCACAAACCAGTTTACTCAGTAGTTGAGTGCTTGGAAAACACAAAACATAGTCATATAGGTTAGTTTAGAACTTAATGCTCAGAGGATAGACTGACCCTAGTATGTAAGCCACGACTAGGAATTTATCTAAAGAGTTTTAGGGAGTGCCAACCATATCACACCTACACTACATAAGAACTCACTGCGTAGCCTATGAAGATTCCAATATCACCTTTAGCTTTCAGTTTGCCTAAGTTTTCTATGTCTTTTGTCGGATAGCACAAAGCGTAAAACACGTGAAGATATGAGATGTCAGGATTTATGTTGTTGATTAGTTCGTACGGTGTTTTGTTAAAACAGGTAAGGCTTAGAGATCTATTTTGAGTAAAGCCTGCAGTTGCAACAACATCAGCCCATAAAATACAGGTGCACTAGAATAATCAGCATTATGCGGGCGGATTTTAGAAGAGTGCAATTTCTTCTTTCAACTACCCCATTCTGCTGTGGAGTTCTTACGACTGAATTCTGATGTATTATTCCAACATCTACAAAATAAGCTCGTAACTCCTGATTAGTAAATTTTATGTCATTGTCCATTCTACCAATCCTCACTGGAGCTTGTAGAAGGACTTGGATACGCTTCAAGAAGGTGATGATGATGCATGGTGCTTCGTCCTTTGATCTCATAAAATTTACCCAGGTATATCTGAAATAGTCGTCAACAATTACCAGAATATACTTCTTCCCATTCACGCTATCAATTCTCATTGGCCGCATAAGTTCATATGCAACATATGCAACCTTTGATATGAACTAGGTATGAGTTTAGGTTTATATGATGCCTTTTAGTTCTTTCCTAGATCACAGGATGGACATAGGTGATCTTTGTTGTATTTGAACTTTGGAAGACCGGTGACGATGTAATCTTTTGCAAGTTTGTTTAAGGTGTTGAAGTTAAGATGAGATAAGCGTCTATGCTACAACCAAGATTTAGTTTTGGATTCTCTTGTCATGAGACAAATTGGTGATGTAGAGGCCATTTAGGAAATGTACATAGTATATAAGTTGGTTCCGCGATCCCTAGTCATGATGTCATCGTCTTCCAAACTCCGAATGAAGCGTGTGTTTCTCCTAAATGTAACTTCTGAATCTGCATCACAAAACTATCCAACTGAAAACAAGTTGTGTCCCAATCCTTTGACATAGTAGACACGTGTTATCAAATAGTTCCCGAATTGAAGATCTCCATAACCCAGAATAACCGTTACATGATCATCCCCAAAGCGTACAATTCCCATGAACTTCTAAAAAAATTGATCAGCAGCTCTAGTTCCCGGTCATGTGCTTGGAGAAACCCGAGTCGAAGATCCAAAGACATATCTTGATAACCTGCGAAGAACAGTCAATTTTATTTTTGGAAACCTTTTGGATTTAGATTTCTTTCGATTAATTTTGAAAACTTCATAATATTCAAAGAATTGCTCTATAGGTTCAATACTAAGGGCAATCCTTTTTCCTCTACGTTTCAGCACTGTAAAGATTTTACCAGTCGGTTTCCAACTAAGGCAAGTACTAGTCGACTTATCACTACTGGGTGACCTAGATCGTGCAACTAGACATCCTATTGATTTAGTACTAGTTCCTTTTGGATCATATTTTTGTTCAGACCTGACATTTAGATATGTAGACACACAATCATCATGAAGATCATTAAGGAAGCATTTCTTGCATGTTAAACAGACATAGTCATTACATGCATTTAAAATAGTATAATTGACATTACATTCAAATAAAATATATCTCTTATTATAAAGCGGTAAATTCCTAGGGTGTACTTTTACTCATTTAACTTTATTCATGCATCTACTGTTAGAGACAGGCAAGACTCTATTGTTCCTTGTATTGCTCCTAGGTTGTAGTCTTCTGCTCCTAGAGGTGCTTTCTAGTCCTGTAGAAGGTAACTCACATGCATTAGAACTCACATTTTGGCTTTAAGACTTAATATTTGCTTTCCTAGACACTTTAGGATTCTTGTGTCAACTCATGTAGTTTGTCCCATATGGTTTAGATGTGGTGGCAAACACAGTGTTGGTACTAATCAAGGCCACGTGCTAAAACTTTTGTGGTGGTCGTTTTCCAGAGATCTCCGGTTATGGTGGCGGCGAAAAAAGGATATGGTGCCAAATCATAGGGCGACAACTTGGTTGCAACTGGCATTTCTCTGGCGAGCTTTGCCACCATCTCACACCGCCACCGCCAACATGTACTTCGGTGGCATTCCGCATATTGATCAGCAGGTTTTGATTTTGAAGAAGAAAAACAAGATCTTGGAATTATGTCTCTGATTCATTATTTCTTAAATGCTCGAGATCCAAGATGGGTTGGGTTAAGAAGAGTGTTTCTCTTATCCTTTAACTGGACTGGGTTGACTATTTATTTACGATTTGTACATCAATAACCGATTTATCCGGTCACCAGTTGCAAAAAGAGACGTTATGGGTGTTTTTGGAACAGATTTGAGAGGTTACAAAGGTGGTAAAAGGATTTTTCAAATTCCGTTACCTATAATTGAAAATTTTGGTAAGTTCATGGGCAATCCGTGGACTTAACCCAAAGTTGAAATCACTCAAAATTTTTGTTTTTAGGTTGTTAGGTTTCTTTTCCACAAATGTCCACAAATTACTCGAAATTCCCAAGTTACTCGAAACTGTCAATTTACTCGAAAGTACCAAATTACTCGAAATGGTGAAATTCTCGAAAATTCTAAGTTACCAGAAATTTGTCTAAGGGTGATGAAAATTTCTCAAAAGTGTCTTTTTCAGGTTGAAAAGGTCCTTGCCTAAAAAAATACTAATTTTCTCGAAACTTCTCAAAATTACTCGAAACTTCTAATTTACTCGAAACTTAGAATTACTCGAAACTGCCGCGTCACCAAACTAGTGGAATCTCAACTAACTTAAATGACTTGAAACTGCCACCTAGGAATACTCGAAACTGTTTTTTCTCGGAAAACCAAATTACTCGAAACTTTAAGATTTCTTGAAACTGCCACGTTACTAAGTTAGTGGAACCTCAATTATCATATACTGCCACGTATATTTTTGAGAAAATTTGAATATTTCAAGAAAAATCAAAATAAAATTTTTTTCGAGAAAAGTTCTGGAACAATAGATATCGAAAAATCCTAAAAAGGTGCATCTTTTGTGATTGTTTTTGGGTTTTTCTTAGAAGAATGACTAGATAATCACTTAAGTTACTCTAAAAATCAAAACTTTAACATAACTAACCACTAAATCAAATATTCATCCCAAGAAATTACTCAAAATGGAACCGGTGTTGTACTACCTTCAAAAATTTACCCAAAACACTAACTAACCTATATAATCTAACAAATAACTATCATATGGATCTGATGCCAACTGTAGAATCCCATATTTATCAACTTGCGGTGACTTGATGATGATGGTGGTGTAGCGATGTATTGGAGAGAAGACGGAAGGAATAGAAAAGTTTGTATTTCACACACTTAAAACACCTGCAAGCCCACACACACAAGTGAGACTTGTGTGCATACAAATACCATCCCAACAACTCATGGGCTTGAGTTTGGGCTTTAGTTCTCGTGGACTTGGCCTATTAATACATAAACTATTAGATTAAATGTGTAGCTTATTAGCTTAGTACCTATAGCCCGATGCTAGACTATTACATATTCTTTATTAACGTTACATAGGATGACCATCACTTCTATTACTTTTAATACTAAAAGTAATGCTAACAAGACCGTGCATTTGATTTCGACAATTCTAAATGAGTTTTACATTTAGACGGGTGAATATAAAACGCACCGGTCTAAAAGTGTTGCTTTTTAGACCCGTTGGTTTAAATTCCACCTGTTTAAATGTGTTTTTTCACATTTAGACGGGGTGCAAAAGCACCGGTCTCGAAGACTCTTTGGCTGGCTAAGTTGATTTTTAGACCCATGTAAGCTCTTTATGTAAAGGTCTAAAATATTATATTTGTAGTAGTGATCTAACACAACATGGATACCGTTAAGCTACAAGCACTTTCATATTACATCTATTGTTATTGGAATATTTCGTCAAACCAGTGATGACTTCGTGAAACCCCACCGAGCTCCTTCAAAGCCTATGTTCTTAGTCTTTTACCAATTTGACATGTTAATATTACCGTAGACTTCTTCCTTAATATTGTTTGCTCAACGTAAGTTTAAGAATTAAATCATGAGAAGTATAAAAACTATAAATAACGACTTAACCTTGCGCCGTGTACATGCAATCAATCTTACTATCTTATAATAGAGGGATGCATTTCCCTCATATTATTTTTTTTAAGATTTCCATATTTAGAATTTTAAGCAAATACAAGTGACAAAACATTAGTTACAATACTTGAAGCACAAATAAAAATACAAATCAAACTACAATTAATACACAACTTAAAACACCCCTTCACAAAATAGTACATGTCTCTAATCAAGATGTACACCATTTGCTTTACAAGATGACCATGATTAACGATTCTGAGAGATAACCACACTTCTGTCCATGCATTAGGAAATACCTATATTCAAAGATTCAAATTAATAAAACAAGCCAGAAGCTTTATTGATTCTTGAAAGAATCGTAGTAACAAAACGTACTATAATGTTGTACTAAACGTATATGAACAAAGTCAGAAGCTTTAGAGATTCTTAAAACTTCGAAGTACTGTGTTGTGGAGCGAGCAATGCTGTCCCATATGGTTTACATATGTGCATCCGGTTCACTGCACGCGATGATGGTTCCAATGGAAGGAATACATCGATACTTGCAGTCCATAAATACAACTTAATCAGGATTGAACATCATCGACGATGATGTTTTTTATGAAATTTTGACACGTGTCCATAACCACAGTCCATTAATACAACTGCAAGCTTCGAGGTATTCACAGGATGTACACCACAACTTAATCAGGATTGAACATCATCGTCGTGAAATGCCATCATCGTCGTCAAAGAAATACCACTGTCACTGATGCTAGACCTGTAATTAACGAACAACATCAATGAATAAAGAGTATGTTAAATTTAGGGGTGATAATCTGTGGCAAACATATCATTCTATCAATTGCTAATGGCTTTCTAGTTATGGTTCATTGCAGGATTAATTCGAGGGTTAAACTTGGACAAAGGATAAAAGATTTAAAGTTCCAAGATGTTCATTTCTGCTAAAGCTTTCATCGTTTACTGTGATGAGTCAATTATAGCGTTAGAGGGTCTTAGTGAAACTTAATCTCCTATTTAATAAGTCCCTTAATCTAGGGTTACACACACTTGAGTGTGCGGTCTTTTGTATCACTCTCCTCTCTTCTCTCACGATCATTTCAGCGATCTTGTCTTGTCTTTACAATTTACATGATTATTGTCTCATTGACATTAATCTAATCTTGTAATATTTGGATACTATTGTAAACTTAATCTAAGGTGACTATTGCGGCTTAGATCCGAATAAAGGTTTTATTATTCGTCTTGTGTTGCCTATACTTTCGTACATGGTATCAGAGCTTCAGGCTCATTGATTCTCTTCGACAACAAATTGGTGGTTTGGGGTTATTGCATTGGCGTAATCCTTTGGTTATCTTACGCTTCAATTAGCCCTAGACTGAGTGAATCTAGGGTAATTGTGACTTGTTCTTCCGCTGCATATTTCTCTGTAAGTCTAAGTCTTATCCTTTCTTCAAACATCAGATACTTAAGTCTTTGTGGGTGCAAACGGGTAGACTAACATCTTGATCTGCCACCTTTGAGTGGTATGCGAATACTGCTTCTGGTTTACCCTAGTCCACAAGCTTGGTGCTTGTTGTTTCTTATATACAAAGTCTCATTTATTTGTCTATTTGCTCTATTATTATCTCTGCTGTGATTCCTTGTTTGTCTTATTATATCTGTCTATTTTATTTGCATTATGGCTATTGGTGATGATAATATTGGTGGTGGTGGTTCTTCCACTGAGAAAAGCTTATCCTTTGGTGATGCTTTGTATTTACACCCAACAATACCAATGGTACTCCTATTATTTCTATTAAACTCTTTGGGCGAAAATTATAAAATATGGAATATGGCCATGACTTTTGCTTTAAGGAACCATAATAAGTTAGGGTTTATTGATGGTACTTGCATAAGAGATGATTGAAACCCTAGTCTTGCTAATCAATGGGATACTTGTAACTCTGTTGTGGTTACTTGGATTCTTAATTCTCTCGATACTGAACTATTTCTTTGGTGCTATATATGCTAATACTGCTTATGAAATGTGGAATGATCTTAAAGAGACCTATGATAAGGTTGATGGTTCAACTATCTTTAATTTGCATAAAAATATAAACTCTCTTAGTCAAAGTGGGTCCTCTCTTGCTGATTATTATAACAACCTTAACTCTTTATGGAAATAATTTGATTGTATGATCAGGCTTGCCTCCACTGCACTTGTGAGTACATAAAACATTTTGAAAAACAAAATCAACTAATCAAGTTAATGCAATTTCTTATGGGTCTTGATGACTCCTATGTCCCCATCAGAAGCAATATTTTAACCAGAGATCCTTTACCTAATGTCAAAACCGCTTTGTTGTCTCGGAAAGAATCTCACGAAATGTTTCATCACGGGAATAGCTCGCTAAACCCATACTCTGACCTTTCTTTGCAAAAGCGTCACGATGGTGGAAAATTTTTTATAACAAAAAGGCTTTAACAACAAAGGTTACGGTTTTAATAATGGTAACAACTCCAATAGCAGAGGACCAAACATGAACCTCAAATGTACTAATTGCAAAAACACGGTCACCTTGTTGATAGATGCTATGCTCTTGTTGGTTATCCTGCTGGATATGTTAAAAGGAATTTTAATGGTAAACTTTTCAGCAGTAACAATGTTTTTGCTGAAACTAATCATGTCACTGATAATAGTGCTAGCAACTCTCCTGTTTCCTTGTCTAATGAACGACTCTCGGACTTATGAGTCTTCTCAATGACAACAATGTGTCATCGCTAATGCCAACTTGGCGGTAAAATTTTTCAAGAACCTTCTTTAATGGCGTTGTCAAGTTTAATGTAAACTTTAATAAATTTTTAACAACACAAAAACTCTATGGAAACATCAGTCTTGGTTGGATTGTTGATTACGGTGCAAATCGGCACATGACTATGCGAAATTTTTAATCAATGTTGTTAACATTTCAAATCTTGGCTTAAGCGTTGGACATCCCAACGGTACTTTCGGGCCTTAATTACTAAAATTGGTGATTTAAAGGTCAATAACGACCTAACTCTTTTTGATGTACTTGTTGTTCTTGAGTACAATGTTAGTCTGTATCGTTCATAAAATTGCTAGAGACAATAAGATGTTTGTTGGGTTTAATGAATCTAATTGCTATACACAGGATTTACATCAAAAAAGGATTGTGGGGATTGGTAAACAATACAATGGGTTATATTTGTTTGATATTGATTCTACATGTAAGATTATTTCTAATAACTGCATATCTGTTTGTCATGTTTCTAAAAATCTTTGGCATCAAAGACTTGGTCATCCCTCTGACCAAGTCCTACACATACTTAAACCCACTCTCAAATTTGATAGTACATCTGAAACTGATCATCTCTGTGATACTTGTAATAAAGCTAAACAAACCAGAGAACCATTCCCTCTAAGTGAACATAAATCAACTAAAATTGGTCAACTTGTCCATCTTGATGTATGGGGACCATATAAAGTCACTAGCAGAGATGGTTACAAATATTTTTAACAGTTGTTGATGACTATTCGAGGCGGTGTGGGTTTATATGCTTAAGGGGAAGGATGATGTTTATGTTTCCATTGTTAACTTTACTCATATGCTATCAAATCAATTTGAACACAATGTCAAGATTTTTAGAAGTGATAATGGGACAAAATTTGTCAATAATAAACTTCAACATTTTTTCCATGAAAAAAGAATTTTACATCAAACCTCTTGTGTTTATACACCACAACAAAATGGTATCGTCATTGAGAAAGGAAACATAGACATCTCCTTAATGTAGCTAGATCCCTTATGTTTCAGGGGGAATTACCTCTAAATCTTTGGTCTGAATGTGTTCTAACTGCCACCATTCTCAACATCTCTGATAAATTTGGTAGTAGGTCTAAAAAAAGTGTCCTTATTGGTTACTCAAATGAGAAGAAAGGCTATAAACTCTTGAGCCTAGAAAAAAAATATTTTTACTCCAGAGATGTCAAATTTTATGAAAGCTGTTTTCCCTTCAAAATGAAAAATACTTTGTCAAAACCTTTTGTTGAAACTTTTGTACCAAAAGATTTAAATCACAAAAATTTCTTTGACTCACAAATAAGTCCCAATGATGAAGGGAGAGTGACATCCTATGATGATGCACGGTGGTAAGTCATCCTACTAGGATTGGCGACGGTTGCAACATCTATAGATGATAATACACACCCACGAGGGCACCATATCACATGAATCACATCCGCTAATGCATCTTGATTCTGGATACTATACTGTTTCTGCTGAACAAGAAAGAGCTTGCCGGCCATCTTTGCTAGAAGGTCAACCAGAGTCTCTAAGTTGCCCAATAATCTTAACGACTTTATTGTAGAAGGAAAAGTCAAATATGGTGTTGAAAAGGTTGTTAATTACTCTAATCTTAACAAAGATAATTACTTGCTTTGCATCTAGTCTAAATAAAAGTATTGAACCTACCTGTTATGAAGAAGCTATCCTTGATAGTAATTGGGTTGATGCTATGAATTCTGAAATTGAGGCCTTAAATGAAAACCATGCTTGGGATATAACTGATCTACCTCCTAATAGAACTCCTATTGGGTACAAATGGATCTTTAAAATCAAATATAAAGCAATGGTGAAGTTGATAGATACAAGGCTAGATTAGTTGTTAAAGGCTATAACCAAAGGGAAGGAATAGACTATGATGAAACTTTTTCCTGTTTGTGAAAATGTCTCTTGTTAGATGTCTTATTGCCTTAGCTGTAAAAAACAAATGACCTCTTTTTCAACTTGATGTTAACAATGCTTTCTTGTATGGAGATCTTGATGAGGATATCTATATGACCATCCCCAGGGGTTACGTAATGAGAACAATAAGAATAAAGTTTGTAAAATTTTCAAGTCTCTATATGGCCTAAAACAAGCTCCCAGGAAATGGAATGAAAAACTTGTCAGTGTTTTAAAAGAAAATAACTTTGTTCAATCTGTTAATGATCACTCCTTGTTCACCAAAGCAGAGAATAACAAGTTTATTGCTCTGCTTGTTTATGTGGATGATATTGTTCTTACTGGAAACTGTATTGATGAGATAAATATTTTTAAAGAGTTTCGAAATCAAATTTCATATAAAAGACTTGGGAAATCTAAAATATTTCCTTGGCATTGAGGTTTTAAAAACTGGGAATGACATTTGTCTTTCTCAAAGAAAATACTGTCTTGAACTCCTCAAAGAATTTGGTCTTCTTGGGTGCAAACTGTGTCCCTCCTATGGAACCCAACTCTGTGCTTCCATACATTCCCACTGCTGATGACCCCTTGCTTGTCAACATCACTGGTTATCAGAAGTTACTTGGGAAACTTATCTATCTCACCCATACAAGACGACATCTCATACTCAGTTCATTGTATGCGGCACAATATATGCACTCTCCCTTAAAATCTCATCTGGAATGTGCCCTCAATGTTCTGAGATATCTAAAAGGAGCTCAAGGAAAAGGTCTAAGGTACAATTTCACTCGAAAATCATCACGGAAGGATATAGTGATCTGATTGGGCCAAATGCAAGAAAACCGAAAAATGCATCACGAGGTTATTGTGTTTTCTTCAATGATTGTTTAATCTTATGGAAAAGTAAAAAACAAAACACTCTTTCAAAATCTTCCACGAAGCAGTACAGATCTATGTCTGCTTGCTGCTGTGAAATCATTTGGATTCAAAAAATCCTAAAAGATCTAAAAGTTGATATCAATCTTCTTGTCAATCTTTTCTGTGACAACAAATCACCTTTACAACTTGCTTTGTCCAACCTGTTTTCCATGAAAGATCAAAACACTTTGAAATTGATGTTCACTTCATCGGGAAAAAATTGCTAGAGGTGTTATAAATGCTAAAAGATTGGCTCTTCAAACCAAACTGAGACATACTCACAAAGAACCTCCTGTCTATCGGCATAAATTTTTGTGTGAAAAATTGATATTGTTTGATATGTTTGCTCATCGATTAAGGGGAATGTTAAATTTTGGGGTGATAATCTGTGGCAAACATATCATTCTATCAATTGCTAATGGCTTTCTAGTTATGGTTCATTGCAGGATTAATTACAGGGGTTAAACTTGGACAAAGGATAAAAGATTTAAAGTTCCAAGATGTTCATTTCTTTGAAGCTTTCATCGTTTCTGCTGATGAGTCAATTATAGCCGTTAGAGGGGTCTTAGTGAAACTTAATCTCCTATTTAATAAGTCCCTTAATCTAGGGTTACACACACTTGAGTGTGCGGTCTTTTGTATCACTCTCCTCTCTTCTCTCTCTCATTTCGATTTTGTCTTGTCTTTACATTTACATGATTATTGTCTCATTGACATTAATCTAATCTTGTAATATTTGGATACTATTGTAAACTTAATCTAAGCTGACTATTGTAACTTAGATCTGAATAAAGGTTTTATTGTTCATCTTGTGTTGCCTATACTTTCGTACAGAGTACATGTCTCTAATCAGAATGTGAAAATCTTAGATTTACAATTCACACAAAACCAGGGATATTATTAAAAACCTGAATTTAAAAAATGAATGTGAAAATCTGAGATTGTAAAAAATGAATGTGAAAATCAGTTACTATTCTCAGTTCCTGATTTACATCCAAATTGCCTTGTATATCTCAATATAGTGCACTATAAAAACCCAGTCAATAAAAAATATAAATCATCATTTCACCCATTAAGTTGATTACTCCTACTAGAATAAAGACAAGCCCAGAAACACTTACTAGCAAGAAAATGAATGCATGATACCCAATCAATGTTGCACCAGTGGTGAACCTTCCATTCAACATTCCAGATGACTTCTAGCATACACTTCTAGCATAAGAAATTGACAAGCAACAGTCAATGACTTCTAGCATACACTTCTTAAACTTGTAACAATTATCATCATTAAACTTGTAACAACAATTTTAACAATTCTGGAAAATTAATTATGCTACAAAACATTCACTAAAATGTAACAGCCAATGCAATATTGCTATATAATTAAAAGGCTAAAAATCAGGAATTATACATCCGAATTTTGCCTCAAAATTTGTAAATATCATTCAACATAGGGCCACTATAAAAACATGACAAACAAGCAAGGTTTTAGGCACAAATACAATATCCATATAATTCTGCTAATGTGGCGTTTTAGGCACAAATAACATATCCCACCTCAACCTTTGTCCCACCTCGATGATCATTGAGGTTTAACGTGAATTGATAACGATCCAGACCATGAGCTAATGGGGCGTTTTTCCTCTTTATCGCTTTGTCCAACCCATGAACCTCATCCTGTGCTAATTGAAGTTTAATATCAAATAGAACCAAGTCTCGAGGTAACAAAGCTTTCACAATCTTTATCAATTCTTAAGCAAGTTTGAAAATATTAGACCTACTCATAATAACAAGTTCAATAATAATTTATTCATTTTATATTTCAGCAAGCAGTTTAAAAAGCGTAAGAGGGAGCTAAATTTGATAAACTGGAAACGGACGAATTCATTACTATTGAAGATGAGGAAACAATACCGCCCCGGATATCCTCAATGAGGAGTGTGAGGCGCTCTAGAAAAAATCCAGTTTCAATCTTTCACAATAGTTAATATGTTTAAACTTTGTTTCAAATCCGAAGCACATCATTATTTTTAAATGTTGGTTTCATGATTTACTTTACCTCATTACCATCACATGATCATTGCTTTAGTAACGTGTGGTTTCGCCTATAAAACTTGAATACTTGATATAATAGTTCAGTATTGGCCTCTGCAACAAAAACTTATGAGATTATATACACAAACACATTACACACTTAGAAGTTACATATAAAAGAGTCAACAAGAAGAGTTAAAATCATGGATCAACAATACTTTTACTAACATCATTTAACAGATTACAGTTCATCCATTATGTTCAATTCTCAAACTTAACATTATATTATCAAAAAGTTGCCTAAATCCTCAAAACCAAAAAAAATCCTATCATTAGAAACAATTCAATCCCAACTTTTTAGAAACGATTTCATAATAAAACCTCTACCAAGAAACTGCCAACAACCTTCCTCTTGTACCCTTGTCATGTTTCAGTAACTCTAATTCATTAAACTAAACATATTTTTTTTTCCTTGCGGGACACATTTACCTGATTGTTTATTCTTCCATGATAGCCACATCATGATTATTAGTTATGATGCAACTTATGAACCTTGCAACCAGTCGAATCCTAAATCCGATTAGGCGGTTACTCAACCAAAAGAATCGATTAGGATTATTTATAATATCAAAGTTAAACCCTAACAAATTGAGAATCTCAATTTAAAATTAAATAAAAATGCATAGCAAAGCTAAGTGGTACCTCAATATAAAAGAAGAAGAAGGAAAAAAAAAAAAAAAAAACCCCAAATCAAGAAGAAACGAAACCGAACGTGATCAAGTTGGCGTCTTTCTTTTTCACGTTAATCACAGGTTTGCTTTTTCTTTTGGGAAAATTCTCTAAATGCCCTGTTGCCCAAACAATTTACCCAAATGACCCACTTTTTTTCACTTCTCTCCCTATCTTTGGGCCCACCTTGTACTTACATAGTACAAGTGTCATATGTCATTTATTAGGCGACTTACATTTTTTTGTCTTTTGGTAAAAAAGTAAAGTCTTTTTTTATTATAAAAATGTACATATATATTGGGTAACTTGGTCTCACACATATATACTTTTGGGCAACTGATTATGTAGAGAATATATTTTTATATCTTTCTAAAATGTATTTATATTTTTCCCATATTTTTTAAACACAAAATACTTTTTAAAGAAAATACACTTTATATTTTTTATTTTTTATGCAATACATTACATAATTTAAAAACCATCATCAAACACACACAGATCATCAAACACACACACACTGCTACCCAGATCCAACACAGATCCAATATCAGATGATCATCACCGATCAAAACCATCACCACAAGCACTGCCATGACAATCAAGTGCTGCATCATGATATTAAGGGGTCGGATCTTCTTCTTGACAAAAACGGTATTCTTAAGATTGCTGATTTTGGGTCCGCTTCCTTTGTTGACCTCATTCATGAGCAGCCAATGACTAATCGCATAGTTACTTTCTGGTATCGTGCCCCTGAGCTTCTACTAAGAGCTACTGAATATGGTGTCGGCGTTAACCTCTGTAGTGCGGGCTGCATTTTGGCTGGGTTATTGGCCAATAAACATATCCTAGCTGGTCACACAGAGGTCTCTTGTAAAATTGTAATTGATTCTAGATAAATTTATTAAACACTGTTACAAATATGTTTGATATATTACTAGTGAGTGAATGAATATAATTCTTTTGTATTCCACCAATTACTATCTTTAGAGTTTGCAAAATGGGTGAGTTGATGGTTACATATAGAATTGTCTTATTTGTTTCGTGGCGGAAATTATATTTCTTATTACATAGGCGGATCAGCTTCAGAAGATCTATGCATTATGTGGGTCCCCTAGTGATGAATACTGGAAAACATACAAATTACCTTTGGAAACTCTTTACAAGCCTGCTAGTGTTACTAAACCACTGCTAGTATATTTTGGTAACCACTGCTAGTGTTACTAGAAACCACTGCTAGTGTTTCTAGAAACCACTGCTAGTGTTACGAGAAACCACTGCTAGTGTTATTTCATTCCACTGCCAGAATGTTACGATAATCCAAATTGGTTCCTAATCCAAACACTGTACCTCCTGAAAACTAGAATGGTTCTAACTGTACTTTTACGATGTTGCAGCTGAGTCACATTGAGAAAAGGTGATTCACTCTCGCTGCTTCGGTGAACACAAGGCTTGATCAAACATACCAGGAGAATAAGCTATTAAAGATGACAGTTGCAGCTAACATTTTAGGGCTTTCGAGCTTATCAGCTTCAACTTATGGACCCACTCAAGTCCATAAGCTCTAAAATGTTAGCTTATCGGCTTTTCCAAATTTAAATAATGCCCATAAGCCGAGGAAATAAGCTAAGTCAAAAACCCCCCATAGTTAACATTTGGCTGATAATTGTTAGGGATATTGTTTGACAATGTGAGTGTCGTGTAGGCAAACAGGGGATTTGGACTTACGGCACATACTGTTGATCATTGCAAGCTGGTTCTTAAGTTTCCTAAAGGGACTAATAGCACCTGGGTATGTTTCTCTCTATATCTATCTGTATGTGGATACATCTCATGTGTTCTTACATTGACCACTGAATATGATGTTCGCTTGCAGTTGAACCCGCAATTTAAGACTTATGAGCCGTTAGAGTATACGTATGATATTTGTGAGGCAGTTTTACTGTGGGAACAGGTTAGTCATATATCCGCAGCTCATTTGTTTTTATTACTCCAACATTCTAACCCTTATTTATACTAAAATGCAGTACTGTAATATGACAACAGTTTTGACCAGAGAATATTTAGATGCACGGCCTGATGCAGTTATAACAGACAATGAGGCGCCTGTCAATGAGGTAAACTATTCACCACAAAGGTGTCTGTAAGATTTTATTAGGATATTTAGCTGATGTTTTGCATTCCTTGTATGGTCTATGTTGACAAGTTGACCCCTCTGATTATTCATTTTCTTGCAGAAATATGCAAAACATGTTGGTCTGAAGAGGAATTTTCAGCTAGGAGTTAGGGGAACTGCTAAGAACATGGTCCTCATCCTCAGTGGATCAGGTACATATAATTTGCAAGACAAGTCTATCTTAGTGACACAATTATGGAATATATTTTATATCTCTGAAAGTATGTTTTAGATATATGCAGTTACTGAACTTCTTATATGATGTGAAGTGCATAAAGCACTGAGTAGTATCCGACTAGTGTTGCGTTGGCTGGCTAACTATAGATTATTTTTAACAAGCCTTTTAAGTAAACTAGTATTATGCAATGTCTGTTAGATTTAACTTAGTGTGTTATGTTAGTTTCCTTTCCGATCCTCTCTTTTAGTTGGAAGTTTTGTCTCATGTTCTTATTTTTACCAAAAACCATAGCTTCTCATGAGACGTTAGATGAATAGTGTGGACAGAAGGATAAAATTAGAAAGAGTAGTTTACAGACGTTTCTTTGTTAAAAGAGCCATTAACATGTGTTGCTGTTTCTATTATCTTCTCCTGCAGATGATGAGGTGCTTGCTATCAAAAGTGTGACTCACAGAGACTTCAACAAGATGATCGATGTAAGTACAAATGTGTAGATGTATCCACACGTTTGCATCTTCTCGGTTCCTATTTCTTTGTACCTGTCTTGATTACAATAAAGTTGTTATCTACTGTTTGTTAGTTGATCCCTTGCATTAGTCCAGACCTCGTGGGATACGGTAGAGGTTAGGCACCATCTTCCTGGTCATATTTCTAAACTGCTGTATACATGCTTCCAGTTAACACATTAACAATATGCCTTAAAATTTGTAAATTATATCTGCCCTTTTGGAATGTAATCTCTACAAATTTCTGATGATAACCTATTCACCAAGATCCATGAATGCTTAAGGTACTGTGTTGTTGTGAATGTAAAGAAAGTAAGTAGAAATATTCCATAATAGCAAGAAAAGGTTTAAAAACTGGTAAAAAAGTGCTTTATAGATGAGCTTTTCCACAAGAAAAAAGACGGGTTTCAAATTCATCACTGCAAATTGCAAAACACCATTAAATAAGTTAAACATAGCAGAAAGTCATTACAAGCTAATCATGGCACAAAGTTCGCTCCTATCCAACAAGGTAGGGTGGGTCTTAAATGGTAAAGTGAAATTCAGTTCTGGCCAGACCTTGGTCTTGGTTACAGGCTTTGGCCTTTGGCACTACAAAATCGAAAAATTACATCTTTATCACATTAAAAAGATAATGTAACAGTGCCGGGACAACCATGTATTTTTGCGGCTTAGTGCTAATTCTCGTAAAAAAAATCTTGAATTTTTAGAAATGAACATGGTCCACAAAAAAAATGTGTTAATCTTATTTTGTTCTTTGTAAATGCACGTGGTTGTTTTTTGTTCTGGTTCCGTCACCGAATGGTGAGAAACGAAAACAGTGACTTCGTAAAATGTTTGTTGCTATTTAATGACCTAAATCCTTACAAGAATTGGAGTCATGTGAGCTATTTGCACTTAGTTACATGCATTTTGGTAACAACAACAATACCCAACTCGCTAGAGCGAGGTATGGGTAATCACATGCATTTTGGCAATGGGATTAAGTTGGTGATAATGCACTAATTAAAAGTTGGTTAAATTTGGGACAATAAACTTAACGGTTTTTCACCCTTGTATGTGCTGCATTACTCCTTAAGAAAAAGATGAAAGAGTGTTGCAATTTGGTGTGGTTATTTTACTACGTTTTGGTACATTGAAATTGATCTTTTAAAGTTGGATGCTTGACCAATTCTTGACGAAACTAACGTTGTTGCTACTGTTTACAGAGCTTTTCGCTGGATAAACGAACTGGTAAGAAATGCTACATGTTGGCTGCAAGGGACTTATCAATCGTTTGGGGCGATACTCCAAGATACTGGAGATGGATTTCACTACCAGAATCACGGTAATTTTTAAGCTCTAAACTGTGATAATAATTTTGTGAATGTCAACGGATGAGTTAGTTTAACATTTTGGTATGCTAATTATAGCTTCACGGAAGTAGCTGAGCTCATTAGTGTGTGCTGGTTTGAAGTCCATGGCCGAATCAAAGCTTCAATGCTATCACCAAACACCCTTTACACAGCATTCATCGTCTTCAAATCCACCGCAGAAACATACGGCTTCGAGTACCAACCAGCTGAGGTGTCAATTGGAATAAGTGGGCTTGAAAGCCAGACGCAAACCGTGTTTCTTAAGGCCGAAGGTGAGACAAGAAGGGTCCATCCTGTTGTGCCAAGAAGGAGAATGGGAATGTTTGGTAGAGGCTGTGTTGCCAACCCAAACCCCATTGTGCCCGTCAGCCCGAGTACTAATGGGAATGGGCCAAAACAAAGGGAAGACGGGTGGATGGAGATTGAGCTTGGTGAGTATTTTATCAAAGAAGGCGAAGAAGGTGAATTGGAAATGAGCATGACAGAAGTCAAAGGAGGAAATTGGAAGGGTGGACTTGTCATTCAAGGCATTGAGATTAGGCCCAAGCCTACTACTTTTAGGAGTTAAATGCTACTTTTTTATCTTTGTGTCAACAGTTGCTACATGTTTTCTTGAGTTCCTTTATGAATTTAGAGTTTTATCACATCATTGACAACAATTGTGTAAAATATGTTCAGATTTTAATGTTTGATGTGATAAATTGATCGAGAAGATTATATGAAATGCTATTTCTCAAACTTTGTGTTATCCGTTCTTTTTTCTGAGAAAAAAAATGTGATGTTAAACTGAAAATAGATCATGTCCTGTCTTTGGTGGATGTATCGTGTGGCGTCACATTTAACTTTGCAAGTTCATCGTATCTGATATTGCTCTAGTTTTCTGTTTAGTGGCGTCACATGAGCTTTGGTACTTGTGGCATCAGATGAACTATGGTGAACTGCACCTGATGTTGTACTAGTTGTCTAGACGATGAGCAGACAAGTGTCGACGGTTATTGTGATTATAATAACAGAGGCTAATACTCGAGCATGTCATGAGATTTTACGACAACAGTATTTCAATAGCTAAGCTAAGTGCTTTTTATATAAGATGACTGCTGCATGATATCATATGAGACTTATTTAATAGGAAGCGCAAATTACGGATCCTATCAGATGCATATCAGGGAACAAAATGTGAACAATTCTATTAGCCTATTTATCGTATGATATTTAAACGGTCAGCAGATGCCGCATATTTTTTTATAGGCAAATAACCATGGCATAGATGTCGTTAAACTTTAGATTAGAACTATTTGGTTGAGGAGCGTTCTCACTCAAAGAGAGGCATCACTGGACAACAAGCCCTTTCCTATAAAATGCCACAATTTGTTACAGTATATGTATATGAATGATGAATTATCAAACAAAATTTATGGTTTACGGGTCAGTTATGCAAATTCCAAGGGGGAAGATGCCAAAGGAATGGATATAAGATATGCTTAAAATTGTACTCTCTTCCAAACTCTAAAAGTTATCTCAGACTACTACTTTGCTGAGTATAAGGGAAGACAAAAACTGGGAAAAAAATACCCTTGGTTTGTATGCATATGATCCCCGCAAAAAGATGACAAATTGGAGTCAGCTAAACTATAAAAATTTATAAGACCGTGTAAAGCATCTGGTATAGAATTTTCATCACAAACGCGACACACTCGGGGGCATTTCAGTCCTTTCATTTTGGCCAGGGATGAAAAGTGAGCCGAAAGTTTCCCACAAGAACTACTCCTGCACTTTTGAAGTTATAGGTTTCTTTAGACAAACCACAAGGACGGGTGTGCAGTTTATGGTCTATCTTAGTACACATTTTATATCAGTTGTTTTTTGTAAGAGACAATTCCCGTTACAACAATGCTTTTCTGTTTGGAAATTTGAACATTTTAGGATGAACTAGAATGGATATGCACCTCTAGAAAAAGAACTTGTAAAAGATCGTAAGAAAAGCGTCCACATATATTCCCATTAACAATTTGGATACAGAAATGGTTACTGCCATTAGAAGATGAAAAAGAGTTGCTACAGTCTTTATTCCTAAAGAATAAATGGTCTGACAAGCGAGTAATCAGCAAAAGATTGCTAAATACAGTCTTAAACTCTAGGCATCACATTCTTGCTCTCGAGATTCAGGTGGCACGGGTCCTTTAGTTTAAAGCAAACGAAAAATGGTCTGACAAGGAACCACAAGGAACACTTGACAGACTCAGGTCGACCACAACCAATGGGAACTTAAAAACATCTGGTTTCAATTTCTCACCCCTCACACCGCCCATTGTAGTTGTATTAATGGCGTTCAAAAGTGGTGATGAAATAGGTTGAATTTCTCACGACACTCACATTGTCAAACAATATCCCTAACAATTATCAGCCAAATGTTAACTATGGGGGGTTTTTGACTTAGCTTATTTCCTCGGCTTATGGGCATTATTTAAATTTGGAAAAGCCGATAAGCTAACATTTTAGAGCTTATGGACTTGAGTGGGTCCATAAGTTGAAGCTGATAAGCTCGAAAGCCCTAAAATGTTAGCTGCAACTGTCATCTTTAATAGCTTATTCTCCTGGTATGTTTGATCAAGCCTTGTGTTCACCGAAGCAGCGAGAGTGAATCACCTTTTCTCAATGTGACTCAGCTGCAACATCGTAAAAGTACAGTTAGAACCATTCTAGTTTTCAGGAGGTACAGTGTTTGGATTAGGAACCAATTTGGATTATTGTAACATTCTGGCAGTGGAATGAAATAACACTAGCAGTGGTTTCTCGTAACACTAGGAGTGGTTTCTCGTAACACTAGGAGTGGTTTCTAGTAACACTAGCAGTGGTTACCAAAATATACTAGCAGTGGTTTAGTAACACTAGCAGGCTTGTAAAGAGTTTCCAAAGGTAATTTGTATGTTTTCCAGTATTCATCACTAGGGGACCCACATAATGCGTAGATCTTCTGAAGCTGATCCGCCTATGTAATAAGAAATATAATTTCTGTCACGAAACAAATAAGACAATTCTATATGTAACCATCAACTCACCCATTTTGCAAACTCTAAAGATAGTAATTGGTGGAATACAAAAGAATTATATTCATTCACTCACTACTAATATATCAAACATATTTGTAACAGTGATTAATAAATTTATCTAGAATCAATTACAATTTTACAAGAGACCTCTGTGTGACCAGCTAGGATATGTTTATTGGCCAATAACCCAGCCAAAATGCAGCCCGCACTACAGAGGTTAACGCCGACACCATATTCAGTAGCTCTTAGTAGAAGCTCAGGGGCACGATACCAGAAAGTAACTATGCGATTAGTCATTGGCTGCTCATGAATGAGGTCAACAAAGGAAGCGGACCCAAAATCAGCAATCTTAAGAATACCGTTTTTGTCAAGAAGAAGATCCGACCCCTTAATATCATGATGCAGCACTTGATTGTCATGGCAGTGCTTGTGGTGATGGTTTTGATCGGTGATGATCATCTGATATTGGATCTGTGTTGGATCTGGGTAGCAGTGTGTGTGTGTTTGATGATCTGTGTGTGTTTGATGATGGTTTTTAAATTATGTAATGTATTGCATAAAAAATATAAAGTGTATTTTCTTTAAAAAGTATTTTGTATTTAAAAAATATGGGAAAAATATAAATACATTTTAGAAAGATATAAAAATATATTCTCTACATACTCAGTTGCCCAAAAGTATATATGTGTGAGACCAAGTTACCCAATATATATGTACATTTTTATAATAAAAAAAGACTTTACTTTTTTACCGAAAGACAAAAAAATGTAAGTTGCTCAAGAAAGTAGGTCAAAGTTGCCCAATAAATGACATATGACACTTGTACTATGTAAGTACAAGGTGGGCCCAAAGATAGGGACACTTGTCAACTTTATGGGAGAGTTGCCCATGTGAGAGTTGCCCATGGGGTATTTAGAAAAGTGAAAAAAAAGTGAGGCATTTGGGGTAAATTGTTTGGGCAACCGGGGCATTTAGAGAATTTTCCCATTTCTTTTTCACACATACTCTAGATGTTTGTAATATGGGCTTAACATTTTTGGGTTGAAAAGAAAAAGGCGTGGGTATTTATAGGGGTGTTGATCGGTTCGGTCTTCGGGTTGTTCGGTTAGTTCGGTTCGGTTAATTCGGTTAAAATATTTTTTTAGGCAAATCCGAGAACCGAACCGAACCAAATTCAAATTCGGTTTTCGGTTCGGTTCGGTTGAATTCTAATTCGGTTCGGTTTTCGGGTTGACCCGAATAACCCGAATTTCACTATTTAAAAAAAAATTAATAATTAGATAGATATTTAGCAAAAAAAATATATTTCAAGCATAAAAAGTATTTTATTATATTATGATAACCTTTTAATAGTATTTATTTATATATAAATATACTTAAATATATATATAAATATATATATATATATATATATATATATATATATATATATATATATATATATATATATATATATATATATATATATATATATATATATATATAGATTTGAGATCATATGAGATCCTTCTTAAAGTTTTAAAAATGAGATCATCTTAAGGACAAATAACAAGATGACATGTGGCAAGTGTCATTTAAGTTTTTTATTTTAGCAAAATTACTAATTAAATGCAAAAGGGCATTAAAGGTATTTTACATCTATTGTTTTTCATTAACCCTACTAATATCTATCCCTCCACCAGTCAAAATATATTCCGCCTCTTTTTTCTTTCTCTCTCACATCGAGTTTCCCAAATCGCAAACCATCTCAGATCCATAAATCCCAGCCACCATATACCATTGATCGTACCTCACTAAATCCGGAAGACCATTGATATGATAAAGTTAAACATAACCGTCGCTACTTAATCTGGCATACCATCGATCATACCTCACTAAAATCACATGGATTTGTGTTTATGAAGATGACGGTTTCCCTGTTTTGTTAACATCATCGCCGGAATCATCATTGGTTTTTAGTACCGGCAACTAAAACAGCCCTTGTCGCTGACAATCTCTTGACCACCACCACAACCATATCGCATCCTCACCAGCGTCGAAAAAAGCACTATTGGAAGCCTTGGTCATCGGAAACCTTGGCTTTGTTTTTGCGGCGAGGCTTCATTATTTTCCGGCGAGGCTTCATTATTTTCCGGCGAGGCTTCATTATCCCACGATATGTTCGGATCTGATGTATCATCATTTTCCGGCGAGGCTTTATTATCCCACCATATGTGATTCTGGGTATCACATTTTTTTTCCGGTGAGGCTTCGTTTCCGGCGAGGCCTTACTATCCCTAACAACCATTGTGTATTTAATATCTATTCGGTGTGTATTCAAGAACTAGTCGGCGTGTTCTCAAGATCTGTTACGATCTATTTTTGCTTTCACCAGATCTTGATATGATGGTGGCTAGAATAATTTTGTATAGAAGACGTACACCAGATCTAATTACTTTTGGTTTGTGGTTAGTCTCGGTGTACTTGTATCTATTTGGTTTGTGGTTAGTCTCGGTGTACTTGTATCTTTTGGTTTGTGTACCGGAATCTGCTGCTGTTCATTTTTTTTGAAGATTTATTGTTGTAGTGTTGCAGTTTTTGGTACACAAATTTGTATGTGTATCTCATTTGTTTATGTATCGAATTATGGGTAAAATGCACAGATTCCGGTGTACCGGAATCTGTTGCTGTTTGGTTTCTGTTTGAAGATTCATTGTAATAGTTTAGCAGTTTTTTAGATAGGTTCTTGGTACACATATGTGTATATGTATTTCATATGTTTATGTATCGGATTCCTTGTAAAACGTACGGATTCCGGTGTACCGGAATCTGCTACTTTTTGATATTGGTTCGAAGATTTATTGTATTAGTGTTACTTTATCACAAGATCTTTTGGTGTATTTGTATTTATCCGGTGTACCCGAATCTGTTGGTGTATTTGTATTTATCCGGTGTACCGGAATCTGTTGGTGTATTTGTATTTAACCGGTGTACCGGAATCTGTTGGTGTGTTTGTATTTATCCGGTGTACCGGAATCTGTTGGTGTATTTATCCGGTGTACCGGAATCTGTTGGTGTATAAAAAAGTTAATTTGATTTTTGTATAAAAAAATAGATAAAAATTTGAAAAAAGATTGACCAAAGTTGGATTTGCATTGTCCAAAATACCCTTAAAATACTATTTAATTATTAAAATGTCACTCATTTAATGCTAATTTCATCTAACATAAATACAATGATCCAATGGCTCATATTTGGTCTTACTTTTAGAACTTTAAGGTTGATCTTACATTAACCTTCCCCTATATATATATATATAAATATATAAAATATATATATATATATATTTATATGAATTCGGTTTTCGGTTCAAACTGCCAAACCCATACCCAAACCGAGAACCGAATTAGTAATTCGGTTTGGTTCGATTTTAGCAAATTCGGTTCGGTTATTAGTTCGGTTCGGTTATTTTCGGTTTGGTTTGGTTTCGGTTTTCGATTTATTCGGTCTTTTCGGTTTTTTCGCTCACCCCTAGGTATTTACTTTAGATGTTTGTAATATGGGCTTAACATTTTTTAGTTTGGGTATATGCAAAAACCACATTATCTCATTTGTTTCTCCTACAATTTCCTAAAACTAATAATAATTACAAGTTATAAAAACCACAATCAAGTCAAACACAAAAATAAGACAAACTTTTAAGTAAAAGTTAGTATTAAGCAAGAATCTGTCAACCTTTAGTTAGGGTCAATATTAACAGACAACTTAAATAAAAGTTCATGTTATTGAACAATTAAAACAAGGAGGTTTTTGCTCACGTGTTGTGGTGGGAATAAATATACTAATTTTAAGCGCAAAGTTTTATTTTACAAGTATAAATGACAAGTAAAAATTAGACAAAGTAAAGTCTTATATTTAAAAATTTAAAATAATTATAGTTTAACATAAATTTAATATCAAAGCAAAAACTAACAACGATGAAGGGGTAAAAGTAAAAATATAAAATAAATAGTAATGAATAGCAAAACTTTGCAAATTGATATTAAGGGAAGAATGTTTAAACACACCTCGGCTGGTCAACACTTTAATTATTAACATTTTAAATACTATTAACCAACCATCGTTTTCAAACTGTTATTCTTATACTGCTTTTATTGTGTTTTAGATGAATTTCAAAATCAATAATGACAAAGCTCCAATTGATTTTCATACTGATATCGAGCATGCTCTTAATCGTAATGATTACAACTTGTCAATGCAATCAAGTTTCGGTAAAACTGGTTCGTAACAAGGTGATTCATTCCATTTTATAATGGTTTTTACTCATGATTTTACAATGCAATCGAGTTTGGGTAGAATTAGTTCGTAAAGAGATCATTTCTCTTGCATTATGCTTATTTTATAATGAAATAGTTTGTTATTGCTTAAAGTTGTTTAAACTAAAATGTATTGGCATATGAAAAGTTATTGTCACAAAAATCGTAAAACGAAAAACATTGCTCTCCGAAAAATTTGGTTACAGGGTACCTGCCGCTGCAACACGCGGGTACCCTGCTAGTTCTTTCAATATGCATGGACTAAAGTGAGAATAGTAAAAAACGAAAAGGACTATTATTTTCAGAATTAAAATAATATATAGCTCGGTATTCAGATGTATCTTGTGATCCAAGTTCCCAACATCTTGATACCTATCATTAAATTAAAGTCACGACATTTATTAGGGTTTAAAAGTAATCAGAACACACTGAAATAACAATCGAATCAAAGGTATGTTTCATTTGCTAACTCCGTTATTTGACATATTAACAGATTTATTATATGACTGATTTGTTGTTGTTAATTTTATTAACTTATGTTTGTTTTGTTTATATATCCGGATACACGTTTAATCTATTTTTACATGTTACTGTTTTATTTATTGAACACAAATTTTCCTTTCATAACAAAAATTGCATTAAATAACATGTTACCAAAACCTAATTAACAATGATAAAACCAAAACACTTTCAATTTTTTGCGAGTCAAGCATTTAATACAAGGATGTTACATATTAATGACTAAAAATTAAGTATTTTACATACAATGGTTACAACCAGAGTAAGTTGTATGGATTAAAATCCTTTCAAGTTGAGTAAAAAATGATTGATCATGTTCACAATCACCAATCACAAACAAGTTAAATATATATAAAAAATATTTTAATAGAAATTATGGGCTCATTTATTTATTTACTCTCATAATAAAACCAACATGATAATCATGTTTGACTCAAAATTGAGAGGATCATGATCCGAAGTGTATACAATATTACAATGGACCTCTTAGTATATATTATACATGTAATACTTCATAGCATACGGTATTAATGAGTAACTTAGCTAAACTAGGAAGACTAGGAATTTAAAGGGATGCAAGGCATGTCTAGAGTCAGTTAGGAGGTGTCTTCTTAGCCGAATAGGAAAAGGTTTAGGATGTTTTGTTCAACATTCTTAAGTATATAAATATAGGTTAGGCCTTTGTATTAATGCTATTATTCGTTGTATTATATTCGTTGAATCGTTGGTAACTTTGTGAATAAAAGGTAAACGTTCATAGGGTATATAGGTTTGAGTGTTGTCTTATTCTAGCGTTTTGCAATCGAACTTCAGATTTGTTGTCGTGATTGTCCAACAGGACATAAAGAATGAATATATGTTACGTTGAGTCGTTGACTCGTTGAGGGAGTGAAAAACATTTTTAGTGCAGTATTTCTGTTATACAGCGAATGCATAACGTGTTACATATTATTGCTGATTCCAGGTTACAACTATGGCTCTCGTCAACAAAGCTGGTAGCTTAATAAGGCAGACTGCAAGGAAGCACATCAATCATGAATTGTCGGCATCTAACTCATCTATCTTTCAAATTATAAGATGCATGTCCTCTTCAAAACTACTTGTCGAAGGTACTTTTGAACTAATAATTGAAATTTCACATTTGGGATATTATGATGTTAATCTCTGAGTGGTGTTTTTGAACCTTCTTGTTGCAGGCTTGTCACATGCCACAACTAAGACGAGTCTGAAAAAAGCTTTTGTTCCATACGGGGATGTTAAAGAAGGTATGCCTGTTAGTTAACAGTAAGCAAAGGCATATGTTGTCACTTACTGAGTTCCAATAGTTTGTAAACTAGATAAGATTCCACACTATGGTTTTTTACAAAGAACAAATTCCACATAACTGTAATTTACTTTAGAAAATGATCTTGGTGACTATATTGGTAAGCAATATTACGATTTACGACCAGGGTGCTAGTACATGAATTACCAGGTTGGGCATAAAAAACTATAGTCAATAAATTAACCCGTTTAAAATATGTGTTGCTCTTTGTATGAAATTTTTCTTGCTGCAAAAGCATACACTTTTAAAAAAATAAAAATAAATTAAAGCCCACCTTCTGTAATTAGATACATAAAAGCTACAGTTGGATACTATTTACAATAAGTGCTGAAATTTCTTACTATTTACAGCTCAAGTTTGTTTGAAAAGTGAAAAAGCAAGAAAAAATGCTGGATCTAGTGGTTTTGGCTTAGTAGTTTACTCCAACACTGAGGCTGCTTCGGCTGCAATTAAAGCCTTGGATCAAAAGGTACCATCCTGAATTACTTTTCCTTGTGATGATATACTCATGAACTGCATGCAATGCATGATCTTTCAAATCGAGTTGCAATAAACTTGATAAAGATAAATTTTTAAGTAATCGTTCATGAGAAAATTTATTGAAATTTCCATATTCCAGCTAGAGTTTTCATCAACACATTGTCATAAAATATGTGTTTATACCAAATTTCCACCAATTTCGCAAATTAATTAGCTTTTTGAAGTTTTCTTTTGCATATATGATGCTTTTTTTCGACGTTTAACTTATATGCTACCAGTAACTTTGATTCTTTTTTTAAGTCGCAAAGATACACAAAAGATAAAAACCCATATAGCAGATTTGGTATAAACACAAATTTTATGACATGAAAAACCATTTGGAAAGCGTAGCTATTTTATTTTGATGAATTTTCCTTGCTCACACGTTTTGATAATTTAAAACTAATATTTCAATTCTTACAGGAGTTACATGGTCAAGTGGTGAGAGTGAAGTATTTAGAAAATAAGGCACAAGAGGACCGAGGCTCTGGTGTCGGTTATGGCAGTAGTCTCCTTGAGGGATATACCTGGGGCATTTTAGACCAAATTGCTTCTAGTAAGAAGATTCAGGACTCTGACGTGGCAGGACCTAATGTTGGTGGCAGTGATAAACGTAACTGTGGAGATAAAGGTGGTGGAGAAAGTCATAACTCTGGCGTCACAAGTGGACATATGAATGCTAATGAGGACTATGGCAATCTTAGAAGTGGATATTTTGATGGAGAAAGCCATAACTCTGACTCTGCTCGTGGGAATAGGAATGCTGGTGAGGACTATGGTGATCATAGCAGTGGATATTTTGATGGAGAAATTCAAACATCTGACCCTGCTGGTGGAAATAACGACAACTTCTTTCGTGGTTGGGGTGGAGATAGTGCTGGGGGAAGTAACGACCACTTCTTTAGTGGTTGGGGTGATGGTGATAATTCAAAAGGGTTTTTTTCAGACTTCTTTAATGATGATTGATTAGACTGCATATCGTCACTGGTGACCGGACTGCTTTCACGTTATCTCATATATAGTGTTGATAAACAATTCAAGGCTGTTTCGAATATTAATCGGTTTCAGAGATTTAGAGTCACTTTTGTGTTTTTATAAGATAGCATACTTTACGAACCCTACAGATTCATCATGCATTGCATTCATAACCGGTGTCTACGTGATTTTGACATACATCACCCACCCACCCCTTCCCTTCTCCTCCCTCATTAATACTGGTCCAGAAACTTGTTCTAACATAAAAACGGGTCTCTATAAGGCCTTACAGTTTCATTAAGCCAAGGAATAAATGCATGCAGAAATTCAATATGCTTGTTGAGTATGGTATCAAGAGTCATGTTACCCGCCAACCAAAAACAAAACAAGGTAATACAAGTGGCTGTACATCTTGAAGATCAAGCATTACACTTTGAAGAGCTTTAAATCTTATTAGGTCCTCTTAACTTTTATGTAAGAGAGAAATATTTGGTTTAGACTTCCTTTTATGTTGTCGAAGATCACATGTTAGATTTCTTTCGAATCTGCTTGTTATTATCACTTTGGTATTCGTTTGTGTGACATCTTGAACAAATAGAAAATAAATTGTATCATTTATTGACTAATTAGTGGCATATTCAATTCTCAAAAGATTTTTAAATCGCAACAAATTACAGACGAATTTTTTCAAACATGCTATGAAATGATGTTGATTTAAGCAAAAAATTGTTGGTGATCGACGGTTTTGAGACAATTCTTTTTATGGTCGATTAACAACAAATATTTTCATCCCTAGTAGCGACGGAATAACAACAAATGGTTGGCCGATTATTAGCAATGGATTAGTGATTGCTTCGTTGTTACCATTAACGACATAAAGTTTGTCGTTAAGCCGTTACTAATGGTCGAAACATATTATTTTAAAACAAATTACCGAAATGAACCACTCTTATACTCCATTTACAAATACGAACCTTTTTTCTTCACTTTACAAAAATAAATGGTCCGGGCGCACCCCAAACCAAGGGGAGTACCTCAATCAAGCGCACCTATGTATATCATTTCATGTTTCAGCTTTATAGTGTTCTTTAACATTTTTTTTTCTTTGTTAGGCGCACAAAAAAGATGGAGCACTTGGTTTTTAGAGTGCTTCTGTAAAACCCTAAAAATCTAAAACATGTGAAAATACTATTTTGCCCCTCTAATTTAAAACTTATGAAATACGTAAAATACTTCGAGCTCATTAAATACATTGCTAACCTAACTTGTAAATGATTACCAAACCTAGTATACGAGATCGATTTACACCTTACGTCTAAAAATTTAATCACGCGTTTAATGTTTTTGCATGGGCCGAATTTTTTGTTAATCACACAAATGCATGACACTTGAAATTGTAAAGCCCAAAATACGTAAAATCAAAAGCCCATGTTAGTATTGTGGTAAGTAAATATTCTGTGAGAATTCCCCTTGATACTAGGCCATAATACACGCTTCATAACTCCCAAATATCCCTTCCCATCCTTTTTTATTTTACCATACGATTCACATATTCAAACACACTGAAAACCCTAAACCTAAAAGTGACGGCAAGGTTTCTTCTTCCCTAGGTCGTGTCGTGGGTTCCTTGGATCTTGTCTTCTCCCTCTCGTTCACACAACAGGGTTATGGTATCATCTCATCTCAATTTCTTCCTTTGTTTTCCTTGGTTACTGTCGTGGTGATGCAGGTTTTACTCACGTGTCTTAAATTTATAGTGTCTCGCAATACCTATGGTCTACCCTAGTGCACTAACGGGCAGTGTACCCGGTCGTGTGTAGTGTAGTAAATGGTAAAGCCGAGGTCGTCCCAAGAGCTATGTGTGTTGGATTATTACTAAGTCTAGTGTCACAGAATAATAATTGTTTCGATAGGGATTTAATTAATTAAACTACTAATTCAGAATAAAGTAAATGAAAGCAGATAAATGGTAAAGAGAAATCAATAGAGAGAAGTGGTGCTAACCTAGTTAATCATCCTAGCTAGTTATGTCTACGTCCACTTACTTCCAATTACTTGGTGGGGTCAAATTAGAGGACAAAGATTTGGTCAATTCGCCTCTAACCTATCGAAAGATGCCACCAGGAGAAATCAAGCGACCGTCATAAGTCACATGTTGTTCACGGTTCCCTAAGCCAAGTAATTAAGTACCGCTACATGCTAGATTCATAATAGTGAGTGCCCGACCGTTAGGAACTTAGACACTACACCCCCCAATTCTTAAGTTCATCCAAATGATAGGTGATCGGTTGGTCAAATCAGACAAATAGAAAGGGTCGCCGGGTTGGTCATATCTTACCCTTCCTCTCAAATCCACCTAGGGTCAGCTTGGTCATATCTCCTTGGAAATTGGCCTCTACCGCCATTCAAAACTACCGAACCAAGGGTGGCTAACAATGAACTATGCATGCATACACTTAGAAATAATTATGCGGAAGTAAAGTAAACGCAAACAAAACAATTAAGGAATCATAACTAGGCTAGCACCAAAGGTGCTTAGCCTCATATTAATCATGCAAATCAATTCAATATTCAAAGGTATAAATACATGAATTGAACGTAAAAGAAATATAAAACGCTAATGCTTATCGTAATGGAGTGACTTCTCCTTGGAAACAGCTCCGTATGCTCCTCTAGACACGCTTGAGCTTTTTCCCACGTTCTCGAGTGTTGTGTATGGAATGAGATGATTAGAAATGCCGGAATTAAGTGGGGTATTTGTAGTCGGATCGGGTTCTGGCGTACACCAATATAGGAGTTTAGTAACCTTCTATTTCTTAAGTAAAATGCACTAGATCTGTTGTTACTGGTAACCTAATGAGTGGTTACGCCATAGTCTTTAATAAACTTCGTTACGTCGTAGTGATGCATTCTGGCGTAAGTATCGGCGGCGTGGAACCTCTTTTGACCTAATGTAGTTACGCGTAACCTCACGGAAGGAGTTACGTAACCTTCGATAAGTTGGCATACTGAGTCACGCAATAGTTACGGCATAATGTGAGAGAAGAGTTACGCCGTAACTTCTTTGAAATAGCATCTTGTGATAAATCTTTAGATATGTTTCCAGTTCCACGTCTCTTTTAGCTCCAATGCTCGTAATTTACCTGAAAGTGGAAAACAATGGAAAACAAGCGAAAATCCATATAAATGATATAAATACGAGCATTATCGGAAATTGACACTTAATATTCGTGACTATTTGATGTTATCAAATATCCCCCACCTTGAACTCTACTTGCCCTCAAGTAGACCTTATTAGATAGATTCCTAAAAGATATCTCCTATAACCCGAAAATATGAGTTTACAAATCCCTTATGCTAGAAAAAACAAGCCGAACACATCACATCACGAAAGGGGAAGAAACACTCAAATCTCTCAACTATTCTAAGTGTCAATTTCGGGATGATCACTCAATCGCATCCATAGCATGTATTCTATCATAAGCTTGGCTGTTACACAAATCTCCACCACTAGAGTTAAGGGCTAAACAATTCTCAAAGGCAATATGGGTAGACACGACAAAGGTTAAGGGTGACTCGTCATTACTAACATGTCACGGCGAAGTGGACAAAATCAATGATACATGACCAAATCCATGGCCAAGACACCAAAGATTGCTCGCATCACCTAGACACGCTTCATGACTAAAAGGGTAGGATAAGACATGGGATATATAATTGGTGTAAAATAAAAACAAGCATGTAGTCTAAATCTATAACCAAGTCATCACCACTTACCGTTCGCCCAAAGTTCAAGCTTAGAAGTCAAGAAACCGGATCATGAAATGCAAGGTAGATGTGTCATTAGAGGACGTCGTGATGGGCACACTACCTTTTCTCCAACTGTTGGCATAACTACCAACTCCAATCTTCAAATGTGACCGAGGTGGCCTCCTCGATACTAAATCAATAAAGCTCATACTACAGTGCTTATAACATCGCACTTTACAATAATCATAATCATAACAACTTTTTTTTTTCAACATAACAATAACATAACATAATATCCCTCCACTTGAGATAAACAATGGGAATTCGGAGGGTCTTCAATGATCTTCAAGAATGTTGTCGGTGAAAGCGTGATTTCTGAACCTTTCCACTCGAACCTTGAACTTAGGCAAATGATGACTTTCCAATTACAAATAAAGACTACAGGGTAGGCTAAGGTGTATAGGTGTATCAAAAAAATATATTGGGTGAACAAAATGAAAGGAATGACTCAGAAGGGTGTATCTAGGGGTATCTTGCACTAAAGATGAGTGCAACAAAAGGGTTTCACATGGGGGTCGAAAAGTCGAGGTGACTAATCGATAGACTCACAATGGTAGGCTGTTTGGGTGATAATCCTATAATATTGCTTTCTAAAACTGAAAAGTCCAAATACATCGAGCTAACTCAACATACCTCGCCTATGGTCTCAAAATGATGCAAAGGCCAAGTTCTAAAGTTTACAAGCTACCCACACACTCATAATTTGGTGGATTTGGGGTAAAATATTGAAACGGATAAGGCTAATCTCACCATATAATATCAAGGGTTGTATGTGCTCGCTAAGGTCTAATCTAGTTAGGTTAAGGAAAACATGTCAAAATTTTAAAAATGGCATAATTTTTCAAAATAAACTAGAAAAATGAGGGCGAAATAAAGTTCAAGAGATAATTTTACTCCCGTCCCCCCATTTGAATTGTACAAAGTTCCTTTTGTACCAGGCATTAAAATAAAGGTGAAGAGAAAGGTAGAATTAGAGCTAGAACTTCCCTGAAATTTGCTCCATTAAGAAGAAGGCCCATTAAAAGCGTGGTTTCGTATAAGCGTCATGAACACACTTCAATCCCTGAAATCACAATACCGACAAGCATAATTCTAAAAATAAAAAGAATGAAAAACGAAAAACAAATCTAACTCACTTTTCAGAATCACGTTGCATTTAGCTAATGCAACAAGCCTTTTAAACCACTTGGTGTCCCAAGTGGGCGAAAGTGAAGTCTCGAGGGTTTTGAGGAACACACCCACAAAGTTCATTTAAAAACTAATACAAGTTACTGTGTTTTAAAATGAAAGAATTAAGTAGAGGAAAGTTACGTCGTAACTCTTTTGAGAGAGTTACACGAATCGTAGCAAAACGGAATGAGTACAAAGCGAGTAGTTCTGGCGTAACCATCGAGATGGTATTGCCGTAATAGGTGATGCGCCAAGAATTGCCGCTAAAAGGTTGGTTACTGCATAATCACCAAGATGAGTTACGCCGTAACTCTGTTCAGACAAGAATCGCAGCGAATTAGTTCCTCGCTTTCTGCAAAAATAGTTAGAAAACACAAAACCTAACGTAAAAGGAAATAAAACAAAGAATGGATAATTCGGGTTGTCTCCTGAAAGAGCACTTTTCTTTATTAACAAGTCTTTAAGTTAGACTCGTAGCCGGGGCTTCTATGGGGCCTTTGGATCTGCCCACTTCTTCAATATCTTTCATCAAGTTATGCCTCATCCAGGCGACGCTTTGAAGCAGTTCGAGGTATTCATTGGTCTCGATTTTCTAGACTTTACAAAATTTCTCTTCCGGTCCTAGGTGGTAGCGAGTGAATTCATATTTTTCGACAATAACTGGAGGTGGTCTTTTGTAGGGAATCCCCAGGAGTTTGCACCTCCTTTGTTCGTAAGCTTCGTCGGGATCTAAACTCCTCATTATCTTGCAACTCAAGGTAATCTAGGATCCCTTCAATATCATCATCATCGTCGTACCCTTGAACCATTATTCATCGAGCAGATTCTCCACTAGAACGCGCTTGCATTCTTCTTTTTCATCACTAACCAACTCTTTGTCATTTTCAATTGTTATTTCACTCGTGTTGTTGAGACTTTCATTTTTTGAATTTTCTTGATCCATGTACTCCTTCCAAATCTTCTCTTTGGTTAATGTGTCCACATGTCCATACTTAATCTTCACCCAACTATCAATCCTAGGTTGTCCAAACAAGGCAAACTCGTTTCTCTCCTCATCATTGGTTGAGGACCAAAAATTCATCTTTTCCTATTCTCCCGAGCTCTTCCCTCGTTACACATATCATCATACGGGTTGCATGACGCCTTGCATAATTTCCCCAAGAGATTTTACTCTTTCGCATCAACGATCATGCAATTCCTTGTTGTCGGTTTCACTTAAATGCTCATCCGTGTGATATGTCATTATTAGCCTCTTCCTTTTTCAATGTGCTCCTCGTAATCAATTTTTATTTTAAGGAGATTCGTTAATCTTGGCATCCTCAATTGTATTATGCACTGCCCAAGAAATGCCAAGTCACCAAACTTTATACAATGTCTTTCACGCTCATGAAGGCATGTCCACTCTTCCTCTCTTTCACTATCGCCGCCATTGCAATACTCACGGAAGGGGTTGCATGTTGGCCATGCTCGAGTGGACTCTTCCTGCATTATGATGACAGAGTACACCAAGAAGTGATGAGTGGCTCTTCTTCATCTTCAAGGGAGAGTTTCTAGTCCTTTCATCATCGATATGTTGGCCACATAAATTTGTTATGGTTGATCCTATCCTTATTGCTTCCGCCAACACAAACCTCATTTCTAGGGTCACAAGAAGCCCAAAGATCGTACCAATATCCCTTAGCAACCGGTATCATTTTGCCGCTGATATTTCTTCTTAGATTTCAAGCAGAGGGCACAAGTTGATGTCACGGGACCAAATCCTTTCTGATTCTTCGATTCTTCTACTTCAAGGAATTTTTTCGCCATTACGCGTATCTCGCCATTTACCAGAATGGCGAGTTTCTTGGTTACGGTAATTCGCTAGAGTCGTTATCCTCGGTTCTTCATAACCCCGTTATCGCTGTCAAAGACATAGTTACGCCAGTAACTCATTAGGCGACGGCGTACAGAATCCGATCCGTCATCTAAATCATCCCTCTAATCCATTTTAATGGCCCGAACCTTCGAAGTTATCATCGCAAAAATCACTTTACATTCCATAGCCGGTTTAGATCCTTCCGTGTTTATCGTTATTCCTCCCTACTTTTTCACTGAGCTTCTCCACCATGGATTCTAGGTTTTTTAGAGTTGTGTCGCTTGAAAAGGTTCCTTCGCCAAGATTTTCCCGAATTCTTTCAACCACTACTTTTGTCTTTGGCCTAACTTTCCGTGAACTTAGTAATTGTTTCTTCAAGATCAGCTTTCTTTCTCCATAAGGCCCACGGTTGTAATTTCCATGATAACCATTACTATTTCGATTATCTCCTAAAATGGTCATTTTCTCCATACTTAGCTTCTTCAATATTCTCTTCACCACATGAGACAATTCTTTTTGTAAGATGTCCTCCTCCACGCCTTTCACAACCTACTTGATGGCATGAACGTTTCTCCGACTTTTAGCATATCTAGACCGAGATTTTCAATTTTACTAACGATTCGCAATCTGGCCAAAACTTCCGCCTTTGGTTCCTTTTACTTCCTCCGTGCGTACCATTTTTGAGAGTGATCCGCCATTTTTTTAATGGCTTCAATAGCAAGAGTAAGAGTCATGTTCGGGATAGGTCCTTGATAGTCCAACATTTGCCTTGTAGTTACGTTAATTTCTTTGTAGAAAATATTGACCTTCTGGTTGTTCGAGATCATTGGTAGGACACTTGTAAAGAAGATCGCTGTATCTGCCCCAAGCTTGATACAAATAAGCTTTCGTCGTCTTCTTGTTTGAAATTATGGATCTCCAAAAGTCGGTTAGAAATCTTTGATGGCGAGCAATATCTTTGAATAAAGTGTTTCTTTAGTAGCCTAAGTATTAATTGCCCCGTGGCAATCTTTCGATCCATCTTCCGGCGCCAAGAGAGTCATTAGGAATACCCTTAGCTTAACAAAGATCATGAGACACGCCCAGAATGTTGAAAAGGCTTGCAATGTATAGGACATTTTCAACGTGCTCATATGCATCTTCGTCCCTGTTTCCTGAAAAAGTGTTAGGAATTAGAAATTCCAGGTATTAAAGAGTCGGTCACCTCAAGATATGTAATCGCTAGAGAGTTCGTAGTCATAGTTATTTTATGATTAAGTAGTATTTAGTTTAGTAACAGTGGGAGGACTGGACGTCTTTACCCACAGTATGCCCGATCCACACCCGTAGGTGGCGTTTATATAAGATACTATAAATACCCTCTACCTCCCAAGGTAGAGGGTTGGAGCTTCAATACCATTTTTCTTTGTTTCACATAGTTCCCAACTCTCTTCCCTTTCTCTCTCTAAACATTATTAACGCCCCACATGGTTATGGTTTAATGTGTTTGTGAAATCCTATATCTTACAATTGGTATCAGAGCCAGGTTTGATCACTCATCTTTCATGCTTTTTGTTTTGGTGGATTTCATAAGGTTTTGGGGTATTAAGGGTTTAGGAGAGTTTGATTCACTTGGACAAATTCTAGTGTTAAAGTTTGAATTTTGCTTGTACTTTTGTGTTTAGGATCATCATATGTGTTTATGTTTTGAATTGGAAGGCTTAAATCATTGTGGTTTGGTTGTTTTGATTGATAAAGTGGTTATTTTTGAAGTTTGCATGAAGCGAGTTGAGTCTCGGATAGTTTGTTCTTCAAAGCGAGTTGCTTTGTTATTGGATGCGAGTTGGTACATGCGACTTGGTTGTTTAGCGAGTTGATTTTATGCGAAGCTGTTTCTTTAAGCAACTTGAGATCTAAAGAGACTTAGCTATTAAGCGAGTTGTAAAGCTAGCGAGTTAATTTAAGCTACTTGGTGTTCAAGCGTGTTGATTGTGTTGCGAGTTGATACTAAAGCGAGTTGGCTATTTAGCGACTTGACTCATTAAGCGTGTTGAAAGTGTTGCGAGTTGATGCTAATGCGACTTGGCTATTTAGCGAGTTGATACCTTAAGCGAGTTGTCTCCTTGAGCGAGTTGGGTGTTTAGCGAGTTGATAACTAAGAGAGTTGTGTGTTTTACTACTTGTCTAATATTAGACTTGTCACTTCTTCGTGATACATTCTTACGGTTGTTCTTTTGGTTTAGTAAAATCCCGTGAAAGAATCAATTTCGTGGTTTAATCAAAGAATAGTAAAATCCCGTAGAACTTGTAATCATGGCAAACATCGTTCCTACTATTGTCTCTTCCGTAGCCGAGGACGTTCAAGCGCAGTTCGATACTGCCCACCTATGCTTGAAGACTACGACTCTTGGGGTCAAAGAATCAGATTGTACTATCTTGGAAAGGAAAATGGGGTCAACATTCTCAAATCGATTGATGAAGGACCTTATGAGTTGAGACTACTAGAGACATAATTGATACAGCCGAAGATGGAACAATGATCTATGGAATAGACAGACCAAAGACGTATGATGAGCTCAATGATAAGGAGAAGAAGAGATTCGATGCGGATATCGGGGCTTCTAACATCATATTACAAGGTCTTCCAAAAGACATCTACAAGCTTATCAATCACAACAGAAGCAAAGGCAGATGGGATAATGTCAAGATGCTTCTTTCTCGGTTCGAATTAACCATGGAAGACAAAGAATCACAACTCTATGATGAATTTGAGCACTTCAAGATGAAACCAGATGAGAGTGTCTATGAGTATTACGTGAGATTCCACAAGCTTGTTAATGACATGAGGAACATCGGAATGACTATGCCAAACATTCAGTTGAACTCAAAGTTTGTGAACAACATGAATCCCTAATGGCACAAGTTTGTCACCTCTGTGAAGCTAACCAAAGGATTGAAGAATACAAACTATGAGCAACTCTATGCCTTCCTTCTTCGAATGAAGAGACATGCCATGTTTAAAAAGAGGATTCTTGAACAATTCAAAACAAATCCAGGAGAAACAAGCTCATCAAATGATTCAACCGCCTTCTACTCAAACATTGGGATTACCACTAAAGCTTCACAAGTTATACCCATGGGTGATGGAACTCACAAACTCATTCCCAATCCAATGTTCAAACAAGCGATGCTTTGATGCACACGTGGGAAGCTTCATTAATCAACTGGCTCTCATGATTAGTCAAAACATGAACTCTCTCCCACACACCAACAATAACCTCAGAACATCATCTAATCCACACAATCAAGCCACTGTCGAGAGAGGGAAGGTTATAGTACAACCATTCAAGAAAGGCAAGATGAACAAGGAAGAGGTGGAGTTGGTAGAGGCTATGTGACAAATCGAATCAGGGAAGGAATGGAAATCAAGGACAAGTCAAGACGCATCAAGTGTTACAACCGTGGAGGTGAGGGACACATTGCAAGAAACGCACATCTCCAAACGTCTACATAATGAAGAATACTTCAGGGATAAGATGTTGCTAGTGCAAGCTCGACAATGGTGCCGCTTTGGATGAAGAGGAGTTGTTGTTTCTCGGCTGGGGCAATGCCAAGACCTATGATGCAGATGTGGATGAGCGACCAATTCGGAGATAGGCCATAATCATCGAATGCCTTTCAAGTCGTGATTGTGATGCATACGACTCTGATGTTGATGATGGACCTAATGCACAAACAATTTTCATGGCTAGCATTTCTCCAATGGTCTCTCCTAAGGTCTCTTCTTCACCACAAGTTGGACCATCCAAAGACAAAATCATCTCAGAGGTATTAAAATTATATGATGAAGTTGATGTGCAAAAGATACATAATGAAATACAATCAACTGAAATCATTGAGTCGGATATTGAAAATATGGGTAATATCAATGTTGTCCCATATGATCAATATGTGAAACAAAGTGAAAGTGTGATTGTATCAAGTGATGTATCTCCCATCAATGATGATTATGTTTTTGATGAATACACCGCATGTGCCCGATGATTCTCGTTATCTCCGAACTTAATGCCTATAAAGAACGTGTTGCTATTTATGAACAACGAGCTAAGTTTGAGTTAACTACTCGTGAGGTGAAATGGATGACCAAATGCGCATAAATCATTAGAAAAGTAATTTTAGAGAAGAAGTGTTAAAACAAGAGTTAAATTCCTTACAAGAAAAGCTTTCAAAAATGCTAAGCAAAAACAAGAACTTCAAGAAAATGTTAAAGTGCTTAAGCAAGAATTTCATGCCAAGGAATCAAAACTTTTGAATGATTTTTCTAATCTAAAACTTTGAAGAACAAGCTTGAAAATAAGTTGTAACGCATAAGGGAATACCATTCAGACTGCTCACATGGTCACTAAGCATAGAGTTCTAAACGATAAGCATAGTGTTCCCATTATAGATAAACCCAACCCCGAGTAAGTTAGCTAAGGCGGCTCAAAATATAATATATGATGGCAATGAGATTCTTAAACCTAGACAAAACCTAGCTGCGTTGAGTGCTCTGAGGAAGATAGAATATTAGATGATGCATCTAGGGTGAAAATGAATAAGAAGCTAGAAGATCCTAAATGCAAAAAGAATAACATCACGATCAAACCCCATGATTACAAGAAGGAAAAATGGATCTCCTTAAACAAATTTAAGCCTCAAACGCTATTAACACCGAACAAGTTTTCTGGAAAAGGATTTAGATAAGCAAAAGCGAGAATCTTGTTGAAACAAACCCCCTTTAGGAAAATGCCTTTAGCGATGTGGTATCCTCCCAATACACCAATGCATCTAGTTCCTAGAACTATTGCCACTAAAAGCAAGACCTTAATCAACCAATATGTTATTCTTCAACTATTTGTCGATTTTGAGAAAACTTGTAAGAAAAGGATCACACCCATTGGGATAACTGAAGGAGAAAGGGGTTTTGAGCAAACAAAAGAATGCTATCTAACTGAGGTCATGCCTTTCTTTAAACTACTAAAAGATCATTTTGAGAGTCTTAAAAGGGGATAAATTCATATATTAAAGGAATGGAAAAGGAATTTGATGCAATGATAGTTGAGGTTAGTGACTATGAGCGAGCATTAAAATATAATGAGATTGAGAGGAAGAACTTGCATACCTTGAATGAGAATCTTATTTCAGAATGTATTGCTCAAGATGTGTTTTACATCGCTACAATTGCTCCATTAATGCTTCTCAATTTCATGAATTATCTGCTCAAAGTCTCCCATGATAATGTCATTGAGCTTGAAAAGATTAATTCGAAACTTAATGAGAAAATTGATCGGGATGATCACGATAATTTGGTAAAGCATCTTTCTAAACTAGAAGTTGAACATTTTGATTTACAACTAAAATATCAACATCTAAAAGAAAATGTTAAAACCTCAAATATCAAGACATCCTTGGATGTTCCCGAATTTGATGCAGTTTTTGAAATTAGCAAACGTGATGAACAGATTCGAGCTCATTGTAACACGATCAAAAAGTTGAAAGCCCAAATCTCTCAATTAAAGGGTGAAAAGAACAATGTGACTGAATCCCAAATGCCTCCTCCTTTAGATTCTCAAGATTTCAAACTTTTCATCTTCAAAACTTAGTTAATGCCTTACAAAAGAAAACGAGAGTTTTCTAGAAGAAAATGAAAAGTTAAACGACACTTTAAAGAGTTATATGATTCAATGAAAGTCACTGGTGACCAAAACAACGAAAAAATAACGTCTTTACAAAAGGAAATTGAGAATCGAGAAGTCGTGGGAAAATGGGAAACCGCCACTTGTTTTTAATAAGAATGTTGTTTCAAAGTCACCCTTAGACTGCAAATACACTGTGACGGTTAAATATATTCCTCCTCATCTTAGGAATAATGAACATGCATGACTATTGTGCTTATCTGAAGGATAGTCTAGAATGTCTCCGTGAGATTGTTGAAGAGGATTTCATTAATAAACCTCTTGATAGAGAAATTAGGTTTGCTTGCCTCCGGGCCAAACGATCTCAAGAGCTGCTTGAATGTGTAATTGCAACATGTCCAAAATCCTTAGGTGCAAAGGGCAAAGCTGTGATGCCTTGTTCTATGCCTAGTGCCAAGCATGAAATCCGTTCTATGCCCAATGTTATGAATGTCAACCTTAGGGTGCCTTCAAGTAGTTCAGATTCGGATATGTTAGTGCTAAAAAAGTGAATTTTAGTGTGCCCGCAAATAGCTCAAATCACAGTCTTAAGAAAGTAAACACTAATGTGCCTTCTAGTAGTTCAGATCCTTGCACATCAAGTTCAGGAATGCAAAATTAGATCAACCAACTAATGTTCCCATTCCCTACAGAGTAATCAGGACATTAAAGCGGCGGGTCAAAGTCTCAAGAATATACAAGGAATGATAGGACCTTGCAAGCTAAGAATGTGCATTGGAAGAGAGTAGAAGACCAATCTAGGAACTTTAAGTTTGAATAAAACGAATCGTGTTGATTCTAGTATTAGCCATAGGCATCGTAATTAATTCAATTCGATACTATTTGCAAACCTTGTAATGATGTTCCGCTTGAATTTTGCTAATCATGAATGTGGTGTGAATGCTTTGTCTAATGTCTTGTCAAATGCCCGCTTAAAATTGTTAATGCTAATAATCATGTAAAGAAGGCTAAAAGGCAAAGACGAAAGATTGTTAGAAAACAGTGGAAACCCACGGGAAGAACATTTATAAAGATAGGTTATTATTGGATACCTTTTGGCCATAAGAATAATGCTTTGCCCTCAAACTGTTAAGACTATGCCCACTAGAAAATGGATGCCTACTGGTAGAACTATTCCCTTAAGAAGTGAACATACTTTGAATAGGTCAAATACGCATACACCAAAGACATCTATTCCCAATGATTCCATTGCTTCTACTTCGATATGGATGTTTCTATTTCGATGTGGTGTTCCAATTATTGTTACTAACAAAGTGGAACCCATTCTTGCATGGGGATCCCAATTATCCAGTTATCCATTCTTGTCTGTGTTCAACTGCAGATCGTTCAAATCGCTGGTACCGGACTCAGCGTTCCAAGCATATGACCGAGACCGGTCATGCTCATGAACTTCGTGAGCAAATTCATCGGACGCTTAGATTCGGGAATGAACATTTCGGTGCAATTATGGGTTATGGAGATTATGTTGTTGGTAAAAGTGTTATCTCCGGGGTATATTATGTGGAAGGTCTTGGTCATAACTGCTCTGTTGGTCAATTATGCGATTTCGATCTAGAAGTAGCCTTTAGAAAACATACTTGTTTCGTTAGAGAACTTGATGGTAAGGAACTTTTAAGAGGTTCACGTGGTTCAAATCTATACACCATCTCTATCGAAGATATGATGAAGTCTTCTCCAATTTGCTTGTTGTCAAAGGCTTCCAAAACAAAGTCATGGTTATGGCATCGTCGTCTCAATCACTTGAACTTCGCACCATCAATGATCTCTCTAGAAAGGACTTAGTTGTAGGTCTACCTAGACTTAAGTATGAAAAGGATCATCTTTGTTCAACATGCCAATTGGGAAAAAGCAAGAAGTATGCCCATAAACCCAAACCTACAAACTCGCCACGAAGTTCTTCATACATTTCACATGGACTTATGTGGACCCATGAGAGTGTAGAATATCTTTGGGAAGAAATATGTGTTAGTTGTGGTTGATGATTTCTCTAGATTCACTTGGGTAAAGTTCTTAAAGACAAAGGATGAAACTCCAGATATCATCATCAAACTCATCAAACAACCGCAGTTCGACTTAACAAAACGGTCGAATCATCCGAATGCACAATGGAACTGAGTTTGTTAACAAACAACTTGGTGAGTTTTATGAAAGTATTGGAATCAGCCATCAAAGAAGTGTTCCTAACTCCTCAACGAGCGGTGTAGTTGAAAGACAAAATCGAACTCTTGTGGAAGCCGCAAGGACTATGCCGATTTACTCAAAAGTTCCAATGTTTCTCTGGGGTGAAGCCATCGCCACCGCATGCTACACCCAAAATCGATCCCTGATTCACACTGCTCATGGAAAAACTCCATATGAACTTGTCCACAACAGAAAACCTAATCTTTCATTCCTTCGTGTGTTTGGTGCTTTATGTTATCCAACTAATGATGGTCAAGATTTAGGAAACTGAGAGCTAAAGCGGACATTGGAGTTTTTGTAGGCTATGCACCAAACAAAAGGTTACCGATCTACAACAAGAGAACCCGAAATATCATGGAAACAATTCACGCCACGCTTGATGAGTCGACCGTCAAATGGCTCTGGACAATCCAGAGACCCGCACTTCAAAACAGTCCCATTGGTTCATCTCTTGTACCAAACTCCTCATCAGAAACTCCATATGTACCTCCCTCAGAAGATGATTTAAAGAAATTGTTTGATCCAATGTTTGATGAACAATTTGAGCCAAGTAACAATGATATGACAATTCAATCAACAGAGGTCGCTTCTATCCCAATGAAATTAACCCTTCAACTTCTATGTCATTAAGCCAAAAGCGCTGCCACGACCAACTGCTTCATCAACAAATCTTTAATCATCAAGTGTACATCATGGAAATGCTTCTGATTCACATGATGAAGTCAATCCCTTTGCTACTCCCGAAGATGCTCCATTTGAAAACATATTTGCTCTGAATCATCATCGAACCATCTTCTTCAGAGACATCGACTCGCTACTTCAGTCCCTAAAAAACTACCACATGAACACCTCAGAAAATGGACTCACGATCATCCATTAGACAACATCATTGGAAATCCTCTCGCCCAAAGATCCACACGGAAACAACTTGCAACCGATGCCTTATGGTGCTTCTTCAACTCCGTACTCTAAGATCGAACCAAAAGATGTTAAAACCGCCATGAATGAAGATATTTGGTTCAATGCCATGCAAGAAGAAATTCATGAGTTTGATCGACTAGATGTATGGGAATTAGTACCGCCCAGATTGTGCTATGAACATTGCTCTAAAATGGATCTTCAAAGTGAAACTTGATGAGCATGGTGATGTGTTAAAGAACAAGGCTCGATTGGTTGCTAAAGGATACCGCAAGAGGAGGGTATAGACTTTGAAGAATCATTTGCTCGTGGCTTCGAATCGAGGCAATATGAATATTCTTGGCTAATGCTGCAAGTAAGAACATGGTAGTCTATCAGATGGATGTAAAGACGGCATTTCGGAACGGAGATCTTAAAGAAGTCGCTCACGCCACCAACCCGAAGGCTTTGTGAATCCAGAGCATCCTACTCACGCTTATCGTTTGAAGAAGGCTCTTTATGGTTTAAAGCAAGCTCCAAGGGCATGGTATGATACGCTATCAAAGTTTCTTCGCTATCTACCGCTTCAACAAAGGAGCAATTGATCCAACATTGTTCACCAGTGAAGTCGCAAACATTTAATTCATGTTCAAATTTATGTTGATGATATTATCTTTGCCTCGACCGACCCCAATGAATGTGACCGTTTTTCAAATGAAATGGGTTCTAAATTTCAAATGTCAATGATGGGACAAATGTCATTTTTCTTGGGATTACAAATTTCACAAAGTCCCGAGGCATTTTCATAAATCAATCTAAATATGCAAATGAGATTTTAAAGAAATTTGGATTTGATTCTAGTGACCCTGTTGACACTCCCATGATTGAGCGTACAAACCGATGAGGACCACTCGTGGATCATGGTAGACCAAACAAAATATCGTAGCATGATCGGATCCCCGATGTACCTCACAGCCAAGAGACCTGATATTTTGTTCGCTGATGCATGTGTGCTAGATACCGTGCTAAGCCTACCAAAAGCACCTTGAAGCAGTTAAACGGGTCTTTCGGTATCTACAAGGAACCATCAACATGGGACTTTGGTACCTGAAGGACACCGGTATGTCACTAACAAAGATATGCATGCAGATCATGCAGGTGTCAAGATACTCGTCGGCACGCCCGAGGTGCTCGCTTTTGGGTGATAAACTTGTGAGCTGGTCTTCAAAGAAGCAAATGAGTACTTCTATTTCCTATACAGAGGCTGAATTCATAGCCATGTCATCTTGTTGTGCTCAAATCCTATGGATGAGATCCCAATTATCAGACTATGGCTTTGTATTCAACAAAATCCCTCTATACTGTGATAATAAAAGTGCTATTGCTCTTTCATGCAACAACGTTCAACACTCAAGAGCAAAGCATATCGACATTCGACATCATTTCATCGGGAACAAGTGGAAAAGGTGTGGTGGAACTCTATTTTGTGAGGACTCAATACCGCTTAGCGTGACATCTTCACCAAAGCTCTTCCAAGAGAACCTTTTGAGTTTATTCTTCCACGACTTGGCTTGAAAAGCCTTCAACCAGAAACACTCAAACGTCTTCAGAAGGAAGACGAGGAGTAAAGGTCTTTCTTCATCTATCACTTTGTATATATTTTTTCAAAAAGCAAAATACAAAATTACAAAACCTTCAAAAATCAAATAGAAAATTATAAAACTTTCAAAATCCATAAAATGTGAAAATTCAAAATCCTAAAAATATTGTCTTTTTGTCATGCTTTTCTCGATTCGATAACATCTACGGTCTTAATGTTGTCTTTCAAAGAATGATACGGGACTTTAGATGTTGTTCGAATGTTAAAAAAAAAAAAAAAAAAAAATGAGGCGAAGAAAAATGGTGGTTTATTGTCATTTCATGCAAGAACCCGTGTTAAAAGAAAGAACAGAGCCATGCTTTATTTTGTTTTTCAAATCTCATGCTCTGATTCTATAAAAAATTCTCACTATCCAATGAAAACGAATTGCTTTGAAAAATTACTTGGGCTCAATTTTTGAAAATCATTTGTACTAAACGGTTGTTAAAACTATCTATCTCTCAATCAACAACTTATGTCATTGATTGAGGGGAGAATGATTTTAATTAAAAATGTATTTTTTTTCAAACAATGGTTTGTTTTCAAAAGATATTCAAGCATGTTTAAATCTTTGGAGTCTAAAGTCTCAAAATTCGATCCTTATCGCTTAAAACGCTTTCATTATCAAGTCACAATTCTCCTTTAAAAGCTTTCAAAATCAATTTAAATCTATAAGAGATCACAATTCTCAAATGATTTGATAATTGTGATCGGGGGAGAATTTGTAATTTAAATTGATTTAAACCGATAATTAGATAAATGGTTTTATAAGGATGTACAAGCTATCCTTCCCGCATGTGACAAACGATTTCAAATTTCTCATGCACATGTTGAGGGGGAGCATCTACTTTAAACCTAAAATTATTGAAACGTGATTGAATTGTCACTAAGCGTGTTCCTCCTAATATGTGCAAAACTCTTTCAAACTTCGAGGCACATATTGAGGGGAGCAAAATTTTGAAAACCTCATCCTTCCTCAAAATGATGTATCTAATCAAATGGATTGGGAAGTGATGATGATATCTTTTAGAAAATGGTAATCAAAGAAGTTAATTTTTCTTCTTGCCTCCTGTGCTAAACGATTTCAAATACATTATGCACATGTTGAGGGGGAGCTCTTGTTCTAAAAATATCAAAACAATTCAGGTACAAAATGCTTTGATAATATATCATAAGTATCTGGATTGATTTTCAAATGGTTTTCAATTGGTTCCAAAGGCAGATGAACAATACCAAATAGACCGACCAACTTTACTTTATGTATGGTGATATAAGGATGATAAGGTTAGGTATTTGTTCCCATGATCCGCCGAACCGAAGGGATCTACCCAGGGATAATCCACTAGATAGTGTAGAGTCCTTAGGTATGATGAAAAAGGAGAAAAATGAGATATGGGAAGAGTGCGGACTGAGACCGAAGCTAGTAATCGAATAAACCCAACAAGGTTCTAGTCATGAAGTCTCGTAAGCAATGAAGGGGTTGAAGAATGAAAAAGAATTGAATGTGAAAAGGGTGAAAATAAATAGCCCTCCGATAATTCAACCTTAGGGCGTAAACCGGTTCAATTCATATGCTACCGTGGTTACTAAGGTAACATCGGTATTGAAGACAAGACGTCATGGACCCGGACGACCGCACTAAACTTCCCAAAGCTACTCAAGTTCCTCTTAAAAGGGCTTGTTTCATTCTCACGGGAACCTACATAATCTATCGACTCTCTTAGAGATTGTTGATATTGAAGAAGGAGACCCTCTCCCTAGTCTCCCATAGGAAACCAAAAGTGCACTAATTGAGTCTAGAGCCACGAGATCATCAATTAATCTCTTTAGGACACTTATTTCTTGAAGACTCACTATTTCACACAATGTGGAATGTGATATTATATCTTATGAGTCCTACACACTATCCTTGTGGTATTGCCAAGACTTGATTGTGTCATATGGACTCATCAAAGCTGAGCGATTCAAAATTAAATCAATCCAGGTCCAAGAAAATGGATTAACGGATGCCTTTGAAAAACCGGTTGTTTTGTTTAAAAACTCTTTTCTCTAAGCACATTGACTGTGTAAAATTATCTCAAATCAAAAGGTGTTTATGATTGATAAATGATTTTTCACTAAAACTTCGTTGTATTGCAAAAACAATTTCTATTGAGCGATACACGATTGTTTTTCAAATCTCTTTTCATCAATCGGTGAATCTCTATTCGCTGGTTCACTCAATCGTTGTCTTCTTTGAGACGCCCGGTTTGAGAACGGCTAGAGCAAATGCTAAACCCCGCAAGGAAATTCTTCGAATTATACCGATCACAGCAAGACTTGTACCGATCAACAGGGAACCGTGGGCCGTGTACCTCAATTCAACGAAAGTGATCAAAGACACTTTTGTGTGCTTTATTGCTAACCGTTGTATGCAGTACGCCCGACGCTTGCGTACCGATCATAATGGAGAGGCCAATCCATAGCCGCATGCTCACACAACACATTCATTTCTAAAGAAATCATGATAAGTGCATCAAAGACTCTGATATTATCTCTCCATGCTTCGCTACACGCCTTGCCAATATCATGAATCAACAAAGCTTCTACTGATAAGAAGATATTATGATCCAGAATGTGAGCATGTCGGTCCAAATGTCACAACATCACATATTATCAACACCACATAGGAAGAGTCGAGATTTAATGTGGCCGATGATCTCAAAGTCTGGCTCAAAACTCATTATCACGTGGATCAAGAAAAGACCTCCACCTAGTTTAACCAAACATGCATTGTGAAGAATCAATGACTACGAGCTTCAGAGCAAAGTAATTCATCAAGAGTGCAAGAACGATTTATAATGTAATATCAGTTTGTATTCAATGTAAGTTTAATGTGTGTTTGAGGTGACCTCCCTTAGGGGGAGATTGTTAGGAATTAGAAATTCCAGGTATTAAAGACTCGGTCACCTCAAGAATATGTAATCGCTAGAGAGCTCGTAGTCATAGTTATTTTATGATTAAGTAGTTTAGTAACACCGTGGAGGACGGACGGGTCTTTACCCATCAGTATGCCCGATCCACACCGGTAGGTGGCGTTTGTTTGTAAGATACTATAAATACCCTCTACCTCCCAAGGTAGAGGGCTGGAGCTTCAATACCATTTTTCTTTGTTTCACATAGTTCCCAACTCTCTTCCCTTTCTCTCTTTAGAACTTTCTCTCTCTAAACATTATTAACGCCCCACATGGTTATGGTTTAATGTGTTTGTGAAATCCTATATCTTACAAAAAGGGTTAGCGCGAAGCTCCCTCATAAATTGGTCTTTGATTTCAAACGACATCCGCCCAATTAGGCCTTAATGGACCGTCCCTTGTTCCGCTCTTGTCAACGGCAAGTATTCCTCAAGAGTGAGGTCATCGATGTTAACAAATTCCATGGTACCTGAAAACTTGAAATATGATCGTGAGAAAAGTTTAAAACGAAATTAAAGACTTAATATCAACCCTAAAATAACTCCTCCAAATACGCCAGCGCCAAAAACTTGATGCAGTGTTTCACTGTGTCTTAAATTTATAGTGTCTCTCAATACCTATGGTCTACCCTAGTGCACTAACGGGCAGATGTACCGTCGTGTAGTGTAGTAATCGGTAAAGCCGAGGTCGCCCCAAGAGCTATGTGTGTTGGATTATTACTAAGTCTAGTGTCACGTATCAATAATTGTTTCAATAGGGATTTAATTAATTAAACTACTAATGCAGAATAAAGTAAATGAAAGCAGATAAATTGTAAAGAGAAACCAATAGAGAGAAGTGGTGCTAACCTAATTAATCATCCTAGCTAGTTATGTCTACGTCTACTTACTTCCAATTACTTCAGGTGGGGTCAAATTCGAGAGGACAGCATTTGGTCAATTCGCCTCTAACCTATCAAAGAAAGATGCCACCACAGAGAAATCGTGCACCGTCATAAGTATTGTTGTTCCTGGTCCCCTAAGCCAAGTCATTAAGTACCGCTACATGCTAGATTCATAATAGTGAGTGCCCAGTGTAACCACCCGCATTTTTAGGTTACTTTGCATTTTCGAGAATTTACTATTCACTTTTACTATTCACTTTCACTATTCATCCCGTAAATTTTTTATTTCACATTCTCGTAAGATAAATTATTTTAGTAATGACCTGAGAGTATGACAATCGCTAGATCATTTTCAAGCAAAAGTTATGAAGAAAACATCGTTATAAAGTTTCATTTTGGTCATATTACCGCTTAAACATCACGCTCATAACGAAAATCAACTCGACAATTTTCACAACGCCGATTAATTTTAGATCACTCATAATTAATTTCGTAATTTTTAAGATTTATTTTATGTTACCAAATAAACCCTCCAGTATGAAACTAAACTTACGCTTTTTAAACAATTCTACTTACATCCGCATTCTAACGATTCTCAAGATCGTGTTTCTAATATGTTTTTGACACTTTTACATTTTTTGAAAAGTCAAACATATTTCCCTCCTCCTTTGACCATAAAGAAATTAACCTTGTAATGCTTCTACATTTTTGCTTAAATCGGTAACTTTTAGACTTCACGATAACTGTAAAGTTATCCCGCTGTATGACTTAAAAAACCATATTTTGATATCTCATATCACTTTTAGACTAATTTTAGTCTACTCTAAATAAATTCACGGTCGCTTCTCGAAATTTCGTTTTTTTTCGATAAACTCATGAATTACGCTTGTTTTTGACCCGTATTTCCAAATTTCTTTTATGCAGCTTTTTTGCACCCAATGAGACTTATCACCCATTTTATATTTTTATATGGAGTATAATGACGAGTTTAATCATTCCTATAAGTTTCATATTTTTATGATACTCGGTTTTACGTTTTATGGCTTAACGACTTACGGTTGGCATTTAGCGGAACCAAAACTCACTCCGTAACCAAGATAAGATCAAGACTTATCATTTAAGCCTTGTCACCAATTGTGACAGCCTCTAGGGGGGGGGATTCATAATTTTGGTGGCATCATCCTAACCATGGTTCATTTAGATCATTACAAGTGTCCTAACTTAACCATGGTTAATATTTAACCCAATATATGGTTAACCAAACTTACCCTCCTATAAATAGCAAGTGAAATTCATCCTAAAGACCTTCACAAGCTGTTTTGGGTCGTTCATAGGTTAAATCCACCATATCTTCCATCATTTGATCTTTAAACTCCAAATTTATGCAAAGAAGTTCCAAAGATCAAGCTACTTCATCAAATCTCTAGCAAGTTTAAGTGATCTTCTTGAGTTTAAATCCACTCAAGTCACTTAGTACTTCATCACCAACTCTTCAAGTTTTCAAGGGTGCCAAGGTGTGGAAAGCTAGCTCAATCTGAAGTCTTAAGCGATCAATCAAAGTCCTATCCTTACTAAGTTACTCCTTTCTTGATTGAAAGCCAAAAGTTGTAAGCAACTTATCACCACCATCATCTCATCTTATTTATTCATAATCTTAACAATTTCATGCTATATATATATAGTTACTATATTGATTCATGATGTACATATACTCAATCACATGTTTTAATTCACATATTGTCGTAAAAGTAACAAACTAGTAAACTAGTCATATTCTACACATTTGAAACCATTAAAACCAGCAACATATGGACTTTCTAACTTATATAATATGGTAAACAAGATAAAAAGGTAGACATAGCAACTTGAATCACCCGAAATGGATAAACAAGTCAAAAGTTATAGTCAAAAGAAGTTAGCGAAACCAAAACGCCAAAATTGTCAAATGGAAGCTGTTTAGGGTCTGATCGTTTTAAAAATGGTATTTCTGGTCCGAATCATCAAAAAGTTAAAACACGAAAGTTGTCCGGAACGATGTTTTCCTTCAATTTATAAGAAGCTCGGACTTTGAAAACGCTTTAATATGCCATTATCTTTCAAATACAGAAACTGCCCTATATTTAGTCTCACAACTATACTTTTGTCACAACTAAAAGCAAACCAAGAGGCCTAATGGCCATAAGCCAAGACCACGGCTATGACTAAGGTCAAGGCTGAGTCTCAAGACCATGGTAGTCAAGACCAAAGTCAAGTCAAGGCCATGGCTAAAGCCTCAAGGCTTATTTTTCTAAGACCGTTAACTAAGGTGATCATTTTTATGAAATGACGAGGACTTGTAAAAACATGATAAACTTATTTATATAACAATCTTCACTCAAAACATATGTTGTATCTACTAAGTGCTACAAAACTAGGGAGCTTCATGTGAGGGGTTTCATTTGAGTAAAACGTATCGACGAGTTGTTGGATTTACGATATAAAGTGTCCTAGCTCTCGAACGCATCGCATGACCTCTGAATTGTGATGGCCCGAACGGTAGTACGATATCTATAAACTAAATACGTTTTCACAACTAGACCATTTGTATAAACGACATACACAAAAACCATGTACTACATCATGATCAACATAGAAACGTATATAGGGTTGTTATTTCTTTAGCATCATTATTTCAAACCTAAGTCGCAACATCCTATTCTAGGTTGCTCGTAGAAGTTCTCACGGCATATCCATCATTCTCATTATACATTTGATATCATTTACTCTGAGGTGAGTTCATAGCCCCATTTTCTATTACTTAATTGTTTTACAAACCCTTGGGGGAGATACATGTTTTATTTTAAATCTAACACATTGCTTTCAAATTATACTTGAATATATTAGTTGCACTAATTACACTATTGCCAAAGTCCCTATTATCATGAACCATTAATCACTTGCGAAAGTGAACGTAATAATGTGGATAGATCTATCGGAATGACAAACCCGTTTGTGTTGACCGGGTAGGCAAACAAACGCACTATATTTGAAGATCCATAGGTTTAATGGCAAATTACCTATTAGGGCATCGGTTACTATTATATGACAAATTCGTTAACGTTTCCGTATCATGAGCTTAGTGCAATAATATCCGCTTTTGTTTTCAAACTATTGGTGTGAGTCTATAGCTTACACTACCAACATAATGTGTTCAACCATCAAACAAACTCTATGAATTCACTCAACCTTTGTGTTGACAGTTTTAAGCATGTATTTCAGGTCCATATTGTACGAGGCTAGCACGGAGGAGCACGAATACTCAAGAAGGCTATAAATTTTATTATCATTCGAAAACCCATTTAATGTATTTTGTAAACCATGAAACTACTGGGACCTCATTTTTGTAAACTCTGATATTTATATAAATCGAATGATAAATCTTTTAAAACGACTTCTTTAGAGTTCGTTTTCTATTGTTATGACTAGCATGAAGTAACACCCAGTTTAAATTCATTACAGTATCACGAAATTGGGGTGTTACACCCACCAAGTTAGGAACTTAGACATTACACCCCCAATTCTTAAGTTCATCCAAACGATAGGTGATCAGTTGGTCAAATCGCACAAGTAGAAAGGGTCGTCAGTTGGTCATATCTTACCCTTCCCGTCTCAGTCCGCTCACCTAGGGTCAGTTGGTCATATGAACTATGCATGCATACACTTAGAAATAATTGTACGGAAGTAAAGTAAACGCAAACAAAACAATTAAGGAATCATAACTAGGCTAGCACCAAAAGGTGCTTAGCTGCTCATATTAATCATGCAAATCAATTCAATATTCAAAGGTACAAAATACATGAATTGAGAGTAAAATAAATATAAAACGCTAATGCTTATCGTAATAAAGTGACTTCTCCCTGGAAACAAATAGATGCTCCTATAGACCTGCCTTGAGCTTTTTCCACGCTCGAGTGTTGTGTGTGGAATGGGATGATTAGAAATGCCGGAATTCGTGGGGTATTTATAGGCCGATCACGGTTCTTACATTTACAACAGAACCAATATAGAGTTACGCCAACCTTCTATTTCTTAAATTAAAATGCACTAGATCCGCCGGGTTACTGACATAACCTAATGAGTGGTTACCAGAAGTCTTCAATAAACTCTGGTTACGTCGTAAGTGATGCAGCAAGTTACGTAAGTATCGTGACGACGTGGAACCTCTTTTGACCTAATGTAGTTACGCCGTAAATCCTCCGAAGGAGTTACGCCGCAACCTTCTGATAAGTTGGCATACTGAGTCACGCAATAGTTACAAATAGAATTTAGAGAAGAGTTACGCTGTAACTTCTTCAAAATAGCATACTGTGATAAATCTTTAGATATGTTTCCATTTCCGCGCCTCTTTAGCTCCAATGCTCATAATTTACCCGAAAGTGGAAAACAATGGAAAACAAGCGTAAATCCATATAAATGATATAAATAACGAGCATTATCGGGGGAAATTGACACTTAATATTCAGGACTATTTGATGTTATCACGTGGGTTAGGCCATTCGAATGCATGCATGAATCAAATATAATCATCACATAAAATAACAAGATTGTCACATGAAATCATAACTAGATCACTATGTTATTCGACCCATATACATACTTCTGTTTGAATCCCTCTTGTCATGTGAATTAATATGTTAAAAGGCACATGAAATCATGTTTTGAATCACCTAAATATTGAATGGAATGATCATGTTAATTCGACCCATATGAACCTGTTTTAAAACCATTTTGTGAATCTGCTCAACCTATGACCATTCGACCCATACATCATGTGTACCTATCTTGTATCGAGCTTAGACCGAATAATAAAACATGCGTATATATTGGCTTAGGTTTGTGTTGTCACATGTAAAGAAAGGGTCTCGGGTTGTCTTTTTTTGTGTCGTGTGGGTTAAAAAGGAACTTGGCATGTCTCGACTAGATTGGCTCATATTAGAAGGTTGTATAAACTTGGTTGGTTTACGATTTCGAGTTGCTAAATGGAATGGGTAGTCGATTAGTTAGGTTTTCAAATAAGGTTTCAATATAATAAAAGTAAAAGGTTAATTTGGTAAATAATTAAACATGGAGGACCTGGTCGTTACAATGGTAAATAAATGGATTAGATTCGTAAAATGAGTAAACTTATGATAATTACACTTTAACCCCTATACTTTGTGATATTTACATTTTAGACCCTCAACTATTGCAACTTGTCATAAATGGACCCTAAACTATAATAATAATCCTTTTCTCCATTTTAACCTAATTTGACATTAAATACATAATAAATGACTAAACCTGCTAATTATGGAAAATGGCTATTTTCGCAAAGTTACTTAATATGGAAACTTACTAAATCGGGAAACCTGCCTAAAATAGAAAGCTGCCTAAAATGGAAAGTTACTTAAAATGGTTAAGTTACTTAAAGTGGAAACTTACTACTTAAGGAAGTTACTATATTTGGAAACTTACTAAAAACTTACTATATTTGGAAACCCTAAAAGACTTAACCGGAATAAAACACTTTAACTAAGTCTAATAAATGAATATCCTTTCACTTCTGTAGATCCCTCGAGGAAGGAGTAATCTTCCGTGTCTTGTGTTTCATCTATTTGTGTATGTCTTTGCTGTTGAATCAGGTACAAATATTCTGACCTTATCTCTTAAGGTTTCTCATAATTCTTTCACAGCTTTTGATATTAGCTTAACTAGTTTTGCCTTTGCTCTGAGCCGTATTATTAGGGTTCCCCTATATGCCTTTGCTATGTTTCCTTAGTTTTGTGAACCTTTTGATATTGAACCTTGCTTTGAACCTTTTACATGAACCTTTAGACAATGACTTTCATTTGACCCTTCAGTTTAGTACCCGAGCCAATTCCTAGCCATGAAGGTAACATGGCCATGTCTTTGATGCACCATTGACATGACTCTAGTATGGTCGAGTGATGTTCCACATCGTCCCTTTTGATATATACATTATGAGCTCAACATTATTATTATTATTATTATTATTATTATTATTATTATTATTATTATTATTATTATTATTATTATTATTATTATGGCCACTATGATTTGTACAGAGGCGTATGGATGCATCATAGATTTGATTTGATTTGCATTTGATATGATATGATATGTTTTGGTGACTGGTGCTGTGTGCAATACACGCCTTTCACAATTTTGGGAGCTAGCTACTCCATGGTTACTTATGATATGATATGATTTGATTTGTTTGGGCTCGTGGTAGTTTACTGATATCTTTCCTTTCATGTCCTTTCATCTTAATTATGCGTCATGTTATTTCCTCAATGCACCATATTCTATATTTCTTGTTATTTGTTTCCTTGATTATTCATTTATTCAGTATCCTTATGTGATGTGTCCGACTACCATATTATACTCCATTTCATTTGATTTGTCACACTCTTATTTCCATTTTAGTTGTCTATCCAGCTTATACTTCGAACTGTCATTACATTCACTTACCGAACCATTATATGATTTTTGGATTCATGTGTTGACTATGTTATTATATGATTTATGTGATTACCCGTTTACCCTGCTATTACGTACCCTATGTGACTACCTGTTTACCCTGCTGTTATATGATTAATATGTGACTATCTGTTACCATGTTACTATGTGACCATTTGATTCGTCTGTTTGCCATGCTAGTATGTAATCATCCGATTTATCCGTTTACATGTATATATTCGTTCAGTTATTTTCGTAGGCTATGATTATCCATTAATATTCTTATCTGCCAATTGTGACTACCATGCTTGCGCTTCTGTTTGGTATTTCCTGATGCTTATGTTGTCTTTCTAGTTGACTTGTTTAGTTGCCATGTTATGTCCTTGTTTAGTTAATTCATTCAATTATGATGTTCATTCTGTATTCCTACCTGATACATGTGGCTACCATGTTTATACTGCTGTTAGTATTTCCGCTGTTTATGATACTTGTTATGTTATTAACTGTGGGTTATCTGACTTGTGTGAGTACTATGCTTATATTCAATTTAATTGCTTCCGCCTACTTATAGATTTCCGCTTGGCTTATATGTATGCTGATTATCTGATTTAATTGTGTGCCATATTTTTGTTAGTTGATTCGCAATAGGAGCCTTAGAGAAGGACCTATATGAGAATCACTAAAGAAAGAAAGGAAGAAGTACTCTCTAGATCAAGTGATCTTTTGTTAGAAGAGCATGAGAGTATATGAGAGAATTAGCAAGAAGAGGGGTGAGTTAGAATGAAGAAATGGCTCTCTATTTATAGGCAAAACTTGCCACTGTTCCCCGGATCCCACGGATCCCTCCCACAAGAGATCCGTCTAGTGTAATCCTAGGGATCCGTGGGAAGCTCCTCTTTGCCCATGGGTTTTTTGGTTATGGGTCATGGGTCATGGGTTGGTCCATGGGTATTTCTTTAGATATAATGTATCTAATGAGTACAATGTATCTAGTCTTGTGGGTATGGGTCAATACCATGGGTTATGGATATGATCCATGGGTTGTGAATTTTACCCATCCTAATAAACTATTACAACAAATGATTTATTACACTAATTTGTATTTAAATGACTATATGTAAATGCTTTACAAAAATAACATGTATCCTTATAATTGTACTTAAGATAACATTATATTTGTTATCAACAAAACACAAAGAGATCGCAAAATATTAATAAACGTTTTTACGGTTTATTTGTATTAACATTACTAATTAAGGAAGTTACTATATTTGGAAACTTACTAAAAACGGAAAGATTCTTGTAAACCCTAAAAGACTTAATCGGAATAAAACACTTTAACTACGTCTAATAAATGAATATCCTTTCACTTCTGTAGATCCCTCGAGGAAGGAGTAATCTTCCGTGTCTTGTGTTTCATTTATTTGCGTATGTCTTTGCTGTTGAATCAGGTACAGATATTCTGACCTTATCTCTTAAGGTTTCTCATGATTCTTTCACATCTTTTGATATTAGCTTGACTAGTTTTGCCTTTGCTCTGAGCCTTATTATTAGGGTTCCCCTATATGCCTTTGCTATGTTTCCTTAGTTTTGTGAACCTTTTGATATTAAACCTTGCTTTGAACTTTTTACATGAACCTTTAGACTATGACTTTCATTTGACCCTTCAGTTTAGTACTTGAGCCAATTCCTAGCCATGAAGGTAACATGGTCATGTCTTTGATGAACCATTGACATGACTCTAGTGTGGTCGAGTGATGTTCCACACCGTACCTTTTGATATATACATTATGAGCTCAATATTATTATTATTATTATGGCCACTATGATTTGTACAGGAGCGTATGGATGCATCCTAGATTTGATTTGATTTGCATTTGATATGATATGATATGTTTTGGTGACTGGTGTTGTGTGCAATACACGCCTTTCACAATTTTGGGAGCTAGCTACTCTATGGTTACTTATGATATGATATGATTTGATTTGTTTGGGCTCGTGGTAGTTTACTTATATCTTTCCTTTCATGTCCTTTCATCTTTTTTATGCCTCATGTTATTTCCACAATGCACCAATATTCTGTATTTCTCGTTCTTAGTTTCCATGATTATTCATTCATTCAGTATCCTTATGTAATGTGTCCGACTACCATATTATACTCCGTTTCATTTGATTTGTCACACTCTTATTTCAATTTTAGTTGTCTATCCAGCTTATACTTCGAACTGTCATTACATTCACTTACCGAACAATTATATGATTTTTGGATTCACGTGTTGACTATGTTATTATATGATTTATTGGATTACCCGTTTACCCTTCTATTACGTGCCCTATGTGACTACCTGTTTACCTTACTGTTATGTGATTAATATGTGACTATCTGTTACCATGTTACTATGTGACCATTTGATTCGTCTGTTTGCCATGCTAGTATGTAATCATCCGATTTATCCGTTTACATGTATACCTTCGTTCAGTTATTTTCGTAGGCTATGATTATCCATTAATATTCTTATCTGCCAATTGTGACTACCATGCTTGCGCTTCTGTTTGGTATTTCCTGATGCTTATGTTGTCTTTCTAGTTGACTTGTTTAGTTGCCATGTTATGTCCTTGTTTAGTTAATTCATTCAATTATGATGTTCATTCTGTATTCCTACCTGATACATGTGGCTACCATGTTTATACTGCTGTTAGTATTTTCGTTGTTTATGATACTTGTTATGTTATTAACTGTGGGTTATCTGACTTGTGTGAGTACAATGCTTATACTCAATTTAATTGCTTCTGCATGCTTATAGATTTCCGCTTGGCTTATATGTATGCTGATTATCTGATTTAATTGTGTGCCATAATTATGTGTGCCATATTTATGTTAGTTGATACGCTGTCTGCTATGCTTGATCACTGTGTGGTTACTTGTTATAAATATGATATTGTTCATCCACTCCTGTGTAACTATGTTTCGGTACTTGTATGTTCAGTTATTTATATGTGCTTATGCATGTTTACTGATGCGTTGCTTTACTTTGGTCATCTTTGATTTCTGTCTCTTCTGGATATCTGTTAAGTTCGTGTTCTGCATGTTCCTCATTGACTCATTGTGCTCGTTTCGTTGCGACCTTGTTATCAGTCTCTTTTGTTTCGTTTTTTATATTTTTTATTATGTTAGCTTTTGTTTTGTCATATCTATTCACTAGGCTTTTTAAGCTCAGCCGCATTTTCTTTTCCATGCGGCAGGTACCAAGTAGGATGCTGGGCTTTGTTGGGCTGAGAGTAGGAGCATTTGAGTGATCCGATCCTAGATTCCCCTATTTTATTGGACTATTTTTGAAGAGAAATTGTTTTGATATTTCATTTCATTTTTTTGACATTTTGGATTTTGTATTTTTCCTTGTAAGTCATTCGTTTATATGACTTGGTATCTTATTTTATAAGACTTTCGCTTGCGTTTACTTTATGTATGTTCTGATTTGACACCATAAGCGTGATACTTCTATCCTTGCCGGGTTGAGGTGTTACAGCTTCTTAGCATTTTATATGAAAAATAGTGTTGGATTTTTTGCTTTATGTGAGGCACACAATAAAAGTCGGGAGCAGTGGGTGGTTTAGAGTGCTCCCGTTTGTCTTTATGTGAGGCGCAAAAAGGGAGCACTTGGATTTTTTGTTTTGTCTTAGGCACACAAGAAAAACCGGGAGCACTTGGTCTTTTAGAGTTTGTAATTTTTTTTCTCACTTGAGGCGCACAAGAAAAGTCAGGAGCACTTGGTCATTTAGAGTGCTCCTGAACCTTTTATATGAAAAAGTCAAGCGCACCTAATCAGAATCCATAAATGCGCCTGCCTAAATTACCATATATTTTGCCACATGGCTCACATCTAACGCTTAGTTTACCAATGTGGTCCGTCCATTTTTGTATTTTGGTCTCTTAAACTGTCCATTTAAGAAAATTTCTCTTTAATTTAAGTAACTATAAAAACTTAAAAAGGCTATAGTGAGGGGTTGGAGACCAACAATCCGTTGCAGAAACTCTAAACTTTTGTCGCTAAACTTGTCGCTAAAATTTAACGAGGCCCTTTTCGTGATGGAATATATCTGTCACAATTCCGTTGTTGAAGGGCTTAGTGACAAATAGCGATGCAAACTGTCGTTGCCGATGCCTGATTTTCTAGTAGTGGCATTATAGCCACATTAGCATGTTGAGACGTGGGCATGGTTTTGGAACAATAGTAGTGAGATGAGCGATTTCTTGAAAAAAAAATAAAGAAAAAATAAAAAGGATGGAAGATAGGGGTAAGGGTGAAATTATTAAGGAGGGGGTGGGGGTGGGGGGAAGTTAAGTTGCGAGAGAAGAATGAAGGAACATACAAGACAGAGAGAGGACGAGGGTGAATTTATAAAGACGGTAAGAGTTTGTGTTACGTTACTATTTGAGAATAAAACAATGTACATAGTTGGATTAATAACAGGACTTTAGGTATGTGTTTTGGTAGATTAGTAGTGAAAATCTTCTAGTTTAAAAAAAATATATATATATATGATATAGATATCACTTAAATCACGGTCGGTGTTCAATATCCAGAATGTGTACAAATTTAATAAGTTTAGGTGATAACAGAGTGCTCTAATAGCAGTTTCTTCATAAAGTGATACTGTATATGCTTCAAGAAAGACCAAAGATGCAAACTTGAGCTATGAAGACTATGTATGTACCCAGGGCCGGCTTTAGAGGAGTGCAAGAGGTGCGATTGCACAGGGTCTCCGTTTGACGAGGGCCACCAAATTTCATGCACTTCTATTATATATATGAACACAATATAAGACTCGAGCTTAATTAACTCATGCGCTACTTATACATAGATATATTATGTGTGTGGTTCAGGGCCTCTTTGTGGTAATGACACAGGGCCACTGAAATCCACGAGACGGCCCTGTATGTACCAATTGCTACATCAAGACAAATATTAACCAACTTGCTAGTGAAACCATGCAAATTATGTTATAACAACAGCACATGTTGCGCATCTAGTTATAGAAAACTATTTTAGAAGTAAACACATTTTTCTCCATTCCTTTCACAAATAAATAACCATCTTCCTACAAAATCAAATGTGGCTTATTTAGCTAAGTTGCAAACTTGCAACATGAAAGTTCGCTGCTTCACTAACTCGCCTCATTACAGATATAACTCGCACATCCATAATATACATAGTATCTAATATTGTAAATCTTGTCAAACCATAATAAAAGGGGTAATTATGAAAATACACCTTTTGCTCAAGGTGTCAAAACTTTCTAGTAAAAAAGTTGGGGTATTTTCAAAATAGACTTTGAGACTTGCGACTTTTTCCTTCCAATCTAAGAGTGCCAAGTGTCATTCCACTTTTCAGAACCCAATCATTGAAAGTTCCTTTTCGTACCTATGACTTTTAATCGACTTATATCCAGCGACTTTTTAAGATTCAAGCGATTTTTTTTGTTGATATTTTCGAGGAAAAAGTCAAACTTTGGAAAGTATTATTTTATTCCTTTTGCTCCTTCTCAATGCTGAGCGACTTAAGCAAATTAATTTGAGTGGTTTTTTAAAAAGTGTACTTTTGTACTGTTATCCTTTTTTTTACAGAACTGTAAAATACTTTTTACTTAAGCGTTTTTTTTTCAGCGCTTTTTCATATCACATATCTTTCATAACCTTTATTCAATGAATTAGAATAACACATACATTACAAAATACTCCTACAAGTCAAGAACTATCCGTCTTCTCGAAATCCGGCAAAAAAATGTTTCAGATTCGGTATGTATTTCTATATTCATATATATAAATTGTTAGATCTTTGTTTTTTCCGTATTTTATTTGAAATTAATCATTTTAAAGACCCCTCCGTCTCTAAATAATGTTTTGACTTTTGCGTTTTTTGTTCAACTTTGACCTTAAATATCTTTATTTTTGTTATATAATACTTGATGCAAAATATATGAATGGATTGAGTTTTAAATGTATATTTATTGGTATAACTTTCATCAAGTATTATATAACGCAAACAAAATCATTTAAGGTCAAAGTTGAACAAAAAAAACCGCAAAAAGTCAAAGTGGACATTTATTTAGGGACGAAGGTAGCAGTAGTTTTGCAACAACAATTTAGTTTATTTAAGTTAGCAAAAGGTTTTTGATTGTGTTGGGGTTTTTAATTTATCTGGTGTCTGGAGATATGATGCTTTGTTGTTGTACCTTTTGCAATAAATGCATTAAGGAATGAAGTAATATATGATATTTATTACAAAATTGTAAAATATGCTTGGATGATTGAATGCAGCTTTGTTACTCCCCTTATATGTAATTAAGTAGAATATGTTTTTGATTTTATTTTCTTTTATTTATTTATTTATTTTATTTTATTTTTTCATTTGTAGGAATATGAGGCGAAAATCATCATCAGAAGTAAGCCAAACTACTTTTCTTTAATAAAATCCAAGTTGGATAAAAAACGAAGGAAGTTGTTTCGGGGAACATGTTTCGGTAAATGGTTGGACCTTTCTTATTTTGACCAAGAAGCACATATGATAGATTATATTTTACAAAAGCAATGTTATCCGAATGAAAATCATTATGATATGCCGATTGTATATTATATTGAAGACCGTCCCCTACATTTCGGTCGTCCAGAGTTTTCGCTTATCGCTGGTTTTCATTTTGGAAAAGTAAGTTTTGAAAAATATGGATCTGGACACCTCAATTTTAGGTCAAGGGTTTTCCCAAAACGTCCAGGTTCAAAAATTACAAACTTAGATATTCTTGGCCTAATTGAGGATGAAGAGGCATTTGGTATCATATGCTACGAAGATCCAAGACGTCTTTGTCTATTGTCAGCTTTGGAGGTTATCTTCATGGGCAGATTATTGGTTCAGGAAGTTGATGATTCTCTCATGCGATTAGTTGAAAACCTAGATGATTGGGATGCCTTTCCATGGGGAGAGCATATTTGGAGGCATTTGTATGATGAAATTTTGGATGTTGCGGATCAACACAAGTGGGATTTCCTTCAAGGTATTAACAAAGACCACAAGTTTGTTCCAACCTATACACTGTCAGGATTTGTTTGGCCTTTCTATGTTAATATTTTATATATCAATATACACTGGAGTCATTTTATGTATCAATATTTTATATTATTATTTTTTATTGAAATTGCAAAATCCGTATAGATATGGATACTGGAGTCATTTGAAAGAAGCATTCTATGGTGGAATAAAGTTCCTGATATTATGCCAAGAGGAGTAGCGTGGTCAAAGAATACACCCTTCAAAAGATCTGATTATAAGTTTCTTTTTGGAAAGGTAAAAGTATTATTTAAATTTTTCTTATTAATGCAATCTTTTATTCTACATTAATGCAATCTTTTATTCAACATTATTATTTGATTTTAAGGATTCCAATCTGTTAAAGAACTTACATCGACAATAGCTGAGAGGAGATCCGATTGGTATATAAAGTTTACGGCGTTTTTCCATGATTACATTCCTAGAACTCCACCAGTGAAAACCACACATCTTTACGACGAGTGGTTGAAGAAGATGGCCGCAACACGCAAACGTGGCAAGACTGAAAGGAAACATTTACCTATTATACGCAGAGTGAGAGCAATATAATAGAGATCGCGATAACACGGATGGTGTTATTACAGAGTTAAATAAGCGTTTGTTCAAACTCGAGACAATTATTCATGTTATTTAAGCTTTATATTCTCCTCATATACCCATCAATAATCACCCGACTACTGATAATAATATACTTCCTTAATATTTTGTATCATTTATTTCAGGTTCTTGCTCGAGAAAGAAATGGGGTAATATATCCTTTTTTGTTGATTGTCAATACGTTTGCACCAAATTTACAAAACAGCCCCTCAAGTATCCATTATCGTGAACCGCTAGCAGTGGATTGAAAACCACTAGCGTGGTTTCATATACTCTAGCAATGGATACACCAAATTTACAAAACGTACCATTCAAGTATCCATTATCGAAACCCTGCTAGCAGTGGATTGAAAACTACTATTCGTGGTTTGAAAGACTCTAGCAGTGGATACATCAAATTTTCAAAACAGGCCGTTAAGTATCCATTATCAGGAACCTGCTAGCAGTGGATTGAAAAC
>OU343222.1:258272025-258422145 GCA_910596185.1 Chrysanthemum makinoi | reverse complement strand
AAATGCTTCAAACACATCTTCACAACAACAACCTCAACAAAAATCAATTGGTTCCATACAACAACAATGCTCAAGCATATGTCGCTGGAAGTTTAATCGGGAACTGATCCGCTCAAGCATTGCAACAAGTATTTGCTATGATTGCTAATGCCTTTAGCCGTTATACCAACAAATCCAACAATCGTAGATTGCTCCTCATCTAACACACGGACTCAAGCTTTGTGAACAATGGACGGTTGAAGTTCGTAATCGCGGATTATGGTCGCGATGGGCGGTGGTCAAGGGTTTAATGTCGCGGGTAGGAATAACAACAGAGCTCAAGTGGTGGAACAAGGAAATGCTCAAAATGGGTTGAATGGTCTTCGATGCTACAACCGCAATGAGAAGGACACTGCTAATGCATGCCCAAAGCCAAGGACTAAGGGCGCGCTTATTTCAAAGAGGCTCTTCTTTGGCTCTTAAGGATGAAGTCGGTGGAACTCTCACGCATAAAGAACGAGCTTTATGGCAAATGCCGACTCAGATGATGATATGGAGGACTTGCGTGCCAATGCGTACCAAGTATGTTGATGGCTAATATGCAGAGTTACACATGAGTGACACAGCCCGTGTATGACAATCGATGGCTTGTCTCGTGCAAATTTAACAAACCATATTTATCTCTCGATCTCATATCTCCGCCAACATTCCATCCCAAGGCTCAATGTTCAAAATGAGTCATCCACATCTCATTCGACGATTTTCAACTAGACCCCAGAGTTATATTTGACGATCAAGATGACCAACGGGTTTCCCTTGATAATCAAATTGACTCCGTGGTCATACTTGAGGATCTAAATAATGATCATGTTGTGACTCACGTTGAACAGGATGAACCTTTGCCCCATCCAGATCTTGTTCTCTTATTTCAAGACCAACAATCCCAAATTGTTGCATGTGTTGCATTAAATCAGGACTTGAAAAGTAAAAATGCACTGTTAACAAAAGATTTTGAATGTTTACAAAAGCAACTCAACTTTTTCAAAACTCAAGAAAAACGTGAAAACGGTTTTGAAGCGACCTTTGCCAAATCTTATCAAAACGAAAAATATTTAGAAGACAGTGATGCGATCTAGCCGCCAAGAATGCTTTGTTGTCCAAATAGAACAATCAAACATGAATAAAAAGCAAATTAACGCGCCTCACCTTGAAAATCAAAAAGCTAAGGCCGAAGTTGTTAACTTGTCAAAAACACTCGCGATACAAAAAGCATTCGACGAAACGAATAGATGATCATCTTGAAGAAATCATCGGCTTGCAAAACAAACTTAAAGAGTTTAAAACCGTTGTTTACAAACATGGCGAGTCGGTCACAACCATTGAAAAGTTTACTTTAAAACCAAATCCAAATGGATATGGACCGAATCTTGCCGATTACAAACCTAAGCTTTCAACCAAAACAAAACCAAATCCACGAAGTTTCCAAGCGTAATATAAAATTGATAATTTCGTATGAATGTTGTTGAATATCATCGCCAAGAGGAATTAGATGCGTAAGACGAGAGTCGATCAAAATTAAAAACTGTTGCTTACAACAAACCTTTTAATTATTCTAAACCGTCACTTTCGCACACACCAACGGATTCTTCTAACACACCAAGAGTTATCATCGTAACACCGAAGTCTTCTATTGTTAATCCCAACTTTGCACAAACTTATGGTCCTTTACCTTCCATTAGTGAAGTAAATTCACAACCCAAAATCGAAAAATTCTTAGATATTTTGACATTTTCATGGCCGACCTCAAAATTTTACAACATGAGATAGAATATCGATCTGAAATCAAAGTTGAACATTTTCAATCGCCTCGGGCGCGAGAACAAAGAGACATTTTTCAGAAAAATCTTTTACCTAATGTTAAAAACTTGAAAAGTTGTGCAATTGCTCGGAAAAGGATTTTCATAAGGAACTTGGGGTCATGAAAACGCTGAAAACGTAAACATCTATTTCAAATACTAAACGTAAAAAGAAAATGTTAAGAAAAGATGTTGATCGACTCTTGGAAGATGTTATCTGTATGGATGTTCAAAATGTTGTGTTATTGAATTCTTGTCATATGCATTTGATAATATCTCTGATATCGTTTTCGTGGTAAATGTTGAGAACACCGATAATGTGCTTGACGAGTCCTTAAAAGTTGAAAATAAACGATTGTCAAACGAACTTTCAAATGCAATACGCCGCCTTAATTGGTGTCAAAAAGATATTCATGATCAACAACTTGTTTTTCAAAACAAAATCAACCAGCCATGCGGCAAAACCTTCGATTCTAAAATTGAGCAACTGGATGATCAAAACGTGTCTTTCAAGTGTCAAATCTCAAAATATGAACAAGAACTTGTAAAAGTTAAAAGGAATATGGTGTCATATTTGATTTACTTAAAAAGACTCGTGATGAAGCATCAAATGAACTTGATCATTATCTTGCACACACTAAAGAAGTTATGCATTTTGCCGGAAATGTTCGGTCCGAAAATCAAGATCTGATTCACACTATCATCAAGTTAAGAGGAATGTTAGGAAAGTATGAACAACTTCCGCCAACAATCATTAAGAGATTAGCCCCGTAACACTTAGTACTCATGCACCTAGAATCTCTACTGCCAAATCACAAGTAGCTAACGTGCTTCCTTCTATCTAAACAGAATAGTTGAGCCTTTTCCAAACGTCCCGACTTCACGCCTAAGAGCACTCAATCGAAGAATAGGAAGTTGCCACCTAAGAAAAGATCAATAAGGAATGCTAAAGTAGAAGAACACCCTAGGACTCAATAACACTACTGCTCCACTATAGATATTAAGGCCCGCAAATGTAATAGAAATAGTGATGTAACGAATGCTAAACCGTTAAGTACTTTTGATATTCAGTCCGATGCACCTTGTGTTATTTGTGGTAAAAGTATGAATTCTGATTGCCATGATAAATGTGTTGCTAAAGCTATAATCTCTCGCTTAAGGAATCCTAAGAACCGGAATACCTCTAGGCCAACTAATCTTTCTAAGTCTCTGCTTGGTAGACCGCCATCTTTAGATTCTAAGAAACGATTGCTTCCCTCGTAGCTCCAGCTTTCACCTCCTAGGAAAGTAGTACCACCTAGTGAATTCACTAAGACTAAAGCAAAGAGTAGTTATAGATGGCGGAAATGGATATATAACACACTAGGATTTAAGTGGATACCTAAAGCTATTGATGTGTGTATATCTACTATATCTGCTATGGAACCCTCTAACATTTCGGGTTCCACATCTACTTCTATTCCATCCGTCGCCTCGGTGTAATGCAGTGATACGATCATTCTCTCGATTGTTGATAGCGGATGTTCCCGACACATGACAGCAATCTTAAACTGTTATCAAACTTTATTGCAAAGTTCATTGGCACCGCCGTGTTCGAATGATCACTTCGCAACTATCATGGGCTACGGAGACTATGTCAATGGGAACATCGAAATTAGCAGGTTTACTATGTGGAAGGCCTCGGTCACAACTGCTTTCAAGAGGTCAATTTTGTGATGGAGATTTGGAGGTTGCTTTTGGAGAAAAACTTGTTTCATTCGTGATCTACAAGGAAATGACCTTATGTCTCGCTCGCGTAATTCTAGTCTCTACACTATCTCTATGCAAGACATGGTTGCTTCCTCTCCCATTTGCTTACTTCTAAGGCAACATCAACAAAATCCTGGCTATGGCAACGCCGCTCTCACATCTAAACTTTCAAACCATCACCAACCTTGCTAGACACAAACTAGTTGAAGGACTCACCATTCCGGTATTCAAAAGATCACCTTTGCTCAGCCTGTGAACAATGGAAAAGCACTCGTGCTCATTTCTTCAGCGTGGAACACGCCTCAACATGTGCTTCATCTTCACATGGATTTGCTGCCGCCCTGATGCCAAGGCAAAATGGCAAACGCTTACATCTTAGTAATTGTTGATGACTACTGACATGGACTTGGGTCTACTTTCTTCGTAGTAAAGACCAAGCTCCACAAATGATCATCACCTTCTCTCAAAAAATGCCGTGTTCGGGCCCCAAACACCGCCGTAATCATCGAACGTACAGCAAAGTGAACTCAATTTGTTAACAAAACCCTTCGTGAATTCTATGAGAAAGTGGGAATTCAAAGATCAAACATCTATTGCACGTACACCAATGTAAAAACGGAGTTGTTGAAAGATCTAAAACCGAACGTTAGTGGAAGCCGCAAGAACAATGTTAATAAATGCTAAACTTCCAGATACTTATGGGCGTAAGTCGCATCTATCGCATGCTATACTCAAACCGCTCTATGATCACCAAACGCCACAACAAAACACCTTTCGAGCTTGTCCATAACATAAAACCGAATCTAAAACACTTTCATGTATTTGGATCTCTTTGCTATCCGAATAATGATCGTGGATGATTTGGAAAGCTCAAAGCCAAAGTCGACATTGGAGTCTTTATCTGACACCGTGATAATTCCAAAGGTTCCGAACGGAATCGTCATACAAAATGTGTGATGGAAACGATTCATGCTCATTTCGATGAACTTACCGAAATGGCTTTGAGTATAACAGGAACCCGGTCACAACCGCTTAAACTTCCTCAAACCCCATCATCACCGAAGAAAGCCCTCAGCCTTACCTCGTCACCAAATGGAAAGGTTATTTGCCTCACTGCTCGGACGATATTGATGAACGTGCTCGTGTGTATCCGCCGTTTCACCGCACAACCCCGATAATATTCCTATATTCGATACACTGCTACAACAATCATCTTGAAGAAGCACCTACACCCGCTTGACTCCAACACAACCAACACACCCGCCAACAATGATGAACCACCGATGATATTCTGAATGAAATACCCCACCGCAGATTTTGATCCAAATCGTTCTTCAACCCGTTTGCTAATGAGATCGCCGCACCGATGTCGCGAATCTTCCACAAACCATTTGAATCCTCGACCGCACAATGTATACCAACATCAACCTCACACATAGATGGACAAAAGACCATCCTCGAAAACATTATTGGCAACCGAATCAACCGGCCGTTACGAGACAACGCCTTCACACAGACGGTGAACATTGCATTTATGCACTCACCGCCTCGCCAATTCAACCTAAAACATCAAAGACGCAATGACAAAAGACAACCGGATTGAATCCATGCAAGAAGAACTCAACCAATTCAAACGTCTTGAAGTATGGGAACCTTGAAAGACCAAGAGTCTACGCCATTGGTCTAAAATGGATTTGGAAAAACAAATTGATGTCAAGGAACGTCATCCGAAACAAGTCACGCCCGTCGCTAAGGGTTATCGCCGAAAGAGGGATTAGACTTTGAAGAATCTTTTGCTCCGCTGCTCGCCTTGAGGTCGTTCGATATTTCTAGCATCTCGGCTCATATGAATATAACGGTCTATCGATGGATGTCAAAACTCGCTTCTCAATGGACAACTTAAAGAAACGGTTTATGTCACCAACCGATGGATTCGTTGATCCGAAGCTCGAATCATGTCTACAAACCTAACAAAGCTCAGATGGTCTCAAACAAGCTCCTCGGGCATGGTACGATAAGCTATCATCTTTCCTCATTGCAAATAATTTCACCAAAGGTTCGGTTGACCCAACTCTTTTATACAATATCACGGGGAACATATCTTAATTGTTCAAATTTACGCGATGACATCATTTTGGGTCTACACATAAAAGTTTTCAATCGCAAAACTAATGAAGAAAAATTTGAAATGTCCATGATGGGTGAACTTACATTCTTTTCTGACCGCAAGTTCATCAATCACCCCGTGGTATTTTCTTGAGTCAAATATGCCCTTGAATTGTTAAACAAATTTGGAATGAAAACCTGTGACACCTATGCCACACCAATGGCTCATACCAAGAAGTTAGACGCTGATTTACATGGGAAATTGGTGGACCCTACAAAATACCGTAGTATTATGGGGTCTCTCATGTATCTAACAGCCTAGCAGACCGATATTGTCTTTGCCGCTTATCTATGCTCCGTTATCGCCGCGACCAATCAAACCCACCTCTCTCGAGGCTAAAAGAATCCTCCGATACATAAAGGGAACCATTAACTGGGGATCCGTATCCGGCAGGATTCGGTTTTGAACTAATCGCTTTTCGATGCCGACCACGCAGATGCTTAGACTCACGGAAAAGCACTTCGTGAGCTTTACAATTTCTGGTGATAAATCGTGTCTTGGCAATCGAAGAAGCAGGATTGTACATCATCGCATCAACCAAGGTAATATGTAGCCAACCGCATGTTGTGCTCAAGCCATCTGGATGAGAACACAACTCAAAGACTATGGTTACGTATTTGACGTAATCCCGATGTATTATGCGACAATCGGAGTGCAATTGCAATCTGCAACTCGGCCAAGACTCGAAATCAAAGCACATCGATCTTCGATATCATTTCATCAAGGATCACGTGAATGTACGTTGAATTATATTTTATGGGTACGAATACCATTATGGCATCTTCTCACCAAAGCCTTGCCTTCCCCTAGGTTTAATGAGTTGGTCCACCGGATTGGTATGAGGTGTTTGACTCAAGAGGAATTGATGACTCCTAAAAGCCTTAAAACCTGTCAAACATCAAAACATCTTTTGTAAATACTTTTTCAAAAACAAAATACAAAATTATAAAACCTGATAAAAACAACAAAATATTCTTCTAATCTACTTTTCTTTCAACATTGCAAGTACATTTTTCAGTCAACACTTTTAATCTTTCAAAACAAGATTTTTCCGATCAAGTGTCAGGGGAGAAAATAAACTTATTAACCGCTTCAAATCATCCGTACTTGCATGTTATCACATCCTGTTGATTCTTTTACAAATGGTGGTACATTTTCTGTTCAAAGACACTCCTAACTTTAATTTATAACCTTTCATTATTTTCTCAAGTCAGGGGGGTGTTGCCATGTTTCTTTCCAAAATCTTCGCTTGGGTAACCAAAATGGAAGTTAAAAGGCTTTGTTGAAAATGGAAAAGGTGGAGGACCAAACTCCAAAACCATAAAAGTCATTTTGATAAACCTCCACCTAACTCTTTATACTCATTTATTACAAAATACCTAAAAGAATCCTACTTAATAATAATAATAACTGCTAAGAATTTGGTTGATCATCATGTAAGTTGTTTGTGTAAAACATGTTTCTAAGCAAAGGTTTTAATTTCATTCAAATCCTACGGCTAAACGCTTTTCTTTACAAGTGATTATGTGTTCTACGATAAGCGTATGAACACACAATCATTTTGTGTATGATTGTGGTAAAATGATTTGTGTCAAAACGTTCAAAATACATCAATGATACCATTTTTACCATCAAAATCCACCCGTAAAACACGAATTGATGATTTTTGAAAATTAGGGTTTATGAGTCGAATTGGGTATTTTCGTATGTGAAGTGTTTTGGTCAAAAGGATTGTTGTGTTATGCTCTTGTATTATTGAATTGATGATTTCCAAGGTCTATAACCACCCAGAAACACGAATTGGTTAACAATTTGAAATTAGGGTTTAAGGTTCTTGAGATTGGGTATTTTGATTCACATGCAAATTAAGTGTTAAAACTTGGTCATTATGCTCACAACATCTAAGATATACCAAGAAAACTTTGGTGCATATTCCATGGCTAGATCTCTTTACGCCGTAGATTTAGGTTTAGGCTACGCCGTATGTATTCTACGCCAGAATCGTTAAATGAGCTAGTATGTTGAAATCTGTGATAAAATGATGTTTTGTGTTAACTTTGATGATTTGATAAACTTATTTCAGGCTTGTTACTCGTGAAAATCAGAATCAAGGTCATTTGCACTCTACGCATAAGGATTACACTACGCGTAGTCATGTTACGCGTAAGAATAACTTACGCATAACCACGCCGAAGGTTCTACAATGACTACGCAGTATCCTCGTGAAGGATATGCATAAACAGTGACCTCTATGCATAAGGTCAACTCTTACGAGTAGCCTTACGCGAAGGTATAAGTTAATATATGCCTACGCATAAGCTTTACGCATAAGGTCCTCTTTTTTTCCTACGCGTAACACTTCTACGCGTGTTAGATTCTACTCTTACTGTAAGTTCACGCTTAAGCATATATCATTCCTGTCTACGCATAACTTTGCCAAAACTACGCTTAACCCTGGATTGACCTTCATGATGAATTGTTACTTGTACAAACTTGTAAATAAACTAATCATGTCATCACGAATCCTAAAATGTCACTAATAAACTGAAATCGTTTGATATGTTGTGAACAATAAGTGATAAAATAAACTTTAAAACTTAAAGTTAACTAACTCACGAAACATTTCACGACGTCATTGGACTATTGAATATACAAGTGACTTAGGACTCGTAACAATCATTGACACTGTTCACTCAATAACTAGACAATAAGACCTTCTGTTGACTAACATTATGTCTTTCGATATGTTGGTTCTTTTGGCTAATGTTATCTCAGATCACGACATGGCTCAACAAATGAATATGGATGCACCTGAAGTTCTCTCCATTGCTGATATCTATCCTCATGGCTATCCAATGAAGATAGGAAAGAATAATCTCCGTGTTGACTTTGACAACCTCACTTGCTCAATCTTCGTGTTTAATTGCTATTGACATTCTGAGGACTCATCCGTGACGTCAGACATGCTTTCACACTCTGCAACTGTTCTGAGATCTACATCCAACAGCCTGAACACTATGGAAAGGGTCAAAGGACAAACCGTGTGACGGTGACTCAATCACAAACAAGTCACCATTACACCTGCAGACTTAAGTGGTCGTTCTCCTAATTCCTGATGTCGATCCAACCAAACTATATGCCACACCTGGCCAAGAGCTCACTCTCCAATTCTTAATCAATATCGGTTATGACGAGGCTACAGAGTAATCACCAAGCACTCACGTAGAGCTTAAGAGTATTCCTCAACCCGAGAACACTCTACATGATCATCATCACCAAGTTCTGTTTCGGTCGCGGATACTATGAGCACCCTAAACTCATAGAACTGCAAATATTCTGGGCATTGGTCAACAAGAAACACATCGCTATCGAAGCTCGGATTTGGGATGACATGATGTCATTTCTCAACAAACTTGGCTCAAAGATTCCCTACATCGGATATACAAAATTGTTGATCCGAGAGCACTTGACTTCATCCCGACATTCCCAAGAGGCTCAATGACCCCAACAATCACGACATGTTGACGGAACCCATTCTATCTCGTTAGAATCAGGAAACGCCTACAAAGAAACAAGGTGTTGTGCTACCGATTTCCTTCTAACCGAAGATGTCGAAAGCTCAAACGCATAAAAAGGTATCCGAAGCAAGTAGACAAGGCAAAGTTGGTCATCCTTCGATAAAAATCTTCGAACACCCGTAAGGAGAACCAAAGAGGAAGATGCATTGTATGGGATTCATATTGGCCCTAACGCCCGAAGAATCTACTTTCATGTAAGCTTCCGCCTGGTTCGTAAGTCTCTAACATGCAAAGGTATAGTTCTAAGGATATCGTGGCCATCAAACACATTGATCTCAAGTCTAAGTGGGACTATTCATTCTTAAAGAATATCATAGTCAAACGACAAGATGAACAGGACTATGGATTCTCCGAGCCTGACTTTGAGAACTTGTCCCTCAACGACATCGAAGACATGTACCTTGCCAAGGTACAGTGGTCGTGATGAGACAATTCTCGACCGGGTTCAACGTGAATTTATCAAGTCGGTTCATCTTCATTAGACGATTGTGATCAAAGAACGCGGTTGAAGATATCCAGATGGTGTTGAATCTTATCAGACGCTGTGTCAACCTTACTCCTCCAATGCTTACTCTTCCCGATCTCAATCGCCTACCTCAATATACGCCATCGCCAAACCTTTCGAGTTGTTTACCGCAGGAACTTCAAAGAAACCGCTTAATGGCGGTGTAAAGATCTTCTAAATTCGGGATCATACTTTGAAGCCGGTTAGGGACGATTAGCATACAGGTGAAGGATATACGCCTAAAGTGGATCTCGTAACCGGAATTCTCGTGAAAGGAGGGATGTGAGAAGGATCATCACCATGATTGATGAACGTTGTTCGAACGGGATCGGCACGCATGAATTGGAGAGCTATGTTGGTGGTCGACCCAGAGAAACATCACCGCTTTCAACGCCTCACGCACTCGGGAACATCATCGCACTCCCTAAGTAATCTCCCTTGAATTGTTTCCTGCATAATTTTGGATGTATGATATAATATGTCTATGGCTTGTGCACACATAACAGTTTACAACCCGTAATTGTCAAGAAAGGACCCTCGTGGTACGCTTCCTGTGCCACAATCCTTATAAAAGGAGCGAAAGCTTCTTACTTTGAGTAAAACCTATCAAACCTTTCATTTTTCAAGGTTTTGCTCAAAAGAACAAGTACTTTCCTTAAGACTTTCAAAACCTCAACCGCTTATATCACTTGTTGAGGGGGGAGATTTGAAACTTTGTTCACAAATTGTTCACAAGGGTCATTCTTCCCAAGAACACTTAAATGGTCATATTTATTCTCAAACGCTTCAAAATAACACTTTAATATGCCATTTTGAGGGGAGAAAGGTGTGATAAGAAATATGTTGTACAAAATGCAAATGAATCAGTAACCTTTCGTGACTTAACCAACTAATTGACGGTACTCAAACTGTTAGTAACTCAAAATACTGGCCCGGACGGTAATAATTTCAAGCTAGTTCGCTAGTGATGTAAACGAGTCTCGCAAAGGACTTGTCTGAGTAGAATGTACCATTCGAGAAACTCTTGATAGACATGAACTCTGACGGGTTTGACAACCTTCCAAGGCTTGTCTACACCTTCAAGGTAGTTATTAGAGCTAGTTGTCACCTAAAAGCCGACAATGTAACTCTTAACTATGCAAAACGTAACCGTCTCTCGGGGATTGTCTATCTTCGTGGATCAATTCAAAAGTGCGCTTCTTTCCTCACACGTGCATTTAACCATTAAAAACTATTAAGCACATGTGGAGGGGGAGTATTTATGCAAAACATCATCTCTCAAAATGGTTCAAACATGTTTTTCATTAACAAACCCTTTGAGAGACATTTTTCATACAAGGGTTTTAATGGCAAAATAGGTTAGTCATGGAGTTATAAGGTGACTAAGGTTAGGAATAACCGCCCTATGATCCGCCAGAGTCGGGGATCTACCCAAGGACACTACCATTAGTTAGTATTAGAAGTCCTTAGGTATGATTGTAAAAAGGAGAAAATGAGAATCGGAGAAAGAAGGAGTTGAAGAATTAAAAAGAAATGCAAAGAAAAGGGTGAAAAGAAATAGCCCTCCGGATTATTCAACTTAGGGCGCATAATCGGTTCAATTCATATGCTACTGGTTGTCACTTAGTGACGCCGGTATTGAAGATTAAAAGTCGCCATGGACCCAGTGACGCATGCACTAAACCTTCTTATCCACTCAAGTTTCTCTCAACAAGCTTGTTTCATTCTCACAGGGAACCCTACTGCGAACTATCTTTCCCTAGAGATTGCTGGTATTGAAGAAGGAGACCCTCTCCCTAGTCTCCGCTCCAGAAAACCAAAACGCACTATTGAGTCTAGAGCCACGAGATTCATCAAAAGATTCTTGGAACACTTGACATTTAATCACTTGATGATCAACTAATAAGATCATGCTGGTTCATATCGAAGTCCTTCACGATCTTAGCAATCTGTCGAGAACATTTATGAGAGGTTCACATCCTGTGATCCCCTCGATTGAATGGAAACCGCTGGTCAACATCAAAACGTACCTTGTCACAGTGTCACTCGTAACTCCCCGTGGATTACGCTGGAGTGTGTCTCAAACGGTCTCATGCCGAAATGAGGTGATGCTTCGTGTACCTCACCGACTCATCTCAACAGTAGATACTTCGCATCGCGTTATCTCACTTGTGGGACTCCAGTTCAGAACGCCTTTGTAAGAATTAGAGTTGTGTTTTCACACTATGCCGTTAACACTCCTCGGTTCAAACTTGTAAGTGCCGAAACCGCTTATTACTAACCGTTGAAATGTTTTCTTCTTATGGAAGCTCTGATGGGGATGATCGTGGTTGATTCTTCTCATGCTCACGCCAACATCATCACTAATGGAAGTTCTATTCAAAAGCAACACAATCATTTAATGATTCTTCACAAACCAAAGAATCTACAAAGTTAAAGACTTAAAGAACTTCATCAAGATTGAATTCCAACGCCAAAGAGCGTGAGCATGTTGAAGAATGACGTGAAGACACCGGAGCAACGGCGCACTCCGAGGCAGCATCATGTGCATTGCATACAACATACTATCACTCTCACCACAAAGAACAATGATCAAAGAACAAAGTTAAAGATGACGCCAAAGCATAACCTGCTCAAAGATAACTATCTCTACATCGGGAGATTGTTCAATCAAGGCAATTCTTCTCACAAGAAAGAAGAATGTCGAAGACGCCATCGCTACTAATTACATCAACGCTTTCACCGCTTCATTCATATATACTTGAGGGGGAGATTGTTGGAATCACTCCTAAACAGGATTTCAAGTATTTATATTTCATATGTAATAGGTAGCTTTATTATGGCCTTTATGTTTGTTTAAGGTCAAGCTTATGTAGAAGGCCCATAAGCTTGACCCAAGCCCAATAAGGATAGGAAGGGAACTAGAGTGTTGCCCCCAATAGCTTCCTCCTATAAATAATTTGTAAACCTTCATTTGAAGGTTGATTGTTCAAGTTTTTCTTTTCACTATACCTACGATAACCGGTCATATTATTCTTTGTGTGTGTGTTAGATCTTGTTCAATCGCCTCATCTCCTTTCTTATAAGCTTGTGTTGTAAAACTAGTGACCTAACATAGGCACCTAGTCCTTAACATAGGTTAACATCATTTTTAATTAAGCATATTAGGATAATTAAGAAAGCCCGTTAGATGATGTAGATTTGAAAAACATTATCCCCCTCAATCCATGACTCATTTTATGAAATGTTTAAAAGCTACAAGTCATTGATTGAGTTTGCAAATTTAATAAAACTCAAACTGATTGTTGTTAAAGCAACTCATTTTACCACCATTTTTTGGAAAACAACAAATATTTTTCTCAAGAATTTTAGACTGAAAACATTTGTAGAACAAAGAATCCTTTGACATACTTTCCTCAAATTGTTTAGTTTTAGGATAAGTGCACGAATATTTTGGAAAGTTCAAGTGCAACACTTTCCTTACTTTAAAGAGCGGGTTGCTATCAGAAATAATAGCAAGCCATAGTTTAAGCGCGGTCACAAATCAAGTAACTACAAGCCATTATTTGAATCGGTTACACCAAATAACTGTAGCCATATTTTGAGACATGTTTTGAAAAGAATATTTACACCTCTTGCTTGAACTTCATCTATGGTCCCGTGCCATTATTGAATGACATTTCTAAGACCGTAGATGTTATCGATACCGTAAGACATGTCATGTGAAAATATATTTTTGGTATTTTTGAAATTTTCTGATTTTTATGGGTTTTTGAAGGTTTTATATTTTTCTATTTTGTTTTTGTTGGTTTTCTATTTTTGTATTTTGTATTTTTGATAAATATATACAAGGATAGAGAAGATGATATAGTTAAAGAAGATGATGATACGAAAATCGTAGATAAGGATATCGAAGCAAAGACGTCGTAGAAGATAGAAGTCATCAACTCTTAAACATTCACCACCAAAGCTTCCAGGCTCTTAAATCAAGAAAGAAATTGAACCATCTGAAAGTGAGACTTTGGCAGCTTCCCCCAAACCGAAAATCCTTATGTTGAGCAGATTCAAAGCTCTATTTCAAGCTTGCTTTAGCCAGTGCACAAGGAAGCACACCATTATCATAAACCCATCCGCTCCTTTTAAGAATAATTACCGGATTCTTCGTCGAGGCTATATCATCTAATAGAACAACAGCAACGTATCATCCCACATTTAAATAATCTTCTCAAATTTCTTTTCATCAAGTCCTAAACGATCCATTCCAAAAGGTGTCAAGAGAACACTTCCCCAGTAGTTGAAATGATGCAGTCCGCCTCTTAGTATAATGCTCAAGAACTCTCCCGAATACACTTCATGAGGGAATGAAGAACACCTTCCCATGTTCACATTTTTCTTCCCTGATGAACGTGTATGAAGCTCAAGAACCCAAAGTACACCAATATCCAAGAACTCTCCAGAATACACATCATGCCCGGAGAGAAAACACCTCCCCAATGTTTGTGGTAAACAATGGCTTTCTTCCCGATGATCGTAAATGCTCAAGGAATCCGGTACACACATTCCCCAAAGAGAGAACAACCGATAACATTGAAGAAGCAAGCGAATCACCGATTATCTCACGGATGACAATCTCGCGATGTCAACCCGAATAAGTGATTATATCTCTGAATCATCGATTAAGCCCTCAAGTGAGAGCCGTAAACACCGAGCCCCCAATGTACACAATTTTCTCCCCGATGATTGCGATAACCTCGAGATCATCACACACCAGTGTACCTCTTTTATCTTCAGAAACTTTCATTTACATCACTTCCCCCACGACGTTGGAATAAGAACACTAAACGCCTTGATGAGTAAAACCTTGAGTTTCTCTGCGGTCATGACATTTGTTTTCCCGGGATATCTTCAATCACTTAGAAGAGTTAAGTTCATCAAGTTTACTCGCCATGAGTCAAACCTTGAGTTTCTCTGCGGTAGTAACATTTGTCTTCCCGGATTATCTTCAATCACTTAGAAGAATTAAGTTCATCAAGTTTACTCGCTTTGTGTTTAGATGTGTGTCTCCTTTCCCCCTTGCTAGTTTTGACACTTCAGAGTCAGCAACATATTATCAGCCTAAATACTTGAAATCTGATGAGAAGATCGCTTGAAGTCTTTGTGAGAATCAACTTGCTGAAGTACATTGTGAGCAAATCTAATTAGGGATTAAATCATACAATTCACTCTCCCCTAATTAGTGCTCTCCCCTAAACTGACAATCTTTTTGATAAATGCTTGAATAAGAAGAAGTCTTTAGATCATCAAATGCAACTCGTCTTTAGTCTTCTAACATGCAGCAAAATATGTAGAACAGACTTTAGACTCGACCTTCTTCAAGATTGTCCAATTGGGAAATAGAGTGTTAACATCTTCAACTCACACCAAAAAGCATTCTTCCAAAAAGCATCCCAATTAACTTACATCTTACAAATCCCCTTAACTAAAATCCCTCCCAATCAAACAAGAACAGAAAGATGTTCATCAAGGAAATCAAAGAATCGGCCGCAAATCGAACACACAAGATGGTAACACCAAACTACCAATCACATCAAACAAGAACGAGAGATTGTTCGGAATCATCATGTTGATGTATACGTGGAAGCATTAACCGAAGCACTTTGTCGATAAACTCATCAATCCGAGAGAAGATGTCAACCAACGGCTCTAAGAAGAAAAACTCCATGTGAAGATGACCCGATAAGAAGAAGCTCGGTTCTTACATGAGTTTAGAGCCGTATGACCATTTATATTCTCAAATATCAATCATCAATGCAAAAAAAATTCACACTTCTTCTACCCCTCAAGAATTGCATACGGAGATGCCATTCTTGACTAAATAAGTGAAATCATCCAAAAGTATTCTATTCACACTTCTCCCCTACAAAATTAGCACATGATGTCGCCATCTTCATTATATTGAGCAAGTGGAATATGAAAACAATCAATGGTAGCCCTGTTCACTTTATGACTGAAGCGCATGGAAAAAAAGCATGAAGCATGTTGATGAGAATGGTCATTAATTAGAAGATTTCTTCTTCTCAAGATAAAGCGACCGACACGCATACTTTTCTTTTCTTTGGAGAACGAGGCATGAACTGTTGTGTTCATACGTCTTTATGTTGAAGTACGAGGCCTGAATCCGATGTGAACGACGTCATAATCTCTCTCTTTTCATCATCTCTTGGCAAAACAAGTAATCAACCCCATTATCATTCAAGAGGCTCTTTGTCGTGACAATGATGGAGAAAACCCAATATGATGAATTTGACCAGTAAACTAACCCAACTCGTGACTTAAACTTGCACATGTGTAACAAAGAGCGTGCCGAATTCATGCTCCATTAAATCTCTTAAGTACTCTATACTCTTCAACCAACCAACCATCAAGTAATAGACGTACATCACCTCTTGAGAATCCACAATTCAATGTGACACCGAAAGCACTACAACGTAACTCCTTAAAGTAATAGTTATTTTGTAGTGGTAAGAGCCCAATTCCCCCAAGTGGTAAAAGAAAAGGTAAAAGACACCCAACAATAACTAGATTTCCAAGTCTTCATTTTTAATGATAAGCTTGAACAAGGATCTTGAAGAATCTTCATCCATCCATCCCCGATACCTTCAGATACTAAGTACACTCACCCGTGATATTTCACTTTAACCTCAAATAAATAATATTGGATTAACGTCGTTGTCACATCTTCTGGTTAAAAGCTCAACTCTAGCCTCCTTTGACGTTTTAAGTGAACTATGATAATGGTTTTCATCCCGACCATGGTTAAAATCACATAACCCCGTAAAACCATGTAGTAACCAAACTGCCATGACGAAAATCCAAACACACATCCAATTTATGAAGTACCCCCTTTTATCCCTTCTTCGAAGCAGAAACCGTATTCAAAGGATAAGATCTCGAAGTACACTTTCCTTTTCTCCAGGATGGTTCCATCATTACGGGATTTTACAACTCTATGGTTTAAACCGAAAAATAGATTCCTTTATGGATTTTACAAAACCAAGAATAAACCGTATGATAGTTCCGAAATGCACTTTACAATTACCAGGATGTTTCCATTGTCACGGATTTTACAAGTCTATGATTTAAACCGAGAAATAGGTTCTTTCGCGGGATTTTACAAAATCAAGACAAAACCGTAAACAATGTTAGCTTGAAAGTGTTATGACAAATTTGGTTTCGGTGAATATCTGTTTTAGGGGAACATGCAGCGGTTCATCAATGGTTCATTTACCAACATCAACATCATCATCAATCATCCAATTAAACACTTTGGTAAATACATCAATCACGCATCAAACGGTGTACCCAATGTAGAAAACCTCTTGACATTCTCAACTGAGTGAGACACCGAAGTGATAGTTACGTTGTGGGTTAAGCGAGAAAGAATCACAACCGTAATTAAATAGCCAAGTCTTTATCACCCTCTATAAACGCCCAAATAAGTCATCTTCGCGGAATGGTAGAAAGAAAGAAGACGAAATAAGTAAACGCGACCGGAAAAATTCACTTCAAATCCAAATAAGAAATACCAAGCACAAACAACTCGCAGTCAACTTTGTTCAAATAGACAATTTCTAGCCGTGACGAAATATTATCCAAGAAAGTGTATATACCACAGTATCAATCCACACAACCCATCAAGTCTCAATATCACACCAAATCACATCGACAAGACTCAAATTGTTCAAGTTTCAAAAACATCCAAAATTTGAGAAGCCCAACAGATAACTCCATATCTTGCAACACTGGCCAACGAATGAGATAGCAACACAAATCCCAAATCCATTCATAAAATCAAACTTGGTTCGTTAGATAAGCCGTATGACGTCTTAACAAATTATTCCAGTAGGCTCATGAACAATCTTCAACGCAATATTCAAATGAACAAGCAAGTTGGTAGTCCCAATTTTTAAAATATTAAACACAAACAATGAGTTTTACTCTACTATTATCATTAAATAGATCCAACCTATTTAAAGTAGAAATCATTTTTGTGTTTGATACAATTCATACCCAACCAACTTTATTCCAAAGCAATTTAAATCCCAAAGATAAATATGTCAATACTACTTGAAGTCCACTTGTTGAGGCAAAATAACACCGCCCGATCCGAATAAATGAAGTTCACGATGGCCCATTAGTCTAATGTCATATTCTGAATATTGAAACAAGTGAGGTCCATTATCAGTCAAATACAACCCTAATCATACGGGTATATAAAACACACTTCACCACACTTAATCCTAATCTCACTCTCACATGTGCAGACATAACAAACATCCTCAAACCCTAATCAAATAAGTCCACCCCCCAAATATCCTCAGAAATACGCAACTCACCCTAAAAATACTCATGTGAGTAGTCAAATTAAATATCATCTAACCCTACTCCATCTCACCTTTTCTCAGTCACAATATGCAGCAATAGTTAACAAAAGGTCTCGCCACAGGGATGGCATGAGGACCTTGTTTCAACTAAGCCATTGTGGATGGCACAAGTATCTTGATTAGGCAACAGTGTACGAAGTTATAAGATATGTAAAATAACGTTTTTTAAATCATCCATATATTTACCGAATCAATGAAATAGATTCAAAGAACTTTGTTGAAATCTCTTCATTACCTTCAATAAATAACAAGAAAACGCTTTTAGATCAATGATGATATGAATGAATCGAGATATAGACTCTTGATAGTCTTGGTGTTTCATTTGAGAACCACGAGTCATACAAACCGAGATCAAGTACATCGCTGATTTTTTATTTTAAGATTAGTGATGGACGAAGTTTTGTGGTATGTCACAACAATGAATATCTCAAAACAAATCAGATCTTTCAATTATTTATCGGTTTGATATAGTCTGAATAATGTCGCAGTATGATGAGAGATATGCTAGCTTGAGTCTCGATGATTTGGACAGCCGTGAGTCTTGAGATAAATGATAGGCATAGGTGTGAGCGTTTGGAATGAATGATGTTGAAACAGAAGTCCAAGTTAAGTTGGTAAATGGTATTATGGTTTTGTGGTCATTGTCTAGTCATATTCTACTTCATCTTGTTTTCTGTCAAGTCGCTAACTCCAAAACAAGTCGCTACCAAATTTGATTTTTAAGCTTACAAGTCGCTACAACTTATTCAATAACAAGTCGCTACATCTTGAGTCATAAGTCGCTATGTCTAAGTTGCTAAGTTGCTAGCGAGTTAGTCAAGTCGCTATTGACTTTTACAAGTCGCTATTGACTTGAGTTGATTAAAGAATCAACTCGCTACATGTCTCAACTCGCTACTCAGATTCAATGAATCTAGACAACTTGTAAAGACAAGTCGCCAGGTCTGTTTTTGGTTTCATCAAGTTGCTAGCAAGATATTACAGTTTTCCGATGAGTTTACCGACCAAATTCCGACCACCTTCATAATAAACCCAGAAAATGCTGAAAATATGCTTCTTTGACCCAGTTTGACTGTTAAAAAAACTGACCAAATGACAACCAATATGACTGTTTAGACCACAAGAATTACTCAGCAGTTGGAACACAAAATGTTTATCGAGTGAAACATATTTGGACTAATGTAAAAGACCAAGACAGATTAAACATATGACTTTTAGACCAAAAGAAGATACTACAACATGTAACAACTGTTAACCACAAGTATACTCAAAAACATTTTTTCGACCATTAAATGGTACCAAAAAAACAGCATAAAACCATGTATCGAAATGACAACAAATCATCAAAACACAACAACCTGGGCTCTGATGCCAATTTTTAGGATCCAAATATTATTGTGTTTGATGATTCAGGTGGTCTTGGATGATCAAAATACATGTTTACCATTTTAGAGAGAGAAAGTAGAGAGAGTGTGTGTTCTTGCTAGAGGTTTACACAAAGGAAAGGTTAGATTGAATAAGAAGCACCACCCCTTCCATGGATGGAAGGGGTATTTATAGTTACAAGCATAACGACCTCCTATCGGCCTGTGGATCAGTATACAAATGGTAAAGACCCGTCCTTCCTCCACTAAGGTTTGCACTATACTATTCGACGCTACACACTAACTAATAAACTACTAAATAACGTAAATAACGATATGTCTACGAGCTAACTTATGCTAGATAATATTAGGGGTGACCGACTCTTCACTATGGAATTTTCTAATTCCTAACATTAGATAAGCCCGATAGATGATATAAATTTGAAAACATTCTCCCCCTCAATCAATGACTCATTTTCTGAAAATTTTAAAAGCGCAGAAGTCATTGATTGAGTTTTCAATTTTATGAACATTCTGAAGCTGATTGTTTTTCAAGCAACTCATTTTCCACCACTTTGTTAAAGCAAATATTTTTCAAGAATTTAGAAGGAAAAATATTTGAGTAGGAACAAATAGCCCTTCACATACTTTCCTCAATTTATTTTAGGATAAGTGCACGAAATTTTAGAAAATTGGTTTAGCGCGGCACTTTCCTTCCTTGAAGAGCGGGTTGCTATCGGAAATAATAGCAAGCCATAGTTTAAGCTCGGGTCACAGTCCGAAATAACTGCAAGCCATAGTTTAAGCACGGGTTACAGTCTGAAATAACTGTAAGCCATAGTTTGTGACATGTTTTGAAAAGGAATATTTACACCTCCTGCTTGAACTTCATCTATGGTCCCGTGCCATTATTGAATGACATTTCTAAGACCGCAGATGTTATCGATATCAGAAGACATGTCTTTGAAAACATATTTTTGGTATTTTTCAAATTTTCTAATTTTTATGGGTTTTAGTTGGTTTTATATTTTTCTATTTTCTTTTTGCTGGTTTTATATTTTTGTATTTTCTTTTTGATAAATATTTACAGAGATAGAGTAGATGATATAGTTTAAGAAGATGATACGAGTACCGAGATAAGGATATCGTCCAGCACCGTTGTAGAAGATAGAAATCGTCATCCTTTAAACATCTACCACCAAAGCTTCCGAGGCTCCAGAATAGAAGATAGAACATGAGCCTTTGAGAAAAAGAGACTTTGGCAGCTTCCCCCCAAACCGAAGATCCATTAGATGAAGGTGATTCAAGCTCTATTTCAAGCTTGCCTTAGCTGTGTGCAATGAGAAGCACACCATTATCTTAAATCCCGCTGCTCCTTTTAAGAACGATAGTCGAGATTCTTCGTTCGGGTTATATCATCAACAAGAACAGCAACGTATCATCCCACTCTTGAAATTTCTTCTCATATTTCTTTTCAACTGACGTTTGAAGCGATCCATTCCAAAAGGTATCAAGAGAACAATTTCCCCAAGTAGATGAACAAATTGATACACGTACTTTGTATAATGCTCAAGAACTCTCCTGAATACACATCATGCCCGTAAAGAAAACACCTCCCCAATGTTTGTGGTAAACAATGGCTTTCTTCCCCGATGATCGTATGATGCTCAAGAACCCGGTACACACATTCCCACCGAAAGAATAACCGATAACACCTCCCTCATATTATACATTTATCTCCCCACAATATGTCATACTTGTGTACCTCTTTTTATCTTCGTAAACTTTCTAACATCACTTCCACCACGTAGTTGGAATAATAACACTAAAAGCCTTGATGAGTAAAACCTTGAGTTTCTCATGGTCATGACATTCTTCTTCCCGGGATATCTTCAATCACTTAGAAGAATTAAGTTCATCAAGTTTACTCGTGTTTAGATGTTTGTCTCCTTCCCCCTTGCTGGTTTTGATACTAATCGAAAGAAACATTATAAGCCCAAATACTTGAAATTGCTTCGAGAAGATCGCTTGAAGTCATTGTGAGAATCAACTTGCTGAAGAATAGTGTGAGCAAGTCTAATTGGGGATTAAATCAAACATTTCACCCTCCCCAATTAGTGCTCTCCCCTAAACCGACAATCTTTTTGATAAATGCCTTGAATAAGAAGAAGTTTTTAGATCGTTAAATGCAACTCGTCTTTAGTCTTCTAACATGTAGCAAAGTAAAATGTAGAATCGATTGTAGACTCGACCTTCTTCAAGATTGTCCAGTTGGGGATTAGATATTAACATCTTTCATCTCACCAAATGCTCCAATTACCTTATATGTAGCAAATCTCCTTAACTAAAAATCCTCCCAATCAAACAAGAACGTAAAGATGTTCATCAAAGAAATCACCAAAGAACTAGAAGCATTTTGTCATTTAATCATATCACCTGGGCAGCAGTAAGATGTTAACCAACGACTCTTCCTCAAAACTCCATGTGAAGATGACCCGATAAGAAGAAGCTCACATGAGTTTGGAGCCGTTTGACCATTTATTCTCTAAATCAATCAACCATGCAGAAATTCACACTTCTTCTCACCCTCAAGAATTGCATACGGAGTTGCCATTCTTGATTGAATAAGTGAATATCTTCAACAAATATAGTCTATTCACACTTCTCCCCCGCAAAATTAGCACATGATGTCGCCATCATCATTATAGTTGAGCAAGTGGAATAAGAAAAACAATCAACGGAGTCCGTTCACTTGATGTTGGAAAGCGCATGGAAAAAAGCATGAAGCATGTTGATGAGAATGGTCATTAGTGAGAAGATTTCTATTCTTCAAGATAAAGCCGCGACCGAAACGTATACACTTTTCTTTTTTAGAGTACGAGGCTTGAACTAAAGTATTCAAACGCATAAGAAGATTTCTTCTTTCGAAGATAGCGCACCGAGACGTACACTTTTCTTTTCTTTAGAGAACGAGGCTTGAACTGTTGTGTTCAAACGCCATTATCTCTCTCTTTTCAATCTCTCTTGGCAATCTTGTAATCAACCCCATTATCATTCAAGAGGCTCTTGTCATGACAAATGATTGATTCGGTAAACCGCCAAGTCAAAAGATCTTAAAAACATTTCTCGACACAAATACAATGAAGATCGAGAATATAGTGAATTCCTCGTCAGTATGTCCCACGGAGACTCAATGGTGTGCAACACCGATTCAGACGCAGAGAATGATCACTAATGATAAATGCGTGAAAAGGATTAGGATTGAATAATTACACTAACAAAAAGGTTATAAATTAAAGCGACTTAAATATAAATTAAGAAAATTAAAAAGATAAAAGATATTAAATAAACGCTATCACTATATTTAAAGTGATGAACGTTTAAAACCTAAAACGTACGTTTAAATAAAAAAAACTACGTAACGTACAAAATAAAACGTGAAAATAAAGAAGGAAAATACCTACGGATATAAAAATACATTTTTTACAATCCTAATTATATAAGAAAATTATTAGAAAAAGAAAATTATTTTTACAACTATTTAATTAATTATTATAAATTAAAAACTATTTTAACTATTTAATAATACTCTAAAATAAAAGAAAATATGAAATAAGACTAGAAAAATAAAATTAAGACTTAGAAAAATCTAAAATATGATAAAACTAATTTTAAAACAGAAAATATATTTTTTAGACTTTTTATATATTTATTATTAATTAAAAACTATTTAAAACTAATTAAAATTATTAAAAATACCAAATAAAAGGAGAAAAATAAGGAAAAATACTTTTTATGCTTTTTATATTTATCTAAAACTATTAAAATTGAAAAACTATTTTTTGGAACTTTTTCTTAATTATTTGTATTAAAAGCTAATTAAAAATACTTAAAAACTAGTTTAAATAAAGAAAAATAGCAAATGAACTTGGAAAATTATGAAAATTTCAGGATAAGCTTAAAATATTATTAGGAATCTAGGAAAATTGGAAAAAGATGGGGTAATGCGGAAGGATTAGGAACTGATGCACAAAGTGCTTAAAAATAAGCACTTAGGATAAGCTAATGAAGACCAATGTGAACCAAACTGATAATGAAGATGCAATATGCTAAAGTAACTAAGATGGAACAAAAATCAACAAGCCTAACCCTCTGAGATGCTAATTGCAAAGATTTGGTGCAACTGAGCTATGAACAAATGACGGGTACCCACTTTAAGCTTAACCACAAGCTTTAAAATAAGCTAAAAAGGAAAACCACCAATGGGAACTTGTAGAGGACTGGCTAAGCAGTGCAAATGAGCCAAATTTCGACCTAGATGAGCTTTCAAGATGAGCCCTGCTCAAACCATGCAAAGATCGAGAAAACTCAAATTTTATGCGAGTTTTGGAGCAGGCATGAGAGCTTAAAGAGAAGCTCTTTTGAAGCTTGTATAAAATTCACAAAAATATAATAAAATGCACATAAGAAAATAGATCGTGAGGGCTTTTAAAAAACACAAGTTTCATAGAAAATGATTTAGAAATGAGCTCAACAAAATCACTCCAGCTTGGCTCAAATGAAATTTTGCACTTTGACTTTTTGAAGTAAAATCTGAAAGTTTGACTTTCTTGAGCTTTAATCTAGATTTGCTACTTGAAAATGATGTAATGTGATAAAATAAAGTTACTGAAAGCTAGGTTATGGTATTCTAAACACAAAAAGAGATTTTGAGTTGTAAAATCTTTAACAAGTAATGCGCTAAGGCCATTTTGAAGCAATTTTGACTTTTATAACTTGCAGCACAAGTCAAAGGCGTAAAATGAGTTTCTTTTGACTACAAAGACTTGAACCAACAATAACCTATCACCCGTGCACCTCTAACACGCTTTACAATCTGAACCAAACACCACTTAAAAAATGAAATTCAAACTAAAATGAGAACAAACACGAACTGGCAGAAGGTACTATGATCAATACGAAGTTTACTACCCTAAATACACCTAAATAAACACATTGAAACCAAGAGTGACCACAGATACATAAACTAGCATAATGTGCAATTTTGGCTTGAAAAGTGAAAAGGATGAATTAACTCACATGAACTGGTTTGACCAAAACCGTAACTATAACTAATCTAACCTAACTAAATTCATCCTAAAGAACCCTCTCAAGCAACACCCTTTATCGCCTTCCATATCAATTTGAACCTCAGTTGACTTTGGTTGACCAAGGTAACAATTTTACTTGAAAATGAAATGTGAGCTTATACAAAGCTTATAGAGAGTTTAAACTGACTTATTTAAGCTTAAAATAAGCTTCTAACAACTTGGACAATAATTTTGAAACTGAAAATTTTCAACAAGAGGGCATGAACTTAGGAGCTTAAATAAAAGACTTTGATTGATACTCAAAACACATTACAAAGTTACTTTAACATTAATGTGATATAAAGAAACCTAAATTACACCTTTTTAATTTAAACTAAGACAAGAATCAAAAAAAAACGACATAAGTAAAAATTTATCTAAACTAACTACTACTTCTAGCCTTTCTCTTTGCTCCTTTTATACCCAACTTGCTTCTCTCTCTCACTCGATAAAATCCCACTTCAATTGGAACCGCTGGATGAGTTAGGACCATTCTAGCCATTAGATGCATTTGGCGCCAAATTGGACTTTAGCAATTTTGGTTGAGTGATTGGGTGAGGGATCATTTAATGGCTTTTGTTATTGTGTTGAGGAGGGGGGACAAGGAGGGTGATAGGTTGAGGAGGGGGGATGGGAGATAGAGTGATAGCAATAGGGAGCCAGTTGGGAAGAGAAGAAAACGCCGCCAAAATTGTGTGTTTATTTGACTGGTCTGTTGACCGGTTTAATGGTGGTTGACCGGGTTGGATATATGGGCCAAGGTTTTCTTTGTTGGGCTTGGATAATAATTTAGGGTCCGGATGGTTTGTAGAATATTAGTAACACAAGGACTACTAATGTAATATTTGGAATTCCAAGGACCAATCATAACTTATGAAGAGTAGTCAAAGGGTTTGTCTTGCCAAACTTCAATAATCCAAGGGCTAACTTTGACATTTTTGAAACTCAAGGATTAATTTTACCATTTTAAAAGCCAGTGGACCAAAACGTAATTTTCTCAAAACTTTTAGATTTTCCACCAAAGGACTAAATATGACAATTTATGATTTAAAAAGGACCTTTGGTGACTTTTCTTTTGAAATTTTGACTCGGGGACTATTTTAACAATTTTAGAAACTTGGGGACTAAAACCGCAATTTTTGCAAATTTGATACGCTTTTCATCCGATTTTGATATTTTTGCATTTAAAACACATAAAACACTGATTTGTGATATTTTGATCATTTTAAAGCATTTTTGAGTGTTTTCGATGATTTGCAGTTTGTTTTGTACAAAAATGATGAGTATTTAGAGACTCATCAATCCCCCACACTGAGATATTGCTAGTCCCTAGCAATGATTTGAGAAAACATAATGGATTTTAATCTCTTTACCAAAAGCCATTACTTCTCGAGTAGCCAAATGTTTCAGTTCAAGTAAGAACCATGGTACACCGATAACCATGTGATTTTGAGCAAACCACCTGCTTCCAACGGATTTGATTTGTCTTTAAGCCGCACTTTCCGGACTAGCCAACTCTTAGATAAATTATCAACATTATCTTTGGTGAGCTGAATACCAATTATGGATTTTCCACCGCCTTTACCACAAGCCATAATCTCAAGGGCTAGCCAACTCTTCACTTTTTAGGATATGGTGAGTTGAGAACCATACAATTTTGGGCAAATTGCAAGTCATATAAACGGATTTGAGAAATCTTTACCAAGAGCCGTTTGTTCTCGATTAGCTAACTTTGTCTTACGACATTAATGGCGATGATAACCAAATGAGTAAGTGTAAAACACTTACTCCAAAAAAAAATTTTGGCCAAAAACGGGGAATTGGGTATAATTATGTGATACTCAAATTGTGAGAATTCCACACTTAGAAATGAATATTGCCCTCAATATTCAAAGTACCAGCGGTTATGCCGAAACAAAGAACGTGAAAGGGAAATACTACGGCCATTATTTAGAAAGATTTTTTTTTTTTTTTTTTTTTTAACCGATATATATATGCAGATTCTAGGTTCTACCAATCTCAAAATTCTCATAATGAGACAAATAAGTGTCAAATTGACTATCTACCATGCTAAACTCATTGATTAAGGTACAAACTGAAATTTTAGGCTATAATGAGTCTAAATCAAACAATGACAACACTCATAACAGTCAATAGCTCAGATTTACCCATAGATCCAAACAACCCTTAAATGTTACCAAACTGAGCTTCCCATACCATACCACCGCATAAACAAATCCTATCCAATCCGTAAGATTTAAAGTGTCAAATTAAACCTTTTTTAGTCTAAACCAAAGGGTCAAACAAATCAAGACCTATGATTATCAAGGATTATGTAAAATGACAAGCTTAACACGCTTTTCAAAGCACAATTGAGTTCCAAGACAAAACCATCCAATTTTTTAATAATAATATATATATATATATATAAAACATGTGGGCAAACCCCCACACTAGGGTGGTAGAAAAGGGTAAGAAGACAGAAACATGGGTGAAAACCCATATGGTGTGTGCGTTTTTGTTACCGATGAAGCTATTAGCTTGACTCGACCCCGAATTAATTGGTTCATGGGGAAGCAAAGTGGAAGAAACTATCTCCATCGGACTTTCATTAAAGATGTTTGAATAAACATTTGAAGCACGTGAAAGTTCCACACCGATGAGATATAGAGAGAACCGCTCAAAATGAGAATGAAAAATGGGGATCAAAAATAGTGTCCTCATTCCCAAAGGAGAAAAGGGAAAGAGCAACCACACCATTTGTGAAGAATGGAATAAATATGTGCATCACAATGCATGTCCATTCCTCATCAGAAAGAAGCAAATCACCATTTTTTATTACATTTTAAGCTTAAATTTGAAGCTTGTATGGTGATTGGTAACAAAATTTCCGGGAGGGGAGAGTCGGAAACGGTTCTTCAATCAATAGATTTTCAAGAAAAAAGAGGATGTCTCCTCCTAATCAGTAGTATTGTCAATTCCTGTTGGAATCGACTCATCACTAAGAAAATCATCGACTTCCTTCCAAAATTTGTCATCTTCCTCATCTGGAGTGAGAGAAGAAATGGAAGAGTCGGAAATGGGACAAGAAATGAAAGACATAGAAAGAATCAAATGGTTTTAGAGGGTAAGAAATGAAGAATCAAATATGTGAGAGGGTAAAGAGGAATATTTTTGGTGTTTTTGAAAAACATTACAAAAAACTTTTTACAAAGGATGGGGTATGTGCAAGAATGGGTCTGAAAAAGGCTAAACACACGCTAAAGCTCACCGCAATGTACGCCAAAATTTGATTCACAAAACCGCCAAGTCAAACAGACTTAAAACAGCTTTTACACAAATACAATGAAGATCGAGAATATAGTGAATTCCGGTCGTTATGTCCCACTTGAGACTCAATGGTGTGCAACACTGATTCAGACGGTAGAATGATCACTAATGATAGCGATCGAAGGATTAGGATTGAATAATTACACTACCAAAAAGGTTATAAATTAAAGCTAATTTAAATATAAATTAAGAAAATTAAAAAGATAAAAGATATTAAATAAACGCTATCACTATATTTAAAGTGATGAACGCTTAAAACCTAAAACGTGGACGCTTAAATAAAAACTACGTTAACATACAAAATAAAACGTGAAAATAAAGAAGGAAAATACCTACGGATATAAAAATACATTTTTACAATCCTAATTATATAAGAAAATTATTAGCAAAAGAAAATTATTTTTACAACTATTTAATTAATTATTATAAATTAAAAACTATTTTAACTATTTAATAATACTCTAAAATAAAAGAAAATATGAAATAAGACTAGAAAAATAAAATTAAGACTTAGAAAAATCTAAAATATGATAAAACTAATTTTAAAACAGAAAATATATTTTTTAGACTTTTTATATATTTATTATTAATTAAAAACTATTTAAAACTAATTAAAATTATTAAAAATACCAAATAAAAAGGAGAAAAAAAGGAAAAATACTTTTTATGCTTTTTATATTTATCTAAAACTATTAAAATTGAAAAACTATTTTTTGGAACTTTTTCTTAATTATTTGTATTAAAAGCTAATTAAAAATACTTAAAAACTAGTTTAAATAAAGAAAAATAGCAAATGAACTTGGAAAATTATGAAAATTTCAGGATAAGCTTAAAATATTATTAGGAATCTAGGAAAATTGGAAAAAGATGGGGTAATGCGGAAGGATTAGGAACTGATGCACAAAGTGCTTAAAAATAAGCACTTAGGATAAGCTAATGAAGACCAATGTGAACCAAACTGATAATGAAGATGCAATATGCTAAAGTAACTAAGATGGAACAAAAATCAACAAGCCTAACCCTCTGAGATGCTAATTGCAAAGATTTGGTGCAACTGAGCTTATGGCGAAACAGTGTGGGGTACCCACTTTAAGCTTAACCACAAGCTTTAAAATAAGCTAAAAAGGAAAACCACCAATGGAAAACCACCAATGGGAACTTGTAGAGGACCTGGCTAAGTGCAAATGAGCCAAATTTCAGACCTAGATGAGCCAAGATGAGCCCTGCTCAAACCATGCAAAAGACTGAGAAAACTCAGCTTATGCTGAGTTTTGGAGCAGGGCAGATGAGAGCTTAAAGAGAAGCTCTTTTGAAGCTTGTATAAAATTCACAAAAATATAATAAAATGCACATAAGAAAATAGATCAGTAGGGCTTTTAAAAAACACAAGTTTCATAGAAAATGATTTAGAAATGAGCTCAACAAAAATCACTCCATTGGCTCAAAAGAAATTTTGCACTTTGACTTTTTTGAAGTAAAACTGAAAGTTTGACTTTCTTGAGCTTTAATCTAGATTTGCTACTTGAAAATGATGTAATGTGATAAAATAAAGTTACTGAAAGCTAGGTTATGGTATTCTAAACACAAAAAGAGATTTTGAGTTGTAAAATCTTTAACAAGGTCAAGGCCATTTTGAAGCAATTTTGACTTTTTATAACTTGCAGCACAAGTCAAAGCAGAAATGAGTTTCTTTTGACTACAAAGACTTGAACCAACAATAACCTATCATGCAGACCTCTAACACCTTTTACAACCGAACCAAACACCACTTAAAAAATGAAATTCAAACTAAAATGAGAACAAACACGTAACCGTAAGGTACTACTTGATCAATAATTGAAGTTTACTACCTAAATACACCTAAATAAACACATTGAAACCAAGAGTGACCACAGATACATAAACTAGCATAATGTGCAATTTTGGCTTGAAAAGTGAAAAGGATGAATTAACTCACATGAACTCCGCAAATGGTTTGCAGTACCAAAACCGTAACTATAACTAATCTAACCTAACTAAATTATCCCAAAGAACCCTCTGCAACACCCTTTATCAGCTTCCATATCAATTTGAACCTCAGTTGACTTTGGTTGACCAAGGTAACAATTTTACTTGAAAATGAAATGTGAGCTTATACAAAGCTTATAGAGAGTTTAAACTGACTTATTTAAGCTTAAAATAAGCTTCTAACAACTTGGACAATAATTTGAAACCTGAAAATTTTCAACAAAGAGGGCATGAACTTAGGAGCTTAAATAAAAGACTTTGATTGATACTCAAAACACATTACAAAGTTACTTTAACATTAATGTGATATAAAGAAACTGAAATTACACCTTTTTAATTTAAACTAAGACAGTAATAAAAAAAACGACATAAGTAAAATTTATCTAAACTAACTACTCCTTCTAGCCTTTCTCTTTGCTCCCTTTATACCCACTTGCTTCTCTCTCACTCCGATAAAATCCCACTTCGAATTGGAACCGTTGGATGAGTTAGGACCATTCTAGCCATTAGATGCATTTGGCTCAAATTGGACTTTAGCAATTTTGGTTGAGTGATTGGGTGAGGGATCATTTAATGGCTTTTGTTATTGTGTTGAGGAGGGGGGACAAGGAGGGTGATAGGTGAGGAGGGGGATGGGAGATAGGGGAGTGATAGCGCAGGGGAGCAAATAAAGAGAAGAAAAACGCTACCAAAATGGGTGTGTTTATTTGACCGGTCTGTTCAAGACCGGTTTAATGGTGGGTTGACCGGGTTGGATATATGGGCCAAGGTTTTCTTTGTTGGGCTTGGGTAATAATTTAGGTCCAAATGGTTTGTAGAATATTAGTAACACAAGGACTACTAATGTAATATTTGGAATTCCAAGGGACCAATCATGTAACTTATGAAGAGTAGTCAAAGGGTTTGTCTTGCCAAACTTCAATAATCCAAGGGCTAACTTTGACATTTTTGAAACTCCAAGGATTAATTTTTACCATTTTAAAAGCCCAGGACCAAAACTCGTAATTTTCTCAAAACTTTTAGATTTTTCACCAAAGGACTAAATATGACAATTTATGATTTAAAAAGGACCTTTGGTGACTTTTCTTTTGAAATTTTGACTCAGGGACTATTTTTAACAATTTTAGAAACTTGGGGGACTAAAACTGCAATTTTTGCAAATTTGATACGTTTTTCATCTGATTTTGATATTTTTGCATTTAAAACATATAAAACACTGATTTGTGATATTTTGATCATTTTAAAGCATTTTTGAGTGTTTTCAGATGATTTTGCAGTTTGTTTTGTACAAAAATGATGAGTATTTAGAGACTCATCACTGATGGAGAAAACCCAATATGATGAATTTGACCTTGAAGTAAACTAACCCGAACGCATGACTTAAACTTGCACATATGTAACAAAGAGCAGTGTCGATTTTCATTAGCATCTCTAAGTACTCTCTAAGTACTCTATACTCTTCAACCAACCAACCATCAAGTATAAGACGTACATCACCTCTTGAAAATCCATAATTGAATGTGACACTGAGCACTACAACGTAACTCCTTAAAGTGATAGTTATTTTATGGTGGTAAGAGCCCAATTCCCCAAGTGGTAAAAGAAAAGGAAAAGTCACCCAACAATAACTAGATTTCCAAGTATTTGTTTTTTATAATAAGCTCGAACAAGGATCTTGAAGAATCTTCATCCAACCATCCCCGATACCTTCAGATACTAAGTACACTTGCCCGTGATATTTCACTTCAACCTCAAGTAAATAATAGTGAATTAACCCCGTTATCACATCTTCTGGTTAAAAGCTCAAATCTAGCCTCCTTTGACGTTTTAAGTGAACTATGATAATGGTTTCATCTCGACCATGGTAAAAGCACATAACCCCAGAAACCTTGTAATAAACACACATCCAATTCATGAAGTACACCCTTTTATCCCTTCTTCAAGAAGAAATCAGAAAACCAAAGATCAGATGAGACCTCGAAATACACTTTCCTTTCTCCAAGATGGTTCCATCATTACGGGATTTTACAATTCCATGGTTTAAACCGAGAAATAGTTTCTTTCGCGGGATTTTACAAAACCAAGAATAAACCGTAAGATAGATCCGGAAATGCACTTTACAATTACAAGGATGTTTCCGTTGTCACGAGATTTTACAAGTCTATGATTTAAACCGAGAAATAGGTTCTTTCGCGGGATTTTACAAAATCAAGACAAAACCGTAAACAATATCAGCTTGAATGTTTTATGACAACTTTGGTTTCGGTAAATATCGTTTTTCGAGGAACATGCAACGGTTCATCAACGGTTCATTATCCAACATCAACAATATCATCAACCATCCAATAAACTTTTTGGTAAACATATCATTCACGCATTCTGTCTGCTAATGTTGTGACCTCCTGGTGAAGTAAACCCGATATACCAAACTTGATCATGAAGTAAAATTCCCCAGATTTGTTACTTAAACTTGTACTAATCCTTGTGAAGAAGAAACGATGTACCCAATGTACAAAACCTCTTGACGAATCCTCAATTGCGTGAGACACCGAAGTGATAGTTACGTTGTGGGTAAAACGAGAATCACAAACGTAACTAAATAGCCAAGTCTTTATCACACTCTATAAACGCCCAAACAAGTCATCTTCACGGAAGGGTAGAAAGAAAGAAGACGAAATAAGTAAACGTGCCCGGTAACCTCACTTCAAATCCTATTAAGAAATACCGAACAACAACCCCGTAGTCAACTTTGATCAATCATCAATTCAAGCCGTGACATAATATTTTTCGTGGAAGTGTATAAACCAATATATCAAATCTCGTAACACATCAAATTTCATCTTATCACAAAACGCATGAAATCCAAATCTCATAAAATCACATTAAATCTCATTATGACAAGTTAGTATCACGTTTACTCCCGTTGTGATTTTTTCCATATAAACGCCAAAGTCCAAAGAGTAAATCTCGTCCACATCTCATATAACCACCAAATCCATGTGACCCATAGATCTACAAGCCCGGCCCAAGAGCACAAGAATAATACTTGAACCATTATGCGGCCCATAGATACACCATAAAGCCCATTAAACATTCATTACAAATTAAGTTGCCCTAATCCCATGGGGTATAAAATACCTCTTTTCACATACCTACCATTCCCTAATCTTTCTCCTCACAACCCTAATTTCTCTCAAAGAAAAACATTCCGCCTCCCACCATTCATCCAAAACAGACGACATAAAACCATCATCAAAAAATCCCAGCTCCATTCAACCAAGACACATAATCATGAATGATATAGCACTCCATCTTCGGTATTCATCAATACCTCACCACAGGGATGGTTTGAGGTTTTATGATGATTTGACTTGAGGTTGCAGGTAAGAATCAATGATTGTTAGATTAGATTATTATTACGATTCTTGTCATTAATTCAGTATGAACGAACCAAGGAACACGGAGATAACATGTTTGTTATAATCCGTTTTCATGATGTTCGAAGAACAAGCAGTGTATGGGTTGGTTTAAAAATCGAATTAAAACAAAAGAAATAACACTATTGTTATCTTCTTTGTTTAAAGTCGAATATGATATGAAGTAGAAAACTTCAAACAGGATCAATGATGAATTAACTCGTGTGTAGGATCATTAATGGTCGAATAATACTTGAGAATCATACGAGAAATTTGAGATCTTTTGCATTTTCCTTATGATTCGAGACTTGAAAGGACATGTGATGATATTGATTTCTTTTTATGTCCAATTCTAAGATCTGTGATGAAATGTATTCGTGTGTGAGACCTTAACGGTTTTGGATTAGTCATGAATGGACACGAATCAAACTGAGATTTTATGAATTCCTTTTCTTGTTGCTTAGAGTCATGAAGTAGTGGAATTGAGATGTGAGAATACTTCCATTGATTTCAGTTTAGATAGTTGATATGAATCAGTGTTGGTGATGATTTGTGATTTACATTGTAAATTGTGATGAAGTTGATTGTTGTTGATGACATTAGAATGCTGTGATTAGCTTGTGTATAATTTTGCTTCGAGTCAAACCGCATAATCACTGATTTCAAACTTAAAAAATGCATGGTTTTATTTAACAAGTCGGATCAGCAGAAATTCATCAACCCGCAGCCATTCATGTGACAAACTGAATAAAAACATGGTCAAAACGCATGTTCTTTTTATCACAAATCGCTTCAGTTTCAATTTACACAAATCACTTTTGACTTGAAAACAGACAAATCACTTATGATATGAACCAGGACAAATCGATGTTGACCAAAGTCAACCTGCATCAAATACATTGAACCTGGACAAATAGGACAAATCGCATGCCAGTAAAAGACAAAACGCTCAAAAGCATTTTGTGACACAAATCGCTTAGATGAAAAATGGACAGAAAAAACAGTCAAACCGCAAATAAGCACATATCTGTTGTAACCAGAATCTGAGTACACACAGCGTACAGTAAACAACCTCAACAGCAGCAACATCTAATACATCAGCAAAACATCAAACAACAACAGCAACCATGTCGACTCAAAACAACATACGACTCAAAACAAAACTTTTACCATAACCATACGACTCAAAACAACATCAAATCGCATCCAAGATAACCACACAAAAACCATAAGAATCATCAAAAACAACACAACCTAGGCTCTGGTACCATTTGTAGGATCGTATATTTATGTTGTTTAGATGATTCGGGTGGTCTAGGATTATGATAGTATATGAATGCCATGGTTAGAGAGATGAAGAGAGTAGAGAGGGAATTCTAGAGAGATAAACAAAAGTGTAAAAGGTTAGATTAGAACTTCCAACCCTCTACCTTGGGAGGTAGAGGGTATTTATAGCTTACAACCTAAACGACCTCCTAACGGCCTGTGGATCAGGTATACAGTGGGTAAAGACCCGTCCTTCCTCCACGGTATTACACTAAACTAATCTACGCTACTAACTAACTAATAAACTGGTAAATAACGTAAATAATGACAAGTCTACGAGCTAACATATGCTAGACTATAATTGGGGTGACCGACACTTTCACATGGAATTTCCAATTCCTAATAGAACTCAAGGGTGAAGGAAATCAAACTTGACTTGAAGCCGTGGAACAAAACGAGATTCTGGGCTGAACAGGATTTGAAGAGGTGTGAAGAGTTCATTGCTGCGATCAGACGAATACTTAAGACGAGAAAGATCTTTCGCAGCCTTGAAAGTTTTGTAGGTGGTAGACTTCGTGAAGGTCATTACAAGCTACTTTAAAGAACTGAATGAAGACATCTTCCTGTAGTAGTTTTGTTATATATTATGATTTGTGTAATGTGGTGATTGTACTATAAACAACTATAACTATAATGTATATAGTAGTGATAGGTTATGGATTGTTGTTCTCTTTTAGTCTAAAAGGGAACATAGGAGTAGTCCTCTTCAGATCAAACAAAATCGGACACATTTTTCTCCAGCAAGTTTTGTTTTTTTTTTTACATATTTAAATCACTTGAGATCCAAAATCTCAAAGGATTTGAAATTTTTGATCGGGGGAGAAAATGTGATATAAATATGCAATCTGATAAAAGGTGACCAATTTGTCTCAAAGTGCATACTGCTCTCTAATATGTGCTAAACTCTTTTCGAATCTCGAAGCACCTATTGAGGGGGAGCATTTTAAAAGGAAGATAAACCTTCAAGGTACAAATACTCATATGTTTCAACATAAAGTACCTTGATTGACTTTCTAACGGTTTCCGTGTGGCAATATAATCGTGAATGTACCTCTAAGAACTCTTCCCTAATATGTGAAAAACACTTTCGAATCTCGATGCACATATTGAGGGGGAGCAACTTTTTGAAAATCACATCCTTTCCCAAATTTACCTTAACAAAATATTTAAAAATACTAATTTTGATCGGGAAAGTAATGTCGATACTTTTAGAAAATGTTGATCAAAGAAGTGAATTCTTCCTCTTGCCTCCATGTGCCAAAACGATTTCAAATATATGATGCACATGTTGAGGGGGAGCTCTTTTTCTGAAATATCAAAAACAATTCAGGTACAAAATGCTTTGATAATATATCACAAGTACCTGGATTGATTTTCAAATGGTTTTCAATTGGGTCCAATGGCAGAAGAACAATACCAAAAAAAAAGACCGACCAAATTTTCTTTATGTATGGTGATATAAGGATGGTTAGGTTAGGTATTCGTTCCCACGATCCCGCCAGTGCCGGAGGGATCTACCCAGGGACAATCCACTAGATAGTGTAGAGTCCTTAAGTATGATGAAAAAAAGGAGAAAAGTGAGAAATGGGAAGAGTGGGGACTGAGATAGAGCTAGAACTGGAATAAACCCAACAAGGTTCTAGTAATGAAGTCTCGGTAAGCACTGAAGGGGTTGAAGAATGAAAAATAAATGAATGTGAAAAAGGGTGAAAAAAATAGCCCTCCAATAATTCAACCTTAGGGCAGAAACCGGGTTCAATTCATATGCTACTGGTGGTTACCAAGGTAACACTGGTATTGAAGACAAGACGTCATGGACCCAGTGACGCACTACACTACAACTTCCAAAGCTACTCAAGTTCCTCTTAAAAGGGCTTGTTTCATTCTCAAGCGGAACCTACATAATCTATCGACTTTCTCTTAGAGATTGTTGATATTGAAGAAGGAGACCCTCTCCCTAGTCTCCAGCATAGGAACCAAATGTGCACAATTGAGTCTAGAGCCACGAGATCATCAATTAATCTCATTAAGGACACAATCAATGAAGACTCACTGTTTCACACAATGTGGAAAGTGAGAATATATCTTTTGAGTCCTACGTATTATCCTTGTGGTATTGCCAGAACATCTGAGTGATATGCCAACATACTCACAATGAAGATGGAAAGCCTTCTAGAGCCAACATCAAACAGGCTCTTGGTAAGTGGCATGTGAGATCTATCCAATAGATCAACCATGTGACAACTGAACAGAAACAATGGGGCGATTCAAAATTATGAATCAATCCTGGTTCAGGTAATGGATTGATGGATACCTTTGAAAAACCAGTCGTTGTGCTTAAAATTCTTTTCTCTAGCACATCGACTGTGTATTAATATTTCAAAAATAAAAGGTGTTTATGATTGATAATTGATTTTCCTTAAAACCTTCGTTGTATTGCAAAAACACTTTATATTGAGCATTACACGATTGTTTTTCAAATCTCTTTTCAAAGAATCGGTGAATCTCAAATTCATTTGGTTCACTCACTCTGTGTTGTCTTCTTTGAGACGTTCGGTTTGAGAACGGTGGAGCTGCGAAACCCTCAAGGAGATTCTTCGAATTATACCGATCACAACTTGTACTGATCAACAGGGAACCGTGGGTCGTGTACCTCAATTCAATGAAAGTGATCAAAGACACTTTCGTGCGCTTTATTGCTAACTGTTGTATGCATGTACACCCGACGTTTGCAGCTGATCAGAATTGAGAGGTCAATCCATTGCCGCATGCTTACACAACACGTTCACTTCGAAATCATGATAAGTGCATCAACAACTTTGATATTTACACTCCATGCTTCTGCTACGCTGCTGCAAATATCATGAATCAACTAAAGCTTCCGTTACTCTGATAAGAAGACATCATGATCCAGAATGTGAGCATGACGGTCCATTTGTCACAACATCATATGAGGGCAACACAACAAAGGGTGATGCTGAGATCAATTGTGGCTGATGATCTCAAATAAAGCTCAAAGGTCATCAAAATGTGGATCAGCTCTATAACCTCCACTTAATGTACAAAGTAGTTGGACTATGAAGAAATCACCACGAAAACACAAAGTTTGAATATTGTGATGAATTGAAGTCTACGAGCTCAAGACTGAAGATTAAATAGAATGCTAGGATGCAAAATTGTAAATCATGGGGTGACCTCCCTTAGGGGGAGATTGTTAGGAATTAGAAATTCTATAGTGAAGCATCGGTCACCCCAAATATAATCTAGCTTAAGTTAGCTTGTAGACATATTGTTTATTACGTTATTTGTTAGTTAGTTATTAGCGTAGTTTAGTCTAGTGCAACACCGTGGAGGAAGGATGGGTCTTTACCCATTGTATGCCTGATCCACAGGCCGTCAGGAGGTCGTAATACTATGTATAAATAGCCCTCTCCCCACAAGGGAGAGGGTTGGATGTTCATTGAGGAATCTAACCTTTCATTTGTTTTATCTCTCTAGAACACTCCACTTTCTCTCTCTAAAACCATATAGTCATACGCCCATATTTGTCATGATTTGATGTGTTCATGAAATCCAATATGTTACAGATGCTAATGAAATAATTTTATTAGTTAAATACACCATCAAGAAAACAACAATAGCATAAAGAGTTAATTACATAAATCGTCCTTGTGGTTTGGTAGAAATTAAGAATCTTGTCCCCGTGGTTTTTTTTTAGCGGGTCTCGTCCCTGTGGTTTACAATTTTTACGGATCTAGTCCAAGATCTAACCGGATCCCAAAAGGTGTTAAAAAAAGACCTCCCTTGCAGTTACTCCCTAACGTGAGGGCTAACATTGTATTTTGGTTTTAACGATCGTTATACAAACCACAGGGACGATTTATGTAACTTACTCTTTAATTTTTTTTTCTTTTTAATTTTATTATTCAATTTTTTTTTTATTTTATTACGATTAAATTTTTTAATAATTTTTTTTTCTAAAATTAATTTTAATTTTATTATAATAAATTAAAAAAAAGCAAATTTTAATTTTATTATAATAAATTAAAAAACTATTTTTTATTTTTTTTTAAATTTAAAAAAAAAATCAAAAATTTATAATAAAACTAAAAAAAATTAATTTTAATTTTATTATAATAATTTTTTTTAAAAAACTGTTTTTTCTTTTAAAAAAATTAATTTTATTAAAAAATTAAAAAAAAAACTTTTTTTAATTTTATTATAAATTTTTGATTTTTTTTAAATTTAAAAAAAATTAAAAATAGTTTTTTAATTTATTATAATAAAATTAAAATTTGTTTTTTTTTTAATTTATTATAATAAAATTAAAATTAAATTTAAAAAAAAATTATTTATTAAAAAAATTAATCGTAATAAAATTATAAAAAAAAATTAATAAGAAAATTAAAAAGAAAAAACTTTATTTTTTTTAAAGAGTAAATTACATAAATCGTCCATGTGGTTTGTATAACGATCGTTAAAACCAAAATACAATGTTAGCCCTCACGTTAGGGAGTAACTGCAAGGGAGGTTCTTTTTTAACACCTTTTGGGATCGGGTCAGATCTTGGATTAGATCCGTAAAAATTGAAAACCACAGGGACGAGACCCGCTAAAAAAAACCACGGGGACAAGATCCGTAATTTCTACCAAACCACAAGGACGATTTATGTAAGTAACTCTAGCATAAATACAAAAGGTCAGTATGTTTAACCATTTCTTAATCGTTTTCTGTTGAACGACTGTTTAATAATATAAGACCATACAAATTTAGAACTTATCATGTAACATAATTCAAATACAGAAAAGATATCGACGAAGATAACTATTGTTTTTAAAACATTATAAAACATGCATCTTATATTTAGAAACGATTCTGATGGGGCGAATTTTTTTATATTATATTTCTTACGGGTTAATATTATCAATAAGTTAGTTTCTTTGTTTCTGATGACTTTGCGTTGTTAATGAAATAATTTTATTAGTTAAATAACCATCAAGAAAACACAAGAATATCATAAATACAAAAATTCAATATGTTTAACCATTTTTTAATCTTTTTATGTTGAACGATTGGTTTCTGATTTAAGGCCATAATGGTTTCTGATGAACAATGAGTTGTTCATGTATTATTTTTTTGACGGGTTCAAGATAATACATGTGCATGATGATGTTTGTTTAAAAAGTAGGTACAAATCAATTTTGTAGGTTTTACATTTAATTTAGAGTAAATTGCATAAATGGTCCCTGTGGTTTGCCCAAATTGCAGATTTCATCCATGAGTTTTGAAAGTGCAGGCGGCCTCCCTGTATGGAAACTTTGGTTCCGTTTTGGTCCTTTGTTACTAACGCTGTTAGTTGGTTCCAGTTATCTTTTGGACCCTTTTTTACACCCGAGGGCAATATTGTCTTTCCATGTTGTTTGGTTAGATTAATATATATCAGATTAATACTTTATTCCTTAAACGATCCCAATCCACTTTCTTAAAACTTAACCCTAACCCTCTTACATTTTCATCCCCATTTGATTTGATTTGTTGCAATCACAATCCTTAAAAATTGGCCATATATAAACATGACAACACCAATCCAACATTGGTATATTAGACCAGATGGAGAAAAGTTTGATGAAACAGTTTATGGTAAAAAGTTTTTTGCGTTTTTTTTTATCTTTCTTAGTGAAATATTGTGTAATTTCCACTAATTTACTCTTATTTTGATTGTGCTACAGATGCATATCCCAACTTGTTTACAATGAGGTTCCATCATGGTGGTCGGTTCACAGATTTGCCAAATAGGAAGTATGTTGAAGGTGAGGTAACCTATGTGGACATGTTAGACATTGATAAATTCAACATTGATGTGATACATTCAGTATTGAACTGCATAGGTTATGATGGTAATGCCATAACATACTTTCACTACAAGATACCATTGAAAGGTTTAGATTATGCACTTAGGACTTTAAGTAGTGTTAATGATACCTGCAACATGTTAAAGTATGTGCATAAGCATAAGACTATGTATATAAGCATAAGACTATGTATGTTTATGTTGAGCATGACCATAAGCTATGGAAGAGTTGAAAGCCTACAATAAGAAAGCTTATGAGTGGTTGAAGAAAATTCCACCACAACAATGGAGCAGGGCACACTTTTCTGGTATGTACAACAAATTGCATACATTTTAGCTTATGAGTAGTTTAGTAATTACAAGTAACTACATACAATTTAGCTTATGACTTTCTAAGGTATTTGTTACTACATATTCTGACACTTAACATATACAACCATATAGGGAGGGCTCATTGTGATCTTTTGATAAACAACGTTTGTGAGGTCTTAAATAGACAACTGCTACAAGCTAGGGATAGTCCAATAATTTATGCACTAGAGTATGTGAGAGAGTATCTTATGAAAAGGATTGTTCTTGTCCAAAATGTTATTCAAAAAAGTGAAGGACCACTTACTCCTGCCATCACAAAGATTTTTAGTTCCATTAAAGAAGCTGCAACACAATATACTGTGCAATGGAATGGAGTAAATCAATTTCAAGCTAAAGGTCCATGCAGTGACCATTGTGTGGTCAATTTGGAAAAGAAAATGTGTTCATGCAGGAAGTGGGAAATTTCTGGCATCCCATATAAACATGCAGTGGCTTGTATACATGATATGGCTGACAATGGTACAGATGTTGGAACTCCTGAAGACTGGGTACATCCTTCTTACAAGCTGCAAACATAGATGGATGTTTATTCTCATAAGATAAATCCAGTTACCAGCAGGCAATTTTGGGCTAAGTTTGATTCTCCTACAACTTTGATTCCACCAAAATCTGTTCCACAGATTGGAAGACCTCCTAAAAAAAGGAAGAAAATTGCAGGTGAAATTGAAATGGTGAAAGGGGGGAAGCTTACTAGAAAATGTAAAACAATTACTTGTTGCATTTGCAAAGGTTCAGGGCATAATAAAAGAAGCTGTAAAATGAAGGGTGATGGAACAAGTCAAGTTGGGCCAACTGAAGGTGCAAGAGTAACTGCATCAGCAAGTCAAGCTGGGCCAAGTGAAGCTGCAAGAGTGACTGCATCAGCAATTTCAAGTCAGCCTGCTACTCAACCAATTGGTACTCAACCAATTAGTTCTCAACAAGGAAGTGAGTCTGCTAGTCAACCAAGAATAAAGAGAACAAAGACCACTACAAACAGGCTAACTCCAACTAAGTAATGGTTACTTGTTTAAAGACTGTGTGGTTGTTTTCAAGACTTTATCTATTTAGTACTTATGTTTAAAGACTATGTGTTTTAGTTCATTATGGTTACTTGCAGACATTAAGAAGTTAGGGTACTTGTGATACAAATTTTCACTCTGTAACAGGGTTTATAACCTGTTAAATGTATTACAATCTTATCCTTTTGGTTACTCATGTGTTGTGTTTCTATGTTATCACTTTGTTATCACTAGAACAGATTGAACTTCAATACCACATAAAAACTACATTAACCAACTGCCAATACTTCATATAAACTTGAACTTCAATACATATCACAAAATCAATTGACCATTACATATTTGTTGGTCAATTATATGTTCAGTTTTTTCATAGTCTAACAAGCTACCATTACATCAAATTGAACAATATAAAAAGAATCCAACTGCAAATTAGGCAAATATTCAACCTTCTGTTTTCACCAGCCATTCCATTCAAATCCACTTGTAGTCCATTTCTTGACCTTAGCAAACCAGGGATTATTGCAATTGCACGAGGACACATAGGTGGATCCAACCACACAAAAAACCCGCAACTTGGGACTTGGGAGCAACAATGAAAATGACGTCCAGGGTTTAAATTAGTCCATGAAGTTCTAACGATTGATTGGTTACCACAAAAACAATTCATTGTTATGTGTGTGTGTGGTAATGTGTGTTTTTGGGAAAATAAATTAGGGTTTATGGCAGTGGTGGGTTTGTGTGTGTTTTGATTTTGGGAAAACAAATATGTTGGATTCTTAAAGTGTATTTAATAATCTCACCAAATATTGAAAAAACAATATTGCCCTCGTGTTTAACAAAGTGCCCAAAACATAACTGGAACCAACTAACAACGTTAGTAACAAAGGACCAAAACGGAACCCAAGTTTCCATACAGGGAGGCCGCCTGCACTTTCAAAAACTCAGGGACGAAATCTGCAATTTGGGCAAACCACAGGGACCATTTATGCAATTTACTCTAATTTATGTTCATATACCAAAAAAATTATAATATTTACGTACTTATATATATTATTATCCTAAGAATGGGTTAGATTTAATTTTTAAGGAATCACATAAGTTTCTTTAGATGGAAAAGTTTCACATTCAAATTTTGAAAAGATATATATCATACAAATTCAGAACTTGTCACGTAACATATTTAAATATAGAAAATATATCAACGATGATAACTATGGTTTTTAAAACATTCTAAAACATGCATCTTATATTTGGAAACGATTCTGATGGGGCGAATTTCTTTTAATTATACTTCTGACGGGTTAATGTTATCAATAAGTTAGTTTCTTTGTTTCTGATGGCTTTGCGTTGCTAACGAAATATTGAATCAGTTAAATAAACCATCAAGAAAACAACGTTAGCATAAAGACAAAAATTCAATATGTTTAACCCTTTCTTAGTCGTTTTCTATTGAATGACTGATTTTTTATTTAAGACCATAATGGTTTATGATGAATAATGATTTGTTAATGTATTATATTTCTGACGAGTTCAAAATAATATATGTGAATGATGTTGTTTTTTAGAAAGTATGTACAAATCTAATTTTTTAAGTTTTACCTTTAATTTATGTTCGTATACCAAAATTTCCATCTAAAGAAACTTATGTGATTTTTAAAAAATTAAATCTAACCCATTCTTAGAATAATGATATCTATAATTACGTAGGTATTATAAAAAAATTTAATACTTTGATGTAAATGAGACTTAATAATTATGTGTGTGTTTTTATTTGCATTAGAGTGGATGGTTTGATTCAAGATTAGATAACCCAAAACCAGTGTCATCTCTAAGTTTGTGGAGGCCCGATTCGAAATTACAAAAATGAGGCCCCCAAAACGAAAGTTCAACAATCTTTTAAACGAATACAATTTCTCCGGTGTGAAATACAAAAATAAGGCTCCCACAAAAAAGTTCAAAAATATTTTTAACAAATACAATTAGAACTAATTAGGTAAACAACGCCATTCTCCTAGCATTTTTTGATGCAAATTCATCAATCAAATCTTTGTAGTCAATTGTGCTCAACATGTCTTGCTCAATTGATGTTATTGCTAGTTCGTTAAGCCTTTCCTCCGACATTGTAGAACGTAAATAAGTTTTTATCAACTTCAATTAAGAAAAGATTCTTTCAGCTGAAGCAACAGTGACGAGAATAATTAATAATATTCTATAAGCAATAGTTGTGTTTTGGAAAGCAATCAAAATGTACAATAGATTGTAAAATAGCAACATGTCCCATTTTTCTTTAGGCAATGAGTGAACTAGCAATTTCAACTTCACATATAAGTCGATTCCATCATTATCACATACCTCATCGTGTTTTAATGCAGCCGCAAGACGTAAGCAACAAGATTTTAAATCCTTATTTTCTAATGGTCGCAATTTGTTAGAAGTAAACAAAAAGCCAAAAGTTTTTTTGTACTCCTGATATTGCTCAAACCTACTATTAAGTGAAACAATTTCGTGATCAACAACACATAAGAAATAGTTTGTCTTAAAAAATTCCTCGAGAGATTGTGGAGCTCTAGACGATGCATCATTTTAATTCTCATCAAAATGTCTCTTTCTTATAATTTCACGCTTCCGAACAAAGACCAGATCTATATTCATTTTCTATAGCTATTTCTTTAGCACTTTCTAATGCCTTAGAAAAATCAGTTTCTCTATAGGTTTTAAAGAAATAAACTAAATCTTCTATCTTTTTCCTTGCATCATCAACAATTACCATATTTTTTTATTGCAATAGCTTTGAAACCATATTAACTACATATAATATATCATACCAAATGACTATTGCAAAAAGAAACTCAAATTTACCAGCTCATTTTCTACTAATGATTCAGATGTACTTTGTATCAAACAATCATTATCACTTTTAGACAATTGAAGTAAAGCTTCACGTATATCCGAGAGTTGGAATTGTATAGCTTTAACACTTTTAACACGACTATCTCAACGAGTAGCTGATATAGATCTAACAGTTAGCCCTTTTACATTCGTATTCAAAAGAGCCTCTAGTTTAGTAGAATTTGCAAAAATAGTATAATTTTTTTATGATACCAAAGAAGTTCTTAGCTTTAGGACATCAAACAACCCTTGTCTAGTTGTATCATTCACATTTAAAAATCCTAAAAATTACTCCTCAATGATAATAGAACTTGACGACAGATCCACATATCTAATGATTAATGGCATTTGTTCCTCGTGGCTAATATCAGGAGTACAATCAAGATTAACTGAAGAATACTTGGCCTATTTTATCTTGTTAATAATTGGAGTCTTGATTGCACGCGCAAGCAAAGTTATTAACTCATTTTGTATACTAGGACCAAGATAATACGCTCGCATATCTTCATTTTTAATACGCTCAACATGCTCTTTAATATATGGATCAAACTCAGCCATCATATCAACAATACCCAAAAACTTTGCATTGTCTTTTTCACCTAATTTCTCACTTGAACCACGAAACGATAAAGTTTTCTTGCCAAAATATTTAACAACAACAATTATTCTTACCAACGCATGTTTCCAACAATTTGTTTCTTTCTCTAATAGTTCTTGGGCCACTTTATCAATAGTATGATTACTTTTTACACTTAAGCACAAGTCATTCCATTAAAGCATATTCCTAATATGTTCGACACTTGTTTCATGTTCTTTTAGTCATATATTAACATGTTGCCAATCACAGAATCTCTCACTACTAGCCCTCTTGGATTTCATTTTCTTAATAACTTACAACAAAAACAAATACTTTGTCAAGCTCTTTAGAATAGACAAGCCAACTCTTATCACGCTTTTCTCCATTTGGTAAAACTCTAGTGAATAATGAAGCAACAAATCGTCTCTAATATTTATCTTTGGGCCGTTTTCGAAAGACATGTCTCTTTGGGACCATTTATTAATAAGATTTCTTTCAATTTAGAATCAAGGGTATTCCAATTTCTTGGATCGTATATATCAAGCATATCATCATTATTATCACAATCCACACCCTCATCATCTATATGCTCATCATCACCAATCTCACAATTATCACCATTAACATTAGAACCACTATTCTCGACATCCACGCCTTCATCATTTATATGCCCATCACCACTAACCTTATCATAATCAGTCACAACACAAGCATTTTTGTTATCAGTGTTCATGTTATGATTATTATAATCACTATTCAAGTTTTGATTTTTTTATCAGTAGTTTGTCCTTTTGGAATATATTTATGAATGTTACCTTTTTGGGATAGTTTTAGTTCTTCGGATTTTTTTTTTTTTTACATTTTTCATTTCCGCTTTCAAATTTTCTAATTCTCGAAGACATAATTCATATAAATGAAAACAACAAACCATAAATGTATCAATAGGTGCAATGCAATAAGTAAGAAGGCAAGAAACTTAGCAGGTCTAAGTGTGAGGATGAGAAACAAAACAACCACGTTGCCATTTGCTAACAACATAAAATGGGGGTTTTTTTTTTCTCTAAAATTAATTATCAGTTGTTTATGTCAAATATAAAACTAACTAAAAAAAAAAAAGTACTTTCACATATATTGAATTTGAGGCCTCTATAATTTGGAGGCTTTGTGCGTTAGCACACCTCGCACACTCTCATATACGAAAACTAATTTAACAAAAACTAAACCCAAAACTCCGTGCGTACACGGGGATCTAAAACTAATTCTTTTGATAAAAGAAAAAAGATTTTAACTTTTTCTTTAAACAATTTTTATTTGTTTCCTATCCTTTATGATAAGAAAAAAATCAGATCAAGAACATTTTCTTTTTATATTAGTAGTGAACCCTTTGCCTTTCTATTTCTGCAAAAAAGCCCAAAGAGGCCCAAAACAGCAACAACTTAACAGAGTGGTTGGCCGTTGCCCCCCTGATCGAATCCAACAACTGGGTTTTACTTACAGAATCTTTTTCTTTCTTCAGGTTTATTCACGTTTTTTAATTCTTTCTCAGATTGAACCCTTTTGTTCTGATTGATTTAAATAAATAAATTGATCACAAAGGTAATAATACTTTTACTTAACCTATTCATTTTCACCTTAATCTTCACTAAAATAAAGTCAATCAGTTAACCTATTTATTTATTTTATGCTTTTGCTTTGACAGGGTTTTGAGAATTAGATCAGTAAATCAGTTCAAGTGCAGAGATGTCTCATTATACAAGTTCATGAGTGATTAAACACCAGTGTATGACCCTTCATTTTTAGGTTTATTAGTATTTATTTTGCCTAATAAATTATTTTTTTATGTATTTAGGTGTAATAAATGATATATATGTTTATAATAATATCGGAACGAGTGTGTACCTACGTTATTCATGATTAGGGGGTGTTTTGTTTAGCTTACTTAGCCGCCTTATGACCTTATTTGAATTTGCAAAAGCCAATAACCTCACTTTTTAGAGCTTATGAGTTGTCAACTAAGCTCATTATGATAAGCTCTAAAAAGTGAGCTTATTGGCTTTTCCAAACTCAAATAGCTAACCATACACCCCCTTTACGATAAGCAAATAGGAATTGTATTTCAGTAGTTTGTATAGTTGGTTGAAGTTTTGTGTTGATTACATATTATATATAATGAACTGTTGTCATAATTATTAGCAGTCATGAAATGAGAGTAGCTAGGTGAACGGGATAAGCAATAATGTATGATCAAACATGTATGTGCGTGTTTTATATACTGCATGACTTTTGGTTTCAAATTTTGAGTGTCTTAGCTTTTTTTAAAAACTTATGGTTTTTGTTTGACGTTTAACAGGAGTTTAGCAATGACTCAACCATCAGTTATTTTGGCAACGGCTAGCTATGATCACACCATTAGGTTCTGGGAGGCAAAAAGCGGGCGGTGTTATCGAACCATTCAGTACCCAGAATCTGTAAGATCCCAAATCATAGATACTTTTTCATTGCTTTGTGTGTTCAAATCTTGATGTTAATGACTACTTTGCTATATTCCATCCGTTTTTATGTCTAGCTTGGAAAGTGTTTAATTGTTTATTAAAGATCTTTACAAGGGAACTGTATCCACCCAAGTTGATATTACTTGGTTCAAGTAGACATCTTTTTCGCCACGTAAACATATTACTTTCATAAACATAAAGTAAATGAATTTCCAATTCCTAATCAATACCATATATTTATTTTGTTGATAATGGGAAAATACGTAAATTACCTCGGAAAATTCCTTAAAAAATGTTGTAATTAGCACCTAAGAAGGAAGTATTTTTTTGTCATATGGTTTCTGCACTTAACTTGGCATGCATGCAATTTGACATCTGACAAACTAGTTACTACAGTCACTTGACTATATTTATGTTACACACCATTATGTTTATTTGAAATGAGTTTTTTGTTTTTGGCAGCAAGTTAATCGACTTGAGATAACTCCAGATAAGAGGTACCTGGCTGCTGCAGGGAACCCACACATTCGATTGTTTGATGTTAACTCTACCAGCCCTCAGCCCGTACGATTTCACTCACTCTCTCTACTTACATACACAAGATAATCAAATGCTTATAAATGTTATGGTTTCTTTGTGACAATTCCAGGTGATGAGCTATGATTCTCATACAAATAATGTGATGGCTGTGGGGTTCCAGTGTGATGGAAAGTGGATGTACTCCGGTTCTGAAGACGGAACTGTAAAGATATGGGATTTAAGGTCAGTCAAGGTTAATGTCATTGCCTTATTGGTTGGAACCCACTCTTCTTCTTTCACAGCTTTTAAATATTTGTCTTCTTATTTGATGTTGGCGTTAGGGCGCCAGGGTGCCAGCGAGAGTATGAAAGTCGTGCTGCTGTTAATACCGTTGTTTTGCATCCAAATCAGGTGCCTATTCTCTCAGGATTACATTTACTTTTTGGTCTAGTGGTTTTATGTTAGTTTTTATCAGTTGGTTGTTCTAATATTGGTTCCAAATGATTTCAAACGATCGTTTTAATTTGATTTATGATATAAGTTGCTAAATGGAGCAGAACCATCTTTATTGATTGATTTTGTATTTTCATTTATCGACGAAAACACCACCCCTATTTTAATAATAGAAAAGCACTCCGAATTAACTTGCATTATTATCATTTACCCACTGAAATAAGTCATATAATCTATAAAATTGTTTTATTATTTAAAACCTTGAAACGGAACCATATTTGACTGTTCTATTTAGAGGTGGCAGTTTAAGCCCCCATTTACGTACAATGGATCGACTCGTGTCTTTATCTCTAATGGGTCACACGGGTATAATAAAAGAAGTTACCTAAAAGGAAATAAGCAAACTGGTTTGAATTGGATCAAGCAGGTAAAAAGTCACTAAAAGTGTATGTATGATTCCTAAAGGCCGAAGTATCCTATTGATAATGTATACAAAGTTAGATTATTACCAAACTAGTAATATCCTTAGTCTTAATCTGGCCACCAAGAAAAATTTGGACGAAAAGTGTTTTGGGTCAATCATTACTAACCCTGTCGATCCACTCAAAAAGTTATGCGTTACCTCACCTGCCCTTTCCGTCACCTCTAGTTTATTAAGGATTATATGGTTTGTGGTTCATACCCAAACCTTACCAAAACAGACCACATGTTGTTTTGCCGATGCTCTGCTCCGTTGCTAATTGTTGTGGATTCTGCAGACTGAGTTGATATCCGGTGACCAAAATGGCAATATTCGTGTTTGGGACTTGACTGCAAACTCGTGCAGCTGTGAGCTGGTGCGTGATGATTTTCTATTTTTCCACCATTATGATTCTTGTTTCTGTAAAAGGAATTGCCATTAATATTGGTTCCAACTCAGGTTCCAGAGGTTGATACAGCAGTAAGATCACTGACAGTGATGTGGGATGGAAGTTTAGTTGTTGCTGCAAACAACAAAGGAACATGCTATGTTTGGAGGTTGTTGCGTGGAACACAGGTACCATTTTCTGTTTCTGAATGTCCATTTTTAGTGATTATCCGATAATGAATAATCAGACCCTGATAGTCAGTTCTAACAAAATTGGCTGGCGAAAATAGTGTTGGATGTGATTCTGCTGTTTAAAATTGTAATTATTGGATATTTAAATGTTTGAGTCACTGTCTGACAGATTCTGACAACTTAGGAATTCATTAAGTAAAATGGCCGAAATAACATGTTTGTTGAAAAAGTAGAGCCGATTGGAATAGAAATAAATCAAGTCTCTAATACTAGGTAAAAAGAAAGAAATGGTAAATAAGTAGTCTATTTACCCTGTGATAATTATTCTGTTGCCGTTGGTATGAAGCTGATTATCCAAATCAGATTATGTGACCTGACCCCCTACTTAATCGGATAGTCGGAAGCAGAATTTGTTTAATTCAAATCTTAAACATTAAAAGCACATTATTGCAACTTGAAAATCCAATATTCCTTTCCAAAGCGCAAATCCAGACACCTATTGAAACAATTGTTGAGGTACTCATAAGCATGCTGATCACATTCATTTTGTGTTACAGACGATGACCAACTTTGAGCCACTTCACAAGCTACAAGCGCATGATGGTTACATTCTTAAATGTCTTCTTTCACCCGAGTTTTGTGAGCCTCAACGGTTAGATTTCAGATTCCTTTTTTTCTTTCGTCGTGTTTTTGTGGTTGGGTCGATTTTGGCTTGATCAAGTTGTTTATTAATGTATTAACTGTTGAAATAGGTATCTGGCAACTGCATCTTCTGATAGTACAGTCAAGATATGGAATGTGGATGGTTTCACCTTGGAGAAGACTCTTGTTGGTATGTTGAATCTGCATAATAAATGATAATGTCGTCTTACGTCTTTTGTTTAACATCTTAGTTTTTAAATATATCTCAGGACATCAACGTTGGGTGTGGGATTGTGTCTTCTCCGTAGATGGTGCTTATCTTATTACAGGTATATGACTTGTAAACATGTGAAATTTATCTTTATTGGAGATGGTTTGATGGATGGGTTGGGTCACATGTTTAGGTTACAAAAGTTCTTTCGTCAATATGGGACAAAATGGTCTGAATGGGGCTGGGTTGACCTGCAAATACTTTTTCGTACGTTTTAGTCAATATCTAACTTGCCCATTATGATTGCAAAATAAATTAAAAAATAAATGTTACAATAGCAATTATAAATTCTTGAATAAAATTACTTTGGAGGTTGAATGCATCAAAACTACAATTTGGAAGATTAAAGCCGATTGACCCGTTCCACTATTAGTTAAACTTTTGTATTGAACCCGTTTGAGATAAAGAAACACAACTCATTCGTTAATAAGTAAATGGGTTGAAATTGCCACCTCTGATCTATATTACGAGTTCCGAGGGGGCATTTCAACTAAGTAGAGCTTGCTAGCATCTGAAAAGTTTGTTGGCTTGTGGCTTGGCCAGTGGTTTGTTTCTATTTATCTTCACGTCACAAGCGGTATACAGAAAACAAACTTATCACCAACAAACTTATACCCTTTATATATCCCAATTTCAGCTTCTTCTGATTCAACGGCGAGGCTTTGGTCGATGTCTACTGGTGAAGATATTAGGGTTTATTCAGGACATCATAAAGCCACCGTATGCTGTGCTCTTCATGATGGTGCTGAAAGCACTGCTGCCTGATGTGTGATATCAGATGACATAGCTTGTTGGTTTTGTCTAGTTTTTCATTGTTGGTTGTGATTTTGGTTTCTTGCTGGTCACCACAAAATTTTGATCAGCCTCTGGATCCTAGTTTTTATTTGAAGTTGTACTTGTTTAAACATGCACATTTTAATGTTTTGATGTTTATAAATAAACGATAGTTTTAGATTGACTGCAATTTTGTTCGATTCAGGGATTACATTGATACTCATATTGTCTATAAACATTGTGTTTTTATTCTTAAATGATTTCAATGAGGCGCATTAGTTGTGGGCTCTTTTTTAGTGTGGAGCGGTTCAAACGTTGATATTACGCAAGCATCAAATGACTAGGTAGGAGTGAGCGTTGGTACAAAAGTGGATCGGACCAAAAACCGATATTAGGAAAAAAGTGGATCGAGGACCGTAACGAAATGTGTCATGTCTGATCCGGTCTAACAAAGCATATTGGCGGGTTGTACATTGGCATGTATATAACGGAGGGGTGGATTGAGGACCGGACCAAAATATGTTCAGCATTGTGTGGTTACGTCCGCGGCCTATGACTCGGCAAATATTGGATGAAAACCAAAGAAGGGTTTTAGAAGTCACGATAGGTGTCGCAAATTTAAAGCTCATTTACTTGTCATAAATAGAGGTTTTTTCATCATTTGTGATGTATACTATTCTACCTTAAACCCTAGCTTGACATGATTTTTAATTAGTCAATGATATAATCATCTGGGTAATGGATGAGGACGTCGTTTTTAGTTATTATTCATGTTCACTGTTATGCCGATTTGAAGGTAAAAAGGGTTTACATATAAAATCTCAAATTACCCTTTTTTTTTATAGCAGGTTTTCAATCTTGATGGTTTTATACTTTATGATTATTTAATGGTTTTTGTAACTTAATTTTAGCTTATTTGGGTTTTGAGTTTATTGTCATTAGCTTTTACGGTTTAGGGAATTGATTTTTGGGAATTTGGGGGTGTTAATGATTGTTGTGTTGAGGTGATTGATACACGGAAGTTGAAATGTGATTTGCGTTGGAATGGTGTTTAGTGATGGCTGAGAATTTGTGTTTGTTTTTTAAGAGTTTAGGTTGGAAGTTGTTGCGTAGGTTTAGAAATATTTGAATAAAGATTAAGTCTTTTCGGTACGTGTTATATGTCTGCACTTGATTAGTTGGTAGTGCAAAGCGTTATTTGTAAAGGTGTAATTGACTTTGGAGCTTTGAAATAGAATCCATATGTAATTCTATTATTCATAGACACTTGAAATGTGACAACATATTTGTCATTGGAAATCATGGAGAAGCCGGGTTTGTGTTTGGGTAATGGGCTAATGATGTGGATTGTGGAGGCAATGATGAGAGTTTGATGTATAGCGGTGATTCATGTTTGGTTCCTTAATCGGATGTGTTTGGAAACGTGATCGTTTTTTGTTTGATTAATTCGTTGGTTTAAGGATTGAATTTAAATCCGTTTGTGGCTGTTATTGAGGATAGTGGTGGTTGTTTGGGGTATAAAAGGTTCAAGAGGCTGAACCTGGTTTAGTTGAAAGGCGAAAATCTTAACTTGTGCTCATGTCTGCATAAATTTTAATTTTTCTAGAGTATATATAATAAGCAATGCCGAAATAGTTAAAATCTCTTAATATAACTTATTATACACATAATTGATGGCCTGCAACTTTAGAGTTTGATAAAATCACTATGAGGAAACAATTACTGACTAATATGAGATTGCCTATTATACGTGCTTATGTGCTTATAACGTTGTGATACAACACGCTGTTTTGGAGGTGTTTGGGATTGAACATCCAACTGCTGTTTTGGTAAGCAACTTGGGGTTGCTTATTCCAAACTGCTTATTGTAATAAGCAAAAAAAGCAGTTGTAAATATGTGTATTTTAAGTTAATTATCAGTACGATTTTAGAGCATACCAATTTCCAAAGTTGAGAAGCAATAGAGCAATCAATGAAGAGGTGTTTAGAGGTTTCTATCTCTTCATCACATACACGACATAACGATTTCTCACCCCTAAATACCCTAAGAATAAGAATAAACAATTGTTTATAATATAAAGCAAATACTTTTAAGACCGAATATTATTAAAAAATTTAGGATTTTATTTACTTTTAATGTAAGTATAAAGCTGTGTGGAATTACTTGGCAAAGTGTTTTAATGCTTATTGGTTTGTGATGAATTAAATTCGACTATATGTCTATATTGAGGGTGTTTCACATTGGTTATTAAAAGTGATTTATCTACTTACTCTGTTTTTTAAAACAAATAAGCAAGTATTAGGCGTGGATCAGTGCGCGAAACATCAACCAAGAAGGGCAATAACTATCATCTTGGCTCGGTTATGATTGGATTCTTTTTGGAACCAACTCTGGGAATGAATATGTGTTATCAAAATTGTGTTAATGCTCACTTATTTTCGTCTGGTTTTAAGTGACCTCTGAACATCTCACATGGTTATGTTTGATAGCTTGACAAGGTTCAAGAAAAATAAAATTTAAACTCAAGAAATCCAATTATCCCATCCATCTAAAACGTCTAAGGTATACTTCTCCTCTCGATCTTCTGTTTATTGTGTTTCAAACTCCAAGATAATTGCATAAACTCATAATAATACATGTGTTGACGTATATGGCCGGATGGCCCACGCCGAACGAATCACTCTAGCCGAACGACAGGTACCGAAAGAAAATATTACAGTTCCCGCCTAAAATGTTTCCCGCCTAAACTTTTTCCCGCCTAAATGGTTGCCGCCTAAATATGTCGCCGTCAGGTATATGGACAAGGAAGTTTTCTTACACATACCTCCTCCTCTTTCTATATATACTCATAGCATATACACATATAAGATGGACATCTTATCTCTGATATCATCATATATATATATACAACACATCTCATTTAGTTCAAACCACCACATCTCTACATCACAGATTATACATACCAACACATCATAATGCATACATAACATGCTTATACCTAGATGCTAAATCCTATACCTACGAGGTTCTGACTTGACCGTCGGAGGGTGGTTCCCGGGGCTTCGGCCTCGGGGCTCCTTATAACGGGTTCTTTCATGTTTGTAGCATACTTCAAAGCTCGGGACAAGGACGAATGGCACGAGAGAGCCATCAAGATCAACCCAGCGGAAAAATGCTTCAACATTTGGCGCCATCCGTGGGACCCGTTATTCAGTCTACCAATAGCTAAGAATGACGGGTCACACTTTCAATCCGGTACGAGCGTTCGGACGGCGGACAGTGTGCACCGACTAAGGGTTGTCCAGTATGACTTCCTTTGGTCTTTTTGTTCGAGTATACTATCCTGTTCGGATGTGTTGTTTCGTTCGAACACACTATCTCGTTTGGTATGGACGTTTGGTATAGACATCCGGTATGGATGTTGAGTTCAAACGGGACGGATCAACTAAGGGTTTCTCGGAGGTACTGTGTTCTTCGGGGGTACCGTCTCATTTGGATATACTGGTGACGGGTTTGGTTTGTTGGACGTGAAAAGCAAAATGGTAAGAGCTGACGTCCGGACCCTTGTGTCTTCACACCAATTACATGGGTTAGTACTGTATTTCTGGTACAATTTCGTTAACTTTTCCATGTCACCATATCGGTATGTTTTCGATTCCTTTGGTCTTCGCCGGCTGCCATGCCAAAGCATAACTGCATAAGAAGATATGTTGAAAAACTATGGTATTATCATAATAATTACTACGTACTACACTTTCTGTCATATGCAATTTGGCATCTTTATCTTGCTAACTTTGACCATATGACTATCATTGCATATACTACCAATTATGCATAATATACAACTTCAACTATTATGATGCCTATGGTACAAGAATATAGTGCGCTCAAAGGAAAAATATGATGTTTAACAAAAAGATAATTTGTTTATTGACTGATCCCACTAGTAGGTAGTAAAGCATCTCGTTTTTACTTTTTGACCAAAGCACCAATCCTAGTGAATAATAATAGTTTATATGTACTTTTTTTTTTAACAAAGTTTATATTTACTTGATTATGCACCTATACTAGTAAAAGATGGACCAGGTTAAGTTGCGCTAGTGATAGGTGACATTTTCCTTTCAAAGGCCTAAATTAAATGTTGTACAATATTTTTTTTACTTTTGTTTTAAAGCTAGCTTAGAGATGGTAGAAAAGGACATGACATGGTGTTTGTGGAAAAAAGAATCACTGTTCTTTCTGGAAATAAAGACACACACTTTTCTTTATGATTATGTTTTTATATAACTTTTTTAACAAATTACCATGTGAACATAAATACAACTAGTATATGTGCGATGAAAAAAATGCACAACCTGTGAAGCCCATATTGTCACATGAGCACAAAAGTACTCAAAATACAACCAAGTGTAAATCGCCGAACTTTAAATGCGTACATATTATTATGCGTATAGCAAAAGTTCATACATCAAAATATAGCATGAAGAACAAGTAATACAACTAAAACTTTTGCGTATAATTTACAAGTCGATACCGGGGGGCTTGGTAAAATGTAGTTACACCATACGTACTTTATATACGAAATGGAAAAATATAAAGACAAGATTTGCTATAATATTACACAACAAGTATATTTTTTATTTTACTCAAAAGTTATGTTCCTACCTTAAAGGTTAAAGGTGCATATATGGGGAAATTAAAATATGTGTACACAAAAGAAGCATGGTTAATGCCTAATGGAACTGTTATCTAAGGCCGCAATCGTGACCCATAAATTGCAGCAAAAATGAAGAGGAGGGAAAGCTACAAAAGTTAAATTTACAGTATAATGGTTCAAACTTAGAAGGGAGACACGCGAATTATTTTATGCTCCCAAAGTCAAAAGTAAGCCTACTATGTATGTCTTTTCTGTTCTATTTTTAAGATACTACTCATATATTTCTCTTCCAAAATACTCCGTAATACTAAAGGCATAGAACCTTTCAAAGTTGTTTTATATCTGAAGTCAAAGCAACAGGTTACATCAAAAGTACCCTCATGCACTAATCGGCTATCACAACTAAAATGCATGGGTAATGTACAAGCAATATAGCATATAGTACTAGAAAACTCCATTAAATATATGTAGGGCATGACACGGGTAAGGCTACCCGTAACTCGCATCACTTGATTTGCTCTGTCAAATAACTAACTTAATAGACGTATATACCTTTAAGTCATAAAGCAATGGAAACAATGGAGGATAGATATGGTGGGCTTTTACCCCAAACCCTCCTCCGGTCACTAGATTTGTCTATCTCTAGACACTTTTTAAAATTAAAAAAAAAAAGCTGATGGCATTTATTTTCTACTAGTAACCTCCGGATCCGACTAATATAGTAATAAACCTTCGTCAAATTTAACATTCTGAACCACTTTTTACCAAAAAAACGAGTCGCACGGAAAATTTTTATATTATAGATCAAATATGTTTTTTGGTAAGGCCCAATCTTATGAAATTGAAAGGATTATATTACTACTTTTATCTCACAATAAACAAACTAATGTCTAAAAGTTTGGTTGGAGACATTTTTTTTTTATCTCATAAAAAAGAGAGATGGAGTCACGTGATTCATTAAGACTCCTAAAGAACTTTTGTAGTTTTGTCAAAAGCATACTTAACTTACGCCTCGACCATCTTTTTATCCAAGTTTTATAAGTTTAATCATTTTTAATCGTCAAACTCCGGATGGGAGTACCTCATGAACCGCAAAATCGATATCAATATAAGCTCCAATCTTTACGAGCTCCGGCATTAGTCACATCAAACTTTTTTTTTTACAATTTCTACCTTGATGAGGTTTCCGGCCTTATCAGATGTTATTCTAAATAGCACACCCTAAAACATTCATAATTGCAAAGTCATAAATAATTACTAGCAAGATTTTATGGAAAAACTCCACGAGTTGTGCTAACTGTTCGCAAGAGACCACATGGTCAGTCGAATTGTTTAAAGAACCAAAAAATCTCGGCCCAATTATTACACTGGAATCCATATGAGCTGATAGCCGCCACCTCTCGAAAACATATAAAATAGTAGTTCTTAAACTGCCTTCAATTAAAAAGGGGTTCCAAAAGAAAAGTTAGTAACTTTCTTGTTAAGAGGAGTATTAAAACATTTGAGACATGGTCTCCAAAGAACGATGTTGCAAGATGGTTAATCAATGAGCGGTTTCTCGTCTCCGGCGATACTAATGCATTACTCTATGGACCATGGGTTGTTCGGCCACCATTACAAAGAATAATGTTTTGAATCACTATTATTTACCATTAACTAAAAGAAATATATATTTGATTGGTGTATTAAAACATTGGGACATAACGTTGAATTCACAATAGTTGGCACCATATTGTCAAGTACAAGAAAACACCACATTTTTTATAGTTATGATCCACGGGCAAGTGTTAGGTTATTTGTTATGTTATCTAATGTTTTGTTTTATTTTAAGTTCAACGATACTAGTGAGATATAGCACCGTTGAACTGGGGAAGTATAGTGGTATGATATCTCCACAGGTTATGTTACGGCTCGGTTATGACCCAATTTTTGAATTGGTACATGTGAAAAATTATATTTTTCATATCTAACGAAAAAAGAGAAGAGTTTTCATGTTTTACTTTGCAGGGATATCTCACGGAAAAAAGGAAGGACCTAGGTGCTAAAAACACCAGAAGGTTAAATTTCTGAACATAATTTTAATGTGACTCCCCCGGATGGTTCGCGACCTCCGGGGAAATGTAGTCAATGTTCAAAGATGGTTCATACCCAAAAAGGGTTGCCATAAAATACCGAACGGTTCATACCTAAAAAAGGTTGCCGAGGTAGCAAACTAGATGGTTCGTACTCAAAAAGGGTTGCCATAAAATACCGAACGGTTCATACCTAAAAAAGGTTGCCGAGGTAGCAAACTAGATGGTTCATACTCAAAAAGGGTTGCCATAAAATACCGAACGGTTCATACCTAAAAAAGGTTGCCGAGGTAGCAAACTAGATGGTTCATACTCAAAAAGGGTTGCCATAAAATACCGAACGGTTCATACCTAAAAAAGGTTGCCGAGGTAGCAAACTAGATGGTTCATACACAAAAAGGGTTGCCATAAAATACCGAACGGTTCATACCTAAAAAAGGTTGCCGAGGTAGCAAACTAGATGGTTCATACTCAAAAAGGGTTGCCATAAAATACCGAACGGTTCATACCTAAAAAAGGTTGCCGAGGTAGCAAACTAGATGGTTCATACCCAAAAAGGGTTGCCATGAAAATACCGAACGGTTCATACCTAAAAAAGGTTGCCGAGGTAGCAAACTAGATGGTTCATACCCAAAAAGGGTTGCCATGTAAATACTAAACGGTTCATACCTAAAAAAGGTTGCCGAGGTAGTAAACTAGATGGTTCATACCCAAAACGGGGTTGCCATGAAAAACCGAATGGTTCATACCCAAAAAGGGTTGCCATAACTAAAGAACTCCGAATGGTTCATACCCAAAAAGGGTTGCCATAACTAAAGAAGGCCGAATGGTTCATACCCAAAAAGGGTTGCCATAGCTACAGAAAGTCGAATGGTTCATACCCAAAAAAGGTTGCCATAACTAAAGAACTCCGAATGGTTCATACCCAAAAAGGGTTGCCATAACTAAAGAAGGCCGAATGGTTCATACCCAAAAAGGGTTGCCATAGCTACAGAAAGTCGAATGGTTCATACCCAAAAAAGGTTGCCATAACTAAAGAACTCCGAATGGTTCATACCCAAAAAGGGTTGCCATAACTAAAGAAGGTCGAATGGTTCATACCCAAAAAGGGTTGCCATAGCTAAAGAAGGTTGAATGGTTCATACCCAAAAAGGGTTGCCATAACTAAAGAACTCCGAATGGTTCATACCCAAAAATGTTCGAATGCAAAAACACTCCGAAAGACCTAGGTGCTAAAACACCGAAGGGTTTTGCTCCACACGTTATTGGAAGGAACGCTAGAAAAAAAAGCAAGCGTCTCAAACATGCAAGCTTGTACCTCCGAAGCTATGCAAGTAGCAACGAAAACAAAGGGATGATGGAAAGGACACATATGGCTGTCAGCTTCGGCCTCTGGCTAACAATGCACCTTACTGGTGATCCACGGCCATTCGAAAAGAATTATAAAAATATATATAAAGACAAGACAAAATTTTAGTATAGCATTATTGACTATATGTCAACAATACTATACTGGGAAGACATGATGGCGTATGTAGGCTGATAGACCAAACTCGCCTTATAAAGCACCGGCTTATAGGCTACTTGGCATGTAACACCCCAACCCGGTAAGGGTAGAAGTGTCACATTCTGGTGTCATATCAGAACATACAATTGAAATCTTTACAAACGGATACCTTAAAATGAAGTATCAAATCATATATAAAAAAAATGACTGACAAGGAAATTCAATATCCAAAAAGAAATGAAATCTCAAAACAAAAGCTCTTCAAAATAAGTCCCAAAGTAATAAGGTGCTAGGGTTGGTCCACTCAGATAATCCAACTCTCAGCCCATCAAAGCCCATCTTCAAATCTAAAACCTGCCGCAGGAAAAGAAATGCGGCTGAGCTTAAAAAGCCCAGTGAACAGATATAACAAAATGAAAGCTAAATAAAATCAGAAATGCGAAATGAAATAAGGAAGCTGATAACAAGGTCGCAATAAAAGGGAAACGATGAGTCAAGGAGGATCCTGCAGAGAACACAATTATCGATGTCCAAAAAGAACAGATAACAAGGAGACCCAAGCAAAGCAAAGCATCGATGACATATATACAAGCACATACAAACCAGGCATACAAGTACTGAACATAAACAAGCATAACAGACGTCGTATTCACACAACATACATATAGCAAACGAACAATTCAGGAAATTAGAAGACATACAAGTCAAACAGGAATCTATAGGCAAGCGGAAGCAATTAATTAGTAAGTGAGCATGGCAATCACACAGGTCAAAAACCATTAGTTGAAAACATAAACAGTATCATAACGGCGGAAGTACTTAACAACAGTCAAAACATAGCAGTTACACGTAACAAGTAGGAATACAGTATGAACATTATAATTAAATGAACTAGGGACATAGCAGGGCAATTAAACAAGTTAACAAGCCAGACGTCATAAGTAGAAACATTTACCCAATCAATCCGCAACAAAGACATAAATGTAAACATGGCAGGTCAACAACAAGCAGATAAGGATACAATGGATAGTCATAGTCCACGAGATTAACCGAACGAAGTACACATAATAAACAGACAAAACTATCAATTTCACACTAGCATGGTCACCAGACAAATAAGAGGGTCACAATACCGTGAGATCACATATCATCATATGAAAACAGGTAAATCAGATAACCGTATATTAATCATATCGTAGCAGAGAAATCAGTAGTAACATAAAACATAAATAGCATAAACAAATCCAATAACATATAATACCCCGGTACGTGAATGGAACGATAGTCTGAAGTAACGGAATGAGAGTGTGACAGATCAAAGCAATGGAATATATATATCTTGGTAGTAGAGTGAGTCATATAAGGGTACTGAGTAATGAATAATTAACACAGAATATGGTGCGTTGGGGAATACAGAAGGTACAATATAGGTATATCAAAAGTATAAGGGTTGTCAGAAATCTACCACGAGCCCGGAACATATCATATCATAAGTAACCATTGTATTCGGAGGGGTGACCTCGGAATACCATATATCATAGGAGGGAGACCTCAGTAACAAATGGAGTAGCTAGCTCCCGGAATGTGAAGACGCGTATTGCACACGACATCATTCACCATATATATCTCCAAACAAATCAAATCCCTCGAAACATATCATATCTAGGATGCATCCATACACCCCCCGGAACATAATGGCCAAATCATATACATATCATATCATATCATAATGGGGACGGTGTACAACATCACTCGTGCACACTGGAGTCATGCCATTGGTGCATCAATGACATGGTCATGTTACCTTCATGACTAGGAACACATATTTGGCTCGGGTATCAAACTGACGGGTCAAAGCATAATCATATCATAAGGGTTCATATCAAAGGTTCAGAAGTCAAAGGTTCATATCAGGTTTCCATAACATAAGTTCATAATCAGAGGTTCATAATCATAAGGTTCATAATCAGAAGTTCATAATCATAATAAACGAATATCATAGCGAATAGAATCATATCAAAGGATTATATCTGAATCATAGCAAAGGATCATAGCATAAGGAAAATCATAGCAAAGGAATATCATAAGTGAAGCAGAGTCAAGGATTGAAAAGTCAGGAGAAATCCATACTGAAAAGGGATAGAATATCTGTACCTTATTATGAGCAAATCACAACGAAAGTAAAATCAAGAAAGCAGATCAAACCCGTCGCCCGGAACCTATATGAATTGGATAACGTTCTATAAGAATCAGATCACTCGTTTAAGACGGCTTTCCATTTTTAGCAGGTTTCCACTTTTAGTAATCTTTCCATTTTAAGTACTTTCTATTTTTAGTAACTTTCCAGAAATAGCAGGTTTCCATAATTAGCAGGTTTCCATAATTAGCAGGTTTAGTTACTTATCTTAAGTTAAATAGTGAAAATGAGTGTTATTATGATTTAAGGATCATTTATGACAAGTTATAAAAGTTTAGGGTTTAAAATGTCAATAATGCAAAGTATAGGGTTAAAAGTGTAAATATAGCAAGTTTACTCATTTTACTCATCTAATCCATTTAGTTAACATATTAACAAGTTAATCCATCAAGTTTCATAATTTACCAAAATAACCCCTTAACTTTATTAAATCATGAAATACAAAACCCTAGTTTTTGATTATGATTAACGTATAGGTTTTAACACATGTAGACTTGATTATCATACGATTACACAACTCGTAGATGATACCCATATTTGAGTCGTGACTCCCTCCTCCAAAATCATTTTGTACGCCCCATGATATAATCAAAACATACTCGTAAATCATTCGTTATCGATTCACTTATCACATAACGAATCACATAGTTTTATAAGCTCATTTAACCCTTTAATATATCCCATATGTTTCGACATATTGAGAGACCCAAAATCAGTTTGTATAAAGATTAACATGCCACATATCATTCAAATCATATAGGTTTAGAATCATGATTTTATGTAATCCATATTATCATTTCATGTGACAAACATATTCATTATATCATGCGTTCCATTTTCGTATAACAAGCCCTAGAAAGGACTCCCATGGCCACGAATTGAATAAGAAACAAAAGGGAGAAGACATGAGATGATGATACGTTACCCTAGTAGCGTAATGCGTGACAAGGAAACAAGAATTAACCACCACGATCAAAACCAAGCCTTCTTGGCTTTCTAAACCCCACGACCTAGAAATCAAACCCACGTCCAAGCTTCCAAACACGATCACAAGCCCACCAATCAATCACACACGATCACAAGCCTCCTAGGAACACCTTGCTTGTTTGATTTTTCGGATATAATTAAGAAATAATAATGTTGCCGCCACTTATGTTGAAAGAATTTGATCTAGGGTTTACTTTGTGTTTTTGAATGAAATGGAAATGTGTAAATGAGGATAAATGAAATTGATATGGAGAGTAAATGGGAGAGCATATAGGCCGGCCATCAAGGGGGGGAGGACCAAAATTAAGACTTTCCAAGCTTATCACTTCATTATGAATGTAGTCCCCTTTCTAGTCTAGGTGAATTGTGTACACATTGTAATGTTTATTTGTTACTTAGAGTTTATTTTAATTGTGTCATTTACTTGATAACATAAGTTAAATACTTTCATTATTTGTATGTATTATTTATAAGGTAAATTGTTAAATGATGTTGTCGTGTTTTCCAAGTTTACATAATTATTAAGTTGGAGGGTAAAAGTGTCATTTAACGCGTTTGAGATTTTTAGGGTTTTACAACTCTTCCCCTCTAAAAGAAAATTTTCGTCCTCGAAAATTGAAATCGCAGAGGTACACAGAGACATACTAGTTTAAGGCAGACGTAGCAATCCATAGTTCCACACAAATCATACCGATTTCGGTTTCCAAAGCGTACCAAACTTATACGTAACAGATGTCGATGAGAATCTCACAAAGAGGTACAGAATTTCAAATGAACATGTGGGTCGACAAATAACGGATATAGGTCATAGTCCATTCACGTACCAACCCCAGGCATTTCCCAAGACGTCGCACGATTTCAATAAGTTCAAATTATATGATCTCAGTATTATCACGGTGATCAGGCGTCATAATACTTGCATCACATAACAAGTCCTTATTGTCATCATATTCTGTCTCGGGTCATGACAAATCACATAACCAATATGACATCAAAACAGATAACATACAGGTAGCAAGCACAAACCAAAGCAGACCAGATTCACAAACATGCAGCATATAATACATCAAACCAACTTACCATACCAGAAAAGAAAGAAGGCCACCAACTTGCTCGAAACGGTTCCTCATGACTCATTATTGACGATTCAAATACAAAGCTGAGATAAGACCAAAATGCTAGACGATGAAACTTCACGATTCAAACCGAGTTCTGAACAAATCAAAGAAGAGCAATGCCGATCAAAATCACATAGCAAAATATCAAACCGCCACAAACGCATGACAAACAAATCGGAGTAACACAGGTCGCACCCAATCATGTGAAGTAGATGAATCTCCTCACCACCGTTGAATCTTGTCTCCGTCTTTGCGCCTTTGGTTGATCCGTCCAGCTCCCTCCAGCAGCATCTTGATGTCTCCGGCAACATCACGATCGGTGCGGCTTCGCTTCACGAACCTCTCCGAAATTGTTGCAGCAGGCAAGGTCGCACCATCATCTTCGCCTTCCACGAGTAGTCTTCATCTAAACGATCGACAAACAAATGGGCGAAGGTAAACAAACAAAATCAAATGCGAAAAGGAGAAGGTCAAATCGGCGAAGACAAAAGAATATCGAAGCCAAATCTGAATGACAATCAAAAGGAATCAGAAGAGATCAGAACAGACGGAAGCCTAGTGCCTACCCAGTCCTCACAGGATACCTTAAAATGAAGTATCAAATCATATATAAAAAAAATGACTGACAAGGAAATTCAATATCCAAAAAGAAATGAAATCTCAAAACAAAAGCTCTTCAAAATAAGTCCCAAAGTAATAAGGTGCTAGGGTTGGTCCACTCAGATAATCCAACTCTCAGCCCATCAAAGCCCATCTTCAAATCTAAAACCTGCCGCAGGAAAAGAAATGCGGCTGAGCTTAAAAAGCCCAGTGAACAGATATAACAAAATGAAAGCTAAATAAAATCAGAAATGCGAAATGAAATAAGGAAGCTGATAACAAGGTCGCAATGAAAGGGAAACGATGAGTCAAGGAGGATCCTGCAGAACACAATTATACAGATATCCAAAAAGAACAGATAACAAGGAGACCCAAGCAAAGCAAAGCATCGATGACATATATACAAGCACATACAAACCAGGCATACAAGTACTGAACATAAACAAGCATAGCAGACGTCGTATTCACACAACATACATATAGCAAACAAACAATTCAGGAAATTAGAAGACATACAAGTCAAACAGGAATCTATAGGCAAGCGGAAGCAATTAATTAGTAAGTGAGCATGGCAATCACACAGGTCAAAAACCATTAGTTGAAAACATAAACAGTATCATAACGGCGGAAGTACTTAACAACAGTCAAAACATGGCAGTTACACGTAACAAGTAGGAATACAGTATGAACATTATAATTAAATGAACTAGGGACATAGCAGGGCAATTAAACAAGTTAACAAGCCAGACGTCATAAGTAGAAACATTTACCCAATCAATCCGCAACAAAGACATAAATGTAAACATGGCAGGTCAACAACAAGCAGATAAGGATACAATGGATAGTCATAGTCCACGAGATTAACTGAACGAAGTACACATAATAAACAGACAAAACTATCGATTTCACACTAGCATGGTCACCAGACAAATCAGAGGGTCACAATACCGTGAGATCACATATCATCATATGACAACAGGTAAATCAGATAACCGTATATTAATCATATCGTAGCAGAGAAATCAGTAGTAACATAAAACATAAATAGCATAAACAAATCCAATAACATATAATAACCCGGTACGTGAATGGAACGATAGTCTGAAGTAACGGAATGAGAGTGTGACAGATCAAAGCAATGGAATATATATATCTTGGTAGTAGAGTGAGTCATATAAGGGTACTGAGTAATGAATAATTAACACAGAATATGGTGCGTTGGGGAATACAGAAGGTACAATATAGGTATATCAAAAGTATAAGGGTTGTCAGAAATCTACCACGAGCCCGGAACATATCATATCATATCATATCATATCATATCATAAGTAACCATTGTATTCGGAGGGGTGACCTCGGAATACCATATATCATAGGAGGGGAGACCTCAGTAACAAATGGAGTAGCTAGCTCCTGGAATGTGAAGACGCGTATTGCACACGACATCATTCACCATATATATCTCCAAACAGATCAAATCCCTCGAAACATATCATATCTAGGATGCATCCATACCCCCCCCGGAACATAATGGCCAAATCATATACATATCATATCATATCATAATGGGGACGGTGTACAACATCACTGTCACACTAGAGTCATGCCATTGGTGCATCAATGACATGGTCATGTTACCTTCATGACTAGGAACACATATTTGGCTCGGGTATCAAACTGACGGGTCAAAGCATAATCATATCATAAGGGTCCATATCAAAGGTTCAGAAGTCAAAGGTTCATATCAGGTTTCCATAACATAAGTTCATAATCAGAGGTTCATAATCAGATGGTTCATAATCATAAGGTTCATAATCATAAAGTTCATAATCAGAAGTTCATAATCATAATAAACGAATATCATAGCGAATAGAATCATATCAAAGGATTATATCTGAATCATAGCAAAGGATCATAGCATAAGGAAAATCATAGCAAAGGAATATCATAAGTGAAGCAGAGTCAAGGATTGAAAAGTCAGGAGAAATCCCTACTGAAAAGGGATAGAATATCTGTACCTTATTATGAGCAAATCACAACGAAAGTAAAATCAAGAAAGCAGATCAAACCCGTCGCCCGGAACCTATATGAATTAGATAACGTTCTATAAGAATCAGATCACTCGTTTAAGACGGCTTTCTATTTTTAGCAGGTTTCCACTTTTAGTAATCTTTCCATTTTAAGTACTTTCTATTTTTAGTAACTTTCCAGAAATAGCAGGTTTCCATAATTAGCAGGTTTCCATAATTAGCAGGTTTGGTTACTTATCTTAAGTTAAATAGTGAAAATGAGTGTTATTATGATTTAAGGATCATTTATGACAAGTTATAAAAGTTTAGGGTTTAAAATGTCAATAATGCAAAGTATAGGGTTAAAAGTGTAAATATAGCAAGTTTACTCATTTTACTCATCTAATCCATTTAGTTAACATATTAACAAGTTAATCCATCAAGTTTCATAATTTACCAAAATAACCCCTTAACTTTATTAAATCATGAAATACAAAACCCTAGTTTTTGATTATGATTAACGTATAGGTTTTAACACATGTAGACTTGATTATCATACGATTACACAACTCGTAGATGATACCCATATTTGAGTCGTGACTCCCTCCTCCAAAATCATTTTGTACGCCCCATGATATAATCAAAACATACTCGTAAATCATTCGTTATCGATTCACTTATCACATACGTAATCACATAGTTTTATAAGCTCATTTAACCCTTTAATATATCCCATATGTGTCGACATATTGAGAAACCCAAAATCAGTTTGTATAAAGATTAACATGCCACATATCCTTCAAATCATATAGGTTTAGAATCATGATTTTATGTAATCCATATTATCATTTCATGTGACAAACATATTCATTATATCATGCGTTCCATTTTCGTATAACAAGCCCTAGAAAGGACTCCCATGGCCACGAATTGAATAAGAAACAAAAGGGAGAAGACATGAGATGATGATACGTTACCCTAGTAGCGTGTACGTGACAAGGAAACAAGAATTAACCACCACGATCAAAACCAAGCCTTCTTGGCTTTCTAAACCCCACGACCTAGAAATCAAACCCACGTCCAAGCTTCCAAACACGATCACAAGCCCACCAATCAATCACACATGATCACAAGCCTCCTAGGAACACCTTGCTTGTTTGATTTTTCGGATATAATGAAGAAATAATAATGTTGCCGCCACTTATGTTGAAAGAATTTGATCTAGGGTTTACTTTGTGTTTTTGAATGAAATGGAAATGTGTAAATGAGGATAAATGAAATTGATATGGAGAGTAAATGGGAGAGCATATAGGCCGGCCATCAAGGGGGGGAGGACCAAAATTAAGACTTTCCAAGCTTATCACTTCATTATGAATGTAGTCCCCTTTCTAGTCTAGGTGAATTGTGTACACATTGTAATGTTTATTTGTTACTTAGAGTTTATTTTAATTGTGTCATTTACTTGATAACATAAGTTAAATACTTTCATTATTTGTATGTATTATTTATAAGGTAAATTGTTAAATGATGTTGTCGTGTTTTCCAAGTTTACATAATTATTAAGTTGGAGGGTAAAAGTGTCATTTAACGCGTTTGAGATTTTTAGGGTTTTACAACTTCCCTCTAAAAGAAAATTTTTGTCCTCGAAAATTGAAATCGCAGAGGTACACAGAGACATACTAGTTTAAGGCAGACGTAGCAATCCATAGTTCCACACAAATCATACCGATTTCGGTTTCCAAAGCGTACCAAACTTATACGTAACAGATGTCGATGAGAATCTCACAAAGAGGTACAGAATTTCAAATGAACATGTGGGTCGACAAATAACGGATATAGGTCATAGTCCATTCACGTACCAACCCCAGGCATTTCCCAAGACGTCGCACGATTTCAATAAGTTCAAATTATATGATCTCAGTATTATCACGGTGATCAGGCGTCATAATACTTGCATCACATAACAAGTCCTTATTGTCATCATATTCTGCTTCGGGTCATGACAAATCACATAACCAATATCACATCAAAACAGATAACATACAGTAGCAAGCACAAACCAAAGCGCACTGCAGATTCACAAACATGCAACATATAATACATCAAACCAACTTACCATACCAGAAAAGAAAGAAGGCCACCAACTTGCTCGAAACGGTTCCTCATGACTCATTACTGACGATTCAAATACAAAGCTGAGATAAGACCAAAATGCTAGACGATGAAACTTCACGATTCAAACCGAGTTCTGAACAAATCAAAGAAGAGCAATGCCGATCAAAATCACATAGCAAAATATCAAACCGCCACAAACGCATGACAAACAAATCGGAGTAACACAGTTCGCGCCCAATCATGTGAAGTAGATGAATCTCCTCTACCACCGTTGAATCTTGTCTCCGTCTTTGCGTCTTTGGTTGATCCGTCTCCCTCCAAAGAGCATCTTGATGTCTCCGGCAAGCAACATCACGATCGGGTGCGGCTTCGCTTCACGAACCTCTCCGAGAATTGTTGCAAAAGGCAAGGCAAGGTCAGACCATCATCTTCGGTTCAACGAGTAGTCTTCATCTAAACGATCGACAAACAAATGGGCGAAGGTAAACAAACAAAATCAAATGCGAAAAGGAGAAGGTCAAATCGGCGAAGACAAAAGAATATATGAGCCAAATCTGAATGACAATCAAAAGGAATCAAGAGATCGAACACGGAAGCCTAGTGCCTACCCAGTCCTCACAGGTCAATCCTAAGGCCAACAAGATGAAACCTGGGCTCTGATACCATAATTGTAACACCCCAACCCGGTAAGGGTAGAAGTGTCACATTCTTGTGTCATATCAGAACATACAATTGAAATCTTTACAAACGGATACCTTAAAATGAAGTATCAAATCATATATAAAAAAAATGACTGACAAGGAAATTCAATATCCAAAAAGAAATGAAATCTCAAAACAAAAGCTCTTCAAAATAAGTCCCAAAGTAATAAGGTGCTAGGGTTGGTCCACTCAGATAATCCAACTCTCAGCCCATCAAAGCCCATCTTCAAATCTAAAACCGCCACAGGGAAAGAAATGCGGCCGAGCTTAAAAGCCCAAAGGAACGATATAACAAAATGAAAGCTAAATAAAATCGAAATGCGAAATGAAATAAGGAAGCTGATAACAAGGTCGCAATAAAAGGGAAACGATGAGTCAAGGAGGATCCTGCAGAACACAATTATACAGATGTCCAAAAAGAACAGATAACAAGGAGACCCAAGCAAAGCAAAGCATCGATGACATATATACAAGCACATACAAACCGGACATACAAGTACTGAACATAAACAAGCATAACAGACGTCGTATTCACACAACATACATATAGCAAACGAACAATTCAGGAAATTAGAAGACATACAAGTCAAACAGGAATCTATAGGCAAGCGGAAGCAATTAATTAGTAAGTGAGCATGGCAATCACACAGGTCAAAAACCATTAGTTGAAAACATAAACAGTATCATAACGGCGGAAGTACTTAACAAATAAAACATGGCGTTACACGTAACAAGTAGGATATACAGTATGAACATTATAATTAAATGAACTAGGGACATAGCAGGGCAATTAAACAAGTTAACAAGCCAGACGTCATAAGTAGAAACATTTACCCAATCAATCCGCAACAAAGACATAAATGTAAACATGGCGTGTCAACAACAAGCGTATAAGGATACAATGGATAGTCATAGTCCACGAGATTAACCGAACGAAGTACACATAATAAACAGACAAAACTATCGATTTCACACTAGCATGGTCACCAGACAAATAAGAGGGTCACAATACCGTGAGATCACATATCATCATATGACAACAGGTAATCGATAACCGTATATTAATCATATCGAAAGAGAAATCAGTAGTAACATAAAACATAAATAGCATAAACAAATCCAATAACATATAATACCCCGTGACGTGAATGGAACGACAGTCTGAAGTAACGGAATGAGAGTGTGACAGATCAAAGCAATGGAATATATATATCTTGGTAGTAGAGTGAGTCATAAAGGGTACCGAGTAATGAATAATTAACACGTAATATGGTGTTGGGAATACAAGGTACAATATAGGTATATCAAAAGTGTAAGGGTTGTCAGAATCTACCACGAGCCCAGAAACATATCATATCATATCATATCATATCATAAGTAACCATTGTATTCGGAAGGGTGACCTCGGAATACCATATATCATAGGAGGGAGACCTCAACAAATGGAGTAGCTAGCTCCCAGAATGTGAAGACGCGTATTGCACACGACATCATTCACCATATATATCTCCAAACATATCAAATCCCTCGAAACATATCATATCTAGGATGCATCCATACGCTCCCCGGAACATAATGGCCAAATCATATACATATCATATCATATCTTAATGGGGACGGTGTACAACATCACTCGTGCACACTGGAGTCATGCCATTGGTGCATCAATGACATGGTCATGTTACCTTCATGACTAGGAACACATATTTGGCTCGGGTATCAAACTGACGGTCAAAGCATAATCATATCATAAGGGTTCATATCAAAGGTTCAGAAGTCAAAGGTTCATATCGGATTTCCATAACATAAGTTCATAATCGAGGTTCATAATCGATGGTTCATAATCATAAGGTTCATAATCATAAGGTTCATAATCATAAGGTTCATAATCATAATAAACGAATATCATAGCGAATAGAATCATATCAAAGGATTATATCTGAATCATAGCAAAGGATCATAGCATAAGGAAAATCATAGCAAAGGAATATCATAAGTGAAGCAGAGTCAAGGATTGAAAAGTCGGGAGAAATCCCTACTGAAAAGGGATAGAATATCTGAACCTTATTCGAAAATCACAACGAAAGTAAAATCAAGAAAGCAGATCAAACCCGTCGCCCGAAACCTATATGAATTAGATAACGTTCTATAAGAATCAGATCACTCGTTTAAGACTTTCTATTTTTGTGTTTCCACTTTTAGTAATCTTTCCATTTTAAGTACTTTCTATTTTTAGTAACTTTCCGAAATAGGGTTTCCATAATTAGAAGGTTTAGTTACTTAAGTTAAATAGTGAAAATGAGTGTTATTATGATTTAAGGATCATTTATGACAAGTTATAAAAGTTTAGGGTTTAAAATGTCAATAATGCAAAGTATAGGGTTAAAAGTGTAAATATAGCAAGTTTACTCATTTTACTCATCTAATCCATTTAGTTAACATATTAACAAGTTAATCCATCAAGTTTCATAATTTACCAAAATAACCCTTTAACTTTATTAAATCATGAAATACAAAACCCTAGTTTTTGATTATGATTAACGTATAGGTTTTAACACATGTAGACTTGATTATCATAATTACACAACTCTAGATGATACCCATATTTGAGTCGTGACTCCCTCCTCCAAAATCATTTTGTACGCCCCATGATATAATCAAAACATACTCATAAATCATTCGTTATCGATTCACTTATCACATAATGTAATCACATAGTTTTATAAGCTCATTTAACCCTTTAATATATCCCATATGTGTCGACATATTGAGAAACCCAAAATCAGTTTGTATAAAGATTAACATGCCACATATCATTCAAATCATATAGGTTTAGAATCATGATTTTATGTAATCCATATTATCATTTCATGTGACAAACATATTCATTATATCATATGCTCCATTTTCAGATAACAAGCCCAAAGGACTCCCATGGCCACGAATTGAATAAGAAACAAAAAGGGAGAAGACATGAGATGATGATACGTTACCCTAGTAGCGTGTACGTGACAAGGAAACAAGAATTAACCACCACGATCAAAACCAAGCCTTCTTGGCTTTCTAAACCCCACGACCTAGAAATCAAACCCACGTCCAAGCTTCCAAACACGATCACAAGCCCACCAATCAATCACACACGATCACAAGCCTCCTAGGAACACCTTGCTTGTTTGATTTTTTGGATAGAATGAAGAAATAATAATGTTGCCGCCACTTATGTTGAAAGAATTTGATCTAGGGTTTACTTTGTGTTTTTGAATGAAATGGAAATGTGTAAATGAGGATAAATGAAATTGATATGGAGAGTAAATGGGAGAGCATATAGGCCGGCCATCAAGGGGGGGAGGACCAAAATTAAGACTTTCCAAGCTTATCACTTCATTATGAATGTAGTCCCCTTTCTAGTCTAGGTGAATTGTGTACACATTGTAATGTTTATTTGTTACTTAGAGTTTATTTTAATTGTGTCATTTACTTGATAACATAAGTTAAATACTTTCATTATTTGTATGTATTATTTATAAGGTAAATTGTTAAATGATGTTGTCGTGTTTTCCAAGTTTACATAATTATTAAGTTGGAGGGTAAAAGTGTCATTTAACGCGTTTGAGATTTTTAGGGTTTTACATGGCAAATCACTCAAAACGGCGACTGGATGGAAGGCATGTCCGAATAATACAAACCGAAGGCCATAAGATACCATTTAAGTATTACATCATTAGTCTTTTACTAATAACGCAATACTGGGGGGACATGTTGACGTATATGGCCGGAAGGCCCACGCGGAGCGTTATGTGCCGGCGGTAAAGACATTTTTAAGTATTGCACAACGGTCTTCAACCAATAGTACATATGGGGGACATGTTGACGTATATGGCCGGATGGCCCACGCCGAACGAATCACTCTAGCCGAACGACAGGTACCGAAAGGAAATATTACAGTTCCCGCCTAAAATGTGTTGGAATTTTATACTCATAACAATTATACATAAAACAATTAACATCATCAAAGCAAGCAGCGGAAGACAATAGGAATAATATATATAATTAATTAACCAAACAAGAAAGTGCGTACCTTTTAGCAATTCAAGTAATCAAACGATGATGTGATCAAGTAAGAAAACCCAAAACCCTAAACTAGGGTTTCACAAAATCGCCCCACCCAAAAATCGACCACCAAGGAATACAAGCTCAAGTGTGCTTGCTCTTCGTCTTGTACACACGCATAATAGCGCATTTGATGTGGAAAAGCTAGTTCCTTGAATCACAAATAAACCAAATACTTTATCTTTGAGTTAGACAAAAATCGAAAACCCTTGGGAAGGGTGTTTCGACCGGCCACACAAAGAGGAGAGGAGAAGGAGAGAAATTTAGGTTATTAGTGATCCAAGATTAGTTTAAGAATGAATACAAGGGTTTGTATATATACATTCTTAAACTTGTGACCAAGAAATCCCACCTTTGTTGAAGCCCACGACCGGTCATCCAAGTCCAAAGGGGTTCCGGATCCTTCTTGTCCACTAATTTCATCTCTAGTCCTCGTAGTTAATATTTAACGACCGTTAACCAAACCTCGTTAATTATTTAACCATCGTTATGTTTTATTTAGTGATTAATAATTAATAATAATAACGTTTTATTTATATTAATTATGTACATCAATTCTCATAACGTAATGTGTAACCCGTCTCGAGTTCAATCCGACATACTATTATTTAAATATCCATTAAAACCTTGCAGACCCCACTGGATATTACTAAATATAGTAATGACATTGGTTAGTCTAGCTTTCACACGCCAACCTCCTGATTGAATCGAGTATGGTCCCTGGAAAAACCATTTAATGATTCATCATCTTTACTTATCCTTTTGTTACTAATACTATATTAACTATGAATATGGATTAAGTCATTTCATAAGTTAACATTCTGTTTCTCGTTGTATATGATTGAACAAGATTACCAAATCATCTGAACGTATTCCAGATAGATCTTGGGTATGGCCATACAAACATCTAGAGAACCCTACGAGGGGCCCGAAATAGTATTATGCTTTGAAACAAATTCAAAGAAACAAATTCTCTTGACTACAAACATAACTCATGAACTTTGCAACACTTTCGAAAATAGCCCTTATAACTACCAGCTACGGATAGCGTTAGACTATCTTACACAAATGCACTACATTCATATCGCTTATCCGGTATCTCAAGTCTGAGGATAAACACTTCATGATATACTTAATGACAAAGATCCATAAAGTATCATCATGTAAAGTTGGGATGAGTCCTGTATTCAATTCATTGAATATCATGTGAATCTGGTATGTCCCACGCATCAATATACTTTAAAAGTATATTCTACCAAAACTCAGATTTGTCTTAATTCAATGACATTCCCATATCATTGATCCACAACGGACTATTTAGAATAACATAAGTTATTCACGGATTAAACATGCAAATATAGGATATAATATTAAGAAAATGAAAAATAAACATAACAACTATTTTATTTCATTAAAGTAATATTTGTTCATAACATCCTTTATCCAAATACTAATCACGGATCTGCATGAAACTACTAGCTAAACGAAGACCTATCCCATCAAGCATGGTCAGAAGTTTTTCTTTTGGCAAAGGCTTCAGAAGGGATCACTAGATTATCATCTGTATGAACTTTGAGTAGATTTATTTCACCTATGTCAACTTGTTCTCGAACATAGTGATATCGACGAGGAAAATGTCTCCGACTTCGACCTGTGCTCATTGGCAAATGTTATTGCAGCAGAGTTGTCACAATACACATTTAAAGGTAATTCGATTGAGGGCATTACTCCGAGTCCCGAAATGAATTTTCCTAATCCAACAAACTTCCATCGCAGCTTCAAGGCAGCCTATGTACTCACTGTAATAGACATCGCAACCATTGTTTGCTTCTTGCTCTTCCAAATAACTCGCCTCCATTAATGACAAAGACATAACCATTGAGACTTCAGTATCATCTTTATCAGTTTGGAAAGACGACGAAAACCTCAGAACATCAAGTTCTCGATCGGATTTTCCATACACTAGAAACATTTCTTTAGTAGCCTTAGATACTTAAGAATGTTCTTAATAAATTTGCAGTGTTTCACACTGGTTCGTTGACATCGACGGTGATATTTTGTGCAAACGCCACATCGCCTTGTACATCTTACAAAGATACATGATAGATCCTACCACCGGCTAGATAAGGAACTTTCTCATGTATTCCACCTCAGCAGGTGTTGACGCGCATAGTTTATTACTTAAGCCATGTTCTACTTGCATCGGCAAATATCCCTTCTTGGAATTTTGCATACTAAATCTCTTCAATATTTTATCAATGTAAGCACTTTGGCTTAGTCCAATTAACAGCCTTGATCTATCTCGGTAGATCTTGATTCCCAGAATAAATGCCGCTTCCCCTAAGTCCTTCATAGAAAAGCACTCTCCAAGATAAGACTTTACATCTTTCATACTTGGAATGTCTTTTCCCATGATCAATATGTCATCGACATATAAGACAAGGAAAATAACATTACTCCCACTAGCTTTGTGATACACACATGGCTCATCAAGATTTTGAGTGAAACCAAATTTCTTGATTTCTTCATCAAACTTCTTGTTCCATTGCCTTGATGCTTGCTTCAATCCATAAATGGATCTTTGAAGTTTATGACACGCTTTCGAAACTTTGGATTCACAAACCCTTCAGTCTGCGCCATATAGATGTCCTCATCTAGGCGACCGTTTAAGAAGGCGTTTTACATCCATTTGCCATTTCTCATAGTCATAGTACGCAGCTATGGCTATAAGAATCCTAATAGCTCTAATGTTCTAGGAGAAAATGTCTCCTCGTAGTCTATCCCATAGGTTTGAGTATAACCTTGAGCTACAAGATGAGCTTTATAGGTGTGTGCATTGCCATCCATGTCAGTCTTTATCTTAAAGAGCCACTTACTTCCAACTACCTTAGCATTTGGAGGTAAGTCAACCTCTATCCGACTTCATTATCTTTCATGGATTGCATTTCCCATTCATTGCAACTCGCCATTTATCCTTTTCGGACTCATCATGGCGCTTTATAGTTAGCAGGTTCACCAAGATCCCCTAACATATTCCTCACTTACGTTGAGACATAGACGCCAGTGCAGCGTCCCTTGCGGATCTACGAATGGGAACCACTTCAATCTCGTGGAACGCCCGCACTTTCGTGTTCTACTTGAGGTTGGCTAGTGTTTTCAGAAGGTGTTGTATCTTCTATATCATCTTCCGGATCATAAACTCTCCCACTGAATTCATGAGATATGAGATCCTTTTCAAGAAAGTCTCCATACCTAGCAACAATTACTTTGTTTTCGTGTGAAAGTAAAAGTAGTATCCCATAGTTTCCTTTGGGTATCCTACGAAGATACACTTAACAGATCTAGGTTGCAGCTTATCGGCAGAGTCACGTTTAACAAACGCCACAACCCCGCTTTAAGTAAGACAAGTTAGGAGGTTTCCCATACCACACTTCATAAGGAGTCTTATCAACCTTCTTAGTTGGAACCATATTCAATATGCGAACAGCAGTTTCCAAAGCATAATCCCAAAAGGATAAGGGAAGAGGTGTAAGATTAAACATCGATCGCACCATGTCTAGCAATGTACGATTCCTCCTCTCAGATACACCATTTTGTTGTGGAGTATATGGAGATGTGAGTTCGGACTATACCACACTCAGCAAGATAATCTTTAAACTCTTGGCTTAAATATTCACCACCTCTATCGGATCGAAGAGCTTTAATCTTCTTTCCTAGTTGCAGTTCTACTTCACTCTTAAAACCTTAAATGTTTCAAAGACTTCATGTTTATGTTTAAGTAAATAAACATAACCATAACGACTGAAATCATCAAGAACGTTAAAAGTAGCTAGCACCCTTTCGCACATGTCTTAGTGGTCCACACGCCGTAAGATGTATCACACCAAGAAGATCTGAAGCCCTTTCTAAACTATTTGTAAAAGGTTTCTTGGTCATCTTCCCAGATATACAAGATTCGCATTTATCAAATGATTTATCATTGATATCTTGCAAAAGCCCATCGTGTTGCAAATTTGCATGCGCTCTTGCCTATATGAGTAAGTCTACAATGCCAAAGAAATGAAGAATCCAAATCACCTTTGATTCTTTTATTATTGATGCTAAAGACAGAATTAATTTTATCATTCACATTATCATGCAAATCAATTTCAAACACACCATTTACTGGAATAACATTAAAGTAAAAAACATCATTTAAAGAAACGAAATTCCATTATCAGTAAATGCATGAACGAAACCAATATCTTTTAACAAGGAAACAGAAACGACACCCCTAACAATGGAAGGTGCGTAATGACAATCGTTTAATGACAGTACTAAACCCGAAGGTAAAACTAAATCAAACGTGCCTATAGCTTCAACGACTGCATGTGCTCCATTACCCACGTAAGTGTATTGCTGTCCATAGGCAAGCTTCCTTGTCCTCTAAGTCCCTCAGTGTATTACATATGTAATACACATCCAGATCATATACCCGTGAATTTATTTTATGAGGAAAAGCAAATAATTCTATCATCAAAAGAGTACTGGTAATCGCCACGTGCCGTATTTTTATACCTCTTATTGCGCAACTCATCAAGGTACAATGGACAATTCCTCTTCCGGTGTCCAACCTCGGTGCAGTTGATGACAAGCCCTGATCCTTCTTCGATTCTCACGCTTGGAGGGTACTTCGGTTCTTGCTGATAAGTCATAACTTGTTTTCCTTATCAGCTTTACCCTTACCTTTCCCTTTCTTGTTCGCTAGCGGCTTATTAGGCTTAGAAATTCTACCCTTCGGGATGGTCAAAACCGCAGTGTAGAAGCCTTCGGCAAACCTTTTCGTAATCAATGAGCATTGCATGTACCTCACTGACTGTCTTTCCCGTGCAATGCATATTATAATTGCGCACGAAACCATCAAACTCCTTATTAAGGGATTTGTTGATAAGGCCAATTTGTATGTCATTAGGGTAGACATAGTTCAAACGCCCCAACAGGTCCATGTAACTCATCATTTCCAGCAGTGGCACTTACGGTTTCCCGTCTCCTTGCTTGCAACTATGAAGAGCATCTATCAAATCATACAGCTCTACATCACAGGCTTTTCAAACATCCTTTGCAATTCTTCAAGCATGAGATTAGGGAAGTAATTCTCAAACTGCTTTTTCAAGCTTGAGTTCATACTCCCGAGCATAATGCGCAGCGACCTCATTATACTTGTCATACTTAGATGCCATATGCACCGTGCCGCCAGTATAGCATCACTGCAGTTCAGAGAACAAGGCGTAGTCAAATAATTGAGTCTTTTGGCAACCCTCAAGACAATTCTAGTTCCGATACCAATCATTGAAATTGCGCACTAAATCAATTTCTCTCGATCAAACATAGATTTGAACGACGAGGCTAGTGCAGTAGATTCGGCTTGAGCCATTTCTACAGAAATAAAAGTTCAAAAGTTAGTACTTTCGATAAGTAATCATTCAAGAAAATAAAATACCCTTTGGTCAATATAAATATTAACCATAGAATTTTCCTTGAATTTTGGATCCCCATTATCATAGTTTCACCACATCAGTTGATCCGCTAGTGGTGAAAGTATAGAATAGGTAATCGTTGAAAAACGATAATTGACAAACAAGTTTTCAATTCCAAAAGTTATGGGATTTACAATTTTTCCAAAACAATTAATGCAAAACGTAAGCATGTTTCATCCCATCTCATGCCTTAAGCCTTAGGTCTCACTAACAACTTAATTAAGTTATCTAATTTAGAAACTGCAAATCATAAAGCTGAGGTCTCACACAACAAAATAATTCACCTCGTTATTGTAATCTAGATCAAGGTCTCACATAACTAAATTACAACTTCAAGTGTTTCATATCATTAGATGGCATAAACTTAAATTTTAAAGGGTACAATTTTGACGTGTAATCAAAACTTATGTATAAAGAAGCATGCATACAACTTTATAACATAATATTTTCGAAAAAACTTACATAAAATTTTTAATTGCTAAGATTGAATTCTACAAAGTTTTAATCGATGCGTTGAGAAACTTACAACTTTGCACTAAGATGCTTCGTACATTGAATGGTTATACTAGGTAGCTCCAATCGAACTCACAGAGGGCGAGGGACCGTGTGCGCATAGCATAACCTTAGACATCCTTTCAGGGAGACTGTGCTCACTTCTTAAATACCCCTTTATAGTTTGTTCTAGTGGGTGAGCCGTTCTAACCATTTAGTACAAGCATCAATCGATTAAAAGTTCAAGAATAATTCTTAGATAACAAATCAGCTGCCATTATTTAGTCTAATTAATTTTCTATTCCAAAAAACCCTTTTTGCTTACTAACATGTCAAACAATTTATATAAACAAAAAGCACTTTAATAAAAATTAAACACACTCAAATAATATAAACATATAACTAAACAATTTAACATATGTAAAAAACAATTAGCCACATGCATAATTATTTCAATAAACTCTAATAAACAATTCTAGGCGTAAAATTATGCATATATTAACTAGGGCTTTCAACTACAAGGTAGATGAGCCACATACATCGACAAGTCGATTGAGTAAGCCAAAGTTAACAATATACCAAATAGCACATAACGAATTTTTATTAGTTATAATTGAGGTCTTCCCAATTTGATAATTATTAAATAAAACATGTGTGTATCACTTAACAATTAATCAATAACCAATAAACAATAGTCCATGGCAAAACATGCATGTTCCACCATGGATTCCGCATAACAATTATCACCCAAGATACGCATATTACATGGCACATAACAATTATTCATTAATTAACCACATAAAATTAGCATGCAATCCTAGGGTTTCTACAAGTTTTACAAAATTAAAACCTAATTAAAATAAAATTAGGTAATCGAACTTATTAATAAAATTAGGTTTCAATTCAAAACCCTAGAAACCATAAAAAGCATGCATATAATCATAAAGATTCAATTTTATGTGTTTCGGTAATTAATTACATCATATTAACGGCTCGTGATGCCACTGTTGGAATTTTATACTCATAACAATTATACATAAAACAATTAACATCATCAAAGCAAATGGAAGACAATAGGAATAATATATATAATTAATTAACCAAACAAGAAAGTATGCACCTTTTAGCAATTCAAGTAATCAAACGATGATGTGATCAAGTAAGAAAACCCAAAACCCTAAACTAGGGTTTCACAAAATCGTCCCACCCAAAAAATCGACCACCAAGGAATACAAGCTCAAGTGTGCTTGCTCTTCGTTCTTGTACACACGTACTAATAGCGATTTGATGTGGAAAAGCTAGTTCCTTGAATCACAAATAAACCAAATACATTATCTTTGAGTTAGACAAAAATCGAAAACCCTTGGGGAAGAGGTTTTAACCGCCACACAAAAAAGGAGAGAGGAGAAGAGAGAAATTTAGGTTATTAGTGATCCAAGATTAGTTTAAGAATGAATACAAGGGTTTGTATATATACATTCTTAAAACTTGGTGACCAAGAAATCCCACCTCCTTTGTTTGTGAAGCCCACGACCGGCCATCCAAGTCCAAAGGGGTTCCGGATCCTTCTTGTCCACTAATTTCATCTCTAGTCCTCGTAGTTAATATTTAACGACGGTTAACCAAACCTCGTTAATTATTTAACCATCGTTATGTTTTATTTAGTGATTAATAATTAATAATAATAACGTTTTATTTATATTAATTATGTACATCAATTCTCATAACGAATGTGTGCAACTCAAGTCTCGAGTTCGAATCCGGACATACTATTATTTAAATATCCATTAAAACCTTTCAAAATGTTTCCCGCCTAAACTGTTTCCCGCCTAAACTTTTTCCCGCCTAAAAGGTTGCCGCCTAAATATGTCGCCATCAGGTATATGGACAAGGAAGTTTTCTTACACCTACCTCCTCCTCTTTCTATATATACTCATAGCATATACACATATAAGATGGACATCTTATCTCTGATATCATCATATATATATACAACACATCTCATTTAGTTCAAACCACCACATCTCTACATCACAGATTATACATACCAACACATCATAATGCATTCATAACATGCTTATACCTAGATGCTAAATCCTCTACCTACGAGGTTCTGACTTGACCGTCGGAGGGTGGTTCCCGGGCTCTCTACCGGGCTCCTTCTAACGGGTTCTTTCATGTTTGTAGCATACTTCAAAGCTCGGGACAAGGACGAATGGCACGAGAGAGCCGTCAAGAAACCCAATTATCCCATCCATCTAAAACGTCTAAGGTATACTTCTCCTCTCGATCTTCTGTTTATTGTGTTTCAAACTCCAAGATAATTGCATAAACTCATAATAATACATGCCATCTTAATTGTTGTTATAAAGTGAACTTTTCAGAAAGGTAAAATGGTTTCAACTAAAATTTCGTACCAGAAAATGGGTTTGTCACAGGTACTGTTGAGCTTTTTCTATGCATACAACCTCCTAAATTTTGTAGTTCAAAACAATTGCTCAAAAATATTTAATGGCATTCTGACCCAACCCACTTTGTCAATAAAAAATGACCATTTTTATCCAACTTCTTTGAACCAGTAAAATACGTTACCGGTTCAAAACACTAAAGTTAGAATTTTCGTTAAGATGGGAAGATGCGCATGTCATGACTTCTCATGGTTTTAAGTTTTTTTTCCATCCTCAAGCAAGGTTGCAAGTCATCTGTTGGGAGTTTAGTCAGATAAAAAGTTTATCAAATTTATTGTGTCTAACTTAAGGGTTTACGTTTGGAGCTACAGAGTATGCATCTCAAATCCAAGCTGATTATTTCTCTTTTCCAGTTTAGTTTATTTTTATTCAATGATCGATATTTATATCAAGTCTGAGCACTTCATTGTAGTTTAGATTTGTATATAACAATAGATTACAATTATTAATCATGTTTTGATTTTGTGTATATATATTTCGAAGGGTTTGCTAAATATTACTTGGGGACTTTTTTATGGTAACCAATTCATTTACTTGATACCAATGTTGGCCATATTTAGGTGTTGATATCATATTTATATAATTGGACATTCAGTAGCCACACATTGTGGCGAGATTTCGGTCAATCTAACCTATCTTATTTTACATTTACTGCAACAACAAGAATACCCAATACCTTTACTTAAACATGACCTTTTTAGTATGCAACGCAACCTTTAGATTTAAGGATTTCTATTTAGTCTACTGACAGATTATGTCAGTGACGTTTTTCTTGTGATGTCTTTGTGGATCACTTGCGTTTTCATTAAGTGCATCAAAAGTAAATAGAAATCTTTAAGTGCATCTACAGGATCATTACTTTTGATTCATATCTAAATCCTGTAAGTGCATCTAACTTATAAGTAATATATATCAAAACATATATACATAAGACTCCCTATTTTTAATCCAGGAAGATAAGCAAAATGCCACACGTTAGGTTGTTTGTATTTAATCGATAACAATACATAAATCACAATTTTAGATAAAACCCTGTGCGTGCACGGGGTATTATAACTAGTATTAATTACAACAGAGTAAATATTAACATAAACTTAAACAAGAAAGAACACTTACAATCTTGTTTCACGGATATCAGGCACAAGAGATTAGAAAACTAGTTCATTATCACACACTTTGAGTTTATATGATAAAAAGAATTGAAAACATCCTTAAAATGGTTACGGTTTGTCTATCAAAAGTTCCACACAAGTTCCACACGAATTATGAAAACACACCAGTAATATATATACAGAAAACAGGGTGTCACGGCGCCTGTGACGCCATCACCTTGCCATTATTTAAACATGTTAGGAAGTGGCCTTACTGCCATGAATGCATCCACCATCTGCATAAAAACATTGAGTAATTGGGTAATGTTAGGAGGCTACATATCCATTCTATGAAAATAGCATGCACTTGTGTTTGATGAGTATAAATATTGGCAGGAATTTTGTTCAAAGGACAAAGTGGTGTAATATTACAACAAAATTTTCAAATTTAGCTAAGGTGGTGTTTCATAGTTGTGCTTCTATAAGTAGCAATAGCAGCTTCTAGTTAGGAAACCTGCTGCTTATAATTACTTAAACATTATTAGAGTGTTATATAATATGCTGCTCTAAGTATTTAGTTTGGCACTAGCTTAAAGAAAACAAGTAAGAAAAAGAAGAGTGGATTACTTACACCCTTGTTTCGACTATTATTTTCATTTTCATACTGTATCTATTTGCAAACAATCACTACAAGCAACAGTGATTATTACAACTTTAAGGAGTTCATTCACGTTCTACATGTTTTTATCAAGTTAATTGTATAAATTCATTATTCAAGGTGATTTTAAAAACCGACATCTAAATAGCCCGCCCAATATTCAAACTAACTTACTATTTTCAAAATGATCCCATTATTGTCAAAGTAAAACTAACACTTGAAAAAAAGGCAAAGTAACCAGGTATATGACATGGAGTGTTGTAAGACCGGTTCATATAAAGTGAAATGATTTCACATGTAAATACCTCATCAGTCACCAATACCCTAGCTGCTCGGTGTCTTTCCACCAATTCTGATAAAACTTCAATTAATCTCTTTTTTATTTCACCTGTAAGCATGCGTCCCGAACCATATTCCTAAAAAGGTATATAAAGGAGCATTATACTTCTGCAAGATTAGACTGACAGAATTTGCATCTTTAGAGCAATTTTAAAGTATCAGTTTTAACAGTTCTTACCCTCCTAATATGTTCAAGCTCTTCATCATCCTCCAAAAAGAAACTAAGGTATTTGAAGGGTATATCCACCTGCAAAACATCCACAAAATAAGTCAAAATGGAGTTGGTTATTTTAATAATTCCAAAAATTCTCAACTTTGCACTTGTTGAAAAACTAAAAGAAGATAAATTAAAAAAAAAAGAAAGAAAGGATAATGGGTTGAACGACTTAAATCACGGCCTTTCACTTTGTAGTTAATGTCAATATTTAAAAGAGATAAGATTAAAAAGGAAATGATACCCAGTGAATGTGAAAACAGCAGTTACATTTTATATTGCTAGCGGGTCAAATAGGCAAGATTTACAACTTTGTTAAAAATAAAACGGGTAGAAAAACAATTTCAAGTAATTACAACGACAATAGTGGCGAATATGTAACAGAGTTTCACACTTCATAAAAGAATGACATGTTACAATGATTCATCATCATCCCAAAGTAGCTATTTAAAATTTTAAGAGTAAAGGAGTATAATCTCAGCACTAGTTTTAGCTAGAAACCGTTGATGTACCTCAATATCTGCACCATACTTCCTATGATTCTCAATAGAATCTTGTCCTCCCGAGAAAGCGTATTTGTTTACCTGTACAGCACATTTATTTAATCACCTTACCATTACCAAAAAGTAAACAAAAGAGAAGAGACAATCTAACTGTATGCAGATGCTAAAGTATCAAAGGTCCCCTTAAAAACATTTAACATTGACATTCCATAATATATAGCTTAAGCAAACCTTTAGCACAATGGAAGTTAAAGTACACGGATATACAAAAGAAAATTAAAAAACCTTGTCCTTTATGTGTGTTTTAGAGTCTGTCACGTAGATTGCAGAATTGGCATCACTGGCAGACATTTTGCCTGTCTCTCCCTGCAATATTTAGCAAACAAAGTAAATGTTTATAATCAATGCAGTTAAAAGCAGAATGGAAGCTCAGAACATCTATAAATGCAAAGAATTTGCAAATCTAAATCAGCTACAATATGAACTAAATGTAGATGAAGTAAAAAACACAATGATCGGCACATATAAGTTACCTGAAGGGCTGGAAAGAATATGGATTCTATTAGCGCCGGCTTGTTATACCCTATCCGAGGAGCAACATCTCGTGCCATCCTGAAATATGGATCCTGAGGCAATTACCAAACTGATATTAGAGACACTAGCAGCACATAAGTGGAATGAGAAAAGGTGGGAAAAAAAGAGAAGATTTTGCAATCACATCTTTTCACATTGTGAAGGTGGATATACAATATCAACATGGTCACAGAAAAACAACAGCCAAGCATGAAACAAAGAAAGAAGTTCATATTCCTCATACATTTTCTTATTTAGTTATATAAGCATTCTATTATCCAATTTATGAAACTGTTTTCTTAGTTTCTCTCATATTAAACACTAATTAAGCATATCACCTCTGTGACAATAATAACGTTTACTCAATGATGAATATGAAGTCTAGAGGATACAAGAACATGTAAAAAAAATTGGTTGAAATATTAAATGATGTAAAAAGACCATATAGTACAGGCATATAACCAAATAACATATAACTCCAACCTGATCAATTGCACATGGAACTAAGCAGCGGAGTTTATCTTGGCCAGGAAACAAGTGTGGAAATGAACTGGGGAATGATGGAACGGCCTGCAAAAAAAATGTTTGCTTAACTTGAATAGCTACTCTATAAATCAAGATAATGAAATATTACAACTGAAAAATGTATAATAGTAGCACAAGCAGATACTACAAATCAAATCCCAAAAACTAGCTGAGCCACTTGGAAACCTTTAGTCATTTCTTACACCAAGTTATATACTTTTACAGCTATATATTTATAACTAACAAATATCGGATAGCAATATTGGCGAGTTGGATGCACGTTAATACATTCGGGTATGGATCAAAACTGGTCATTTAGCTGTTTTGATGTCTATAGAACAATCTTATATTAACGCTCCAGTTACCGTCCTTAATATAGATAAAACAAACAGATATACAGTATTTAGACGATACTGAATTTGAAACACTTTTTTTGTTAATACTAAAGTTGCAATACTTGCTACATTCACGACCTTACCAAATAATTTAAATTTCTGAGTGTGTCAAAATTAACCAATTGCAAGAATGAAGTATATTGTACTAACTCTTAACTAATGTAAGATTTTAGAGCTAACATTGTCTTATGAATGTTCTTTTAATATTATTTATTAATCTCCTTATTCACAACAAAGGTATCGAACTATACTAAAATTTCCTTCAACAACTGCACTCAACTCAGCATATATAAATAAGAAGGCAAGTTTTTGCAAGAATTTATGTCTATGCAAATGGATATATTAATCAACGGAGATAATCACTATGAAACCACTTTCTTTAGTGAAAGACAAGTTTAATGGAGGAGTTGGAAGAAAAATCCTAACCTGGACGGGTGGAAAACTAACTTTTCCTATATGGTCTTCCCCAGTGAAGCCAAATATCTTTTTTATCTGCATAACATCAGCAAAGAACCTTAGTAGGATCAAATGCTCGAATAAGTCTCAAAAACAGTAACATTGAATATGCAGCAACTGATTCACTAATAATAATCACCTGGTTGTAGGTTACACATTTGGCAACCTTCACCATGTTTTCAAAGAAAGCACTGCACAAAATAAATTCTCATAAGAGGCATAATGGCTTGTCAATAAGAGTTAATATCTACACACCACCCTTTTTAATCTAACCGTGTCACGTTGCATATTATTTCCATTATTAAAAGGTATCCCACAACAGAAACACTTAGTCACAATGCCCTCATTTTAGTATGTCTAGAAAATATAATAATAAGCATGCATCATGATGAACGCTTTACTTACCCACCAACATAATCAAAATCTGAGAAAATGAAGGTCCTCGAGACATCAAATCCACAAGCAATTATATCTTTAGCATTCTCACGAGCAAGTCGCTTACTTTCTTCTACAGAAAGTTTCTTCCACATGCACTTTTCATCATCTGTCAACTGTATGACTAGGGGAACCTTAAAGGCTTCCTGCAAATATCTGCAATAAAAAAGTTCATGTAAAGAAATAAGGATATTATGAATATCATGCAGTTGAATTTGCCTGATTGAGATACAGTTAAAAAAAAAAAATAAAAATAAAAATACAAATGTCACCTTACTTGGTGAACATAAAAGGAACAAGATGGCCGATATGCAAAGCTTCAGAAGAAGGGCCTCTGCCTGTGTACAAATAAAAATTTTCCCCGCATTCATAAGCATCGAGGATCTCGTTGAAGTCCCTGTTGCATAATGCAAAAAGATACATATATCAAGCTGTACTACTTTCAGTCCTGATAACATGATAATTCGAGGTTGTAAAAGTAACAACCTGTGTGCGAAAAAGACGTTACGACGTAAAAAGATATGAGGTTCTCGATTAGTGAGCTTAGAAACACGGTCAAGGAAAGATTGGTCGAGTCTTTGCAAACCAAATTTGTCAATAAGTTTGTTGTAATCAATCTTCCCTTTGGAAGATACTACTTCCCATGGATTCACCACTTGTTCCTCGTCATGTTTGTTTCTACGTTGGAGTTCATCTTCAAGCTCCTTAATTATCTCTTTAATTTCAGCCTCCGTTTTCATCTGGATGTCCATGTTTTTTTTGTCGATCGATAAAATCACCACGCAACAAGCCATGATCGATCGATTAATATATATATGCGTACGGCTTGTCGGTTAGTGAGTTCCCGTTATATGTTTTTCTTTGTTTTTTTATGATTAGTAAATTGCAAAAATAACCCTTTATATGTTTTTTTTTTCTTTTTTTTTTAATGATCAGTAAATTGCAAAAAAACCCTTTAGTTTAATTAGAACGGTACCCGCGCAATGCGGCAACGAGTATCTTGTGATTATATTTTACTATATGTTATTCGGTTACACGTTTAGTTGTCTTCATGCTTTATAAGTAGAGATAACAAATTGTCTGTAACTGGTTCTGTAAATTATCTGCAGGTTCTGTATTTATAATGCCATAATTAGTAAGTAAAAAGTATGAATTTCAAGCCTTTCTAATTATAGGATAATCTCAAATGCATTATAATGTAGTATAGATTGAATTTTTTTATAAACTCAAAATTGCAAGTGCAAGTGCCGTCTAGTGGTTAAGGCGCTCTTTGTTACATGGGTGTAGACAAAAAAAATGGAATGGGCCCAGATAAAACAGTTTGTTACACGGATTGGATAATCAAGTAATGAAATAATTACAAAAACTCAATCCAAGCTCATGGGTTTTTAGAAAAACACTTAGGGTGCGTTTGGTATAGGTATATGGGAATGAGGTTATACGTTTCATTATAATAACCTGAAATAAGAGTCGACATTTGAACTTTTCAATACGAATATAATACAAAGATTTGAACTATATGCTATATATAAACAACAAGTACGAAATATGTAACTTAAGTATATATGAAATTTGGCTCACACTTTTTTTTCACTTTGAATATTACACGTCTAGCAAGTCCAAAAGGGTCGAACATATAATTAAATTTTGTACTCAACATACACTCCTAAATACTTATCACACGTAAATATATTATGTTGTACCAATTGCAAACCTTTGTACATATTGCACACGATTCGAACTATTTGAGATAATACCAAAAATATTATTTGAAAGTTGAAGAAGAATGAGTCCCATATCTCCCTAAAGACTCGACCACTTCTTCAATGGCGGAGCTAGAAAAATTTTCGTGGGAGGGCCGAAACAATTTTTTTTCGAGAAATACATTAAATGGGAGGGCCGAATAATTTTTTTTTGGGAAATACACATGAAATCGCGAAAAAATCTGATACGAGCAGGCTGGGGGCGGGACCTTCGGTCCCTTAATAGCTCCGCCCATGCACTTCTTCCTCTATATCTCACCATTAATTAGCTGCCTATTTCCAAACGAAGGTGTAGCATCGGATTGGATTTGTGTGATCGTGGTGAAGTGATAGAATTTGGTGTGGCATTAGTTTCGTTCGTGGGGTTGATTCGATAGGTGTTGGTTTTGGTCTCTTGTGTTCTTTGTTCTTTCCTTACATCCGGCCCAAGAGGTATCTCTTATAATTGTCCTTGTGTTCTTGTTCAAAATATGCAACCTATATATACGTTTATAACATGTGAATCTAATCGTTTGTTTCGTTAAAACTATAAATGAATAACATATATACAAAGGCCACATAAAATCACGAAACTAAGAAACATACATGTGTCGATCATTACTTTTGTTTTGGGGTCATTCTATTATCTGTTGGAACTGTATTATAAGTTTGGCAAGTTTTCATATATTGAAACATACTGTACAAATGGTCTATGCTGAGACATACAATATGATAAGAGTAGCTCATGGTACAAGTTGTTAAAGCAACAACCACCCACTAATTTGTGTGTGTGAAATTGAAATGGTCAATGAGAAAAAGAAGGATAATGGGGTGATTTGGATGGCACTCTCAGATGCAACCATTAGCCCACAATCCTAACTTTTTGGGCATGACCAAGATCATGGGAAGTTCCTATTTGTGGTGACTTTCAAACTATATATTTGAAGGTATTATGTAGCCTCAAAAGATATGTATGAGATTCACATGATAAACACACAACACATAAATAATAAAGCTGCTGAGTTATGTGTCTTGCCATCAAGTTTTCTGCTTCGCCATTGACATTGTGTTGGGTTCGTACGCTAACGAAAACAACACGAGGTCTGCATCAAATCCTGGGGTCCATTACGTAAGAGGCTCGTAGCGTATTGAGCACGTAAACACCTTTAGGACAGGAGTTTGATCCGTGCTTGGATCTCTTTAACGCTTTATTTGTGTTCAACAGGAAAGCCTAAGTTTGAAGGTTGCGGGTATTGCTACATCTATTGGTCAGGTCTATACCACTTTCATTGAATGCTAGTCTTTGTGGTAAATAACTATTTTACTATCTAGATTATTTTACTTTGTTCTAATGATTCACAAGATGGTGTTCTTAGAACAATCTGATGACAACATGCTAGTTTCAACAATCTTAAAGGTGTTTAGTATTTTTTTTGTGGTTTTATATGGGAGTGATAACCTGTCTTTTAAGGGTTGAATAAACGGGTTATATTTCTTTTTTTGAGTCATGTTGTCTGAATGTCTATATATTAAACTGTGAAGTGATACGAGACATTGATAAATGAACTACAAATTGTAGTCCTAAACTTATACGTTGGGTTTGTAAAATAGGTTTGCATCTTAAAGATATCAACAGGATATTAATTCTCTAATTTTGAGTTCTCAATGCCCATTGATATATTGGTTTTAGACGATAGTGGAAAATGGATTTTGTTGATGGGTGTGACATGAATTGAGACATGCAATTCATTCTTGTTGTCAATTACATCCAAGGTGGGATGGACAACAGCTCGCGAAGGAGCAACGTTGTTGAGAAACCGCAAACATAGATAACTAGCTTGAATAATTTTAGTGTGTTTTTAAATATTTTGTTACATCATTACTGTTAAGGATAAATATGTTGTGCAGGAGATATAGTCATAAATATACATTAAGTTATAATGTAGAGATTGTGATTTGTGAGTGCCATGAACTCTGTGTACAGAGATCATAGTCACAAACCATGAGCTTAGTGTTGTGATCAGTACATGACAGTTGGCTAAGATGATGTAGTACTCACTTTGGCAAAGAGATTTCCAATTGCGATGTATGTCACTTTTGGGCCGAAGGGTTCATCCACGGTGGGATGTATTGGTAAAGAGCTTCATTGTATGATTGAGGTATCAAAATTAAATGGTGAGAGCTGTGAGAGCTCTTATGCCAATATTTCTATTTGAATCTTTTACTTTCAAATGTATAACTCGAAGTAATCAAGTAATCCAAGCACTTGGTTTATTTATTCCCTGATCTGGGAGCACAACATTTCGAGGCTAAGAAATACGATATAAACAAACATAATTGTTTTCTGGAACATGTATGATGACAAATGTGTTTTAAGTCTTTTAATCAGCTTGGTCGTGACAAAATGAAAGATCATTCATTTTGATATAAGATATTGAAGTTCGTAGTTGGTGTTACTAACAATAAAATAATAAGAAAGACATGAGGTGATCTTAATGATTGCAGTACCTCATTAAATCAATGAGATAAGCTGGTTTGTTGGGAAATATGTTCGAGTATTGCTCAACGAGGCCATACTATATGGTGGGGGTATTTGGGCTATGCTACATGCTTTGAATAACGTCACTTTTTGTGAATAAGTCATGCATAAACAAATTGGAAGTGAGCCGATAAGCATTAACCTGACGGAACGAATATAATTCGAATCGATTCACAAGCAGGTGGATTGTGTTTTATTCACATGAGGTGTTGTTTTCATGACGTTCACAAATATGTGTTTTCATTTCGTGTAGGAAGCTGACCCTATTGCCTTGTTGTGGCGGTCAAAGAGGTTATTTGAAATAGAGAATTAATACCTCAAAATTCCATGGTGATGGAATATGTACAGACAAGTATATGAGAATGGCCATTAGTGATATGTTTGTCAAGTGATCTAGAAATTTGACTTTGACACTACTAAGCCTCTAACGAGAGACTTGGTAAGTGTTTTGTGACCCACAAGTGGTGCGCAGACTTGTCAATATCTCTATTAAGCCTCTGACGAGAGGCTTATTGAGAGTTGCTAGAGGCATGGGTTTGAAACCATTGAGAATCGGTTAGTGATGGAAACCCAACTTGATTGTAGTGTTCTTACATTACGAGTTTAATGGGTACTAACGAAGTCACTAATTGGTAGAAGGTGCTATCGACAAATTAACCCATGTATAGCTTAGATAGCACGGCGTTGCCGAGAAAGGATGAGATTCTTCTCTTAACAAAGCTTTTGAGGCGTCTTAGCAACGAAGACGTTAGAGTAGTTTTGCCTATATGACCTAAAGGTGGTGCCGCCTTGAATAGAGAGTTGTGGTTTCTCTCTTAGAGGGTCATGAATCAGGAATTAAGCGCATGGCCATATTAGCGCTCAGTGAGAATGCAATGGTTACGATAGGGAGTGTGTAGAAGCGTGCTGGTGAGATCATTAAGGTTCGTGGTTTAATCTTCGGACACCAATGAACCGATTTCACTTTGCATACTTTGTGTAAACGGGGTTTAATCGTAATGATACCTTTGTGACACAACCTTTCAGAGTAGTAGAAAACTTTCCAACCTGGTGGGGGATTGTTGGAACTGTATTATAAGTTTGGCAAGTTTTCATATATTGAAACATACTGTACAAATGGTCTATCTTTGAGACATACAATATGATAAGAGTAGCTCATGGTACAAGTTGTTAAAGCAACAACCACCAACTAATTTGTGTGTGAAATTGAAATGGTCAATGAGAAAAAGAAGGATAGTGGGGTGATTTGGATGGCACTCTCAGATGCAACCATTAGCCCATAATCCTAACTTTTTGGGCATGACCAAGATTATGGGAAGTTCCTATTTGTGGTGACTTTCAAACTATATATTTGAAGGTATTACGTAGCCTCAAAAGATATGTATGATATTCACATGATAAACACGCAACACATAAATAATAAAGCTGTTGAGTTATGTGTCTTGCCATCAAGTTTTCTGCTTCGCCATTGACATTGTGTTGGGTTCGTACGCTAATGAAAACAACACGAGGTTTGCATCAAATCCTGGGGTCCATTACGCAAGAGGCTCGTAGCGTATTGAGCACGTAAACACCTTTAAGGACAGGGAGTTTGATCCCGTGCGGAGCTCTTTAACGCTTTATTTGTGTTCAACAGGAAAGCCTAAGTTTGAAGGTTGCGGGTATTGCTACATCTATTGGTCAGGTCTATACCACTTTCATTGAATGCTAGTCTTTGTGGTAAATAACTATTTTACTATCTAGATTATTTTACTTTGTTTAAATGATTCACAAGATGGTGTTCTTAGAACAATCTGATGACAACATGATAGTTTCAACACATTTTGCTTTGGTTATTGGAACATGCATACTATCTCATTAGTACCGGAATCTCATGAGCATTTGTTTTTCGAATGCCCGTTTCTTTGAAGACTTGGTCGTTGGTTGTTAAAAAGGTGGGATTGCATAATGTTCCGTCCACATCGTAAGATATTACTAGGTGGCTGCAACCCATTTTGCTAAAGAACTCCATTAATAGTGTAGTCAATCGTCTTGTTTTTGTTGCGTCTACTTTACTTCATTTGGCAAGAAAGGAATAATCGGATCCATTCTAAAGACACAAGACGGGAAAGAACATGTATGTGGCGTGGTCATGGAGGCAGTGAGATTGAAGCCTACTACTCTTCGTTTCAAGAACACTATGAACGTGTTGAAGATTTTGGATGCTTGGAAAATCCCATATGATTTAACTTTATCTTCTCGGATGATATGGCATTGGTTGTTTATATGAGTCCATGTCCATGTCTTTGTTTCATTAGTTATTTAGTTGTTTTGTTTCGAGTTTGTTCGAAACATATAGTAGTTGTATTTTGAAAGGTAGTTTAGAGTAGGGCTGAGCGTTGGTCATAAATCGACCCGAACCGAGAAAACCAAGGACCGAAAACCGTGAAAAACGCGAACCGAAACCGAACCGAATGTTGTCGGTTCGGTACGGATTTTCGTCGGTTCGGTTCGGTTTTGTCGGTCTAGGTGTATTTTGGCATGTTTTTGTCGGTTTTGGGCCGAACCGGACCGAACCGAACCGACCTGAAATCGAAAGCATGTAAAACCTGAAACCGAACCGACGGGTTGTCGGTCCGATTCGATTTTTGTCGGTTCGGTCGGTTTCGTCGGTCCGGTTCGATTTTGAACCTTCGGTGCTCAGCCCTAGTTTAGAGCGGCTCATCATCACTCTCTTTTGTAATTATTTTTATCCTATTCACCTAGTATTGGAATATGTTACGGAAAAAATATATATAAAAAAATTGGGTATATTTGTAATTGTTGGGTTTGATTAGAAAAATAAGTAATCATTATTGTTTTAATGAAGATGTATGTAATTCACCCAATAACTTATGGCACGCTTAGAGGAATTTTCATTTGCATACTTTTATTTTGGTGCTTACTAAGGGATAAATCCTCACCTTCTATTTGGATTGATCTAATGGTTGAGATTAATCTAAGATTTAATATGTTTAACCTTAATCTTCCAACTATATAAAGCCTTTATTTATTTTTCTTTTTGCCATTCGTCATTTTTTACAACACTTTGTATGTGTTTTCCTCTACTCTCAGTTTTTCCCTCCAAAAATTAGTTATCCCGATCCACAATTACCATTCCGATCATCATCATCATTCTGATCATCATCACCATCACCGTTCCGATCATTATCTCATCATCACCTCCGGTAAGTAGCAAATTTTGATTTGAATGAACCGTTTGTTTCAGAAGCTTATTTGATTTATATTGTTGTGGTTGATAATGATGTTGAATCACTTGTTAATTATGTGGATCAAGTTGTGTAACAATCCTTCTTATCAAGTTGCACACCAAGTGTTTGATAAAATGTGTGAGTGAAAAATATTTGATAATCTTGTTATATGCTCATGTAATTTTACTTATTAATTAAGTTGTTAGTTGAATTTATGTTTTTAACAAGACTGAAATGTTATTTTTATGTCTGATTGCTGTTTTTGAATCTGCTCTCTATCGTACGTGTGGTATCACCAGTGATATCCGAAGTTAATGATATTATAATTTTTTGTTTTATGTGCTTCTCAAGATACAACCATTGGATGCAGTAGAAGCTCTCATGTCTTGGCAGATGATTATAATGGTGGGCATGGAAGTTTGAATTATGGAAATAAATTAGCTAACCGGAGTTCAGGTGTTCACTCTGTTTGGCTTGAAACCGGAGATGCGATTCGGTAATGTTTTTCTTATGAAACTTAGTGCTTATTAAGATAGGTTCTATTAATGTATGCAATGTATGAATGCTTTAACTTTGTCGAGATCACAGTAAATATGTATTCTGAGATGCGTGGTGAAGCTCGTGATCGCAATTTATAGTTTTTAACACTGAACTAAATTTTCTCTCAGAATGATGCTGCAAAACCTGTTGGAAAAGTTTTAGAACCATTCAAGGCCCCTTTCACCTTATTGGACAAGGTAAAACACTTTATGATATATTTATTTCCTATTAAAATGCTTTTGGTTGTTATCCTTGTGGAGGTTGTTGCCTAGGTGTTATCTACCTTTACATCTTCGGTCTCGTCTTGAATGGTACAACATAATTGTTATAGTATGCACATATCTTTGTGAGTTCAGTTCCCAATAGGATATTTAATGTACAATTGAAATTGAGAGGGAATCAATTGAGTATAAAAGAGTTACAAATAAACAAAATTCTTGCTTTTGAACTATAGCTTTGTAGTATCACTTGTGATATTTGTAGTATCACTTGTGATATTTTGTCTTTTATACGTTTTGATATTTATAGGTTAAACTTTATTATATGTCATGTAAATTATCACTAGTGATATTTCATTGTTATTGTTTTATAATTATTCTTAAATCTTATTTTTTTTAAGTTGTGATAATACCCTATTTACCGTATGTTTACCTTTGTTTACAGCTTCTTATAGTGTGAAAACACATACGTCGTTTAATCATCATGAGTTTATTGACACTCCTGGGGGATAAGTTTTTTTGGGTTCTTGGAGTTTCGGCTAGTGCGTTACCAGTATTCTCTAGTCATTGCCCCGGGGGGCGGTGACCCCTGGAGACGGTGTTCCTGGAGGCGGCTCCGTTGAAGGTGAATCTGCTGCAGGTCGAAGTCGATTTTACATTTTTTAATTTATTTTGTTTGATGTATCACTGGTAATTCATAGCTTTTCAATATTGCTAAAAAAAACTTATGCTCAATAGTTTGGAATGATTTTATGAGGATTTTTGTGATTCATACAGTTCTTTGTATCTAGTATCACTTGTGATATTCTGTTAAAAATGAGGCAACACTTGGTTTTGATTTTGATGTCTATACCACTTATGATATTCTGTTAAATTTGATGTAACACTTTCTTTGATTTTTAGAGATGTCAAGTTTTTTATTTTTGTAGTTTTATTTCTTGTTTTTATACATATTTGGTATATGTAATATGCAGTGTTATATCTCTTAGGAGCTAACGTATTCAAACGAATTTTCTTTGGGCACCCTTCCCTATTGCAAACTAAATACTTCTCTTTTACAAATACATCCCTTAATCTTTTCTGAGTAGACTTTCTAATACCAAATCCTTCTTCTGAAGCATATCTCATGTACATACTAATGCAATCCTCAACAGAATCATAAACACTAAACAAAACTGATAGCACACTAGCAGCAACTTTAGGAACCCAAAAAACCGATCCACCAGGAGTATCAATAAAATCATGATGAATAAAAGAAGGAGGAGTTTTCAAACCACTAGAAGCTGTAAAGAAGGTGATAAAACACAAAGTCAAAAAGCATAACACAATAACTTCAAAATTTGTCTTAAAATATCACTGGTGATACTATACATTACTTGAAATATCACTGGTGATACTATGAATCAAAAATATCACCAGTGACAATATAACAGATGATTCAACAAAAAGACTAAACTGAAACAACAACACATCCAATAAAAACTAACGACTTATTTAAAAGCAATATAATATCTACATTAATACACTTAAGCACTATCATAACAAAAACACAAAAACCTATAACTCGAATTCACAAGAACATAAATTGACAACGACTATAACTCATTTTCAGTCAATATATGCAACAACTGCAAACACGACTATTCTTCTTAAATATGCAACAAGCGCTTTGAAATCTCTTCCAAAACACCAGATTTACGACTACTTTGACTACACAGCAAAACGCTTCCCGATATGGTGACTTTGTGAACTGGAGGTTGTTTCTTACTTCTTTTCTTTTTCATTTCATTTAGACTTGTATTCCAATCTGCACAAAACAAATCCCAAGTAAGTTTTTATGAATATTTATTCCTGATAAATATAAACTCTGAATGTTTATGCGTCATACAATTTTATAACATTCTACTGCAAGTATGTCATGTCAATTTGTATCACAGGTGATATAACACAGAAGCTAAATGTCAAAACAAGTATGCCGCATACATACAAGGTTTATCACAGTTGATATTTTTCTAAAGGAGACATGCTTATATGTTGCAATTTACCTATTTCCTTATCAATCTTTGGAGATAGGCTCAAAAATTTGCTTGTCGACAAAATTGCATTTACAAATTTTTTTTTAGAAACAAACATAATGTCTGCAATTTTTATGTTTAAAGATTTATTAGCAGACAAAAACTGACCGTTTAAAGCTTGTATTGTCTCCATATGCTTGTAAATACCATCTTCTACATTTTTTTCAAAATCAAAATTTTAATATCTTATGTTATATAAAACAAAAAGACACTATAAATTCTAATCAAGATTTATTTGAAATATAGTTATTTCAAGTATAACGGCTTATCATCACAGTTGTTATACTAACAAAAAAAAATAAAAAAAAAATCACTATATTTGTTTTATCACTGGTGATATACTATTAAATATTTAAGTTATCTGTGACTGCTCTTCATCATCACCACTACCATCAGTACCACTACCACTACCGCTACCAAAAGTCAAAACTAAACCACCACCACTACCACGAAGAACACTAAAAATGTATCAGTTATCGCGCTACATGATCACTAATCATGTGATAACTAATCAATAATCGCTACATCTGTTTTTATCACTAGTGATATATCATAAAATATTTCTCTGTCACACTCAAAAACGCATCATAAGTTATATAAAAAATTATACTTGTAACAAGCTACCAGTACCACCACCACTACCACTACCACTACCACCACCACCACCACCACCACTACCACTACCACCACCACCACCACCACCACCACCACTACCACTACCACTACCAAAAATCAAAACTAAACCACTACAACTACCACTACAACTGTTTTTTTTTCACCATATTCAAATCAGTACCACATCTACCACAACTGTTTTTATCACTAGTGATATTTTTCCAAAATCTTTAATAAATCAGGAAAAACATCTAAAACATCTAAAATCAACAAAACTGAAAAATCTTAATAAATATCTTCTTCTTTTACAGTATGACAGCAAAATCTCAAATAAATACATAATCATCAATTTCATGACAGTAATACAACAAAAAATACGAAAAATGTTCATAAATAACAATAACATTCATAAATAAGTATAAAATCAGTAGAGATACATAAATAACATCTAAATAATTAGTTTGAAGCTTCATACCATCATTTTCGGAGTGGGTAGGTTTATTTTGATCCATTTTTGTGCTTCGCTTTTTGAGTTAAAGATTGCTGCATTTTTGTGTGTTTTTTATTTTATTTTGACGGTTAATTGTTGGTTGATTTTGATAGTTAGGGTTTGTTTTTAGTGAGAGAATTAAGAGAGAGAAAGGGAGGTTTTGTTTTTGATGGTGAAATGAGTGTCTGTGTTGTGTTTTTGTGGTGGGAAAAGTTTCAGCTCTTGGCAAGAATGGTCCATCCGTGTTTTTAATCCTTAAAAAATGTTTGATTGATCTAACGGCTAAGAATTGTCCCTTGGTAAGTAGGAGATTTTGAGTTTGTGAAATAAAGCCTCGGCACGCTTAATTATAAAATTAAACAAGTCACTTGAAACTAACTTTTACAAATTGTGTCGGACAATAAAATATGAGATTTGCTAACGAGTGACCGCTCATATTTTATAAGATGAAAATCTTATCTACTAAAAGATTCAGTGTCAAAATTGAATGCAAATGCATGGTGATAAATGTGGGTAGCATTGAAAGTAATTTGTGGAGACCATTGCTATGATATGCATTCAAGTATAATCGACCATTGGTATGATCTGCATTCAAGTAATGAAGAGGAAGATGAATATGAAGGGTTCCTGCATTTATGAGTTTGGCATTTAATCCCAAGTTTACCCTTCATTTGACTACCCTATATAAACACAATCATCACATAATTTGGGTTGGGTTCATCAACACCAACTGTTTGATGAAATGCTTAAATGAAAATTTTGTTATTTTGACGAAATCTGAATTTTGTTTGTTTTTGTTGATATTTCTATGCAGCAGGAGGAGGACGGATGGGGAATAAGGTTACTTTAAAACCTCACTTTCGCATTATGCTACCGGTAAGATTTTTTTTACAGCTTTGGGTTAGTGGGGCTTTCAGGTTTGTGCTTTTGTTATTTTTATGGTTCTTGATATGTTTTTTTAAAGGTGATATCTTTATTCGTTTTTTATATAATATTTGTGTTAAAGTTAGTAACTTTAGTGCTTAATTTGGACTAATGTGTTGAACTTAAGTTGGGATAATGTTTGGACGAGTGAGTTGGGGTTTTAATCAAGGGGAAGAGGAAGCAAAATGGTGGGTTACTCTTATGTGATATTCGTGTAATAAACGAAGGATCTCTGCTATTTGATTCGTTTATCTTTAAATTCCTCACCTTTAGTTGTCTTCTTCTACTCTCGAATCGCATTTGCAAAGCTTTTTGTCAAGGTGGTGTTTAAGATTTCTAAGGTATTCCTTACTTTCTATGAGTACCACATTTTGATTTTAGCAGATTGAGAATATTACATAATTTGAGTAGTTTGTTACTTCTAACCTAAAACATTGTTGCTATTCATTATTTGAAGGTCATCATACAAAGTGTTTGATAAAATGCCTAAATGAATGTTTTCATATTGTTGAAAGTCTTCCTCTTCGTTTCAAGGTACGCAAGTGGATTTTGGGTTAATCTATGTGTTTGGCTAGACCTATTTGTTCTATTTAGAAAAGCTTATGTATAGCAACTAGAAGTCCTGAATTTTGGCCTCTCAGGGAAGTATTAAGCAGCAATTTTTGATAGCTTGGAATATAGCTACCAGGACTAATTTCGAAAGGGTTTGGATGTGCTTATGGATATGGTTGAATAGACTCATTTTGACCCATATCAGTAGTCACCCAATTTGACCCGGAAACTTACCCCATATTTTGTCTTTACATATTTTTCTTGGTTTGTTGCATGTGGATACTTTTGAAGTAATAACCTTATTAAATTATTATAATCTAATGTGTGACATGTGATTATGTTAACTTATTAGACTTATTTTAAGTAGGGAATGGCTACTTTGATAGATGAAGAAGAGGATATTCCTTTTCTAGCACAATTTATGTGGCTTTTGGAGCCTTGAGTCATGACATTTACTCAAGTCTTGTATCGATTAGAGGGCAATGAGTCACGACATTTACTTAATATGAAAAGATTTTTTTTCTTTACTTGAGTATATAAAGGTTCAATTGGGCAAAAGTTCAGAACATGGTAAATTGAAAAGCCGAGCAAGTATAATGGGTTATTTGACTCAGAAATCTAATTTGCATATGCCTTTGTAAAGATAACTATGGATGATACGAAGATCATGCCTTTACATTTTAAACCATGAATCTTATGAACTATATAAAGTGTTTTAGTCTTCTACTCTTTGTTGTTGTTCCCTGGATTATGTATATACATGCCTTCCAAAAAAAATATTGCACATAGAAGATAACATGTTGCAATTGTCGTGAAGCTAAAGAAGTACATTGTTAGTTTTAACTATAAGCACAAGTAAGAGCATTATTATTGGAAATTATTTGCAAAAGAGATTAGAAATGCAACTTGAACCTTAACTATAATTGTGGCATGCCTTACTTTTGCCTAAGATAAATATTTTGGGGATGATGAATGTGTGGTAGCCAAGAATCGTCCTGATAGCATGTGTAACCTGTATGCCCAGGACAATTTCCCATTTCGCTACTTTTAGTTCTTTTGCAATGAATTTTTATTGAGAACATTTAAAAAATGGAGGTTATTAGGTTGTTGTGACCCTCACTATTGAATGTTCTCATGTTTGTTTAAATTTTGTAAATTGTGAAGATACTTTTAACTTTTTGAGTGACTGTTATTGTAAGCTAATGGTTACCTCAATATTTATTTTATTTTATTTTATAGCAACAAAGAAGGAGGCTGAGATTGAGGTAAAAACCAAAGTTATCTAGAGTCCGCACATCTCACTGATCTCATGTTTAAAACATGAGAAAGTTCATTCATTGATACATGTGTTTAATGCATGAAAAATGGAATGATATAGTTATAACTATGATATATTTTAGGTTGGTCAAATAATTGAACTGAATAGACGTCTTTATGAGGAGTTCTTGGCCGTCCCTGTTGTGAAAGGGAAAAAGAGTGAGCTGGAAAGTTTGCTATTGGCTGCTAGATCACAAACACAAAGAAAGAAAAATAGCATATCCAATCTATTTCGATTTGAACACAATCTATTATGTTTCTTTCTTTGTTTGGTTATGATTGTGATGGAAATAGAAATAGTCGCTGAGTTTGCGATTGAGATGATGTTAATATGATGCAGTTTGTTTCGGTTATAAACTGAGAACGATACATTTTGAAGATGATGTTATGTGCACCATGTGTTTGATGAAAGGTTTATAAGCAAGGTTATATAAGCATAAAGAAACACCCTCTGAATTTGAATAATTAGCTAAATAGTTTTCCCTGTATTTTTTATAGTTACTTTTTAGTATTAGTATGTTAAAGGCGAAAATGAGTTTTCCCAGGAGCAATAACGTTATATCCATTTTATGCAGACGTGGCGCTGAATTTAATTAGCACAACGGTGTGTCTAGCTTTTTATCTTGGTATTGAACCCGAAGTAAGTTCTTCTTGATGAATTAACCAAATAAATACTGTTGATACAAAAGTTGGACGTTCCTGATTTGGAGCTCCGGTTCTCATATCAATTGAGAATTGCTACTTGAAACCTGCGCACTAAGAGACAAGAAACACCGTTAGGCTTATCGTGGGATTGTCTCCCACGATTATCCTCGGCGTAGAGTAAGTAATCGATTTAGGGTTTTAGGAGTTTTAGGGTTATCAGATCGTACCTTCAACGAGGGATATAATTCCCTTTATATACGCACGGAATCCTTGTTGGTTCCGTGTTCCCCAACCTTCGGCGTATCCGCCTAAATCGGTTGGGAATGATTATCTTCTTATTTTAGAAGATATCGGATATCTATTCCATAAATAGATATGGGCTTGGGCTTTCGTGAGCCCAAACGCGTATTGATATTAGCTCGGTTCGTGCCGGCTTGCAAGTAGTGGACTATAGTCGGGTGTATGACCCGACTCCAGACTATACGTCATCATGTCCCCCAGTCTAGTATGCGCAGTGCGTAACTGCGGATGCTAGACTAATGACCGTAGTCTAAAATAAAATAAATAACTTACAAAACGTATGGAAGAGGCTATACACATACCCGTAGGTGCAATGCATCTGGACATAAAAGTGAATTGTAGGTGCCTCGATATTCGGGGAAAGTTCTTGCCCGTTGTCCCATCAAACAATCTCAACCACACAGTGGGGACGAGTGGGATCCACGTGTCGCCAATCGTGTGGAAGAGAAAGGGTATATAACTTGTCGTTTCATTTTCACCGGATTCCTCACAATAAAAAATTCCATCCACTATTTCTAAAGCGTTCTAAGAGTTGTAATCCCGAAAGTAACCAACTACAAAGGTAACCGCGCGTGCGTTATATCACAAAAATAATAACACGATGGTTAAACGGTTGTCGACTTCACCTCCGACCTCACCGTGATCGGTCTGATGGAATTCACCTCAGATTACTTTATACCCCGGATGTGCATCCATAGTTCGGATGCGCAAGCCCGCGATTGCGGATTTCCCGAAGGAAAGTGGGTGTATACACCGCGGTTATTCGAATTCGCGAATCAACGTGTGCCCCTATCACGCTTTCTGTGCGATGTGTTAAACTATTATAATCTACACATATCGCAGTTGCATTGTATCGGCGCGGCCAAAATTACCAATTTTGAGGTAAATTGCCGTTTGCTTTGGGATTAACCCCACCATCCACCTATTCCGCCTTTTATCACACTACGTGGCGCATGGGTGGGTGTCTTTTCAAACGCTACTGGTAGACTGCAGTGCTATACGGATAAATTAGATTCACTTAGGAATTGGAGGGAGTATTTCTTCTGGGTAGATGATACGTGTTTTCCCTGGAATTATGATTTTTATACCCGGGGAACATTACAGAGGGATGAGTGCCCATTGCCTGGGTCTTATGACGTCGAGGATGCGAACCGATAAATGCTAACCGCATCCCCATTAGTACATATCCCGAGGATTTTTGGTGCATATGGGAATCACCGTAATTATTTTGGTCCCGAAGATGAGATCCCTATCTTTTTAGACGCCAATGGCCAGGGTGGGTACTTATTCCTCTGTACTTCTGTGTGTAAATAATGTAAGAACAATCTTCCGTATGTGTCGCGCATTATATAACCTGTTTGTATATGTGTCTTGTTTTGCGCAGAAATGGATCTATTCACCGTCGTACAGCTAGCGAAGCCCGTAGCGGTAAGGACAGGAGTAAGACTTTTGAGGGATGATGAAGAGCCTATTTTAGCGGCTACCGAAGGGCGTACTATGGAGCTGAATGCGGGGGAGACAGGTACCAGTTCCTCAGTTGCGGTGGAAGCCACACCACTACAAAGCCATCCTAGTCCCAGAGTACCATCTTCTGTAGCGCAGCCACCGCCCGTAACTGTGGCCCACCCTATGGAAGAAGAGGAAGAAGAAGAATCTGTGCTTAGTCGCAAAAGGATCCGAAGGGATGATGGTCTTTGGGTCTTCAAGGAAAAAGCCCCGTGGTGCTAAGCTGTGGAGTTGTCCTCCACGGATGAAGCGTCGTCGCACCCTTCTGGCGAGGACGCTGAGCCACAGTAAGTATCACCGTCCATGTATAATTTTCTTTTGTTGGTGAATGTGCTAGTTGTGAATCGACATTGCTGGTAATTATTCGCAGGATGGAGCGGGTTATAGAGTCACCCCGAAGCGAGTCCGATCGGTCCAGCGCATTCGAGCCGTGAGCCGGGATAATGAAGACAAATCGATGCGGATGCACCCATTGAGCATTTGGTTGAAGAATTGGTGCAGTCTCCGCACAACAGCTAATTGTGAAGCTGAAAGACCGAGTATCTGGTGGGATTGACCAAAGTTCACAAAAGGACCAAACAATAGCTTTGTTGGAGGCAATGGCAAGTACCCGAGCGCAATGGATAGCGCCCATGCAGAGGCTAGGGATCTGAGCGCTACGCTCAAAAGCAGGCCGAGGACAAGATGGCACTAATGTGCCAAATAACTCAAGATCGTCTTGAGGCCGCCAGGTATAAGTCTGCGTGCCGCTGGGTCCTTAAACATTTGGAGCAGGGTAAGGAAACTTTGTTCGCGCAGCTGGGGGAGCTTGGGGCTACTGTGAGTTGGTCATTGGAAGTGCAGGAGGCAAAACTGCGTAAGCTTAGCCTCGAGTATGACGAGGAGTTGTATCCTCAGCTCATGTCCATGATAGCGGGCCAGGTGGCTCATAGGTCACGGTTTCCGCCTAGCTGCTCTCAGGTACCACTGGAATCGCCAGAGGTGGTCAATGCTTTTGGGGAGGTCGTGCGGTCGCGCTCTAGAGCGTGGTAAGTCGAAGCAATTGAAAAGCTTCATGAAGCGAGCTGCTGAAGGCGCCTATTGAGAAGGTACCAAATTATGATCTTGAGTCATTATGATCACTTGGTCGCTGCCATGCAGAGAATGAAGGACTTAGAGCTCCCTATGATTTCGGAGCTTGAGCGCGATCAAGATTATCCGATAAATGTAATTATGGCGGGGTTGACCTTGGCGCGTCATCGTACCGACGGTGCCGAGACACAGCCGGACTTTTATTTGAAGCCCCAGGAGTCACAGCTCCAAGTACTTGTCTTTGCGCGTCCTAGGGATAGTCAGAATCCATTTGCTTTGGAGAAAGAGGTACCTTTAAAGGAGGTCTTGGAAGCGCATGCGACCCGTCTTGCTAAGAAAGAAGGTATTGCAGGTAAGGCCATTTTGTGTGGGGTTGGTGCGGCTCATTTGCCCAGTGTCGATGGGGTGCCGTAAGTGTGGCCACTATATCGTGTCAGGATGCAGATGTGTTGAAGGGTGTTAGCGGAGCCAAAGAAGCAACGAGTCACGTTGGCACTTCTTTACTTAAGCGTTGTAGTAGCTGGTAGCTGACATGTTTACTATCTTTTGTAATAACTCGTAGTTATGAATAAAAGTTCTTTGTTTTCTGTGGGTATTATTGAAACTTGTAATGTATACATAGCTGTTTGGTTTTGCGTAAAAGATACCTTTGTTGCCGAAGAAACAAACGTGTACGCCAGTGCTAATATAGGTAATCCATAAGCATGTATGAAGGCCGTAGTATACTCGAGAAATAATTCGAAGTATTTTATCACAATCGTGTGTGTCATGATAAACAGCGTCTTGTAAATATCACATTAATGAATCAAGTGTCTCGGTTCCTAAGTTGTTAAACGTGCACGTATGCGTTTCTGCGCATCCATCGTGGGATGCGCACATATCTTATTCCAACGTCTTGAGAACAAGGTGTTTAACAAGGATGCGTGATCCGGTATTGATGGGTTTGCAACCCTCTTACTCAACAAGTTAGTTAGTAGGTTAACTTATCCTATTACCATCGTGGGTTTATTCGTGGTGCATGCACGCCATCGTGGGCAAGAAAAAAATAAGAAATTGTTAAGACATACAGTATATGGAGATAACAACTTTAAAATGTGTCGCGGAGTTAGCTAGACACCGCGGCGTTTTATTGATACTTGCAAGGTTTTTGAGAAATACAAAGGAAGCATAAATATGAAAAAAAAAAAAAATACATGAATGTTTATTGGGCACTAAAAGTGCGGGCGTCTGTGCTCGTGCCGTAGCTATTCTTTATAGGTAGCACCTCTTGAGGTTGCCGATGTTCCATGTGCGTGGTAGGTCACGACCATCCAAGCCTCGTAGCATGTACGCGCCTGTGCCTATTGCTTCAGTAACCTCATAAGGTCCTTCCCACTTTGTTCGAGCTTACGTATCTTACGCATGACTCGCCTCATTGTACGGTAGACGAAGTCGCTGGTCGAATGAAACATTGCGCACTTTGGCATCATAGTATCCTTTCATTTTTGACTTCGACCTTGCCTCCCGTATGGCTGCGCGTTCGCGTCTTTCTTCCAGCAGGTCCAAGTCGACACGTCTTTCGTCATTGTTTGTTGTTACATTGATCTCCGCGGTGCGGATAGTTGGCATGCCGATCTCAGTTGGTATAACGGCTTCTGTCCCGTAGACTAGAGAAGGGGGTGTCCCGTCTTTGGTTTTATTGAGGTGCGGTGTGCCCATAAAACATCGCGAAGCTCTTCGACCCACCTGCCTTTGTGCTGTCCAGCGCTTTGATTCCTTCGCCCAGGCTTCGATTTGCGCGCTCTACCAAGCCATTGGTTTGCGGGTGTGTAACCGACGCGAAGTGTTGGGTGATATTTAACTTATCGCACCAATCTTTGAAGGGTTTGTCGCAGAATTGTTTCCCGTTATCCGAGATGATTTCACCGGGTAATCCGAGCGACATACAATGTTGTCCCAGACAAAGCGTTTCACCTGGTTGCCGGTGATTGTCGCCATTGCTTTTGCCTCTATCCACTTGGTGAAGTAGTCTATAGCCACTATGAGAAACTTAAGACCGCCTGCTGCTATTGGAAAAGGACACGCAATATCAATGCCCCATTTGTAGAATGGCGAGCGCCGTGATTGGCGTTAGCTCGTCTTGTGGTGGCGGGGACGGGTCTATGAACTTGGCAATCATTGCATTTCCTTATTAGGTCCCGCGCATCTCGATGCATGGTTGGCCGATAGTATCGATCGCATGGCACGTGCTACAACGGACCGTGGTCCTGCATGCATGCTACATGAGCCTTCATGGATTTCTCGCAGCACGTAATTTGCTTGTAGGGGCCGACGCCTTAGCGGAGCCATGGTTGAAAGAAAGAACGTCGGTACAATATGTTGTCGCGCAATTCGAATCTCTGCGCTGTGCGCCGTATTCTGCAAGCTTCTGCATCTTGAGGTAATGTTCCTTTGCTTAAGAATTTCGTAATCGGTGTCATCCATGTAGGACCATCCTCCTCTATGACTGCGGAGACTTCCATCTCCGATATTGACTTGCTTTTCGGTGTTTCCACGGCACTTGCTTTGATAAGTGTGCGAAGCTTGTCGAGGCAATCTTGCACAGTGCGTCTGCTTTGCGATTTTCTCCTCTAGGGACTTGCTTGATAGTAAATCTGTCAAAGCCTTTGATTAGTGTCTTAGTCTTCTCAAGATACTGAATCATATTCTCTTCTTTGGCCACGTATTCACCCAACACGTGGTTGGCCACTAGCCGGGAGTCCACATTTGCTTCCAAGTTACGTACACCCATTCGAGCTGCAATGCGTAGTCCAGCGATTAAAGCTTCATATTCTGCCTCATTGTTTGTCGCGGTAAATTCAAAACGCAGTGCGTAAGTGAATTCCATTCCCTCGGGTTTGTGAGAATAAGGCCAGCTCTTGACCCGTCCACGCATGAGGACCCGTCTGTAAACAAAATCCATGGATCTTGTAGTTCCTTCTCGCTTGGTGTAGGTACTTCGTCGATTATCGGCTTCTCGATGATGAAATCTGCGAACCTGTCCCTTTATTGCGTATCGTGGTCTGTAAGAGCTGTTATGTTCGCCTAGCAACACACTCCACTTCTGGAGTCGTCCTGACGCATCGGGTTTGGAGATGATCTGCTTGATGGCTTGATCTGTGATTACCGCTATTGGGTGCGCTTGGAAGTATCGGCGCAGCCGCTTGGCGGCAAATACTAGTGCCAAGACCAACTTTTCCATGGCACTGTAGTTCATCTCCGTCTTTTTGAGCGCTTTGCTAACAAAATAGATAGGGGTTTGCACTGAGTCCCTATCTGTTAGTAGCACTACTGCCCCATGAGTTGCTGACAAATACATGATCAGTTCTTCCCCTGGTCGGGGTGCCACGAGTGTTGGGGCGTTGCTAGATCTTTGTTTGAGTGTAGTGAAGGATTCTTCCGCCTCCGTCGTCCACCGAAAGTCACCCTTTTTTATACACTTCTTGAGTGTTTTGAAAAGAGGCAATGACTTTTCTGCTGATTTAGACAGGAACCTGTTGAGGCCGGCCAGGTTTTCCGTTGAGGATTGGACTTCCTTCAGCGTGCGTGGTGAGGAAGTTCTATTACCGCATTTGTCTTTTCGGACAAGGTTTTATGCCATCAGGTTCTATCAGGTATCCTAAGAACATGCCTTCAGTAGCGCCGAAGGTGCATTTCTTAGGATTTAGCTTCATGTTGATCTCTCGTAGAGTCTTGAATGTTTCTTCTATGTCGCGCACAAGTTCAACTTCAGTATGGCTTTTTATGACCAGGTCATCCACATAGACTTCCAGGTTACGGCCCACCTGTTTGTCAAAGGCATTGTCTACTAACCGCTGATAGGTGGCACCCGCATTCTTCAAGCCAAATGGCATTTTTGTATAACAGATGCGCCTTGGCTTGTGTGGAAAGCTGTCTTTTCCTCGTCTTCCTTAGCCATCGTATCACGGTGATATCCCTTGTACACGTCAAGAAAACACTTTAACGGGTATCCGCACAAGGACTCTATTTTCCAGTCTATCTCTGGTAATGGATACAGATCCTGCGGGCATGCTTTGTTAAGGTCGGTGAAGTCTACACACATTCGCCAGCTACCGTCGCTTTTTTTTGACCATTACTGGATTAGAAAGCCAGTCGTGGTAGTAGACTTCACGCATAATTCCCGCAGTTACCAATTTCTGTACCTCTGCCAGAATTGCATGTGCCCTCTCTGGGGCTTGGCCACGCTTCTTCTGGCGTATCGGTGAGTACCCTTGTCGGATTCTTAGTTTATGCTCTGTGATCGGCGTGGTACTCGGTCATGTGTTTTGGCTCCCACGCGAAAATATCCACGTTCTTTTGTAGGAGCGTGCACACAGTGCTTTGCGTTGTCCGACAATGACCCTCCAATGGTTATCTCCTGTTCGGGTATTACGGGTGAATTGCGACCTTCAAGTTGGGGACTTTGGCTACGCACGGTTTCGGGGTTGGTTCCATTTCGCATGTAACCGTGTTACATTCTCTGTTTGGTACCGTGGCATTGTAAAGAGTAACAATGCCCCCTGCTACTGGGAATTTAAGCATCCCGTGCGCTGTTGATGGCACCGCGCGCATGGTGATATCGGGTCTCCCAATAATGCCATTGTATGGCGAAGGGGATTTGATCACCATGAAATCCATCCAGGTTGTCGTAGAGTGCTCTGCGTTGCCAACGCTGACTAGTAATCGCAGTTGCCCCATGGGCCATATCTTTTCACCCGTGAAACCAGTGAGTGCTTTGTCTTGGCCGGGTTTAACTGACTGCGTATTTCAAGTCGTAGTCTTTTAAAGCAATGCTCATACATGATATTTGCCGATGCCCCACCATCAATGTACATGCGGTGTATGTCGTGACCACCCGCACTAATTTCAATGGTGAGGGGCTCTGCTGCTGCGTTGTCCGCAGTTAGAGTAGGGAAAGAGATTTCGCTTCTTCGGAAAACTCCTGGCTGACCTTTTGTCTAGTGGTTCGTTGCCACGTCTGTATCATGTAGATTGTGTCGGCCTTATCTTTGGGTGTCTCCTTCTTGCTTCCATTCTTTTGTTTATCTCTTCCCTCTTTAATGTTTTTAACTAAGTGGTCCAGTCTGCCCTCCTTAACCATCTTGTCGATGAGTTGGCGCAATGGACACACTCGTTAGTGGTGTGACCCTTTTGCGCGTGGTAGTCACAGTATCCATTCCCAGGCGCTTATCTTACTGGTGTATGCGCATCTGCGGTGGTCCTGGGAAATTCGCACCTTCCGCTGCGAGTATTTCCTTTGGTGTTTTGATCAGGGGAGTATACCTATCATTATCTCTGCCGCTCCTCTGGCTGCGATAGCTCCTATTGCGGTTACTACCTCGGTCATTCGATTGCCTCCCAGGTTGTTCCTGTGGCCGGTAGCTCGAGTGGTTCTTTTTGCTATCCGCCGCGGCGGCTTCTCCCTGGACAAAAGACCGAGTGCGCTTCATGAGTTCATCAAAGGTCTCCGGGATCTTGTCGTTCAACCGCTTGATGAGTTATGGGTTATTAATCCCATTCATGAAGCCCGAAATCTTCGATTCCGGGACATGCTTTAACTTGCATGCATTCATCCTTAAAGCGTTCCATGAATGTGCTCGTAGATTCTCCTTGGTCTTTGCTTTACCTGGCGAGTTCAACAGGATTTTTAGCGCACTTTTTTCGTTGAGTAAAATTTAGGCTGAACGCCTTTCTCAACTCTTCAAAACCATTGATGCTTCTTCTTGGGAGTTTGTTGAACCGTTCAGCGCACTTCCCACTAGTGTGGAATTAAACATGTGGCACCACACTGGTTGTGGCCATTTCTCAATGGTCGCGGCTGATTCAAAGATTTTTAGGTGATCGTGCGGATCACTGTTCCATCATAGGTTTTGACATTCGTAGGCATGCGCCTTTTCTTGTTTTCGGAGAAATCACTGATGCGTCTGGTGAACGCATACACTTTCGGCGGCGCCACGGGAGAGACATGTCTTCCTCTTGGCTATCGCGTCTGCTTCTAGACTTCCAATGTCCTGTATCACTATCCTCGTTGTCCGAGGAGTTATCGGAAGATGAATTTTCCTTCTTACGGCGTTTGCGCGGCCATTCTCGAGTCGACTTGTAGTCCGGATCTGAAGGGCTCTCACTTGGGGAATACTTTCGCCCCAGCCTGTCATGTACTTTACGGCTACCCATGCGGCATAGACACTGTACGCGTTCTTCTCCATCACTATCCCTCAAGTGTTGTGAGTGAGATGTCTCATCACCCTCGATTCTCCTCCCGATTCTGCTGAATACTGGGGGTTTATGACCGCTTCCTCTGCGCTTTTCTTTCGGTGGCGCAGTGGAAGTATCATATTCCGAATCGAAATTGAGTCGAGCTTTCAAGTTCCGACTTGATCTATTCTTCTCTTCCTCTTGCATGAGGGCAGTTAATGTTTCGTAGTTTTGGGATACGAAAACTTCAGGTGTTAATTCCGGCGCTACCCCCTCGAGTGAGTGCGTTTGTTTACGCCGCTATACCCTTATCCCGGCTTGGTGCCTCCGGTACCTTTGTCAGGTCAGTTTCTAGCACCGATTGGAAGGGAGTAGTAAAGACGGTGCGCAGTGGGTCTACTCCACTCGTGGTGGTTGTAGTGGCTTGGGTTGTTCCCGAGTGCGGTTCCACCAGAGGGAAGATCAAGTCTTGACCGGATCCCTTATTTTTAGCAGGCGGTTGTCCCAGAGGTCTGCTTAGGGGTTAGTCCACTCTGCGACTTCTTCCCCATGAGGTCTGCCTGCGATCGCTGATTACCGTGCTTTGTCATTCTAGTGTCGGTTCTTAGTGTAGGGTCCCACGGATGGCGCCACTTGTTGATACAAAAGTTGGGCGTTCCTGATTTGGAGCTCCGGTTCTCGTATCAATTGAGAATTGCTACTTGAAACCTGCGCACTAAGAGACAAGAAACACCGTTAGGCTTATCGTGGGATTGTCTCCCACGATTATCCTCCGGCGTAAGAGTAAGTAATCGATTTAGGGTTTTAGGAGTTTTAGGGTTATCAGATCGTACCTTCAACGAGGGATATAATTCCCTTTATATACGCACGGAATCCTTGTTGGTTCCGTGTTCCCCAACCTTTGCGTATCCCGCCTAAGTCGGTTGGGAATGATTATCTTCTTATTTTAGAAGATATCGGATATCTATTCCATAAATAGATATGGGCTTGGGCTTTCGTGAGCCCAAACGCGTATTGATATTAGCTCAGTTCGTACCGGGCTTGCAAGTAGTGGACTGTAGTCGGGTGTATGACCCGACTCCAGACTATACGTCATCAAATACAAAATTAAATATGTGTAATTTAATAATTGATGTATTTGATTAAGAAATTATAGCGCTCACAATATAGGAAGTTCAGTAATGAAGCGTCGTACTTTTAGAGGGTGATAAACAATATTTGTTCATTTCTTCCAGTTCTAGAATTGTCAGTTGCCAGCTAGAAAAGGAACATAACTATATATGTTGAGAATATAACGAGTATTAATAGGACTAAGCTGTTTTGACTTTTAGCGTCAATTAGCGGGAGTTACAATGTCTCTATCACCGTAGGCATAATTCAGCACTTCAGCAAACTTGATGACATATGTGGGAAGTAAGGAAATCGAGCACAAGTTACAGGTGCATATATCCATGCTTCAGCTCTAAGAAGTAATTAATGAGAATTATGAATGAGGTTATATCTTATCCATCAGTTGAAAGTCGTCCAATGTGAATTGTTATTTAACAATTTGGATTATTAGTTGTACCAATATGTTTTTGTAATCGTATTTAGCACTTCAAATATCTATAAAAGATAAAGAAAGTAACAATTGATTACATGTGAACCCAACCAATTGTTTCGATTTAATAATTTTGAATTACTGTTAGTAGAAAGTTTATCACGGCTTACAGCTCAGTATACTTTTGCATCTCATTCTCAAAAAATATGTGTGGGTAAGAACAAGATGCCTCACAGGCTTAGGGTTCGATTATGATTGCATTGCACGGGTCATAATGACCCGTTTCACACGGTGTAAAGATTGTTGTATGTTTGAGTCTCACTCCGAAGAACAGATAACATAATTATATGATATGTGAATAGTTTAATATCTTACTAGAGATAACAAGATCCATCCATGACAAAAAAGAGAGTTTCAAACATGACAAAAATTAGTGTTTGAACATTACGCTATAAACACTTAGGTACAACCCGTGTGTATCGCACGGGTCAAAATGACTCATATATGAAAAGTTTAAGTGTATTAAATTGAAATCACATTTATGGTAAAATTATAAATATAGTTTATTAAATGTATTTTTTAATGTAAATAGAAAGTTTTAATGTATTAACCAGACATTAAATATATTTATTTCACATTAAAGGGTGCCCTAGTCCAAATTTTGGATAATAAATCTAAAAGTACATATTTGACTTTCTAAATTTGGTGGTGGAAGACATATTTAAATTTGTCATCAACTAGTATTTTTGTTCTCTTTTACATGGTACAAGTTTCGTCTAGTCTCTAGTCAAGGAACACTAGTTTGACAAGTTTAAGAATGCTGGCAACGCACATCATTTGAAAATAATATTACGTTGACTATAGTTTAAACGATGTCTAGAAAAGTCATACCTAGTTTTGGACATTGTGAATTGATGTTATTATATATTTATACAAGTAAATTTGGCTAATCAACATACTTGAAAGATGAAAAATCAAAATTCAAAAGATTTCCATTATGTGGAACAAATTATTTACGCTTTACTGCCTCCGTCCCTCTTATATATAGCCCCACCTTTCTCCATCCACCCCCACTTTCCCACAACTAACACATTACTCTCTTTACTTTCTAGTTTTTTTGATAATCTATATAAAACGATGATGCAAATCGGCTCATCAGCTCCGGCACACAATCTTCAAATATTTCAAGCAAGATTTGCCGAACCGCCACTAAAATCTTGTTCATCCAAAAGTACTAGAAAGAAAAACATTACCTTATCAACAAATAAGTTGACAAGAGAACACTTATCAAATCTTGATAAACTATTAGGTACTAAAGAGAGTACTCATGTCATTCATTCGGAACCGGAAATGAATAAAAAAGATAGTGCTGATAATGGGTTACTAGAGAATAGAGTAAAGGGTCTTTTAGAAGGGATGAATTTACCTCAAATTTGGCCCGAAAATAAGGTGGCGGAAGAGATGTCTCCCCGCCACCTTAACCGGTTACAAAGGTTGTTGTCAAAAAACGGAATTGAATATTCTCCAAGAAAATGTCTGGCTGCTAGGTGGAGAGAGTATCATGGTTCCAAGAATTGGGAGGGCTTACTAGATCCACTTGATGAGAATCTTCGGCGAGAAATGGTGCGATACGGCGAGTTTATTCAAGCGGCGTATCATTGTTTTAATTCTGATCCCGCCACCTCGGGGAAGGCCCGCCAGGTCTTGGTCCCGGATAAATCCTACCGGGTAACCAAGACACTGTACGCCACCTCATCTGTCGGGTTACCTAATTGGGTGGACAAGGTGGCGCCAGATCTTGAGTGGATGACACAGCGTACTAGTTGTGTTGGGTACGTAGCTGTATGCGACGATCAAAAAGAGATCTCTCGCATGGGTCGAAGGGATATAGTAATATCCCTTCGCGGAACAGCTACATGTCTTGAATGGGTGGAAAACATGCGGGATCTACTGGTGAAAATCCCTGGGAAAACTGATGGGACCTATGGACAGCCGAAAGTACAATGTGGTTTTTTGAGTTTGTACAAGACAGCAGGGGCTCATCTCGCGAGCCTAGCAGATTCAGTGGTTGCAGAAGTCAAACGGTTAACTGAGTTATACGAAGCCGAAAACCTAAGTATTACAGTGACCGGACATAGTCTTGGTGCCGCGTTAGCTTTATTGGTGGCTGATGATTTGAGCACTTGCAAACAAGACATGCCACCAATAGCAGTCTACACGTTTGGTGGTCCTCGAGTTGGAAATCGTGGATTTACAAAGCGTCTTAGTTCCCAAAATGTGAAAGTGCTACGAATTGCAAACTCTCAAGATATCATTACTCGGGGTTCCAGGAATGTTCGTTAGTGAAGAACTTGATAAAAAACTAAGAGAATCAAAAAGCGCTCACAAAGTTTTGGACATGCTCGACAACAACATGCCATGGGCATATGCACATGCTGGAACAGAACTACGAATTGACACGAAAAACTCTCCGTATCTAAAACCGAACGCTGACGTGTCTTGTTGTCATGACTTGGAAGCATACCTACACTTGGTGGATGGGTTCTTGGCATCAAATTGCCCATTCAGAGCAAATGCAAAAAGAAGCTTGGTGAAGTTGCTACATGAACAAAACTCAAATGTCAAGAAACTATACACAACCAAAGCAAAGGGGTTGAAGTTGAATTTAGAAAGGGATATGCAAATGTCAAATTGTTTGCCAAGTCCATCATAAAACTTGTATTATGCCACCTTTTTCTTAGATCTTTTTTTCAAGAGGTTACATACACTATCATGCATACATACTGCATACATACACTATCATGCACACAGCCCTATCATGCACCCCTTTACTCCTTTTAACGGGTCATCGTTCAATTTACTAACGATGTTTAAACGATCGTTAAAAAAGAACTAACCTGATATGTTTGCATAACGTGAGGGCTAAAATTGTATATGTGAAACCCGGTAAACCTTAGAAACCATTTATATAATTAACTCGGGAAAAAAAATTAATAAATAAACAAAAAACTGTTTAAAAAAAATAAAATAAAAAATAAAAATAAAAACTTGAAAAAATAAATAAATAAAAATAAAAACTAAAATAAATAAATAAACTTTTTAAAAAAATTATTATACTTAAACTTGGGCTTATGTATAATGTGAGGGCTTAAAAAAATTATTTTTTTAAAATTATTATACTTAAATTTTGGGTTTATGTCACTACTACAAATATGGGAATAGAGCCCCCTCCAAAGAGCCCACTTAATACAAAAAACGGGCTCTATAAGGGCTTCCGTAAAAAACAAAGGCATAAAGCCCGGTTATGAATTGTAAAAACCGGGGTCTAATTGAGCCACAAAATAGAGCCTGTTTTATAAATGAAACCCGGCTTTATGTGTTCCATTTTTTTCCTTTTGAGCGGGATTTCTCCCCCTTCTCTCTTTTCTTTTTTAACTTTGATTTCTTCTTTCAATTTTTCCCTGAGCGGGATTTCTCCTCCAAAAATTTTACTTTAATCCCCCAAAACCTAAAATCTATATCAAAACCTTTGCTATTCAGTTCCCTCCTCACTTCATCTTCCCAATTAGTGAAAACCCTAGATCTAAAAACACAAACACCACCAACAGCACCACACACGAAATTAACCACCACGCACCACCACCATGACACGCCGTACCTCCACCTTCACGATTGTGAACCAAAATACATTTAGATTAAAGGTTTGTGTTTTAATTTTAATTTTAATATTCTTCTGTTTTTTTTGTTTAATTTATATATTTTTAAGTTTATTGTTTATATAGATTTGTGTTTGTGTTTGTTCAATTTTGTTTGTGGTTGTGTAGTACCACCGCTCGCCGCCGTCTCCTCTCCGGACCACCACCGCCGGTCACCACCACCTGCTGCCGTCTCGTCTGCCGACCACCACCGCCGGTCACCACCACTAATTAAAAGTATGTGTTTTTAATTTTTAATTTTAGTTTGTTTATTTTTGTTTATGTTATGTTTTAATTTTATTCTGTTTATTTTTTTGTTTGATTTGGGTAGTATGTTAGTTTTGACTTTTGATGTCGAGGTTAAGGTTGTACGTAGTATGTTAGTTTTGATGTCGAGGTTAATCTATGTAGATTATTTAAGGTACGTAGTACGTAGCATTCTAGTTAAGATGTCAAGGTAAGGTAGTACAACAGTTGGGTGTCGAAATGGTATTTATCCGAGCTAAATGGTTGGTTACGATCGGAATAAAGTCTGATTTTATGAGGGGGTCATTCCTTTGCACTTGTATTTTTACAGATGGCGTGTGTAGCTCCTAACTATCACGGAGGTGATGCAGGTGGTGATCCTCTCGAGGATCGACAACCTAAGCTTTTACCCTACCAGGTCGAAGGTAAGAAATTATAGATCATTTTATAATCTTGAATTTGATTACTTGCATTTTTATGACTCATTACTTATATTTGTAGGATCCGGGAAACGCGGTCCAAACAAACACAAGGCATTAAAAAAGAAGTTCAAAGAAAATAACAATCAACTCCTTGAGATAGAATTCGATTTGGGGGATTTAAAGACGTTCAAACCGGTAGGCCCAAATGCAAGTAATTTTTTAATCATTTTGCTAAGCATATACCTGAAGTAGTTAAGAAACCTGGTAGTTGTTTAACTGCACTAATGTTAAATACTTATTTAAGAAACGAGAGGATATACGTAAGTAATTATATTGGAAGAGTTAGGCAAATAGGAATGAAAAATGTTTATCACTATGACCAAATTTAGAAATATAAGGCACTGTAATTGTAGATTGATTGTATTCTAATCTAAGTCCAAACATATATCTACTCATTTTGGCTTGTTAAAGGACAAAGTTTTAGAATAGTAAACTGTTATTATGATCTTAACCCAGAAAAGAATAGTCACAATGGAGTGGGTTTAATTAAATGGATATCTAGTTAGGAGGATGATAAATTTCTACATTTATTTTGATTCTAGCTTAAAATAAAGAGGCTGTAAAGTGTAAAACATGTTGGTACGTGCAGTTAGAAATTAAAGTTGGACTTCTATTATAATAGTTAGCCATTACCAAGCTGTCAAAACGACAAGAAATTTAATCAATTTGTAAGACAACAGATGACTAATGTTAAAGGTTGCAATTTCGACCCATTATTCACTTAAAAGTTCCGATGACATGACATGATTAGATGACTAATGTTATTATGTTTATGTTTTAATTTTATTCTGTTATTTTTTTGTTTGATTTGGGTAGTATGTTAGTTTTGATGTCGAGGTTAAGGTTGTACGTAGTATGTTAGTTTTGATGTTGAGGTTAATGTATATAGATTGTCAACAGTTACTGAATATATTCAGTATCCCGGGTTCTTATTTCGTGTGAAAAGCTAATGTTTGTATTGTTCTTGTATTACAGCCGCCTCCTCCGGTTAACGACACAAATCCATACAATGTATTTAGGCCAAGGGAGAAAGCTCACAGACTCCATACAAGAAGGGTAAGTTTGTCCTTCTCATTCAGATCACATTTGTGGTAAAAAGAAATTAACATGATATTTTTGTAGTTAATAAAAATATAGGACAACAGTATATTTGTAACTGAATCGCTTTTCTATTGCTTACTTGTACACCTAATTCCATAAGATAAATTAGTACTAAAACACTGAAAGTATGCCTATATTTGATTGCTTTTCAAATATTCAGGATGCAAAGACGGAAAACAACGTGCAATCATTGAATGGCTTCCGGAATTCGTTGCGGTGTCTAAGCTACCTATGGGGATGTTGTTAATGCAGTAAAATGGGCAAGTAGACTTGGTAGAGAGCACCATGATGCTACTGGACAAGCTGAGGTTGCTCGTGAAGCTATTAAGAGTAGTCACATGCTATGCAAGATTTATCTCAATGTACTAATAGAAAGTCACTTATAGACTTGTAACCTGAGAGAATCTTCTTGATTTGAATCAATACAATATCTTCTTGATTTGAATCAATACAATGTTTGTTCTTGTGATAAGATTCAATGGCTGGAATATGGCATATTTTTTTTTTATTCACATAGAGCCATGTTTTTAATAGAAAACCGGGCTCTATAACAAGGAATAGAGCCCGTTTTTTAAACCGGGCTCTAATTGCATCCCCAATAGAGTCCCCTCCCCTTTGTGCCCGTATGTAAAACCGGGCTTTATGACCATTTTCAACAGGGCTCTATGCCGTTTTTTGTAGTAGTGTGTACAACGTGAGAACTTATTATCTTTTTTATTAATACTTAAAAAAGACTTTAAAAAAATATATATATTATACTTAAATTTTGGTCTCATATACAACGTATACGCTTTAAAAAAATTTAAAACATATAAAAATTGATGAAAGCGTATAAAAACGTACAAGAAGCGTACAAAAATTGATGAAAACGTATAAAAACTTATAAAACAGACGAAAACGTATAAAAATGGATGAAAATGAACAAAAATCGTACAAAATACGCATTAAAAAAGTTTATTTTTTTTAAGTATTAGTAAAAATTTTTAAGACCTCACGTTGTACAGAAGCCAAAAATTTAAGTATAATAAACTTTTAAAAAAAATAAAAAATAAAAAAAATAAGCCCTCCCATTGTACATAAGCCTAAAATTTAAGTGTATATATATATATATATATATATATATATATATATATATATATATATATATATATATATATATATATATATATATATATATATATATATATATATATATATATATACTAGTGTCAAAACCCGTCCGATGGACGGGTATGACTTGTGGTTTTTATTTTTATAGTTTTGTGGATCAAATATATATTAAAAAGTAATTAAAAGTAATACTAATAATAAATATTAATAATATTATCAAATGTAAAAGATGTTAATAATTAATATTGTTTAGAACAAAATGTTAGAAAGTAGTTATATCTTTTAGCCTTTTTATGAATTATGGTAACATCAATTATAGTTTTTAACCGTTTAATTTAACTTTTAATAACCTTTTAGTATGTGATTATTCTTTGATTGTATTGCGTTAGGAATAGTAAGAATTATGAATAATATGATTCTTTATTGTGTGTTTTGTCGGTAGGTGTATATTCATATTATGATAATATGAATGTTCATTGGTGCTTGTGGATGCCATATGTTGTCTATTTTCTTTGAATTTATTAGTTTATGAGTAGTTTGTTTGAACTATTATGTGTGACACTTCCACAAAAGGAAAAAGTTAGTAAAAGTAATTAACATGTATGTGCGTTGATAGTACATGACAACCTTTGTATTTGTATTTTAAGTGTATTATACATTTCAAACATATTAGTGATACACTGAATTACTTTAAATTCTAATGTGACAGTTAGAAAATATTACTCGATACTTGCATATGAATATATGATACCACGTGAGCTAAAAAATGCTACATATAGAAAGGTTAATGTTTAGCATTATTTTAAAGTGTAGGAAGATGTAATTGTTTCACACTATTTATTAAAGAATATACTCTTTCAGTTGCAATTAGCGGTATGTTCCAAGGTTGTTACGCTGTATGCAGAAGGATTTATGTGTTTAGTTGTTATTCATAAGAGAGATATGATGTGTATATTGTACTACAGCTTTAATTTTGTAGTTGCATGGAGGAGGATTTGTCTTGGGTGTTCTTTGACAAAGAGTACATCAGAAAATAGTGTTACTCGTTTAAGGCAATGAAATGGAATAAACTTGGCTACATCTGGTAAGTGATAACGACGTAATTGATGTGCATATCAGAAGCACATCATGCTCTAATCCCAAATTCTTCCATGTCCATTCATATAAAAATTATAATACTATTATTACTTATAAGAACATGTAATGAAAAGATGAAAATTGTGTAGGCAAGTGTACATAAGTACATACCTACAGAAATTGACACCTAGATTTCCAACAATCGCAGAATGGTCTGATCTGATGTTGCACTAATGTGTCAAGTTCGAATTAATAGCGCATAAGGACAAACTGGTCCATAAAACATATATGGAAAATTGACAAAAAAAAATGTCATTAAAAATATAAAGAAGCTATATTCTTAAAATGGACGATAAACTTATTGTCATGTCAATCATATGAATTGAAATTAGTTTTACAAAGTTTATGCAAAAAGATACCCGTTCGATCAAAGCGGCAAAAGTTTTTCCATAATCGATACTTATTTCCTTGTCAATTGACATAAAAGAAAGATTTTGGCAAACTTTTTAAGTGGCAGATACTTTTCAGGTATTCTGTCTTTCTCCTCAACATCCAACTATACCCGCCAATATTATTCTTTTAGCTCCTCTTAGAGCGTGTTTTCATTTAACACTTACATTCTCGTTATCACAATCGTGATCACTGTTGGAGCTATCATCTATTAAGTTGACAGGAGAGCAGGAGGTGAGTCCCGAAAGTTTCACAAAGGTAAGCAATTTGGCTAAAGAAATGCTTAACTTGTTAGTAGTATCAAAAGGCAATTTTTCAAATACGTTTACCCAAACACCCTAATATTACTAACTATATTAATTTACATAACCAAGTCAATTTGAGCTTGAAACTTTTGAAAGTAAAATTAGAATGATTGAATTCACCTGAATCACCTTTAGGAGCTTAGGAGCAAAAACACAAGCCTTGAAGCTTCTTAATTAGAACAACCTACATACGCATATGAATGAATAGAGTTTTGTGAAGTATCTTTCATATGATCATGCATAATAAGTATTATGATATTTTATTGGAGTGTTTAACTACTATTGTACACGATTCCATTAACATATCTCATAAATAGTTGCTACAAAAAACAGATCTAACAAATGAATGAGAAAAATATTCTTAGACCCAAAAGTCAACCCATCGACTGTCTTTGAGACCCAAAAGTCTTGATGATGGAAAGAATGTCCGTCATAGATGACATGGCACTCAATGAAGCTTACAAAAAGTCTTGAGAACTACTTGGTTTCACAATTGTTCTTACCTATAGAAATTGAAAGATACATTAACCACTATGTTAACAAAAAAGTAAAAAATTAAAACTCAAGACACTAATTGTCCCCTTCAATTAATAAATGATATTAGTCTCAAAATGATATGGATCAAGATTCTTTTTGTTAATTCACATGCAAAAATTCTAGTCTCTAAACCCATACCATTGAACAACTATACTCTATGACTTACATGTCCATTTCCTTAAAAATACACCCTAAAAGTATTTAAAGAAATAGTAAAAATAGTTACCTGTAAATATTGTCCGAGAGTCAAAATGTCAGCATCTATGGCACGTAAATCAACCATGACTTCCTTTAACTCATCATCAGTCAAGATGTCAACATCTATGGCACGTAAATCAGCTATGGCTTCTTTTTAACTTGTCACCAGTTTCTTCATGCCTCAACAATTTAGAAGTCTTGGTGATCATTCCTTCCTTCCTTGCTAAGTTTTGTATGTTTTAAGACCGATTAACTCAAACTTTCTATCTTAGATTTTAATAAGAATTGTCGGCTAATCACTTTTTCATATAATGCAGTTTTCACAGGCATCCAGTACCAAAACAAATCAACAAAAATGAAAGAAATTTAACTACGCATACAGTTCGAGGATCTCTTACAATTCCCTAGTGGCGTTTAACTGTCTCAATGTTATGAGCATAAACGAATTATGTGACTGTGACTAATCTATATCAGACACAATCTTCTGCGGCCCATTTTGTAACAACGAATTATGTAACTTTGACTAATCTATATAAGAATATATACATTTCAAAATGCAATGCCATGGACTAATAAATCCCCTTAGCACTAACTGCTACAAATATCCATTTTATAGTAATCACAAAAGTAAATTTCTTACACTTTTTTATTTCCTCCGAAAACAAATATTGAGTGTCTAGAGTAATCTGTTGCAAGAACTTCACATAATCCGCCGAGTGAAACTGACCTAGCTAGACCGGGTACACCTTATGTGGCCTCTGTATCAGATACAACACATGCTACATTAGCACTATAATAAAGCAACCTCATAATCGAAACAAAAAAGCCAAAAGAAAAAATTAACATAGATTTCCAGCTTCTTGTGAATATCATACAAAAGCATCAAATAATGATTTATACATACCCGATGCGGTTTCGTTAGATGGTTCGTTCCAAAGTAAACTTTATCGAAAGATAAGATAGAGACGTACCAATTTTTGTATGGAATGCATTATTAATGAAAATAAATGAACATCAAGATTTATAGAATAATAAAATATACATTTTTTTTGACAATATAGTATATGATTTAAACTCAAATGAACGTTAAGATTTATAGAACAATTAAAAAATACAAACTGAATTTATGTAAAATTTTCAAAGTTTAATCTCAATGACACACCGTGCACATCTGTTTAGTACTAATATTACATACAATTTACTCTGAATAAATCTACACAACTTTATCTTGTGTCAAAACAGGATCATTCACAAACAAAATTGGCTCGTATCCATCTTGACCTAACCGCACCTTTTCGTCACACCAGTCGAGCCAAAGTTAAACAAATTGCATTAAAGACAATACCCAAGACATCGTCAATGAGGCGTTTTTCACTTGATGGGTAGCGATTGCGAACCAACTCAAGATTAAATATATTTCTCGATTCCTTGCTACAAAATTACCAATATGAACAATTATAATAGAATAAAATGACAACTAATAAATAAAACATACACTTTTGGTTACATTTGACCCGTTTAATACGTTTTCTTTTAAGATATTTCTCAAATTTTAATCATTAGAGATAAAAGGTTGTCCATAATGACCTATTTAAAAATGCATCAGTAATCAAGGAATTTTTTTTATCAGATAGTACACAATCTGATTGGGTAACAGGTCAAAATGTATGATCTTCTGTATGGGTCATAATATAATATGTTGCATTAACATACTAAAAGAGACATGGATCTTAAATCTTAGTATACAATTATAAAACTATAAGTGATTATGAAAATTTAAATATGTTAAAAACTACGTAAACTTAGTTGATAAAAAGTAAATTCATGTATGCATTAACTAATAATCACACAAAAGAAGACATAAATCGAATGGTTGATGAAAGTATGTACTTACATTTGAAATGAGAGTTTAGCACCCTCCTAAGTGTTGTGACGAACCTTATAAACTCCTAGGAGGCTTTAGTACAAAATAAATATCCCAAAATTAATTTAACAACAAAAAGATTCAAAGATGATGTAAATTATCAAAGCACATATAATTAATAAAACGCTTCATTAAATAAACACACTTCCCACTACCCACTAAAAAATTCGAATAGGAATCTGAGTATTAAATAAACATATGATACACCATTTTATACTAAGAAGCTTTATTATTCAAAGTTCTTAAGCGTTCTATATATAAAAATGAGATGTGGCATATAAATCAAACCTTCGGCACCATGGTTTTTTTTTGCTCTTCTGTAACATATATGCTATAGAGTTTGAACTAAACAAAGTGGTCTCTTCTACATGAGTGACCCATTGGTAATGCGAAATAGCTTATATAATAAATTGCATTGCGTGTGTGATGTAGATGTCAAATGTGATACAATATTTTTTTTAAGTTTAGGATTGAGTGTTGCTATAAATGATGTATAATAAACAAATCATACTAATAATGAGATTTAGTTTTCATACCTTCTCGTGTTTTTGATTTTACTTTCCCTTGTGAGAGCACTTCTTTTTTATTGAGTTATCACTCCTTGAGAACTTAGTTGTTGGTTCTCGAACTATAATCATAAAGGCTAACATTTATAATCTTGTTTCTAACGACTACGGGTAGGGTATTTTGAAAATGATGTAAATGGAGGAATTTTTTCAAAGAATGTTAATTCTAAGAATTAACTAACAAACAATCATTAAGTTGAGCATCATATGGTCCTATTGGCCATATGTTAATGAGATTTGGTTGTCATACCTTGTTCAAAATCATCTGCATAATCTATGTCCAAATATGTTGCTATGTTTGTTACATGTGCAGGTTTATTATCAGGGACTCATTATGCACATTTCCTATTCTTTGTTGTGAAGAGATATTAAGTCTTGCTGCTTATGGAGCTTTAGAGAAAGTTGAAGGGGGCTTATTGTATTTCCATTTCTATAAAAGAGATAACCCTGGCTAGGGTTTCACTAACTCACTCATACGCAGTCTTCTTCTTGATTGCTATATCACTCTCACAAAAACATATATGTTATGATCTGTTGATCCACTTTTGTATTAGTTCTTTGATCATTTGATCTTGTTTAAGTCTTGCAACAGTTTGATTGTTATTGTTCAAACTGTGCCAACTATTGTACCTTTGATTCTTGAATAAAGTGAACTTGTTGCTTTGTTTATCTGTTTGATACCATCGCACATGGTATCAGAGCTATAGGCTACTGATTATCTTCAAACCCTGATCTCTAGGGTTTTTCTATATTGGGGGTTTTTTACCCTGATATCTCCGGTGGTTCGTATTTTTGATTCTGGGAACGTTTGTGGTAATTGGATTGATTTCTCTGATTCTATCGGTGCTCAATTGAAATAATTAGGGTTTGTTCCAAAACCCTAACTTGTCTCTGATTTGGGGGTTTTCTCTTGGAGTGCTGGGATTGGTGTTTCTGGTCCTATTGGTGCTAAATCAACATAAATTAGGGTTTATTCCAAAACCCTAATTGATTTCTGATTTGGGGGTTCTGTTCTTGGAGTGCTCTCTGGTTCTAATTGATCATAATCATCCCTAGACTAAGTGAATCTAGGGTGATTGTGTTTGGTCTTCACTTCTTCCGCTGCACAAAGCACTGTAAGTACTTCTCCCTCTCTTGTTTAACAGCATTCAAGTTGTGTGGGTGCAAACGGGTAGGTTAACTCCTTGATCTGCCACCTCTGAGTGGTGTGAATACCTGCTCTGGCCTACCCCAGTCCACAAGCTTGGTGCTTGTTGAACCGTGGGTGTGAGTTCTGTATTTTTCTTACATTTATTCTCTTCTAGTTGATGGTGGATAGGACTAGTTAGGTTGGAAGTTGATTTGGGATTATTGCTCTTGTTGACTGTGATTGCTGTTCTGTCTTTCTTTTTATTTGTCTGTTTCTGTGCTATCACCATGGTTGAGAGTGATGATGAACATACTAATAATGAATCTTTGATTAACTCTTCTGAATTAAAACTTACATTTGGTGATACTCTCTACCTGCATCCTAGTGACACCAGTGGTAATCCTATTATATCTGTGAAACTAACTGGCTCAGAAAATTATAAAATATGGAGCATTGCTATGACATTTGCATTAAGAAATCATAATAAGCTTGGTTTTGTTGATGGAACATGTTTAAAAGATGTCTCTAATGCTAGTCTTGCTAATCAATGGGACATGTGTGACTCTGTTGTCCTTACTTGGATTCTAAATTCTTTAAGTCCTGAACTGTTTCTTTGGTGCTATATACTCCAAAACTGCTTATGAAATGTGGAATGACTTAAAAGAAACCTATGACAAAGTTGATGGATCTGCTGTCTTTAATATACATAAAAACATCAACTCTTTGGGTCAAAATGGGTCCTCTCTTGCTGATTACTATAATAATCTTAATTCATTATGGAAAAAATTTGACTCCATGATCAGTCTTCCCACATGTACCTGTGATCTTTGGAAAACGATTTGACAAACATAACCAGCTAATCAAGTTAATGCAGTTTTTAATGGGTCTTGATGACACTTATGTGCCCATCAGAAGCAACATTTTAACCAGGGATCCTTTACCATCTGTCAAAACTGCTTTTTCTATTGTGTCAGGGGAAGAATCCCACAGGAACTTCTCCTCTGGTACTGGATCCATTAAACCAAATGTGTCTGCTTTTGCTTCAAAATTCTTTGATAACAAAAAAAGGGGAAACAACAATTACAAAAGCTCAAATCCCACATCTGGGAATAATACTTCTGGTAACAGCTCTAACAATAGAGGACCCAATATGAATTTGAAGTGCTCTAACTGCAACAAACCTGGTCACACCATTGATAGATGTTATGATATTGTTGGTTATCCTGCTGGATATGGAAAAAGGAACTTTAACTCTAACTTTAAACCAACCAGTAACAATGCTTCATCTTCTTCTACTGATGCCAATCTTGAATGTAGAACTAGCAACTCTCCTGTTTCTTTGTCTAATGATCAGATGGTCAGATTAATGAGTCTTCTCAATGATAGCCCTGTCAATTCCAATATGGCAGGTAAATGTTTTTCAGGAACCTTTTTTAACGGAAGTGTCAAATTCAACCTAAAGTTTGACAAACACTTTAATGGAAACACAAATTTTTTAAAAGGAAAAATCAGTCTTGGTTGGATTGTTGACTCTGGAGCAAATCAACACATGACCCTATCTTCAAAACCTCTAATCAATACTATTGATATTTCAAAACTTGGTCTTACTGTTGGACACCCAAATGGTACTCAAGCACTTATCACTGAGATTGGTGACATGAAAATTAACAACAATATTAACTTGCATGATGTCTTAGTTGTGCCTGAGTACACTGTCAGTCTGCTGTCTGTTCACAAACTTGCTAGAGATAGCAAATTATCTGTTCTTTTTGATGAATCTAAATGTTATATACAGGACTTTGCAACAAAAAGGAATGTGGGGATTGGTAATCAATCTAATGGCCTGTACTTGTTTGATGTTGACACTAATTGTAAGATTGTCTCTAATAATTGCATTGTTTCTAGAAACCTCTGGCACCAAAGACTTGGTCATCCCTCTGATCAAGTCTTACAAGTTCTTAAACCCAGCCTTAACCTTGATAAACCAACTGACCCTAATCATCTCTGTGACACTTGCAACAAGGCTAAACAAACCAGGGAACCTTTTCCCTTAAGTGAACATAAGTCTACTAAAATTGGTCAACTTGTCCACCTAGATGTCTGGGGTCCTTATAAAATCACTAGCAGAGATGGCTACAAATACTTTTTAACTATTGTTGATGATTACTCAAGGGCTGTCTGGGTTTATATGCTTAAAACCAAAGGAGATGTCTATGATTCCATTGTCAATTTCTCTCAAATGTTGTCAAATCAATTTGAAAGTAATATAGAAGTTTTTAGAAGTGACAATGGTACTGAATTTGTCAACAACAAAATGCAACAATTTTTTCATAACAAAGGTATTCTACATAAAACCTCTTGTGTCTACACACCTCAACAAAATGGAATTGCAGACAGGAAACATAGACATCTTCTCAATGTTGCTAGATCTCTTATGTTTCAGGGGGAATTACCTCTTTACTTGTGGCATGAATGTGTTCTCACTGCTGCTTACCTTATCAACAGGTTACCTTCTTCTGTGTTGTCTGGCAAATCCCCTTTCTCTCTTGTGTATGGGCATGACCCTACACTCTCTCATATTAGGGTTTTTGGTTGTCTTTGCTATGCTACTATCCTAAATAATTAGACAAATTTGACAGAGATCTAAAAAAGTGTATTTATTGGCTACTCAAATGAAAAAAAGGGTTACAAACTTCTAAACCTAGAAACAAAACATGTTTTCTTCTCAAGAGATGTCAACTTTTATGAAACTGTTTTCCCTTTCAAAATGAAAAATAATCTTCAAAAACAAGTCTTTGAAACTGGTGTGTCAAAAGATTTAAATCACAAATTTTTTTTTGATACTGACAACCCTAAAAGACCCAATGATGAAGGGAGAGTGTCTTCCAATGATGATGGGACTGAGTTGAATCCTCTTAATAAGGATGGTAACTCAGATGCTTCATCCAATGATGATGGGACTGAGTTGAATCCTCTCAATGAGGATGGTAACTCAGATGCTTCATCCATGGAAGAAAATACACATCCTGAGGGCACTGTTTCTACTGAAACAAATTCCAATAACATCAACTCGATGTTAACTCGATTCTGACTCAACTGAGTCAACTCCTGAACAAGGAAACTTGCCAGCCATCACCACAAGAAGGTCAACCAGACCCTCTAGATTGCCTAAAAATCTTAATGACTTTATCATTGAAGGCAAAGTTAAATATGGTATAGAAAAGGTTGTTAATTATTCTAATCTTGATTCTGAAAATTACTGCTTTACCTCCAACTTAAATAAAAGTGTTGAACCTTCCTGTTATGAGGAAGCCATCCTTGACCCTAACTGGGTTGATGCCATGAATCTTTGAAATTGAGGCTTTGAATACTAACAAGTCTTGGATTATAACCACCTTACCTGCTAATAGAAAACCCATTGGATACAAATGGATTTGGAAAATCAAGTACAAATCCAATGGTGAAGTGGATAGATATAAAGCCAGGCTTGTTGCCAAGGGCTTTAACCAAAGGGAAGGGATTGACTATAATGAAACTTTTTCTCCTGTTGTAAAAATGTCCACTGTTAGAATTCTTATTGCCTTAGCTGTCAAGAATAAATGGCCTCTTTTTCAACTAGATGTTAATAATGCTTTTCTTTATGGTGAACTTGATGAGGACATATACATGACTATTCCAAAAGGCTTTTCTGATGAAAACAACAAAAACATGGTCTGCAAACTTTCTAAATCTTTGTATGGTCTTAAGCAAGCTCCCAGAAAATGGAATGAAAAGCTTGTTGGTGTTCTCAAAGAACATGGATTTGTTCAGTCTGTGAGTGATCATTCTCTATTTACAAAAAACAAAAATAACAAGTTTATTGCTTTACTTGTCTATGTTGATGATATTGTTCTTACTGGCAACTGTGTTGAGGAAATTGAACACTTCAAAGTCTTTCTTAAAACTAAATTTAACATAAAAGACTTGGGTACTCTCAAATTCTTTCTTGGTATTGAGGTGATAAAAACTGGGAATGACATCTGTCTCTCCCAAAGAAAATACTGTCTTGAAGTTTTAAAAGAATTTGGTCTCCTTGGATGTAAGCCTGTGTCTACACCCATGGAACCAAACTCTGTTCTTCCTTTCTTACCAACCCAAGATGACCCATTGCTTGATAACATAACAGGGTACCAAAAATTACTTGGAAAACTGATTTATCTTACTCACACAGACCTGACATATCATACTCTGTTCATTGTCTAGCACAACATATGCATACTCCCTTAAAGTCTCATTTGGATTCTGCTTTGAATGTGCTTAGATACTTAAAAGGTGCCCCTGGTAAAGGTCTTAGGTATGATCATAGCAGCCTTAATAATGTTCTTGAAGGGTACAGTGATGCTGATTGGGCAAAATGCATTAAAACCAGGAAATCTGTTACAGGATACTGTGTTTTCTTTAACAATTGTTTGATTTCATGGAAAAGCAAAAAACAAAACACTCTCTCAAAATCTTCTACTGAAGCAGAATACAGGTCCATGGCTGCTGCAGCCTGTGAAATTATTTGGGTTCAAAAAATCCTAAAGGATCTAAATGTTGATCTTAACCTTCCTGTTAAACTGTTCTGTGATAACAAATCTGCTTTACAGCTTGCTGTCAACCCTGTTTTCCATGAGAGATCCAAACATTTTGAAATAGATGTCCATTTCATCGAGAGAAAAATTGCAAAAGGTGTCTTGAGTGCCATCAAAATTGGCTCCTCAAACCAAATTGCAGACATTCTAACCAAACATCTTCCTGTGTACCAACACAAATTTCTTTGTGAAAAACTGAGACTATTTGACATATTTGGAAAACAGATTAAGGGGGAATGTTCAAAATCATCTGCATAATCTATGTCCAAATATGTTGCTATGTTTGTTACATGTGTAGGTTTATTATCAGGGACTCATTATGCACATTTCCTATTCTTTGTTGTGAAGAGATATTAAGTCTTGCTGCTTATGGAGCTTTAGAAAGTTGAAGGGGGCTTAGTGTATTTCCATTTCTATAAAAGAGATAACCCTGGCTAGGGTTTCACTAACTCACTCATCTGCAGATCTTCTTCTTGATTGCTATATCACTCTCTCACAAAAACATATATGTTATGATCTGTTGATCCACTTTTGTATTAGTTCTTTGTTCATTTGATCTTGTTTAAGTCCAGCAACAGTTTGATTGTTATTGTTCAAACTGTGCCGACTATTGTACCTTTGATTCTTGAATAAAGTGAACTTGTTGCTCTGTTTATCTGTTTGATACCATCGCACATACCTTCTGCAGGTTTTTGATTTTACTTTCCCTTGTGAGAGCACTTCTTTTTTATTGAGTTATCACTCCTTGAGAACTTAGTTGTTGGTTCAACTATAATCATAAAGGCTAACATTGATAATCTTGTTTCTAACGACTACGGGTAGGGTATTTTGAAAATGATGTAAATGGAGGAATTTTTTCAAAGAATGTTAATTCTAAGAATTAACTAACAAACAGTCATTAAGTTGAGCATCATATGGTCCTATTGGCCATATGTTAAGTTTTCTAATATCTGATCATGAAAATGACAATTCACTTTGTTTTAAAAGTAATGAAAACATATAGAGCACTCCACAAGTTGTGTATACCTGCATTATCTGAGGTGAAGTTAGCTGACAAACCACTTCAGGATATATAACCATCTCTTTTAACTGACAGTTAATTAGAGTAGTATCGAACATACTGTGTAGTTGTTGGTTTTAACCAATAATCTACAATTTCATATTAGTTGAAAGCATTAAAGAATGATTGAAACCAACGAAAATAATTAATAAAAGTACATTAGTTACTATACCTGCTCCATTAATTGAAGATTGGAAAGCAAGCTTTGCATCTTCTGAGACTGCTTGCTGCAACTTCAAGCTGCAGTAATCATTTTCAAGTCCTTGTTCAAAACCATTTTTCACTATGATTTTCTAAATATTGAGTGTCAAGATACTCAGAAAATCAGGTTATCGCAGCTTATAAAATCAATAAAGTAAGGCATTTCAATGACGACAATTTGTAAGGGGCTACAAAAACTTTTTTTGTATCAATGTCGACCCATTCAAATAGTTTATTAAGCAATACAGAGGATATTCATAGTTTCTACTAAGATCTGGGTAGCCTGCACAGGTTATTCATATAGTAGCAGATCTATGCATCTATGATGAGAATGATAAAATCTACTTTATGCATCAGTAGCAGGACAAATCACCTTGAAGCGACCAGTGTCCACATGCACTATGTAATTACCCGTTTGATCAAACACTCAAGCTACCCATCTTTTTCATGTCCAGTGGTTATGAAACTATAAGATGATGATGGTTCTTACTCGGCCCAGCAAGATTCCATAAGAAATGCTAATATGGGAGAGGTATTGGAAGGTATTGCAAGTTTCTTATTCTGGAATGCCACAGCTCCAACCACCTGAAATTATGACTCATTTACAAAAATAGTGCTGATTATGCACCAACTCAGTTAGCCTTTCCTGATACTATTTGATTAGTATCTGTAACAAAGAACTAATATAACCAAAACCATCTTTCATATCTTATACTAACCAAACTTTTTGTTACTACTTATAACTTTGTTACGTGTACGTGCATGCATCATGAACTGTCTCAGCTGTTGCCCCTGGACACAGAAGAATCGACATCTGCATTTTTCTTTGAAGTAATGCCGACATTAGATGGCATGCATGGCATATATGATTTCTGGTAGGGTTAAAGGGACCGTCTCTTTGTTCACACAACCGATGTTCAACAGGAATGTTTTCTATACCATGAACATTAGCAGCAAATACGATGCAAGCATCATAAATTAGGACTTATGAATATCGTCGACATATTTTTCTACAGCGATAGAAGGGTGGTAAATAAATTGACAAATTGTAGTTTATTTAACTTGATGATTAAAAGGGAAAATACAGTAAATGTTACTCTACAAAGTTAGATCCATGTAAAGTTTTCAAGATACGAGATCGGGATGCAATATTTGCTAAATACAAAGTTTCTTAGCGAAATTCCTTTCTATGTTACTCTTGCTTCTGAATGTGACAACTTGACTGAAATCCAACAACTACCATGCTTGATGCTGAGATATATATAAATTTATAAGGATTATTATGATCTACAAACACACACAACGAAGCAAGTTGGAAATTGTAAATCAACGTTATACTGACACTCAGAATTGGGAAAGCTTGCCCATGTAAAACATGACACTTGAAGATTCTTAAGAGGACTTCCGTAATCCCTTTTTGATGCCTTTTCAATCCCCTTTTGACAATGTGGAAGGACGCTCTTCTCAAAGTTGATTTTGTATATAACTACAAAGTAGAAAATAAGGGATGCGAGTTATGTTAAACAGCATATGGTCATCATATCTTACTTTTAATTAAAAAAAATAGTTGATGATCTTATTGATGAATATCATAACTGAAATCACCATATTCAAAAGGCAAATAGTACATATGCCACAAACCTCAAACCTTCTGCTCCATGAAAAATCTCCCTTGCTCCATGAAATATCTCTTTTAACCCATTTCTTGCCATTTGAACCCTAATGATGAACCCTATCATTTTCATGTAGACCACTATACCCTATCGCAACCCATTTGTTCGTACCTAAAACGACACCACAATTATTATGTCAGTATAACTAAGCCACGACAGATATATTTTTCATAAGAAGAGAAATTTTTGGGTATTTATGGTGCAAGAATGTTAGTGTTACTTGATCAATTGAGTGGCTAACGCCTGACTAATGATTGTGCGTGTACATCATCACGTTTGCATCTATCACTCTTGTTTGAGCTACTATACCTGACCTCTGATCCTTCATTCATACCTAAAACAACAATAACCACCAGCATATTACAGTGGGATCATAATTCCTAGAAGCCATACTCGATAAGCAAATGTAACAAAATTTTTTTTGGGTTCCTCAAATTACTATAATGACCCATTTACTTATAAACGGGTCGATTCCGATTATGTTTTCAACACTAATAGGTCAAACATATACAAGCTTAGTTAGAAGGTAATGGTTTCAATGTCTCACAATGTGCTGAAAGTATAAAATATCCTAAATCATTTTATTCAACAATATTAGATCTCCTATACAATCTAACCCGACAATATTAAAATCTCCTATACAATCTCATACAAATTTATAATTTTTGGACATAATGTAACTCAAGCAAACCTATCCCAGACTCATTTCAACACAGTACAATTAAGTAACCACCCAAACCATTATTATAGCACCTCCACACGTTAAGGTTCCTTTTCAGTTCTAGAATCTAGACATACCTTCTTTAGTGGACTCTTTGGTGTTTCTCTTTCACTATAGAAGCTAGGTAGTGGCCTAGCTTCTAAGCAACAACTTTTTCTTAGTCGTCTAAATTTTGTCTCCGCTTTCTCTTGAAACATAATTGCCATGATTTAGCATGACAGTGCTAGAAGTCGTCATGAATATAATGTTACATGGCAGTATTTTGAAAAGTATATTTTGATTTCTTAAGTGACAAATAAAAAAAATAAATGGATATAAGAAGCAAGAATGAAAGGCTTTATAAAGTTCAATGTTGTTTGCAATGATCTTACCTAGCCACTTCCACCCGCCTCTTGGCCTGTTCAGCAAGCTCAGACAACTCCCTGTAGCCATAGTCATTGTAAAGAAGTGATGTAAGCTCATAGTCATTGTTTCTGATTGATTTTACACCAAACCTTTCCTAAATCCCCAATATAAAAGTACCAGTTAATTCAGTATATTACAGATGAACATTGTGAACTAAGAATATATAATGGTTTGTCTTACTGTGAAAAAATCGGATTCTTGAGCTAGCCATCACCGACATTGGCTGGCACAAAGTTCAAAAACGTGGTACGGTTCAACCTTAATAAATGACTTAACCTTTTGGTACGAACTATGAAAAGTTGAGGTCTACAACAAAGAACCCCAATTTCAGCACAAAGATCACGCAACCTTGATTCTCCTACAACGTGTTCGGCACCAGTAATTTTCAGTATATGCTTTTGTAATAGATATGAAATTCAATGGTCACCTTAAAACTAACATTTATCTCTTAGTAAATTTACGAAGTCGGTAAGAGATATGACATACCAGCTGAAAGAGCAAGTCGTGGACACATCATGAAACAAATAGGCATTATCTAGAAGCGAATAGATACGAGGTCACTAATCAAGTATAAATAGATGCAATTCAAATACTGACCAACACAATAACATGTAAGTGTGATGATAAAGAAAGGTTATAATACATTAACAAGCATGCATTACCTTTTAACATAAACCTTCTTTGTTGTACCAAGTTTGTCAAGGCTAACATCATTAAGAGTCAATCCACGTTCCTTACTAATAACCTGCAGTAGACTTACATGTATTGGACGTGCCTAATCACCAATGAAAACAAATCAATCAATTTGTTTAAATAAAATCAAAAAAATCCTAATGTTTAAAACAAACTGTTTATAAAGAGGTATTTTGGTTACTACAATCTTGGGAGTTTGAAGATCGTAACTGGAACCACCAGAAATAAAGCTTACACTTATGAGAAGTTCTTTTTCATCAATTGAAGGATCAACGTATGCTTGCAAAAGCTCTTTTATTCCAAGCTCTTCAACGGGGGAAAATAATATTGATATGATTCACTGACTTGAGTCAATACGCACTGAATTCCAGATATCGGCTAATCCAACTCATAACATACTATATCCATACATGTTTCAGCTTCTTCCTTTGAGTTTGACTTTTTAGATTTATTATCAGTCTCGATTCTCAGGCTCAGTTAGTGCATATGTACCTGAGTAATCAGAGGTATTACTGATTTAGAGACATAGGGATAAAATAGGATTATAGGTTTCTTGATTCAGGGAGTCCACACTGGTAACAAATCCTAAACACAACCTCTAATTCTACTAACACCCCCTGATTTACAACATGCAAAATTCTTGCAAATATAAAGGAGATCGATGTTACAACATGAAAGCCTCGAATTAGAATCTGAAACATGGTATTCTCTTGTTCCTGCTTGTTAGCAAAGGCCTGTTGTAGGTCAGCAACATCTTGCTCTAATTGCTCGAACTATGAAATCATTATGTATTGTATCAGGGTAACATAACCAAATGGTTGAAAATATCAAAGAATCAGATTTATTATATTCTTCGAAAATGTATGCTTCATGGTGATAGTTTGTAGCATACCTTTGCACTTTGTTTACGAAGATTATCATGCTTCACGATCTCGATCAACACAGTTTCCAACTCTTCAGCCCTGGAGAGAAGAAAACACAGTGGACAACTTGTAATAAACTTAATAAGCACAATCAAAATCTTGAAGACTAAAATAGTATAGTAAAAACTATAGGATGCATGCTCATTGTGGTGTTAAATAAAAAATCAAATATTCGATGTACCACGTAGAAGTCCATGAATAGATTTGAACTAAAAATAAGCTTCGATAAGTAATAACAAATACATAAAGTATTAACATCCGGTATGAACAATAATTTGTGTCTACAGACCTAAAAAGGCTTCAAGAACTATTCCACAGAACATATTTATACTAACATACAGATCCAACACATATAATATTTCGCTAACTTGAGTAAAGTATGGAAATTTATTGGAATGGAAAAAGTATATACCTTAGTACTGCAGATCTTTTTTCCTCTAGTACTTTGCACAACTCATTCTTAAGCCATGCCACCTACACAAAACAAAATAGGATTTGAAATACTATTATAAATTATTAGAAACTATGACAGAAAATAATTTTGATCGAAGCATATCATTAAAGAATGTACGAAGAACAAAACGGGGAATGGGTAACCTGGTCTTGAAGATCTATAACAGGGTCAATCTCCACATGCATCCCATGTGGATAACTAATCTGCATTAGAAGACTCAGAATTCATTCATGATAATTCACCCCATTTGTCGAGTTATTTTCTTTGAAACCATATAAATTAGATGCCAAACTATGTGGATCCCTCCACATATTTAGTCACTTTGATCATTACTCAAGTGCAAGCTTCTAGAGCCAGTCGATGTTTGTTTCTCAATTCTTTTAATCTCTCCTCATTGACTACCAAAATAATGACAGTACCCTAACCAATAAAGATGATCAAAAAATCACTAATAAGCTCAATATATACAAAAATACATGCAACTAAAAGAACATAGAATTCGCATTAGGAACATTATAAGAAAAAAAATACATGCAACCAAAAGAACAAAGAATTCGTATAAAGTTTATGATGGATATTAGGGTTTTGAAAAAAAAATCTGATATTAATTTAAAACACTAAAAAGCTATAATTAAGGAATAGATATTAATTGCATAGATTTATAGATTTGGTTGTGCAAAATATAATACCAAAATTGTGTTGATCTAGTGGTTATCACATGTGTTAATGATACAAACAACCCAAGTTCAATTCTCAACATGTCATTTTTAAATTTTATAAATCCGAATTTTAAATTTAAAAAAAAATAATTTAAGTATTTATGACATGGAAAAACGAAAAAATAAGTGCTTAGGTGGAGAGAATGATGACATAGAAATATGACTTGGCATTATTGGATGCCAAGTGGCATTATGACGTGGCATGTCTCCTCTTATATATAATGTATAGATATATATATATATACTAGTGGCAAAACCCGTCCAATGGACGGGTATGACTTGTGGTTTTTATTTTTATGATTTAGTAGAACAAATATATACTAAAAAGTAATTAAAAGTTAAATGAAACGGTTAAGATCTATAATTGATGTTATCATAATCCATAAAACGGCTAAAAGCAGGTAAGTATTTTGATTTTTGGTTTTTATTTTTAGGATTTAGTAGAACAATTATATACTAAAAAGTAATTAAAAGTTAAATGAAATGGTTAAGATTTATAATTGATGTTACCATAATCCATAAAACAGCTAAAAGTAGGTAAGTACTTTGATTTGTGGTTTTTATTTTTAGGATTTAGTAGAACAAAAATATACTAAAAAGTTATTAAAAGTTAAATTAAACGGTTAAGAATTATAATTGATGTTAACATAATCCATAAAACGGCTAAAAGGAGGTAACTAATTTTTAAAATTTTGTTCTAAACAATATTAATCATGAACATCTTTTACATTTGATAATATTATTAACATTTATTATTATTATTTTGCTTTTGTTAATTATGTTTATTTACTTATTGTACATAGGTTCCAGCTGGTTTTAATTACTTTTTAGTATATAGTTTTGGGCGGGCATGACTTATAATTATCGTTGACATATTTAACTATAGCGAAAAAAGACGGGTTAAAATGATTGAAAAAGTGTCCAATGAAAAATTAAGTAACGGTTAATAAATTACGAACATTGTAAACGCAAATTATTTGAAAACAATATATAAAATAACAAACGATAGCAATATACTTTAACGTTCCGTTACAACCCGTAAAAAGATAGATTATATAAACCAATCATGCCCATTAATAAGTAAAATGGGTAAAAAAATCCTGCACAACTTGTTAGTAAAGAGGATTTAATCTAAAGTCACCATGTGTATACCATTAAAGCATAAATGAAGTTTTTCGTTTCAACTTCTTATTCAAAAAATCATAGTGATAGCAAAGTATGCTATTCGAGATCTACCTATTGATATTTTACTATAGCGTTTCAAAGCTTTTTTCAATGATTAAAACTGTCGAACATATATACTTCCTTAATTAGTTTAATGATTCATGAGGCATATATCATCCAAGAGATGCCTGCCTTAAATCAATGCACGCATTGTGAACCTCGAAGTTATGCAACATGAATAATAAAATCATAGAAACATAGAAACAAAATTCATTACATGGGCATGTTGCTGGTTATTCTCAGCGATTAGCATTCCAAAGTTTGGAGTCTCATACACTCATGTTTAGCGGTTGTTATACAGTAGGATTAAAAGATAATACATTAAACTCCAAGTGTTGAGACAGCATAGATATGGTAAACAATACATTTATAGAATCATAATTTAAACAAAATTTTGCCTAAAACCTGCGCAACACTTTTTAAATATCATTAACAAATTCAAGAATCCTAATAGAGTTTCAATAAGTCAGCTGCGCAAAAACAAATTGCCCTAAAAAAATCCAAAAACATAATAAATCAACCCCCTTCCCCCCAACAGTCCTATGATAGTATAAATTGTAAAGATCAAGCCAAGTATTTGAACTGATTTGGGTCCTCTTTGTCCCTTTCCAAGTATTCACATGTGATCAGATCTTCAATCCTCTTCTTGATAACCTTTAAGTCAGGCTTGAACATGCGACTAAGCTGCTCCAAATACTCTGTAAATAATAGTGTAACATTATGTACTAAATAGCAACATGACCAACCTGTTTTGGACATAGTCCTTGCTGAACTTACCAGCAACCTTGAAGTTCAAAGAAAGATTCTATTTGTATGATAATAGATGTTATGTTAAGTAGTTTTCTATTTACAAACTAAATTCTTTTGCCCAATGGATGCTATGTTAATAGATGTTTATGTATTCCAATGTATATTTCAGATTTCTAAGACTCTTACTTTCAGCATATTGGGCTCGAATAGCAGAAAAATATTGTTTTCATGTAATAAGTTGCGTAAATATGCGTTTAGTTTGATATCCTATTATAGTAGAGTTATTTTAATATTCTTCACATAATGCTTGGTTGACAAATATAAGTGTGCAATAGTAACTGAAAACTTACAACCCTTTCACCGAAAATAGCACGCTCTTTTTCTGTGTCCCTAGTGCTAGAATCTTGCCTTTATCAACTCCATAATCATTACCTAAATATCATTATCTGATTGTAAAATTTTACATTGAGTAACACTGGAAAACGTTGTATATAATGGAGAGTTTATGCAAATTCAAACCTGGATACATATAATCATAATAGGTAGTAATTAAAAGTGTCCTTTCAGCAAAAGTCAGCCATTTAAACTGTTAGAAATGTAACCAAAAACGGCCCATTTATAGGTTAGAATTACCACCTCTACTCATCACTCATGTGACTGCTGAGACAGTTACTCCCTACATCACATGCCCTCGTTGAAAAGAAGAAACATAAGGATACTCCCTTGGATCACGGGAAGCATGTACTGGTCCAGCTGCAATAAAATGATGACAAGTTAAGTTATTAAAATCCGGGCAAAGCTAAAAAATTGATTTAGCCATTTTAATGAAATACAAACCTTGTTATCAATCAAAACTTCCAACATACCACCCCCTGATTCATATTTAACCCATATCAGCTATGTTGATCCTTCCACTCCCGGTCGGATACACATTAGTACCTTGATGCTCATAGTTGCTTCTTCCGTGTTAGTATCTCATTTTGTTAGCCATTCTGAGCTCCCTGAACCAACATCAGTCGACACACCTCTTGATTCCGATATTTTTGTGACCCTCTGTAATTCATGGCACTCACCTAATAAAAGTTGTTGTCAGTTGACTTTCTATGTCCCAGCTAACCAAATTTGTATCTAAAACCAACAAACAAAAACAATAGAAAATCGATACTTTGTACACAAAACAATCATAAAGTAGCGATCTTCTGGTAACATTATAAATCAGTATAAACATATACCTTTTAGTTGTATGTGAATATACATATAGCTGATTTTGCAGGTAGTTAATAGTTTTCAAGAAGCAAGCTAATTGTTCTTAGTGCTTGAATGCCTTTATGATAAAATGAATTACTTTTCAAATAAGAAATTCATTTAATAGTGTAAAGTTGATTTTATGGTCAAATGGATTACTTTTAGCGTGAAAATGGCACATATTCTTTTTGGTTTTAGGATAATAATGAGGTCGACTCAAGCTTTTTAACAAAAAGTACTTATCTCATGCATTGTTTCTTTGTACTCGAGCATCGCGCAAATGCAGTTGCAACTTCAATCATGCGAAACATCTCACTCGCAACAAAGTTTGTACCAAGTCTCGGATCTACCAACTCTTTAAAGTCCATTGTTTCAAGTGCATGACTAAGTAGTAGCCGTGCCTGAAAGACATTGAATATCTTATTGTAAGTTCAAGTTCATAACTTTGAAAGATATTGAATATATTATGCAAGCCCAAAAAGGATTGGAAAAAGTAAATTGTTTATCATGATAAGGTCTTCTGTTTGAAGTAAAGGTGGAATCTACCCATTTTAAGAGCATGATAAACAGTTTGACCAACTTTTCAATTTTTCCTTTAGCTTATGGGTGTTTGGATTAACCTATTTAGAACACTGTAAGGGTGTTTGGTTTAGCCTAATCAGAAAATAGATAATCTCCTTAAGCATGGGAGTGTTTGGATTAGCCTATATAAAACAACATAAATTATTTCAAAATGCATATATTAAGATCGCCAATGCAGCTACAATTATTCACAGCATTTGAAGATTTACAGTGTCTGTGTGTGCGCACGCGCAAATAGATAATAAAAACATTTCATAATTCAAAGTTTGTGCGTGTGTGCATGTGTGTGGACGACAATAACAATTTAGAGCCCGTGTGTGTATATGAATGCATAATGAACTGATAAGAACAATTAATAGTATATGTGTGCGGTGCTCTAATCCATAAATCAACTGATAATAAGGCCAAGTTGATTTGTTTGTGCAAACATAAAATGATGATAACATCATCACAGTGTATGTGTGTGTGTGTGTGTGAATGCATACACTGAACTGTTACAGACAACGTTTTAGTATATGTGTGTGTATAACTGTAGACAGAGTAACAACAATAACATTTAGCACAAACCTTGAGTGATCGCAGAAATAGACTTACCACTTGGAATGTACGTACAACAGCAATTTGCAGTATGTACACTCTCTCAAATACATTAATAAACCGATAATAATAGCATTTCACAATTCAAACCTGTTTTGAGCAATTTGCATGGCAGTTCTTGTTGGTCAACCTAAACTGACCCGTTTGACATGTATAATGAACAGCTCGTCTTAATCCAAATCTGTTTTGAGTAGATACACAATAAACCGACCCACCCGTGTCCCACCTCTACTCAAACACTTTAAATAACTGTGTTATCTCAAATCGGTCAAACAGGTTCGAAGTCTGCCAATCTATATTTAATACATACATCCTAAATCGGTCTTATTCAAAGACATAGAGGATATTTGGATTGCTTATTTTTTTCTGCTTAAAAAGTTTTGCGCATCTTTTAGCACAGAAAGTCATGGGTCATCCTAAACTGCTTATCTGTTTATTTTGAGCGAAAATAAGCAGTTTCTTATAAGCAAGTGGTCTATTTTCCATTTTCATATTTGACCTAAAACCCTTATAAATGGAGTTTACTGAAACACTCTTAACAGATTGTTAATTTTTCCAGGTCTAATTGTAGTTTTTACAAAAAGGAAAATCCAAACACTAATTGCCGCAGTTGCTTACTTTTAAGCGACTTTTAAGTACTTAAATTTAAGCAAAAATAAAATAAAAGGAGCAATCCCAAACACCCACTCAGATTATTAAGGTAATAATATTGTTTAAAAATCAAATTTTATGTGTTAGATATTTGAGACGGAATTTCAAATATGGCCAAAACATTCTTGCATGTCTATGGTGTCGAGGCGTTACGATGCGTCATAATTTTAGGGACGCATACAAATAAAAAATGACCATGGCATCACTTTTGAGGATTTAATAACTTACAGATTACATGTCCAAGCTCCTCTGGTTTCAAATCAACAAAACCTCTAGGTGTAGGCAGACGTTGGTCCGAATTTCAGTCGAGATTTAAATTTGGATCCTAGGAGGAAGTCAGGAAATCTCCTAGATGCGTTCCCATTAAAATTTCTGGTGTAAGTACCCCCAAAGCTGTAAAAATCGCACTTTGTAGTCACTTCCATTGTGTATGCAAGTTTTGCAAAAAACGGTTTACTAATTAACATTTGTTGCACAATTATTTTGACATAATTAATCATGCTTATTTCAATTTAGACCTGGAGCTACATAACCAAACGTTCCTGCAAATGAAGTCAAGTTGGAAGAGTCTAGTTTCAGAACTGGCAGTTGCCAAAATCGATACGTGAGGAACCCAATCCGAGTCAAATGAAGTCAAATGAAAACATTATTGCTTGACAAATCCCTGTGAATAATTGGTAGTGAAAAATAATGGTGCATATAAGATAAGGCCTTTGCAATGCCTTCAAGTGCCATGCATCACCCTTTTTTTCCAATCAAACACAACTGCTCGTTCCTCCTTATTCAGTACCATCTTTATGCTCCCTCCTTCCAAGAACTCATAAACCAAAAATGAGGGTCGTATATGTGAACAATATCCATAGAGCTTGACAATGTTTTGATGACGTACTTCATCAATGCTCGAATCTCATTTTCAAAACTCTTCAAATTTTGCATCTCGCCATCTTCTGGTTCATGAATTTTTTCACAGTGAAAACTCCGTTTCCAATTCTCGCTTTATAGACGCTTCCGTATCCACCAACCCCAACAATATACTTAGAGTCAAAGTCCTCTAAGGCTTCAATGATCCTCTCATAGAACATTTTCCCATCATAGCTCCATATGTAAAATGGGCTTGCTTCTATCACTTATTGTGCATAGGTATCATCTGAATTCCTTTTACCGAGCTAAAAGAATTTGAAAGCAATAAAAAACATGAGCAACAGGCATGCCAAAGTTAGAATTATAATGATAATCATCATTGAAAGCTTCCTTCCATTATTTTGAATTTTTTGTTGGACATGACACTCTAACCCTGTGTGATTTCCACATAACCGCGTATTATTTCTAAGTGCCTCCATTTTACGCACATTGGTAACTCTAATTTCTGCACATTTGTATTCTTTCTAAATGCTTTCGTGTTCGGAAGTGGTCCCTCTAGCTGATTGTAAGATACATCCACTGTGGTTAAACTTAACATTTAAGTGATACTTGATGGAATAGAGACTGTAAGTGTATTGATTCAACGTTTGTACAAACTTGAGATTCCCAAACTAAGGGCAGTAACTTCCCAGTAAAATTATTCTCACTAAGGTCAAGAGAATCAACTGGAATTACTCCCTCGAATTTGTTACTTCTCAAGTTCAAACTCCTTAACCTTATGCATTCTCCTAATTTTCATTTATTGGACCAGTAACCAAATTTTTTGCCAAATTAAGTTCATCTAATTAGTGCAGATTTCCTAATTCTGAAGGAATGACACCTAATAGCTTATTGTCGTCCAAGTATATACTAAAAGAGGTATATACATGTGGGGTATATGGTTTTCATGTTTTATTTGATGTAAATCATGTTACATACATTTGATAACAGATATCTTATAACCAGATATCTACACACCAACCGAAGAGAACCAATGCTCACACTGAAGCGTAATTTGGTATAGTAGTATAGATACACAAAATACTAATTGTCATCTCTTTTAACACTACCAAGCACAACTTCGTTCTCGTAATGGTTAAAAACCATCTGAATTACAAAGATGTGACATTCAAGTATATTTCAAGGCACACACATCCGTATCTAACCATGCGTTGCAAATCAAGTAATTGTACGAACTAAAATTTTTTTTCTAAAAGATATATATACCTGTCCATGCATCCTTCACACTTCACCATGAATTTATCTGGATTATCAGGCATCTTACACTTGCAGTATCTTCATATATCAGAAAATTAAAACCACAATTAATTCTTACTCTGTAGTTCAGAATATAGCAATTCCAAAAAAAATCAAAAGTGTACTCACACGGCGACACGATCAGGCGTGAACGTATCAGTAGCAGTCTTGTGTTCAAACCGAAAAAAATAGTCCTCGGTAGCCACATTCACCAGCTTCTTATAATTCCTAAAAGAATGCACAATACCCTTCCCTTCAATCGTACCTGCACTCTGCCAATCATAATGATCCGACAAAAATAGCTCCTTTGCACCATGAAATGTACACCTCCCTCCCAACGATTCCTCCGGCTTGTAATACCTCCTAACCTTAACCTTCACATTACTCCTATGATCAGCCTCTAGCTTCTCCACGCTAGCAACATACGGAAGCTTGTCCGAACCAACCAGCCTCATTAATACACAATCACCGGCTATAGCGAAATAATAAGCGACAAACCAGGTACGAAATATGCGATTACTTACCTACACTTGCAGGGAGTTGGGGCCTGCAGAAACAAGTATGATCAGTATTTGTCACAGCACCAATGTCAAATACAATAAAAAAACAAAAAGATAAATGCACATTAGATCGTGAAAGAGAATACCAAACACATGAACACTAACCTACGCTTGCATCAAGTTGAACAACATCAGAAACATGGGTTGCATATGCACTTGTTAGCTTCTTAACCCACACAATAGATATGGCCCATGTTTCCAGCTCGATCTTTCCGACCTTGATCTGTAAGGAAACAAAAATGTAGCATATATAAAAAATTGACCTCCATAACTCAAAATCATCTTTCAAAACAAAGATAAGAAAACGTAATGATAAAATACCTTACAAATTTGAACAACCCAAACCTGCAACCTGAGTAAGATATGGCCCCAGTATCGATTTTTGATGTGGAGTTGAAGATCTAAACTTTCGATTGGTATGTTGTCTCGATGATACCTTTTCAGAGTATTGTCAATCAGCTTTTTATATTTTCTTTCTTGTTCCTTTGTTTCAAAGGTCTCAAGTTGAGGAGGGAATCTGAGGGTAGGGATGGTAGACCAAGCGTGAAGCCATGAGTTGGACAAGATACACGTGCGTGTCGCTTCTTCTACCGGTAACAATGATTGTATACGATGGATCAACTCCGGAACATCTTCTAATTGTGGTGTGCGGATCCTGCTTCTAGTCCTTTTCTCCATCGCCGGAGCAACTTTGTCAGCCATTGGTTTATCATTTTTTGACTCTCCAAACCCCTCCCTTTTTGTTCCGTCTGGGTGCTTATCATTCTGCTCCATAGGTTTGTCATCCACAATAACCTGTTTGTACGATCTCACATCTCTTGGTGTCGTTTTTGGTTGGTATCTATAACCACATGTACTTGTGTTTCTTTGTGACCCATTGTTAGCCACAAAACTACGAATCCTATAACCCATGTATCATTAATCTTCTTTTCCATGTTTGGTATATCACGATGTTTTATAAGTTAAAAATCCAAACTTAGACCCGTTTCTCATTCGGTTTCTTGCCATGTATATTTCAACCAAATGTCCATATGAACTAAACTTGTCCCACATGTTCTTGACCTCCTACCCGTCCGGTAAATTGAAGAAAAGGAATGAGCACCATTGTTGATCTTGTCGACGACAGAATTTATCCCTATCTCCACCGTTGCCAAGTCTTGAAAATACACTTTTTCTCTCCATCTCCAAAGCAACTTTTTGAGTCTTGAAATCTCAGTGTAAAACGATTGACACATTAATCACATTAGCCTTTGTATTATAAATATAAAGATCTATTTTTAATTTAGAAGCTAGATAAATACAGTACATAGTTAATTTGCCATTGATTTATAATCCAAAAACCAAGGTTGATTATATATGATAACTGTTCCATAATCTTTATACGTAGCAACCAAAGTTACATAATTCCAGTTAGCATTGATTCACAAAAGATGCATAACATAATGATTAAATAGTTACATAGATAGAATTACATAAAAAGTAAATTACCTTGAATCGATAAATACAATAATTACCTTATGTGATGATGAATTGCAACGATGATGGATTGACCAAAAACGAATACCATCTATAAGAAGATTAGGGTTGTTTGTTGTTGCCGTGATTTGTTGTGTGAATGGTGATTTCAAAAATTCCGTGATTATGTAAATTTTTAGGTACAAAACTTCTCTGTTTAGTTTAGATATTGAATCTCCAAGAAGAGTAGTTTAGGCATCTATATTTTGTTTTCAAATATTTCAACAAAAAGCCTAAAGTGTTCCGGTGGTTGAGACGCTTGTGTCTTGGGAGCCTGGACCAGGGTTCGAGTCCTTTAAGTGACATGCCTCTTATTATATATAATGTATAGATATATTTTTTTTTAAAATTTTTTTATTTATTTATTTTTTAATTTATTCTTTTTAAGTTTTTTTTTTAAGTATTAATACAATAATTTTAGGCCCTCACGTTGTACGTAAGCTCAAATTTGAGTATAATAATTTATTTATTTAAAAAAAGTTTTTTTAAGCTCTCACGTTGTACATAAGCCCAAAATTTAAGTAAAATAATTTTTCCTTAAAAAAATTAGGCCCTCACGTTGTACATAAGCCCAAAATTTAAGTATAATAATTTTAATTTTTTTATGGAAAAAAAAGTGGCCCTCATGTTGTATATAAGCCCAAAATTTAAGTATAATAATTTTTCTCTTTTTATTTGAAAAAAAAGTTTTATTTATTTATTTATTATATATATATTTTTTAGTTAATTACATATATGTGAAACTCGGTAAACTTTAGGGACCATTTATGTAATTAACTCAAAGAAAATAAAAATAAATAAATAAAACATTTTTCTAAATAAAAAGAGAAAAATTATTATACTTAAATTTTGGGCTTATTTACAACATAAGGGCCTAAAAAAGGTTTTTTTTTTTTTTTTCCTAAAAATAAAAGAAAAAAAATTGTTATACTTAAATTTTGGGCTTATGTACAACGTGAGGGCCTAAATTTTTTATTTATTTAATTACATAAATGGTCCCTAAAGTTTATCGGGGTTTCACATATACGATTTTAGCCCCTCACGTTATGCAAACATATCACGTTAGTCCTTTTTTAACGACCGTTTAAACCTCGTTAGTAAATTGGACATGACCCATAATTTTTGTATACCACGAGGACATGACCCGTAAAAAAACACAGGAACAATACATGAAATATCCGGTAAACCTTAAGGACCAATTATGTAATTCACTCTAAAATTAATTTACACTTTAAACTTTAATTTTGGAAATTGTGACAATAAACCTTAAGCTTCGGTAAGTTACACTTTAAACCGTAAATTATGATAAGTTGTCATATTTAACTCTAATTTGACTACTTATGGATATTAACCCTAATGTTACTTAATATCGAAAGTTACTAATTCTGAAAAGTTATTAATTTTGGAAAGTTACTAATTATGGAAAGTTGCTATAAATAACAGGAAACCTAATATGTCAATCTGAACAACAATAAGTACTGAATTAGTAACACTTATGAAGTGGTTCTTAAATAATTAGACGATCATTAATTCAAATAGATTCGCTGAAGAAGGAGTAACTTTTAATTCGTATAGATATTCTTTCCATTCTCCATAGGGATTTCTCATGACTTCTCGATCCTTGACTTTGATTCGTTTGCTTTGTTATGATTCCATTTGATATGATTCCTTTGCTATGATTCCCTTTGATATGATCCTTTGATTTGATATTAGTTTTACTATTTGTTGATATAATATCCATTAGCTATCCGTTTGTTATGATATGATGACTTGATATGATATGATATGCTTTGTTCTGTTTTGTTCTTTTGCCTGAGCTATTTGTTTTGTAATAGTCATGGAGGTACCATAACCATGTCATTGAGGCACCAATGGCATGACACTTTCTGTGGAGGTGTGATTGATCTACAACATTCCCTTTCTGTTCTGTTCTGTTATGATATGATATATGATGATTTGTGCACATGGACATTATATATATGTATGTGCAGTCTCGTACTGGCATATGTATTTTATTTTGTAGGGAGGGAGCATATGGATGCATTTTAGATTCTGTTCTGTTCTGGATATGGTTAGTGATTGGTTTGTGCGTGCCATGCACCCCAATTCACTTCTGGTACAGTGGATTCTGTAGCTCCTCGTACAACTTATGATTTGACGGATATATGGATATGATATGATATGAATATGTGACTAAGCATGTGGCATGCTTTCTGAGCTCGATGGGAATATCTGTTAGGTTATATGATTATTATTTCTATGTTTGATTCCTCTGACTTCATTATGATCTCCTTATGTTTCACTATGATTTGCTTCTTATTATATATGACATTTTGTTCAATTAATCCCTGGTCTTTTATTCATTTGACAGATGATATTTGTTCAGCATGAGCTTATGTTCCTTTTCCCTATACTTATATATGTTTTGATTATTCGTTTTGTTATATATATCTATTCACTAGGCTTTTTAAGCTCAGCCGCATTTCTTTTCCTGCAACATGTTTTAGGTTGGAAGCTGGGATTGAGTGAAGAGTGCATAGAAGCTCTTAGTGGACTACCGTGATGATAGATAGCCATTTACTTCTGGATTAGACTTGGATTTGTATTGCTTAGATTTAGTTTGGATATGTATTTTAGTTTTGGAACTCACTATGTTTAGAGTTAGTATTTCGTTAATATATTAGAATACCTTTGTAATCATTATGTTTACAAGTCTTCCGCTTGCGTTTTTATGTTCTGATAGACACCATAATGTGACATTTTGACCCTTGCCGGGTTGGGGTGTTACAACTATGATATCAGAGCCCAGGATTCGACTTGTAGCACATAAGTTATGGCATGTGAAGATTTGGACCCTTAGGTTTGCACTATATGAGCTTATGGAATGACCTTTGAAGGATTTGCGCTAGGTTTCTCCCCGTAAGAACTTCAGTTATGACCGGTGAGGATTGGGTAGATTATATGATAAGGCATTGGTTAGCTATCTTTCTTCCACGTCACTCTGATTTGTGCCTTTGCTTTCAGTTAAGCCTTTATAAGATCATTCATTCCGGAGAATTAGGAAATTTATCAGGATACGCAACATAAGTTTATAATGCTTTGAGACTTTTTTTAGTAATGCCTTACATGTTTCACTTTCTGATGTGACCGCATTCTTTCGAATTTTGATCTCTAATTTGTTTGTCATTCATTTAGATGCCTTTTTGTCCGTTCAGAGAATTCGTATATGTATGAATCTTATGTGTACAACACATTCTGTGGTTTCTCTTGCTATTTCTAGGTATATTAAAGTCCCCTCTGCACTATTAGAATTTGATATACCAAGTTCCATCTCCATGAGAAATCTTGTGATTATCCATCACGAGTATCATAATTGTCCAATACATTTTGAAGAGATTTGAAGATAGTTTTCGTTATGCTAATCTATTTTCTTTGGGAATTTTTGATTCAATATTATTCTGAATATGGATTTGTTATGCTAACAACAGTCATATTAGATTTGTCATCTTTGGAGATTTGAGAAACTCAAAAATTATGTACCACGGTTCCCAATCTGGTAAACAATTAC